>FR990050.1:7392500-8066019 GCA_905404095.1 Glaucopsyche alexis
TTTTTAATATTAAGCATAAAATATAATTATTCTTAATTAATATAACGCGTAAAAAATGTATGCCTTTTATTAAGTATGCCTAACAATTATTATGCTATTAGTAATTATGCGAAAAAAAATTAAGCTAAGAAAATTATGCCAAATGAATACTATGCGAAACTACTATTAGGTCAGATGAAATTATGCCAAGTAAAATTATGACATATGATTTTATGCGAAAAAATAGGGAAACAAAAAAAAATATCTAACCGACATACTTAAAAACAAAAGTTTGAAATAAAAATATCTACATAGCACGAATAGTTATTGTGTCAAATATGTAAAACTATCTTTACGCCAATATTGTTTTATTTCACTGTGGGTAAAATTCTACAAGTTGCACTTTCGTAAAATAATGGTATCAAATTAAATGCACTGTATGGATAATTCACAAATAATTTGTATGAAGAAAATGTACAAAGTGTCCACGAAAAGAATTTTTTAAACAAGTAAAAATATTTTTGTGCAAACAAAAAAAGTAAAAACATAAAAATAGACTAAGTTGATTTTTAAAATTCTTCAAAATATCCAAGTGAATTTTTTTTTATAAATCGCTTTTTGTTGTCGCTTAGTGAACATAACATTCATGATTTTGTATAAATTTCACTATATCTAAGCGACAAAAAAATCGTCGTAGGAAGACGACGATTAGACCAATCGACGCAAAAAAAAAAAATACAAACTCATTGATATTTAAACTCATTTTCGGTATTTTTGTCGCTTAGGCATTTTTACCTTTCAAGCGTCGATATGAAACTTCTTTTTTAGGAAAGCGAAAAAACACCTAGCTGATATTTTAGTGATTCTGTCAATAGCACTAAGTATTGCATTTTGGTGGGCGTAGAGGTGGAAAATGAAATCAAATATGATGGGTTGGAAGCCGCATTGCCTACCAAATAATTTCCAGATTTCGGGAATAACCTCGACCGGCTTCTACAGAAGAAGGAGAAGCGGCTAATACATTCTACGTTTTTTCTTTGCTCCCAGACCAGAAATTAATTAATATTTTCAAGTTGCATTTAAATCAATCCTAAAGTCGTATAAAAGGGCCGTTCCTCAGTTTATAATTTGAGTCGCGGCGCGGCCGCGCGCGGAGATCGCGTGCGCTGCGGGGTGTATGCGGGTGGCGCGGCGGGAAGTATTAGGCCACGCCCGAATCTGTGACGTCATCTACGTATATTTTCGCCTTAAGAAACGCAGCTCAGAGTTCAGACCTTTCAGAGATTCATAGACGAAGTGCTTCAAGGAATGAGCAATGTATACTCTTACTTGGATGACATTTTAATATACTCGCGCACGGAGGAGGAGCATTTAAAGCAGCTGGAAGAACTTTTTGAGCGACTTTCGAAATATGGAATTTTAATCAACATATCAAAATGCAAGTTTGGCGTATCAGAGATATCATTCCTAGGATATCATTTAACAGCTGACGGAATAAAACCATTGGATGAAAAAGTAGAAGTCATCAAAAACTTACAACCGCCAACCACAGCTAAACAACTCAGAAGATTCCTAGGAATGATAAATTACTATCGAAGATTTATCCCACAAGCCGCAAAACTTCAAAGTTCATTAAATGATTCCTTAATTGGTAATATTAAAGGTGCAACCCCTATAAAAATGACAAAGGAAATGTTGGAAACATTTGAGTTATGCAAACAAAGCCTCGCAGAAGCTACGCTACTAACTCACCCGGACATACATGCAGAATTGGCACTCTTTACAGACGCTTCAGATCAGGCCATTGGAGCTGTCCTGCAACAAAAAGAAGGGAACATACGTGGTAGAGCCATGCTTCAGCACGAATGGGCCGGCTCGACCGGAGAAATACCACGGGCTCACAGAAAACCGGCGTGAAACAGCGTTTGCGCTGTGTTTCGCCGAGTGAGTGAGTTTACCGGAGGCCCAATCCCCTACCCTATTACCTTTCCTACCCTCCCCTATTACCCTATTCCTTCTTAAAAGGCCGGCAACGCACTTGCAGCTCTTCTGATGCTGCGAGTGTCCATGGGCGACGGAAGTTGCTTTCCATCAGGTGACCCGTTTGCTCGTTTGCCCCCTTATTTCATAAAAAAAAAAAAAACATGTGGAAACCACTGTCGTTTTTCTCCCGAAAGTTGTCTCCTAGCCAAAAGAAGTACAGCCCTTACGATAGAGAGTTGCTTGCGATATATGACGCAATCAAACATTTTCGATATATTATGTTAGAGGCAAGGCAATTCACTATATATACAGACCACAAACCACTTACTTTTGCATTTTCTACAAAAAGAGACAACTGTTCACCGCGACAATTTAGATACCTGGATTTTATTGCTCAATACTCCACAGACCTTAGACATATACCCGGAAGCGACAATGTAATAGCAGATGCGTTATCGAGGATAGAAGACATTACTGAAGCTTTCAACTACGGAGATCTTGCAAGAAATCAGGAACAAGACCCTGAATTGCAAAATCTAGTCAGAAATTCTACGTCTTTAAAATTTAAAAAACACAATGATGTCTACTGTGACACATCTACCGGGAAAAATAGGCCATACATAACACCTAAATTGCGCAAACAAATTTTTACTAAGATGCATGAGCTCAGCCACCCAGGAACGTCAGCATCTGCAAGACTAGTTGGCGAGAGATTTGTATGGCCCGGAATGCAAAAAGACTGCCGACGATGGGCAAAAGAATGCACAGATTGCCAGATATCCAAAGTTACCCGCCACACATGTTCTCCTTTTTCCTCTTTCCCAATACCTTCCCAACGTTTTTCTGAAGTCCATATCGATTTAATAGGACTATTACCTTATTCCAATGGTTACAGGTACTGCTTGACTGCCATCGACCGCTATACACACTGGCCCGAGGTCTATCCAACAGCAGACATCACAGCTGAAACATGTGCACGAGCTTTCGTCTCCGGGTGGGTGTCACGATTCGGATGCCCCGCCATCATCACGACGGACCGAGGTCAGCAGTTCCAATCACAGCTTTTTAAACGCCTGGCCGAAATCATAGGCGCGGAATATCGTCCCACCACAGCATACCATCCACAGTGCAATGGAATGGTGGAGCGGCTACACCGCCAGCTGAAAGCAGCCTTGGTCTGCCACAATACGGCAGATTGGTCAGAGTCATTGCCATGGGTCCTACTTGGAATGAGAGCAGCCTGGAAAGAAGATATCAAATCCTCATCAGCAGAGCTACTCTACGGTGAACCATTGAGGTTGCCTGGAGAATTTTTCGCGCCAGTGCCTGCTCTTGCACTCGATCAGACGAATTACGTGGAACGTCTTCGAAAACATTTTACTGACCTTTCACCAACACCAGCATCAAATCACTCGAGTAACCGTACATTTTACATACCGAAGGACATATGGTCTTCAGATTATGTTTTCTTACGTCGAGGACCAGAAAAACGTTCACTGCAATCACCCTACACAGGTCCGTACAAGGTGTTGGCCAGAAACAAAAAAACCTTTAAATTGCAAGTGCAAGGTAAGGAGATGTCAGTTTCTATAGACAGAATTAAACCAGCTTACCTGCCTAGTAACGACACTTACAAAATGAAAGACATTATGCTTACCCCAGCAGCAACGTCTGCTCCAGCAAAACCAGTCGCAACAGCACCTGAAAAAACTACACGAAGCGGTAGACGTGTACATTTTCCTAATTACTGTCGTCCGTGAACCGGTCTCGGCAGGGGAGTGATGTGGCTGGCAGCTCCTAGAAATAAAAAATAAAAAGATTATGACAAAAGGGATAACGTCACTTTTTTTACTCCTTTTCGCCTTCTTGGTAATAAATGTGTTGCGATCTTGTTGTGATATAAAAACCGTTTTATTTATTAAAACTTATAGTGAGAATACTCCTATAAACTACTAAATGAATTTAAACGCAGTTTGCAGCCAATATGATTAAAGTGAAAGATTTATGCGTAATGATATAAGCACCTTTGTGATTTATAAATTATTATCAGTCGATCAAAAACGAATTTATGCAGTATTGTCTACAACAAACAGAAGTATGTTGGGGGAGCGTCTCTTGAACTATACACCCACACACTATGCAGGCTATCGTCCAATCGACTTGTCAGTTCTATATCCTACTACTATTATAAACATGAAAGTTCGTGAGGATGGCTGGATGTATGGATGGATGTTTGTTACTCCTTTACGCAAAAACTATTGACCATATTTCAATGAAATTTGGTATGGCAGTAGATTAAGCTCTGGATTAAACATAGGATACTTTTCCCTTGGATACAGCTGGTTAATATATAAACAGTAGACGTGTAGACTTTTTATGTCTTTATGCATTTCTCCCTTGAGTTGGGGTACATACGAGGAAAGATAAATGAAAAAAGGAAATTTTAATAGATATATTTATTATTTATTAACAATTGGACATCATTTATTAGCTTACACGTTACGACAACACCAAAAAGCTCTCAGATTGTCAGCATGGAGCTAAATATGTGAAGAAAACAGAGCACAGCAGTCCGTTTACGTGAGAGAGCCATGCTTTGGCACGAACGGTCCACCTGGACCAGATAAATACCACGGCCTCCGGGTACTCAAGGAGTAGTTGCGGATTTTAAGACCGGGATCGTACTTGTGACTCCTCCTATTGCGAGTACGTATAGGTGGCGATAATCGCTCTCCATCTGGCGATCAGTCTGCCCGTTTTCTGGTCAATTAAAAAAGTACATAGAAGTATCCTTGCAAAAGGCCACCTAAATCCCTGCAAAACCAAAAAGCAAAGTTAAATTTGAAAATTTGTGACATGTTTTTGTGATGATGTATAACCGTAACTCCATTATAATATACAGGAATTATTAATTAATAATATTATAATTAATAAAAAATACACCACACTATTTTATATTATATACCTATTATCACTTAGTTTATATTTTAGATCTTACTAATTTGTAGCATACGCTCGAAGTACGTGAAACAAGAACATCGCTCTGATAAGATACAAAGACAAGACCTCCAAAGTGGAGTACCTACCTCCAAAATTGTATAGTGTTTGGTAAATATAAAGTAGGGTAATTGTACCATAATAAAAACACACACCTATGAATGAACACCTGAAGTTTTTTGCATTAAATAAGAATTACGTCAAAACTACTACATTGGTAACTTATTTTTATAGTGGCAACTCTAATATTTGAGTTGAGTAAAGCTACCACTTCTGATTGGTCGGTTTCAAATCAAATATTAATCCTTCATAATTAATAATATAATATATTATTAATTATGAAGGATTTAGTTGACTTGTATGTAATGTAAACTAATTGAAAAAGCAATAAATGGAGCAGTTTTATGTAGGTTTCAATTAATTTATTGTAAAATTTTTCATAATATGGTCGCGGTAACTTCAAGTGCCATATTATTTTATCTTATATTATTGTATATATAAGATAAAATAATATGGCCATATTATATTATTTTATCCTAGCTTTGTTTTGCGTTTTTTTGTTTAGTGTAATTTATTTATTGAAAACCGTTTAAGATTTTAATATACCTGTTTACCCCAAAATAAGATTCCATGAAGATAAATTTTTCGAATATTAACGAATATCAGTCAATTCCTTAAGAATTAGGTAGGTAGTATAATTTATAAATTATTGCATAGGGTTTAAGCCCCAACACTGCATTGTGACTTCACGTTGTGGCGTCTCAACTCTAGAATCTCGCAGATAGATTAGATTACCTACTTGGAATTTTTAGGATTACTCTTGGTTTGATAAAAAAGAACACAAATCACATAAATATTTATTAAATTATATATTTTATTACAAATAAAAATTGTTTTATTCTAAAATTTATAATATGACAACAAGTACAAATTAGTCTTTGTAAAACTTCCTGCAGAAATATGAATATACTTATGTAATGCTTTTTAAATAAAATGTCTTTATTTAACAACTGGGTGATTTGTTTTGCTATAACATACCTACTGATTTTTATTAACATTTAAAATTACAAATATTCTAATACAATTAAGTACATATATAAAAATTATATTTTATTCTAAATATTATAATATGATAGAAAATACAAACCAGTCTTTGTAAAACTTACTGTAAAATATGAGATCTAATCACAAATATTAAAATACTTATATTGTATTAACCAAAGAATAGAAGAAACATAAGATCAGGATCATTTTCTATCGGGTGCAGGTTGAATGAAATCATCTGCTTTATTTTCTAAAGCTTTTTTATTAGAGCTTTCGAATGCCTTTGCTTGCTTGCTTGAGTTTGTTTGAAGTTTTTTGTTTTTGTTGGGAGCAGTATTTGATGTCGAAGATGATGTTACTTTACTGACATCGGTAACAAGTGTATTGCTTGCAGGTTATGGTTCAGTATTTTCGTAGTTGCCACTGGTACTAAAACAATTATAGGGAAAGTTAAGTAGGTATTACACCATATGATAACGGCACAATCTATAAGAAATATAATAGTAAGAAACAATATCTGGAAGGTAACTGTGTGCAAAAAAATTGAGGTAAGAGCTTGGTTTCAGCATTTTATTAACTTAATCTACCTTTAAATTATATAAGCACTTACTTTCTGTGTTCTTATAGTTAGGTACAGGTTGTAAAAATTGTAGAATATCAGCAAACACATATTTTTTTCGCTTTTTTGCAGCCTGGCCAGTTTTAACGTTTTTCTGTTGATATTTCTTTATTATAATAGTCTCTGATGATGTTCCACTGCTTTTTGATATCATTTACTGAAAATATAATTATACAACGTGTACCACATAAGGTATACCAATCCGAAACCCAGTGATAATAGTCATGAAATTGAACAACTTTCCCCAAGGAATATAGGTCAAAATATGAAAAAAATATTTGGACTTCCCATACTAATTTGATTTGCTGGCCGTGCGTATAATTGTATGGGAGGTCAAATTTTTTTTTTCATATTTCGACCTGTGTTCCTGGAGAAAGTTATTCAATTTCATGAGTATTATCACTGGGTTTCGGATTGGTATACCTTATGTGTTACACATTGTATTATGTACCTTAAATAATAAGTACATACTAGGTACTATACAAACTGTGTCTTTAAATTTAAAGTATCTAGTCTCATAAGTTTATATTTGGTTTTAAATAGGTTCAATTTTGTCAACTTATTTGTCAATATATTTTGATGTAGGTATGTACCTACTTAGTTGCTAATAAAGTTTTTAGAGTTTGAAGCTCAGGTTAAAAATAACTGGTCTCCACAAGTACTCCTGTCTCTTAAGTTATATATATTAACTGAATAGAGAACTAAAGTTTAAAGGATAGTTGCCTGTAATTTAATAAAACCTGTAAATGTGTAATATAAAATGATTGTAGTACTTACGTTTAGATTTTTTCATCTTCACATAAATTGTTCCAATCTCTTTGCTCTTTACAGACAGGTCAGGAGGAATCTTTCAAGTTCCTGTTATGAATTATCAATTATGAGTATTGCAGCAAAGACTTTTAGTTATATACTGCAGACTTGTGTTCCACAAGCATTCAAAATTCTGCACAACAATATATTATTCTTTCTGATTCTGAATCGACCATTGTGAACTGCATTATTTTGAGTTTTGTTGACACATCACACAATGGCGCCGGCGCCAGTCGCCACACGTCAAATTCGCCGTAATTCCGTCGCTATGTAGTCAGCTCCATACAACTGCATACAATGTTGATAAGCTCCACCCCTTTCGCTGAATAAATTCCGACCGGGTGCCCGGCGAGAACCAGGACGTCCGACGGTTGCTTACGGGGAAATTTCCGTCCCGGCCCGACCCAGCGGCAATGTAGTCGACGCAGGAAAAATTCATAGATTGTTTGACAGACGGATTGGTACCGGAATTGATTTTCCCCCGGAGCAACGGATTCCGGTGCCGTATAGTCCCAGCCTAATAGCCTTTACTCTTTATACTCTATGGCACAGAATAAATAATAGTACCTAGAGGTACAGAAGAACCACTCAGACAAATGGTTTGAAGAAATAGGAACTCTTACTGCGATACGATTAGGTTCAATTCAGCTAACGCAGCGCTTGATTACCTACGATTATATTTACCTAGAAGTTGCGTCTCTTTCTATCGCGTAATTCTTATCCATTCTAATGACATTAGGGTTGACTCATTTTAGAAAATAATTAACCGACTTCCAAAAAAGGAGGCGGTTATACGTATGTATATAATTTTTTTTCTTAATATTTAATTACAACATTTTTTTACATACTTTTTAGTACCTACCTAGTTACTGTACTTTACTGAACAAATTGCTTTCCAAATAAACCTAAGGTAGGTGTTAATAGTACTTTAATAATTGTAATAAATTCGCGCATACCTATAAGTAATAAGTATATACATACTTATGCGTAAACGAAACCGTTTTCGATACCTTCACGGCGATATTACTCAAAGAAGTTAAATCACGCCACCTTACTATTTCTAGGTACTTTTGTCAACAAATAACTCTTCAAATCGTATCACATCGGAATAACATAAGACGCGAACAGATAGTTTAGGTGGAGCCAACACCTAAACACTAAATATTGGTTAATTGCAGTAGTTCAAACTATATTATTAAATATTATGTTATGGTATTATAGTTATAGCTGGCCGGGTGATTTTTACCTAACTTAAACACAGTATTGTAATATTATGTGCACCGATTATAAGGTACTAGCTTTTCCCCGCGACTTCGTCCGCGTGGAATAGTTACTTTGGGATATCGCTAAAATTTACCCGCGACTTCATTTACGTAGAAGAAGCGCTTCCACCTCACGACTGCCCGCCCGCTCCGCGCGCCTTACTATAGCGCGCATGATTATTTTATTACTGCGATATCTTCTAAAATACTCATTGAAATCAAATGATGTAAACGGCAAATTTCTTCTAGATTAAATGCTTGTAATGAATAACGTATTTACTTGGATAAGGATTAATATAATCTTTATGAAAACACCTTCACAAATAATGCTTACTTTTAGAACAAATTTGGTAAGTATAAAAAGGTTATAGTGAGCCAACCTTAAAAGATAGACATATACTGTCGCGGACTTTTTTTTAGAACTTTTAAAGGGGAACAATTCTGCCATACATCATTTTAGCGAAACTTTAACCGTTTCCGCAGCGTACGTAGCGAAAGCTCTCAAAAGGAAAAAAAGACTCCCGATTTTGTAACATTCTTGATTGGTACTCCGCTCGTATTGAGTTTAGCATGATGCTATATAGCCTAAAGCCTTCCTCGATAAGTGGACTATCCAACACAAAAAGAATTTTTCAATTCGTACCAGTAGTTCCTGAGATTAGCGCGTTCAAACAAACAAACAAACAAACAAACAAACAAACAAACTCTTCAGCTTTATAATATTAGTATAGATTAAATCAAATCCATAAAACATTGCGACGAACAAATCACGCATACGTCGCTCACTGCTCGCGCGCGAGTCCCTTTTAATTGGCCCGTTTAGGGAGGCCGCCGCACGTATAGTGCGATTCAAATGAGAATAGGATCGAGTCGGCGCCATATTGTGACGTCATAGCTGTCAATTTTACCCAATTGGGTAGGGTGGGCAAAAAAACTTTTTTTTCTTTTAATATAATTTATTTACAAAATTGAGTGAAAAAAATGTAATCTGAATCTAGCTCTTCAATTTCGCTCATCTCTGTATTACTGTCCGAGTAGTCGTTGTCGTCTATGTAACACAGCGCCTCGTTTACTCATTTTCGAGCAAAATGAGTATGACAATAACAAATACAATATAATTTTGGCAAGTTGCTTGCACCAACAATGAAAAACAAAATGTTAATTTATGATTTTAAAAACGAATTATGAATATGTATTAATATAATTAAATGTTAAGATAATTTAACGTTATTATTTAAATTCGATGTAAGACTATTATTACTCTTCTTTTATTTATGGCAATCGCGGTTGCAAAGGTTTTGCACCATTCTGCTAGTGTCGAGTATAGAAAGAATTATTTCGACTATTATTATTGGCAAATAAGTTTTTCTGCTAACCGTACTTTTCAAGTGACATTTGACAGATAGAGGTCATTGACGTTCCTATTCTCATTTGAATCGCGTTATACTTATATTTTTGATACCTACACGGGGAGTGGGACAGGCCTGTCTATGGTCCCAAATGCAAAGTAAGTAGTAACTGTTCCGCGCAGACGAAGTCGCGGGCAAAAGCTAGTATTTAAATTAAAAAAAAAAACTACGCACATATGACAATGACAGGCGATAGCCGACACAAAATAAAAAATTACAAATTGCTCAGACAAAAGAATAAAATACATATTATTATATAAAGTAAATTAAAAATTAAATCGATGAGAGATTACAGAATATGCCCTGTTTTGTTGTCCAATATACACAATAATAAAACAATTAAATGACTACCGTCGAACGAAATATTTTGTTAGAAGTTGAATTTCATAATTTTGTTTCAAAAGTTTTAATTTATAAGGATTAAAAATGATTGTGCATTTACACGTAGCTGCGATAGTTCTAATTTTATGCAATCTTTGTTTGGTCTATTCGGAAATAGTAACCATGACATTAGTAGGAAGTGCTATATTTGCAAGTGGTTTCTTCGGTTGGGATAGTATAAAATCTAATACATTATGTCGTTACATGGAATGTTGTAACGATAATTATGTACCATACAATTTAGAAGGTAATATGATGTCATTTTTTGAACATATTTTATTTTTCTAGTTTAGAACAAAAGTACATTATAAACTCATTGAGGAATATGGGTAAGGATCATGATCACTAGAATTATTGTTTGCAGCATTGAAGCAATCATTTGAAGATAGGATGTTTGGGCAACCACTAGTTTATGAACTTATTACTATTTTGAAGGCACATAAAGAAGCTTTATACAATGAGCAGAAGAGAAATAAAAAAGCATTAGTCATAAGTTTACATGGTTGGTCCGGTGTGGGTAAGAATTATGCTACAACTATGATAGCAGAGGCGCTGTATAAGAATGGAATGAAAAGTAACTTTGTAAAAGTTTTTATGGGAAAGAAGGATTTTAGCTGTACTCATGCACAAAAAGCACAGGTGAATAATAATTAATTGGCTACTAATAAAATTATTTTTGCTTTAATCCTTTTTTCTGGTGTATATAGATTTTTAACCATAGATGTATTATTAAAAAGGCATTGTGCATAAAAAGTGAAGACTCAAATTGGCACGACGTCAGGCCTATTTTAGTTAGAATGCTCCGCAAGTAATAATGTTCTGTGTTACGCGTCTGATGTCAATGTGTGTTGCAGCATAGAAATATTATCAAGTTTTGTAAGGATATAACATATCTATGTAATCATTAATCAAAGTTTTTAACCATGATAAACACTAAAAAAATTAGAAAACAGTTGTTTAGAAAATTGCATTAAGCCAACTTACAATTTTAGGATGAATTACTGGCCAAGATTAAAAACATAGTTTCAAAATGTCCAACATCTCTTATAGTATTTGATGAAATTCACGAGATGTGTCCTTCTGTGTTGGATATTATAAAACCATTGCTGGACCATCATCATGCTGTTGATGGAGTAGATTACAGGTATGTCTACCTTCTGCCCTTGACTTTAGCCCTAGTCCAATAATATTTTACATAGATCATTAAATTTGAAATAAATGGATATCTAGCTAGAATTCTGTGTGATTGACTAAAGTATGCACCAGCAGGCTTAGCATGGCGATCCATAGAAATAATTTTAGAGAAGAAATAATCTATCCAAAACAGTTTGCTGCAAAATAGTTCTTAATCCATGATAACAAGGTCGTCAATAGAAGTCAACATTTCTAAATAGCAATATTTTTAAAACGGCTGCCGGGGAATCTGATGTCAAAAATGATAAAATTTTCAAGTATTTGACTCAACATAAAGAAACTATTTGTCTAGAACCGCCATGATGTGGTTGACATTATTGTGGGACTTTTTGACACTAAATTAAGTAAACGTTTCTACTTTAGCTGTCAAAAGAGGCCATTTTGTGAGCTCATGCTGAGGAAGAAAAGAAATGTTGTTTCTCATAATGACGATACATCGGCCTTGCTACCTTATAATAAGACCTATTTTGCTCCGAATGTTATTAATGTTTCTTCAATCTGTCACAGTGCGCATGCTAAGCCTGCAGAAGATTTTTTTTTTAGATATATTTTGATTTAATGACACAAAAATAATGTGCATATTAATAATTAGTGTTAAAATAATAATTTCAAGTTTTACCTTGCAGGGACAGTATCTTTATATTCATATCCAACATTGGTGGTACAGAGATAGCTACACACTTGTTAGAATTGTATAATGATGGTGTAAAAAGAAATGACTTGCAATTTCATGATTTTGAACCATTGATAAGAAGAACAGCTTACAAAACAGGTAAATGCAGTTTTTTATTTCAATTGAAGTTTCAATAGAATCATCCCTAAAACTGAGACTAAATCTCCTTAATTCTCATAATCTTTTTAATATATTTGGATGTTACATGCATTCACAACAAGACACTGGACACACCCTTCTATTTCATATCTGTTGAAGAATATAACATTGTTTCTGTTCTTTTGATTTTATTTAAAATATATACAGCCAAATATATAACTGCCCCTTTTTATTTTTGAAGTCGCTTAATTCAACTGCTTCCTCCATAGGCATGTCAATATTTCTAGTTTGGGTAATGTGAATGATAGAAGTAAAATGGTCAAATAATAAAACTGGAAATAAACAATTTAAAGGACCATATAAAAAATGTATGGGCAGTGTCCCCACCTGCCAACAGATTTCAAACCTATAATATCAGTTTATAGCTCTTGCCACACCAATTGGTATTTTTTTTTTTTATATTAGTGATCCTCTTCAAAGCTTTCTCTTTGCTCTATCTATTGCTGAAAATCGCATTCAAATCCGTTGCTTAGTTTAAAAGATATAAGTGAACAGAATACCGAGTGACTTCATATTTTATACTGTGTAGGTATTTTCAATATTAGCTTGATTATTGTCATTCAGTTTCCTGTCGCTAATATAAAACAATAAAAAATAAAATTCCAATTTCTATCAAAACCCCACTCCTGAGGTGGACGTCGCCATACTGAATAATTATCAGAGTGGCAAGAGCTATAAACTGAGATAGGTTTGAACACTGTTGGTGGGTGGGGTATTTGCATGGTCCTTTATAAATACTTGAAAAATAATAACTAAATGCTCATTAAAAAAAGGTCATTGATTATGTTTCAGGAGGCTTTGAAAAATCATCTATAATTGCCCAGCATTTAATAGACTACTACATACCGTTCCTGCCTTTAGAACAACGTCATGTGGAGACATGTGCTTTAGCTGAATTTCGTTCCCACGGTATATACAACCCTTCAAAAGAAATGATGGAGTAAGTTTCAGTCACTTTACTTAACAGTTGTATTATGATTTATGACCAAACATTATAGCATTGATACCATAGTGTAAGTGTAACCACTAACATCACATGTGTTGTTATGGTATTTTTATTGTAACAGTCTATCTTAAAATAATGTATTACTATTGTTACTAACAACTAACTTAGAATTTAAATTTTTCAGGGATGCTCTTTCAGTAATATCTTATGGACCAAGTGATGATCAACAGATATTTGCAAATAATGGTTGTAAAAGATTCAGCCGACAAATACCTTATGTTATACAAAAACATAACAAAACGAGGGATGAACTATAATTGATAGGTTATGTTGCAAACAAAACATTAATCAGTGACCCTTGTAAAGTTCTCATATTAACTGGTTGTCAATGAACTATGGATTGTTTTTTTAGTGTTTTGTAGATAATGGATGAAAAATGAAATATACTGCTTTCCCTATAATTTACACTATGTATATCAGTAATAATTCCTACATCTGCTGCTGATTAATATTAATGTAGGATGTTTGTAGTAGTGAGTTGTTATCTATTCTAATCTAAAACTGTCACAAGATTTTTGTTTTGGTTTTTTAATACATTCCATACTACATTTAACTGAAAAATATAATATTCACCAATTTACTATACCTATGTTTTTGTTGTTGTCTGTTTTGAAACTCACTGATTTTTTTTTTATTGTCTACTTGTTTACTGACTCAGAGCAAAAAACGTGTTATGCACCCATGAAAAAACTTTAAATGTCTTTTTTTGAGTGTCATAAGTGTGATACACATAAAGTTTTATTACATTTTGTTGTTAAAATTATTTTAATTTTGTGGTAAAAAGCAGGTGTTGTGTTTGGTATTTCAAGCCTCATATTCATTAGGCAACATTGTTAAGCAAAAGTTCCAGAATGTTGCCTAGTCGTTGTGCTGAGGCTGAACATGTCAGGTCTTCTAAAACTATTTTTTAAATTTTTTGTTGCACTTTATATTACTTATGTAAATTAAATTTAATAATATTAAGGGTTTTATTAGTCATCTGGATGTAATTCAGATATAGAAATGGTGCTTTCTTTATTAAAGTATAATAAATAAAAAACCTAAATCAGTAACATTGTGCCATCCTTATGGGAAATAAATTTTTTACTTTGTCAGAAGGTCATTTTATTTCACTGTCTGTGGTTTATTTTTTTTTTTATTAACACACTTTTTAATGCCTTAAATATGTGTGCGTGTGTAAAGTATATTATTAATATTGATTGAAATGTGTACTATAATTTAAATCAACAACTATATCTATTATAAAATAATTTAATAAATTATTACATAAAATATGTCTATAATGATACATTTTTACAAGGCTTAAAAATAATAGTTTGTTGACAAAAGATGTAAATCTTGATTAACTTAAAGAACGTTACGAGCATAAGCATACATGTAGAAAATTGTCAGGATAACTTAAGTGTTCAGACAGCCATTGGAGTGGAGTGTCCACTGGTATAACTATTCCATGTGTCCTCAACTTCACTGAAAAAGGAGATAATACACAGAATATTGATTAATTAAATAAGTATGTTTTGAACCTCATAAAATAAAGCATGTGTGCTTAAGACTGCACGCCAGAAGTGAAAACTTAATTGGCAATCGTAATAAATTTACAAGTGGCGGTGACTAATAGAAGTTTTCACTTCAAAAATGGTTTTGTGTTTATGACCTAAGAAGAATCTAACTATAAAGGAAATTGGGAATTTAAGAATGGAAAGTGGTTGAAAAGTGTACAATTTACTTGTATGACAAAAAATATCTAAGCCTTGGGAGAAAAAAAATTGTGAGGGTTAAAAGTAAAAAAAAAATATTCTTTATTAATGTACCATTTGATAGAGTTGTCAGTAAGCAATATATGGCAAAGTAATGGAAAGTGATATACATATTTTGATTTGCTACATAGGCACCATTACTTCTGAGAAATTGTTCCTTGATAGCAGCTCTATCAAATGGAGCAATAATACAAAATGATTATTGTTTTTTTTAAACACTTTCTTCTTTCACGTTTTACCTTTACAGATTATTTTACAATAAAATGACACATTTTTTTAAGTCCTTTCATTTGATGTATGTGTTGTAACTTGTAGTGCTACAACGGTGGGGACAGGCTCCATACAAAAGTCTTGTCCCTTGTCCTTTTTACTAAGTTCAATGAATATTCATAATAAGAAACATTGATGATTAAAAATTTATTTGTTATCTCCACTTTTTCATGGATCTAATTTAAATAATTTCACAATCTAATAGTATTTTGTTTTGTGGTCACAACAATGTATTTTGATAAAAACTATACATTAAAAAATATCCTACTAATATTATATATGTGAAAGTTTGTGAGGATGGACGGATGGATGGATGAATGTTTGTTACTCTTTCATGCAAAAACTACTGAACGGATTTCAATGAAATTTGGTATAGTAGTAGTTTAGGCTCTGGATTAAAACATAGGCTACTTTTTATCCCGAAAAAAGAATGGTAATCCTACAGGATACCCGATAGTATATTTACGGAGAATTATAATTACCATCTGGTTTATCCGGGTACAGCTCAGCTATTAATTGTTGCACTATTTTTCGACTGCCATCATTATTCTTAGGGCTAATCAAGTGTTGACTCCATGTTCCATCATCAGAGTAAATACGCAATGGAATGTGTTTAAAGCCTTCACTGTCTCCGTGAGATTCCATTAATCTTCTATTGATTGCCCAAAATTGTTCAAATTTATCTAATAATAAAATAATGTATTTTTTGTTATAAATTCTAAACAAATGGAAGTGATTACATAATAAAAATTTGTAAAAAAAAATATTTTAAATTTACATTTAATTTTAGTCTAATGTTGATTTTCTAAATTATCACATACTTACACTGCAGTAACAGAAAGGATAGTCCTACTATCAAAGTATATCCTACTACTATTATAAATGTGAAAGTTTGTGAGTATGGATGGATGGATGGATGGATGGATGGATGGATGTTTGTTACACTTTCATGCAAAAACTACTAACAGATTTTGATGAAATTTGCTATGGTAGTAGTTTAGGCTCTTGATTAAAACATAGGCTACTTTTTATCCTCAAAAAATACAATGTTCCTTTGGGATACTGTATTTACAAGTGCGAAGACACAGGCAACAGCTAGTCATAGTATGAACTGTAAAGGATCCAATTACAAAATCTCTAAATTTAGTTTCAGAAAAACATTGTCAAAGAATCTACATAATTTTACTCACCATTTTGCAATCCAAGCCATAATTGGTTGTGGTCCTTCTTTTGCATGGTGGACATAACCTGGCCTCTGTGTTTGAGTACATCAGCTTCTTTCACTGTTGACATGTAGTGAGCTTCAACCACATCCCTACAAGTAAAATCAAACTGTATAAGTCCCATTTATCATGTTCATAAGTATTGTTAGAAATTAAGTAACATACTTGTTTGTACAGTGAAGAAGAATGTTCTCAGGAAATTTTGTAAAGTGGACTGTTAGAGTCCATGGAAGTTGAGGATCGCTGCCACAGAATAAATCATATAAGAAGCCAATTGGATAATGCCATTTTAAAGGTTGACCGTTGTAGTCGAGCCACATTTCGGTATCAGCATTTTCTTGAGAAATAAAGCGTAAAAAATGTCTTTTCATCTGAAACAAAAGTAGCAAACATTTTGTAGTGATTTAGTGACAAAAAGCATATCTAATATTAAAATATGATGCATGGGAGAACTACCTGTTTTACAAGGGACTAGATCAGTATTTCCTAAAGTGGGATATAGCCCATTATAATGCCTCCTTGTGGGCGCTGGAGGCCTAGAGAGGGGCTGTAAAGCGCCCAGAAAAAATAGGGGGGCACTGATCTGAGTAGTATTATTATTGTTCAATTTTGTGAAGTGGTTAATTTTGAATAGACAAAAGATACTCTCCTGGCGAGGTTAATATGTTGAGGTTTTTAAGGTGAAAAAAAAATGGGGGGCACTACAAAATTACTGATTTTCAAAAGGGGGGTAAAACGAAATAAGTTTGGGAACTGCTGCTACTGCACTATATGGTACCTGAACATGACATACCTACAACGAAAACATACCTTGTCTATAACCAACGGAAAGTAGCTTAGCCTTGGTACCATAACGTAAAATGGATCTGGTTGTTGAACCTCCGTCACCTCCTCTGGATTAAGTTGGAAACAAATCGGCAGTTTTCCATCCCATATCTCTCGAAGAACTTCCCTGTCGTTAGCCATCTATTTTTCCGAGTAAGTACAGGTCACCCGTCGAATATTTGAGTATTACAGATACAGAATAATTATGTTTTACTGCTTTAGAAAAAAGAGATAAACAATAACAACATTTTCAATCAAACTCAAAACAAATATCCGGCCGCGTATTCACCCGAAAATCGCAATCGAAATTCGAAATCAATTGTCAGTTGTCAAAATACACTGCTGTCAGGTGTCAAGTCCAGTGATTTTTTTAAAATGTAGGTATGTTTTTTTTTAAATTTTCTCCGATGTCGCGCTTCAAAATTTTATGATAGATTACGTGTCGCGGCCCCGGGGCGAGGGGTGCGGCGCGGCGTGTTTCCCGCTTTTTATATTTTTAAGATTAATTGATAAATTGCTGCTGAGACCTGTGCATATGACATATATTTAAAAACTAGAATAAATTCTCTAAGTATATGACTATGAAACTGGAATTTTAAAAATACTGAATGAATGTACAAAAGTAATCTTGATGTGAACGCAATGTTTACACAAAAAACCCTTGCGTGTCGCGTGGCTGTACACGCCAAACGTGATCCGCGTTTGTTTTTCGATTTTTATTAATTAATCATTAGTAAAACCTTGGCATGTTATATATTTTTGGAAACAAGAATAAACATACTACACATTTTATTAAAAAAATATCAAGAAATATAACGTTTAACATGCAAAATATCAAACATAATTTCACATTTTTTGTTTCGGTTTTTGAAGCTAAATTATGGCGAAATACTACGACACACACACCTAAGTTTGTATTAAATTAGTTAAATATATGTTTAAATAACTACCTATTTATACAAAAAAAAAATTGAAATCTGTAAATAACTTTTATCATAAATATCAAATAAGGCAGTAATAGAAAAGGCGCGCGTGAGAACAAAATTCCTGAATCATGGATGTGGTAAATATGTCTTTAATGTAATAATTTATAATTGTATTTCTTCCAAAAATTGTGTTATTTCGGTTCATAATGTGTAATATTATAGTAGAATATTAGCCATTAGATATTCGTTGCGTGCACAAGTGTGAGCAGGTGGTACAACTACAAGCGTGCTATTTGGTGTTGTCTTTAAATTCCCTAGGAACTTTCAGTAAAGCGTCTACTATTTTGCTGAATCCACTGATGGACTAATTGACTGCAATGCTATTATTTGGACTGTGACTAGACTTACTTTCAACTTGACGATTTAGAAATACGGTGTTGAAAACTTAGCGGAGAATTAGTATTTCCCGCATTTTAACTTGACAATGGCTAATGGTTTTAATGGGTTTTAAGCCGTAACGCCATAAAAAAATCGGGTGACAGATGACACTGGGTGACACTGACACTATCATTGTTTACTTCTGAGTTTTTACTTCTTGCACGTGTTGCTTTGAAAAATATTTAGTTTTATTATTTTTTGTACACAATTTATCCATATTTGTATATTGTTTAGTAAATATTTGTTCCAAATATGCTGTAAGCAGCTATTTACTATTTATTAATGAATAAGATTTCGTTAATAACTCTACATATTATTATGATAAAATAACCAAACAAAAATCAGAAGAAATGGGTAAGAAAAGAAAATTAGCAGCGAACCAAGACGATTTCGAATACGACCCAAAACCGAAGCATTTAGTTGCATCACATATAAAGAAACAAGAAAAGCGTCTTATAGTAATTTTAGAGAATGCACAGTTGGAGACTGTAAAGGTACCTACTTGCTTTATACATGGCCGTAAGGACTGTGTGTAAAGGTTATTCGCATGATATATTGTGTAGCTGTGATGCATGGACGTAAAAAAAAGGCGGACGGAAGGTGAGCTAAGCATTAAGTGAAGCCCAACAATGGCGGCGACTTACGTTTGTGTGAGTTTTACGGATAATTGCCATTGGCATAGATAATACAGATATATATTAGTATAGATGCGCAACTCTAAAATTGAAACTGAGTCTTGCAAAAGTTTCGGAATGTCGTTTTTAGATGGCGTTGTACCGTTTTAGTTACTATCAAACCCGCTAGATGGAAGTATTACCGCCTGATAATTTTTATTGAACTGAATTATGGACAGAAATTAAGTTTTATCGAAAGTCGTAGACACAACAACGACCAAGTTCCTCTTTAATAGTGGGATATGGTTGCTGCATAGTAACATATTCGCGAGCCCTTATAAATACGCCTTGTGTTAGCGATAGCGCGATGTAGAAGTCGCTTAGTGGCATCTGTTGTGACTATCCGAAAACTTTCAAACTGTTAGTACCGGATCGTCATTTTTAGATGTCTCTGTTCTCTGTTAATTTGTGCATGTATGAGAGTTTCACCCCCCTGGCCATTGGCATACTGGCGGCCGATCGTCTTACTTTGCTGTGAATGTGTGCGTGCGGCTCGTGTCGCTACGATACGGCCGTCTTACTTTGTTAGCTTCACTATTTATATTACTGAAGCGGTGTCCGCCTTTTTATATGTTCATGCTGTGATGTATCCTCCGTATCATTATCCGTATGATATTTTAAATTTTGATAATATTTTAGGTTGGAAACAGCTACGAACTTCTCAATTGTGAAGATCATGTTAATATACTGCGAAAAAATGATAGAGATCCAGGATCATGTCGGCCAGACATCACACATCAGTCTCTGCTCATGCTAATGGACTCTCCTCTAAACCGTGCTGGTCTTCTCCAAGTTTATATACACACTGAGAAAAATGTTTTGATCGAAATTAACCCACAGACAAGAATTCCAAGAACTTTTAAAAGATTTGCAGGCCTAATGGGTTTGTATGATTTACTTGATTTTATATTAAAAATATATACTACTGTATATAAAAAGTATTAATAAATTTACTACTTATAATATTATGTTATCTACAATAAGTGAAGATTTTAAGCATAATGTAATCTATAATATAAAAATGAAATGTGAATGTGTTGCTAAGCGCAAATCTTGAGAACTAATTATTTTTTGAGAATATTCCTTGAAGTACAAGGATGATTCTTACAGAGAAAATTTAAAAAAATTACCTGAGAAGTCTAAGAACAACGCTTTTCTATGCTTCCATACAAACTTTGTAATAATGTTTAAAAGTCAATTTCAACTTTAATACCATACCATAAATTTCAAGTGTTAGTGGAGAGGTCCTGGGAAGGCAAAACAAATGAGTGACATTAGTATCGTATAAATATGTTATATAGTATTGTATATGTCACTGTAAAATTGTAAAAACAGTTAGATTATAATAAAACTAGTGGAATTGTAAAATTTGATAGACTTCCGATGTGAATATGCTGCCTATAATTTAACACATTATTTTTCCTTAGATTATAAACATATAGTTTTTAATCTTTTGACATATTTTTACAATCTCGTTAGTTATTTTACAATCTAACGGTTTTTACAATTTTACGTTGACATATACATATAAATATTAGAAAAGGTGTAGGGAGTAGGAGCAGATGTAGGCGTAGGTGTAGGAGTAGGTGTAGTAATTTATTCATTCCAGTTCATATCAATGTCTGTCGGGGTCAGCTAGTATATAATAACATTGTTATATACCTACTAACTTTGTATAAACCATATTTTAGACTTTTATGGTTTGTACCTATATTTATGGATTGTTATATTTTTTAATTTCAGTTCAACTGCTACACAAGTTTGCAATAAGAGCGTCAGAAGGACAGATGAAATTGCTCAAGGTTATCAAGAATCCCGTGACATCACATCTTCCTGTTGGCGTGAAGAAAATTACTATGTCTTTTAGTTCTAAAGTTGTTACAAATTGTCGTGAGCTAGTTCCTAAAGATGATCCCATTGTTTTCATCATTGGTGCAATGGCTCATGGTAAGGTGGAAGTGGATTATTCAGAGGATGTAATGTCAATAAGTAACTATCCCCTATCCGCAGCACTAACATGTGCTAAGTTGTGCACTGCCTTTGAAGAAGTGTGGGGTGTTGAATGACAGTAAAAAATATTATTACTTAATGTAATTTTTTATTTAACTTACCTTACAGTTTAGTATTATTGTGTTGAGTGTTCTGATATTTTAATGAATGCTGTAATTAACAATGGTATACTGAAAAAGAAACTACCAAATAGGAGACGGAGGAAATATTATGATGTAGTATCCATCTAAATCGACAAGGTCTATGAATCGAAATATTTGTAATTCTATACAATATATTGTACAGAGTTACAAATATTTGGAAGTGTCCGTTTGTAATTTAACATTAACAGCATTGTACTACGTCTTCTTCTTCTTGTAAATGGCTCCGTAATGAGTTCAGCATTGTACTAAATGCATATGATAATATTCTACACAATATGCACAGTATACTACACCAAAAAATCTAATTAAAATTTAAAATCTTATTAATCTAATTAAATTGTTTGTCTGGCTGTTTGTTCTAGCTAAACTCTGAAACATCTGGACCGCCTTGAACTGATGTCATATGGAGTAATTTAGGCTACTTGAACTTACTTAGGTTTAAAGAAAATAAGTTGCCCTTTTCATTTATAGCTCCACGCAAACGTAGTTGTGGGTGCCAGCTAGTATAATAATAATAATATCTATGGACGCTTCACACCACGTCAATCTGATCCCATGGTAAGTTCTCGAAGAACTTGTGTTACAGGTACCAGACAACGGAAATATATTTAATACTTTTATACTATACACATATTTAAGATTTTTATTATATTATACACATATTTAATACACATCCATGACCCAGGAACACAGAAAAACTTTTTGTTCCTTCGGCGGGATTTGAATCAGCGACCTCCGGCTTGAGCACCAACACGCTCAACCAACTGAGCCACAGAGGTCGTCAATTGTATATTATATTACATATTATCTATAATTTTTGTCTGTCTGTTTTTTCCGCCTAATCTTTGAAACGGCTGGACAGATTTTGACTGAACTTTCACTGGCAGATAGCTGATGTTATAAGGATTAACTTGGCTACTTTTATCTGAGGGTCATTTGATGACCTCTGTGGTTCAATGGATAGCGCGTTCGAATCCCGCCAAGGACAAAGTTTTCTATGTTCCTGGGTCATAGATGTGTATTAAATATGTGGATTTTATAATAAAAACCTTAAATAGGTATAAGTATGATATAAAAAGTATTAAATATATACCGTTGTCTGGTACCCGTATTACAAGTTCTCGAGAACTTACCGTGGGACCAGATTGACGTGGTGTGAAAACGCAAGCCTATTTTTTATATCCATGGATGCTTCCATAGATATAAAAAATAGGCTTGCGTTTTCATCAGTTCCAAGTAAACGAAGTTACGGGCACAACTAGTGGTAAATAAATCTCGTTGCGATAAAACTATCCTTTACCCCCGACACAAAAAGAGGGGTGTTATAAGTTTGACGTGTGTCTGTCCTCGGCATTTTACCAAACTATATAGCTCCTAAACGAAAGGTCCGATTTAGATATTTTTTTTTGTTTGAAAGCTGACGTGATCGAGATTGTCCTTACTTCTTAGTTATAATTAATCATCATCAGCTCGCACAGTGCTTGACAATTTGGAGGTTACAATTTCATAATTTTGTTTTATAATTAGTAGAGACGTGTTAGCGCCATCTCTTAGCAGATACAGAATAAGTGGCCTAATTTTGCTATTCGCCGCTAGATGGCGAAGATATTATTTGAAATACAATTTTCAAACCGTGGCACTTCTATAATCTATCATAGAATCTATAACATCTTATATCACATTTTATACCTATGTAAATATTATGGTTTGATTAGGATTTAATAATGAACCCTAATAAATTCATATAAAGAGCAATAAAGTTATTGCGATCTTTTTATCTTTACCGTACTTAATATTGTTAGTAAATTACGTGCTATTATCTTTAGAAATCAACAAATGTGTTATTAATTATTTACATCTAAATGTTCTACCAGAGCGCGGCGGCTGCTTTATACCTACCCAAGTGCAAAAAATAGCCCCAACGATGCGCCGGAAATGTCGAAGTGTCAAATTAGTAACAGACAACAGTACGTACGGCCTGGCACACCGACAAATATCCAATTAGTAGAGGAGAGGAATTTGGATCCTTTTAGATTACTTGTAAAAACCTCGTAAAAAATTCGTTTTTATTTACTTGCTAACAGTGCGGTTTGAAGTTTAGATATTATATTTAAATTAATGCAGTTTTACGAATAAGTTCTTAAATGGTGTGCTATCTAAGACGAACCTGCCAGCCACATTACATTAATTGTATCACTGGCGTGGGGTTCCTATAACTCCATTCCTATTGGCTTCACTCACCACTTACTTACCTTTTGAAGACCCTCATCCGAATCCCTACCAATTGTACAGGCTAGGACTTCCCTGTGAAGGAGAACCAGCCTTCGCCACTGAATTGTATTATACAAAAACTTTGAATACAAAGTAATTTATAAACAAACCTACTCTACATAACTTCCACTGCCCACAATACGTATTATAGTAGGTAGGTACAAGGTAGTAGGTACCTATTTAAGGAGTTATGTATATATTTGAGTAGAGAACAGCAACAGGAATAAACGAAAGCGGTTGTCTTAGCCCTTAAGGCGATTTTACTTAGTCACTAGATTCCTGGCAACTTGCCATAAATGGTCCGCCACAGATCTTACTTTGTTTACCATCTGGGTACTTTCGAGGTAGTTACGTAGCTTTGTAGTATAATATTACTAGTTACTACCTATGTATAGCCTTACTGAAGTTTTATAGCGTATGTAGTATAAGTACCTACCCAAGGAAATAAAGTTGAATAATGAATCCTATGCGTACCTATGCCCGGAGCGTTTCAAGAGTTGGAAGAAAAGTTATACATGTTATGTTTTTAAAAAGGCATGTATTTAAACTTGCGACAAAACAATTAAATTTTGGATGTGAAAATACCGAATATTGAATACTAAATAACTAAGTTGGCGAAAGAATGTAAGGAACAAAAAATTACTAATCTGGTGACTAAGTAATATCACTGAATATTCCAAACTGGCAGACAGATATTATTTTAGCGAACAAATATCCATCTTGGCGACAATTTGTGTGTACACATTTAATTTAAGATAAGGTACATATATTTTCCCTGATATGGGTAACTCAAAAACCATACAAGCAGCGAAACGAGCGCTCATAAAAAAACCATAAAGAGGCGTACAAAATTCCCAATTTTTAATATTTCTCGGTTCAAGAGGGGTAGATTCATTTGAAATTGAAAAATGGCGGATATTAATTTTTCGTAAAATTGATATAGGTGTCATTTACCAGGTTTTTGGGGGTGCATGCGAAAATGACATTCATTTTGAAACTCCAATATGGCGGACATACTTAATTTTATAAAAATAATATGGGTGTCCTTTTGTTGGTTTCTGGGGGTGCTGATTACAAAAATGGTATGCATTTTAAATTTCCTTAGTAAGCCCGCAACTTCATATTTTCTTCACGGTGGAAGAAAAATAAATTTTAAAATCCAGAATTTTCCATAATTTCTATAGCTTTTATACATCGTTCATATCTCAAAGTAGAGCATTGCCATATATTTTTTTCTATAATCGCTTCTATCTCAGAAACGGTGCATCCTACTTGAAAAATAATGAAAATGACCTCCCCCTTAATAACCCCGCAACCACCTTTTTTTATTGATGGGAGAAAAAGAAATTCGAAAATCCTGAATTTTCCAGCATTTCTATAGCTTTATACATCCCTCGTATCTCAATGTAGAGCATTTACATTTTTTTTATAAAATTGATTCTATCTCGGAAACGGTGCATCCTATTGAAAAAATAATGAAAATTTCGTCCCCCTTAGGAACCCTGCAACATCATATTTTCTTCATGATGAAAGAAAATGAAAATTGAAAATCTTGAATTTTCCAGAATTTCTATAGCTTTATACGCCGTTCGTGTCTCAAAGTAAAACATTGCCATATTTTTTTCTATAATCGTTTCTATCTCAGAAACGGTGCATCTTGCTGGAAAAATAATGAAAATTTCCTCCCCCTTAATAACCTGGAAATCACATATTTTCTTCATGAATGGCAGAATAAGAAATTAGAAAATCCTGAATTTTGAAAAATTTCTATACCTTACATAGCAGGTACCTCGAACTACATAATATATTATAATAATAATCATCAATCCTAATCAGCATCCCAAAGATCTTTTAAATTGGTACTCATGTTAATTTTACGAAGATTGAAAATTCTCCATTTTGGAAAATGAAATTGGAAGACAATTTTGTAATCAGCGCCCCCAGAAACCTGGAAAAGAACATCCATATTAATTTTAATTGAAAAAAAATGTGTACGCCGTTTTGGAATATTTCAAAACGGATTTTATTTTCATATTATTTTGCACCCCTAAAAACCATGAAAACGACACCCATGTCAAAGAAAAACATACTCCAACAGTATCCAAAAATGGGAATTTCCGTAGCCTGCAAATTGAATTTTTAGTAGCCATTAATTTGTCAACCAAATCTGGTTTCATAGCTGCTTACACGGTATAATAGTCACCAACTCGGATATTAAGTCACCAACTTATAAATTTCGGTGCTAATTTGAATTAAATTTCGCTACTTTTTATCTGCCGATTTTTGTATTTTTTGTCACCTCAGTGATTTCGCCAGTTTAGTAATTTAGTCACCAACATATTAATTCGCTGCCAAATTCAGTAATACAGTATGCTCACGTGCAGTCGCCAACTTATTTTTTGTTCGCTCGATTAATTATATCCCTTTTAAAAATAACTACCTATAGAATGGATATTTAAAATGAATAGGCCATAGATATATAATATTACAAAGAGGTAGATATGTTATAAACGCGTAAAAATAAAGACTCGAATTGGCCCGAGTCGGGCCAATTTTGGTTAGTGTGCTCCGCGAGTAATAGCGTTTTCTGTGTTACTATGCGACGTTGACACATTGACACGCGTCCCATGTCAATGTGTGTCGTGGCACAGAAATATTGTCAGTTTTGTAAGGATATAACGTATCTATGTAATAATTAATCAAAGGAATAGGACCTTTGATTAATTATTACATAGATACGTTATATCCTTACAAAACTGACAATATTTCTGTGCCACGACACACATTGACATGGGACGCGTGTCAATGTGTCAACGTCGCATAGTAACACAAAACACGCTATTACTCGTGGAGCACACTAACCAAAATTGGCCCGACTCGGGCCAATTCGAGTCTTCATTTTTACGCGTTTATAACATATCTACCTCTTTTTAATATTATATATCTATGTTGAAGACTCAATTAGGAATAATAAGTTTAGATTAGTCCAATAATTTATTACAATATTATCGAATAGCTCAAATGCTGAACGATCAGAAACGTGACAAGTTCGATGCCACGTATTCCCAAGTCCCAACTCCCGTATTTTTATCCTGAGATTTTATAATCCAGTAATTTCCAAATCCAGGCAAATAATAACCAAGTCTCCATGACAACGATTCTTTTCACCATGACATATATCAATACTGGCATCGACCTCGTCCAAATAGTAAATGATATTTGACGTTTCTAATCATAGACAATCTTAGCTTTAACACGCTCCGACACGGCCATTCTGACAATTCGTACGTCCCTGTGCGAAACAAATCCGTTGACACTCTGACAAGATCACCCTGGCGACTCTGAGATCCTTGTGTGAAGAATATTCATGTGCATCAACGCTCCGACACGGCTATTCTGACCATGCACACGTCCCCGTGTGAAGCGTCTCACGTCTTCGTTTCAAGCTTCTGAAAAAAACATTTGACAGCACAGTAAAAGGTTCTCACTCGGTCAACCTGACCTCGGAAAATTAATAAGAACTACATTAATCCATGGACATAACATTTAATTTTCTCATATTCTAACATATCAATACCTCCTTCCTGTGTCAATTACACTCTAATTAACATCTTTCATCTAACCTCTATCTAGTGTTCTCAGTTAAGTTTTAATTTACATTTTATACTCTCACATTTTATACTCTTAGATTAAACACACATGA
Organism: Glaucopsyche alexis; assembly: GCA_905404095.1. Classification (NCBI taxonomy): domain Eukaryota; kingdom Metazoa; phylum Arthropoda; class Insecta; order Lepidoptera; family Lycaenidae; genus Glaucopsyche; species Glaucopsyche alexis. Next base: position 7,420,257 of record FR990050.1, read on the forward strand.
AGTATACAGATACAACACAATATCAACCATAATCTTGCTACCAAATAAATCATGACATGCTTTACTACACACTCCACACTTTACATGTACCATCTCAATATCGAAAAACAATGCTGCTATATTCCCATCCGGTAGGCAGCTAAAGAGCCGACTCCATCCGGGCTAACTATATTCAACCACTGCAGCATTGGTACAATTCAAGGCCACCTCTATCCGGTGCACCTCACTACAAAAAACCACTGGGTTGCCTCCCTCCGGCACCCAGTCACAAGGCCACCTCTATCCGGTGCCTAGTCTCGTCAAGCACTGGGCTGACTCCATCCGGCACCAACTCACAAGGCCACCTCTCTCCGGTGCCTACTCTCGTCAAGTAATGGGCTGCCTCCGTCCGGCACCCAATCACAATCCTCGCTCGCAATCCGCAGTCGCAATTCGCATTCGCAATCTACAGTTGTAATTAACAGGTGCAAACAAAAATATTCACAGTTTACATCTTTTAACAAACAGTTTACAATGTACTTCAAAATCTTAATGTCTTTTGGACCGCTTAGATTATTTTACCGGATTGAGCGCGCCGAACATCTTGGTGAAATAACTAAACCTACTATTAAACCATTGGTACAATTCAAGGCCACCTCTATCCGGTGCACCTCACTACAAAAAACCACTGGGTTGCCTCCCTCCGGCACCCAGTCACAAGGCCACCTCTATCCGGTGCCTAGTCTCGTCAAGCACTGGGCTGACTCCATCCGGCACCAACTCACAAGGCCACCTCTCTCCGGTGCCTACTCTCGTCAAGTAATGGGCTGCCTCCGTCCGGCACCCAATCACAATCCTCGCTCGCAATCTGCAGTCGCAATTCGCATTCGCAATCTACAGTTGTAATTAACAGGTGCAAACAAAAATATTCACAGTTTACATCTTTTAACAAACAGTTTACAATGTACTTCAAAATCTTAATGTCTTTTGGACCGCTTAGATTATTTTACCGGATTGAGCGCGCCGAACATCTTGGTGAAATAACTAAACCTACTATTAAACCAAAAGCTAATATCATTTTACTTTAGTGCTAAACAGAGCGTCGTATTGCATTATCATACACGTCACGAACTTTTAACAAAATATTTTTGCATTTAATTTTTTTTTAATAAATACATCCAGAAGCAGAGACAGGCGAGCAAAAAAAAAACATTGACCGAACCGGTAGCACATTTACAAGAAATAAATAAAGATTTAGTGCCTCAGATGACTATCGAGCACTTTAAAAATTATTCCACATAATTCGAAAAAAATACTGTCGCAAAAACGTTAGACCGGGCAACCCGATCGTCTTTGTTTTAGGCTCAAATTGTAGCTGACTAACTTGTGCAGAGGAATTTTCGCAAATTTTGAAATAATTCTTCGTTTCCAAATTATCGAGCTCCAAAAAAGATATGAAAAAAAATCGGAATAAAATTTAATTTTTATTTCACTGTTTCAGCCATAACTTTTTCGTTTTTTTTTTTCTCGTGAATACGCGTCTTTTGAGCTTTTTTTGAATATCATATCCTTCACAACTCTCCGAGATATAAGGGAATCTTAGTTTTTCATGAAATCGGAGCTTGCACTGGAGCGAACGAAAAGAAAGTTACAATGTCAAAAGTATTTCGTATTTTTTTCTAGCTATACACACTGCAATTAATAATGAAGGGTCAGGTGTTTCACAATACTCCCGCCGAATGTAAGCAGTTGTAACTTGTTACACTAAGTTAACATAACACATATTAGGACGATTACGCTAAAGTTGATATCAATATAAAACTTTTCAATTTTCAGTTTCTGATGGAAATTATACGTTTCTTTCTCATAAATTCAATAATCGTTTGGTCGCAAGCAACTTTGGTGCGTTTATAACGACAAGGGTATTCAACTCGAGGTTCATTTTCACGTTTACAGATGAGCAATCGGATTGTTGATGGAAAATAACCATAGCCGTCGCTTTTATTACCATACCAAAAGAGTCATATATGCGTTGCTAGTCGTTAAGATAATCTTAGGTCTCCTGTCGTGCAATTTTTAAGTATTTTTGGTTTTACCTAAGTACCACAATATTCTAGGCAATTTGATTTTAGCATGTGTAACAATATACATTCGAAGCCCACAAAGTAAACCAAAAGGTCGATTCTACTAATCAAATTCCGTAACAATACAGTTACGATCCAGTCCCGATATTATATTAAAACTGTAAAAATGGCACTCTCACAAACGTCTAACCAACGTCAAACCCGTTTTGATTGGGCACAACTCCAAAAATCTGTTCATGACATCAAGACTACTCACCCACAACTCAACAAAAGCAAACTAAAAGTGTAAGACAACTACGAGAATTGGGGTTCAGAATAACCGATAGTTGACACAGAGATGACTGAATATACCAGTAGTGAAAAACCTCCTCCTGACATTTCATAAGCTTACTTCTACATCTGTTACTTTCTGGTCGATATCCTTTAACTTCATTGGAAGTAACTGCAATTTTAAGTCCACGGTTTTAATATGCGCAAGTAAAATTCAGGCTTCTGAAACTTTGCCATTACTTTCTACTTAAAACCTTACCGATCAATAATTCACAATATTTATAAGATCAAATAGCTCATAAATATCAGAAAAAGTAAGATCAGGACAAAGATTGGTGATTTGCTTTGATGTTCGTTTTCGCAAACTAGAGTATGTATGTTGTGTCTATATGATGACGTTGCCATAGGTTGACATTTCCGGTTAGTTTCAAGTGGTTCATTTTTCTGAAGGTTTGGGGGCCGTTATACAAAATACTCCATAGACCTTAGGAAAACAATTATTATTAGCAAAATCGGATATTAACTTTTTCATTATGCCTGCTTTTTCTTAAAACAGAAACCTATGTTCAGAAGATAGATGATTCGTCATTTCGTTAAATAATAGTAAAAAAAAAATAGTCATTCGTATCGTATCGAAATAAGTTGTTATTTCTTTGTTCTAAGTAAACATTTTTTCAATGGCTCGGCTCTGATCACTAACATTCCCAACGCTGGGGCTCGGATCTCTCATCAACTGGAAGTTGCATCAGTCTACTACACTACCTAATCACAGAACACTTATTACGGAGAAGAATGTCGACCACATACGAAAAAATTGGGACCAGATAAGCGCCTCTAGTGAGCTGCCTCTTCAAAAATTTAACCGCCTTCCAACAAAGGAGGACTACTTAATTGATTATATGAATATGGCGACAAATTTAAGATACGTAATTATAGTTTAAGAAATCGTTAAATTCCTCTTTCGAATACAATTTGATATTCCAACAAAACCGATTAACCATCTCCATAAACAATTCATTAATATTGCAGAACAATATATTCATTTTTTTTTGTTTTTTTTCGAATGGGGCTACGTTAATGTCATTTAAGTTGTTTTAACTTAATCGGACTGGTGACTGCCATTTGGCTAGTCTTTATGGTACAATATATTAATTATTCGTGAGCCTCATGTACATAAGTCTAGCGTTTTCGATAGCGCGAGGCAGAAGCTACTTAAAACCACAACAGAAGTGTCATCTGTTGTGGTTTTAAGTAGCTTTTATGTAACGTTAACCCTTTAAGACAGAGCGATATATTGAAATGTCGTCATTCTCGTTGCACCGAACTGCCCCCTTGTACCTAATACTAAAACCAAGAGGGAAAATAATTTATGCAAGCAATAATTATCTGTCAAAATAAAATCATCCCAAAGTACATACGTATCATTCCAAATTAATAAACAATTTCACTTGGTTAGATAATAATCTAGCGCCTGACACATGAATTTTCTACTACTATCTTAAAGTATCATGCGAATCCTTATTGCAAAGTTAGATTTTGACAAACGGACAAAACTGTATTTTCAATTTGATCCAAAGGTTGCGAATGTTCGATGCTCCAGCCCGCATCTCTACGTTGAATATCTTGGGGATTCTTCTTATGAGTTACATGGAGATACAAATGATACAAATCATAGCATCACAATATGTTGCTTTATTACTACACGTATAACAGATATAATTAATATATAACTCATATAACAGAGGAGCATGCTAATACATGTCTATACTATACATAGCCTTTCGGCTAACTGAATAATCTATCTTAGGCATCAAAGTGACAGTACGAAGTTTGGCATTGACATAACATGTTCTTAAATAATTATCATGTTATGTAACAGCGAAGTACTATAATTTGATGTTCGTTTTAAATATTCTTTTTACTTTTGTCTCATGAAATCAATTGTAAGTTATTATGTACTCAAATAAAAATGTCATTCGTGAGAACGTGCAAGATCACGCTCCTTCTATATCATAACAAAGATTACTTAAATTTGCAAAATTTAAATAACTATGTCATACATTCTTATGGCATCATTTGCAAAATAGCAGTACACTGTAAGAAGTAAATTATTACACTCATGCACATCGTCTCAGACTTCAACAGGCTCCGCGTCGCTATATAAGTAGGTAGGTACACACATATGCAGTCGTTCCATACACAAACTAGTATCTAACCTAAAATCTTAGTTTGAGATGCGCTAACTCGGTTAAACCATGAAGCCATTAGCAACAAGAGAAGCAACATCTTATATGATCTTTATTAGCTAGGTAATTTCGCTATGTATATCAAAATATGAAAGAGACTTCATAAACAATACTAGATCAATTCTACCAATATTTCGAGAAAAATATCGTAATGGAAGGAATACGCTCACCACAGTTATTGAGTGTCCAAGTTGGAATCTTTATGCCCAATACATTATCCTTTATTCTTATTTACCAACTTAAGAGAGCAGAACTGCATCTGCCACGTGATTTATCGTCAATTCCCTCCAAGTATGTCAATGCATAGTGTCCTTGTCTCCCGCTGTAAAATAAAAATAAACAATACATGACATATCTCAGAATTGCTATTAAACTAGCTTTGATGTTCTGATGCAGCTCAACGTCTTTAACAAAAGTTTTCTTTATGCAGGACAATCAATTGACTTGTGTCCCTATCAACCACAAACAAAGCATTTGCGAGCAGTGTGTTGACCACAGGATCTTATATCTATCTCTAGTTTTTTCTTTCCATCTCTTATGTTTGTTATTATTATATTTTTAGCGATCAATACAATTCAACTTCAACTCAAGAATCTTGTGTACTAAGTCACCGCTACGGATTAAGTGTACCCAATATCCTTTGGAATTGATTTGTTTTAGTTTCCTCCACGTTTTGGACTCTAAGCATTTGTTCATTTGCGATTTAAGCAATTTGCTCATCCTGCGTGTCATGCTCATTCTGCCCTTTGCACGTTATGCTCCGAAGGGTCTTTCTATGTGGGTCGTGATGTTCTTGGCACTTCTGATGTTGAAGACTCAATTAGGAATAATAAGTTTAGATTAGTCCAATAATTTATTACAATATTATCGAATAGCTCAAATGCTGAACGATCAGAAACGTGACAAGTTCGATGCCACGTATTCCCAAGTCCCAACTCCCGTATTTTTATCCTGAGATTTTATAATCCAGTAATTTCCAAATCCAGGCAAATAATAACCAAGTCTCCATGACAACGATTCTTTTCACCATGACATATATCAATACTGGCATCGACCTCGTCCAAATAGTAAATTATATTTGACGTTTCTAATCATAGACAATCTTAGCTTTAACACGCTCCGACATATATGTATATAGATATAAGCATGGTTTAAAACTTTGGTTTAAAAGAACGTTACTTTATTCCGCGCAAGGAATTTGTAAGTATTAATAATACTTACAAATTCCTTGATTCCGCGTGACTGGTGACATGTCATGTCATCCACGAATCATGACGCACTTGAGACGCCATACTACTTAAGTACGATCTATTAATTAAAGCAAAATCTTGAGAACTTTCTTGAGAATTGTCTCAACTATGAGAACGGTTTATCAATACGGGCCTAAGTACGGCGTCATTCAGGGCTTTAACAATTAATCCTGTGAAACTGTAATGAGTGCTGTAAAGTTTCATCATCAATCATAAGATGATCTTATGGGAGACTACTGACACTCAATTTACAGAACCTGTTAAATATAATGTCTCCGAAAATCAATTACGGATACTTCGGCCACATAATCCACTGCTTAAGCTTATGTAAACACGTTTAGGCAAAAAAATAATCGTCATACTCAAAGTAAAAAAATCATCTTATGCATGGGTGATTCTCCGCAAAACGCAAACTCGCTCATATAAAAAAAAATCTAGTAGAAATAGAAATAATATTTATTTGTGAAATGCAGGTATATACAATGTTACAGGTGTTAAAACTTAATAATAAACAGTTCCATTACATTTCCACCTTCGTCAAGGTATACAAATATTTAATAATGTACATATTTAGGCTTATTAGTGATACACATGTCAATAGAAACAAAAATACAAAACCATTTTTAGTGTATAAAATACAAAAATAGTAAATATTAAAACATGCCCAACTATTTCAGGGCCTTGTCATTTAGATATTCTGTAATCGAGTAATATGACTTTTCAATAAGCAACAATGTCAAACGTTTTTTAAAAGACTTAACTGGCAAAGTCTTCAAACTATTCGGAATTTTATTATATACTAGCTTTTCCCCGCGACTTCGTCCGCGTGGAATAGTTACTTTGGGATATCGCTAAAATTTACCTGCGACTTCATTTACGTAGAAGAAGCGCTTCCACCTCACGGTCACGACTGCCCGCCCGCTCCGCGCGCCTTACTATAGCGCGCATGATTATTTTATTACTGCGATATCTTCTAAAATACTCATTGAAATCAAATGATGTAAACGGCAAATTTCTTCTAGATTAAATGCTTGTAATGAATAACGTATTTACTTGGATAAGGATTAATATAATCTTTATGAAAATACCTTCACAAATAATGCTTACTTTTAGAACAAATTTGGTAAGTATAAAAAGGTTATAGTGAGCCAACCTTAAAAGATAGACATATACTGTCGCGGACTTTTTTTTAGAACTTTTAAAGGGGAACAATTCTGCCATACATCATTTTAGCGAAACTTTAACCGTTTCCGCAGCGTACGTAGCGAAAGCTCTCAAAAGGAAAAAAAGACCCCCGATTTTGTAACATTCTTGATTGGTACTCCGCTCGTATTGAGTTTAGCATGATGCTATATAGCCTAAAGCCTTCCTCGATAAGTGGACTATCCAACACAAAAAGAATTTTTCAATTCGTACCAGTAGTTCCTGAGATTAGCGCGTTCAAACAAACAAACAAACAAACAAACAAACTCTTCAGCTTTATAATATTAGTATAGATTCGATGTGCCATACCAAAAAAGCTACTATTTAATAATTCCGTTTTGCACGATATTGCACATATTCTATGTACATTTCTGTATTTTCTTTTAGGGTTTCTTTCAGAAAAGGAAATAAATCGATGCTTATTTTGAAATACATAAAGTGCTACTTCATTTATGTATAAACATGGCAAGGTTAAGATATTCATCTGTTTGAATATTGGCTTGCAGCTATCAGTTGACTTAAGTCCTTTCATGGCTCTGATACATCTCTTCTGGGTTTTAAATAACAGTATCTTGTTTGTTGAGTTGCCCCAGAAGATAATTCTGTACCGCAATACAGACTCAACATAACCTCGATAAGCTGCTATTACAGTTTCTGTGCTGGCTACTTTAGACAGTCTACTTAAAGCAAAAATAAAGCTACTTATTCTACTACATACATTTTCAGTATGAAGCTTCCAGTTGAGTTGGTAGTCAATTAACAATCCTAGAAATTTTGTAACAGCAACAGGCTCGATAATTTCTTCTTTATACTTGAGAGTTACTTTCGGCATTGAAGTATTCTGCCGAAAGTGCATAATTTTAGTTTTTTTCGGATTGAGTAGTAAATGATTCTTTTCTAACCATATTTTAAGATTAGTCATTGCTCTATTAATTTCATTTTCATATGTCAATATATCATTACATTTAATTAGCGCTGTACTGTCATCTACGAATAATATTAAAGGATGTTCAATTGAATTTGGAAGGTCATTTATATATATAATGAACAGTATCGGCCCGAGAATGCTTCCTTGAGGAACACCTGACTCTACATCTCTACATGCCGATAGGTACTCTTTTTTAGTTTTAGTTTTCTTACATATTTTTAAGATAGCCGTATGCTGTTTTCTATTGCTAAGATAGCTTTCCAGTAGTTTATAAGCCATCCCTCTAATACCATATGCATAGAGCTTAGACAATAGTATTTTGTAATAGTATTTTTAGTGAGACACATGATCGAATGCGCTCGTCATATCCATGAGTAGAGCACATAATATGTGTTGTCTTTTATCAACGGAAGTCATTATTAAATCTAAAAAGTCATGTATAGCCTTAGTGGTGTTTTTATTATTGCGGAAACCAAATTGTTCTTTTGTGAAAATCTTATACTTTTCAAAAAACCTGTAAATGTTCTGATACAATATCTTCTCGATAATTTTGGAAAATATAGGCAGTTGAGCAATAGGTCTGTAATTTGTTAATTTAGTTTTATCTTCTTTCTTATGAATGGGTTTTATGATAGAAATCTTCAAATCGTCTGGAAATGTGCCCTTAGATATTGCTAAATTAGTTATGTAATTCAACGGAGAAGCGAAGTATTGGGCAAATTGTTTAATAATCCTAGTTGGTATACCATCTATTCCAACACTGTTAGTATTTTTCAGAGATCTGATAGTTTTAATTATCTTTTCAGGTGTTGTTGGTGAAATAAATATAGAGTTCTCAATTGGAGTGAGCACTGAATACGTGAAGTGACTAGTGCCTTCTTTACATTTTTTTATAGAATCGACAAAGTGGTTATTAAATAAGTTAGCTAAGTGTTGACCATCAGTTATCTGAATGCCTTCATTTTCAATGTGCTGTATCGTTTCTGTCGGATATTGTTTTCTATTTTTATTAATTACTTGCCATGTTGCCTTTGATTTATTCGTCGCATTTTTTATAGAGTAATTATTTTGTATTCGTTTCGTCTGATTGATAATTTTTTTGTATCTTAAAGAAAAGTTCTTGAGTGCTGATTTATTAATTTCCGTAGGGGATAATCTATACGTCCATAAAAGTTGTCTTTTCTTTTTGCTACATGTGCGTATTCCTCTAGAAACCCATTTTGGTTTTCTTTTATTATTCACATTTATCAGTTTATAAGGAAAACATAGATTATGAAATAGTGATACAATGTGAATAAAAGAACGATAAGCTAAGTTGACATCGTCCGTCACATACACATCAGAAAAGCTAATTTGTTCGATAGCTTCTTTAAATTTTAACATGTTTTCTTTACAGTAGTCACGTTTTTTTATTCTCCATGAACACAGAATTACTGAAAAATCCAGAAACCGTCAACACGCATGAAAGTGAGGCCGTCACAACCACTCCAAATTGGAATGGTTATCGACACATAATGTTGCCACAGAGTAATGGAATATTTTACCCAACTTTTTTTCACTTAATATTTATTGAATACCTAATTGTCGTAATATAACACCGCGATTTGTTTTGTAAGTGTAAAGAGTAAAAATTAAAAAGTGCGGCCGAGCCGGTATTTCGCCATGGTTTTGGACTCAGTGCGCTGCATACAAATGTGATCGAACACTCATTCTGTATTTTTCTGTATTCTGAGTCCATGAATTAATTAGACATACATAGTAGATACATAAGAGATAGATCATATGCCCAAAGTATCCGTAATTGATTTCACCGAACCTTATACATACTTATTTATACTTTTTGCCCAGTACTTTTTACCTTAACTATGTCGGTAGTATGTATAATATTTTAAAATATCAATTACAGAAAATTACCTATATGTAAATATTGTGAAGACGCTAAGGCAGAAAAACATACATACCTACGTATACTTATGACAAAACTATAAGGGTATCAAGACGTAAACTACGGAACCCTAAAAAAATACGCACGAGTAAAACTATTTTATGCGATTTACTTATATTCACTGTCTATCCCTGGAAAAAATACAAAACCAACTAAAACTAAGTTGGTAAATTTGTATTTTTTCCACTGATAGTCGGTTAATTATCACAGATTCATTTTGCCAGATAAATTCCACGTATCTACCTACTCTATTTTTTTTCAAGCAGGATCTTTATGAAGGAAATAAGAGCTAAAAACAAAAAATGGGGATCGCGTGCCTCTAGTTTCCACTACATACGGGAATAATCTTCTACCTAAGTTCAGTGCCAAACTCTACAAATAATAATCAAGGGTTAAAACTTACAGGTTATGTAAGCTTACAAACTATTTTTTACTTAGCTATTGAACATAAAAAATAACAATACCTACAAGATTTAAAGTTCCGTTTTTCTTTTGAGCCTTCAAATACAATAGTTTCCGGATTTACTTTACTGTTTGTTGTTACTGTGTACAAAAAATATCGTTGAACCAACAAAATTATTTAAAATAATTTGAGCAGTAAAATAGGTCGCACATTAAGAATACGAGATTTAAGACGAATTAAGAATAATATTTTATCTGAACTGATTCTGATTATTTATTTTTTACTTATTTACATTTAGAACATAAAAAAATTTAGAGCGTTCATGCAACCAGAACAGAGTATCTAAGTGGGTACTTAGATAAATCAGTGAAAACCCGTACGACATATCTTTAGGAACTAAATGGTTGAAAAAAAGAGCGCAGTTTAAAAATATAAGAGAAACAATAAAGCTAAAAGAAATGAAAAGGTAGAATCCACTTAGCAAATTAGCAATAACCTAACGTAGCAGTAGCCTAAAAAATGTACATGATACACTAATGCAATGCCAATATCGTATTAGAAAATGTATTAAATACGCTATTAAACTAAAAATTACAGTTATCCATATTAATATTAATAAAAAATATATTTTTGTATGTTTGTTCTGAATCATTCAAAATAACAGTAGGTATAAGGTACTGTTTTAGAAATTAAATTAAAAATTTGGTTGGAAAATTATCACGAGTTCGAAACTAAAGTCAAAAGTGCCTATAGTTAAATCGTGTCTCTGATTTCGTAGTTTGTGATTATCTTTTGTCCTAAGCATTGTTTTTTAACCTGTTGTCTGTGGACTACAGGTTAAGAAACGGGTGAAGAGTGAGATATGTAAATGGTCCAAAAATTTTATTAAGGGGGTCCTTGAAATTGTGCTTGATTCCTTTCCGTGGACTGAAAAAGGTTAAGAAACGCTGCTATTATAAATGTGAAAGTTAGGAAGACAACGATACTGATTTCGGATTACACCATACTCCATAGACAACAAGAAATAATTTTGAAAATCGGCCCACAAACGATGGGGTAATCGCTGAACGCTCCTTTTTGAAAGCGGTTGAAAGTGAATATACTTAGTACTCTTGGTAGTAAATACTTAGACAAGTTACCTATTACATGACGTAGTTGCTGAGTAAGTAAGTATAGGTATTATGTTAACAGGGCCGAGGTGGCGTGATGTATGACTAATAAGTAGATTGCAACTCGGGCATACACTTCTCTAGCAAGTATCAGTGCATTCTATTCAAGTTAGCGGTATAAATTGCAAATATTATGAGGAAAAGTAGGAGATAAACTCTGACGTATGTTTACTTACTTACCAGTTACCCCCTTACTAATAACAATATTTACACAACGTTGAGATTTGTCTGACTTTTCCTATAGGTATATCACTTATCGAAATCCTAGCTTTTGCCCGCGACTTCGTCCGCGTGGAGTTCGGTTTCAATACACAATTTTAACCCCTTTATCACCCCCTTAGGGTACGAATTTTCAAAAATCCTACAACTATCTGTATGCCAAATTTCAGCAAAATCCGTTCAGTTTTTTCGGCTGTGCGTTGATAGATGAGACAGTCAGGTTTGCCTTTTATATATTTAGACTAGACAAAGATAACAATGTTATAAGTTATCCATTGTGTAAAAAAAAATATTACTTACGGAATGATCCAATATTATTGCATGTTTTTCATAGCTCTACATTTGTAGAGTAGGTGAGTTGTCCATCCTGATACATATCAGCTAGATATTTGTAAGTGTAATTAAGAGTGTGCAAACTATAAATACATTAAATCCACATTTTTTTTGTATATAATATTATCTAGAAGTAAACTGCCTACCGAATGAAATATTGTTAGCCAGTAGAGCAAAACCAGTTAGTGCCTACTGCCAAACAATAAAAAAAATGTGTAGTGCTCTGTGCTAGTGCTTAATATTGTATAGTGAGTAGTGACTATCTAAAATACTAATATTCGGGCAACAGCTAGTAGTGCATAATTCTGTGTAAGTAACAGCTATAGGGTATTACAAATACAAAATATTTATTATCTTGTATTCGATCTGCACTGCAGATACAGGTTTATCCTTGTGTTGTAATATTTATACGTAATGTAATGGTTATCCTCGAAAATCCTAATAGGTGCGCGGGCGCCTCGCCAGTTCGCCACGTCCTACGTTTACCTACACTCATTGCCTTTGTGTGTGTCTAATGCGTGGTCTTTAGCCGCCATCTTGAATTTTAGGAATGCGTCACGTCTCAGAATGACGGACGGCTGAATGCTCGAAAATATCCTTTATAGTTTATAGAGTACGGCGCGCGGCGCGGAGTAAGGACACAATAAGGAGCTTGGTGTAATTGGGCGCGCCACACGTCGGCCGCGCGGCCAGACGCGGCGGCGCGGGCCTCGTGCGCCGCCAGACCGTTCGGCGCCTGCGATCACAAAGGGCTCATTGTATTCTTCGTCGCTCGGTTCTATGGAAGAGTCCCTTCGCTTTTTTTAAGAATTCCTGATAACAGAATGACATCAAACAATGGGTTTCCGTCCTTTTATTGCCACCTTATTTTTTGTAGCCCCTTAAATGGACCTACCTAAGCTAAAATAAAATTACAACCTGCTCCGCCGTCGGTGAAGAACTGAGGGATATTTTATTATTATTCGAGATGATAGTCTTTTGGAAAAGGTTTACGAGAGAATATTTTTATCTGTATGGCCATAAAAACATTATAATAGGTAGGTAATGATTCCTAAATGAGAAGATAGAATGGTATTTTATTAGAACGTTTGCCCTATTGACTTTTAGGAAATAAGTAATTAATTCTTTAGAAATACTATATCTACTTTTGTAGAGATAGCAAGAAGTCTGTGTTCTGTATCAATTTGTGGTCCAATAATAATTAAATAATAGATATATTTATTATTTTCCTCAATTAAATAAAGAGGTAGGTAAAGTTATAGAAAAGGAAAAAGGTACAAGCTTAACAAGAGCCTATAACGATGATCTCTATATCTAAATAAATCTAATTTTTTTCAAGAAAACTTGAAATATAAATCTTAAAAACATGGAAAGATAAAACGTCTCATAAAATGTGAAATTTGGGGTATCAGCTATAGAGGCGCTGGGAGCGGCGCGGCGGACGCCCACAACCACAAGTCACAACCGGGCGCACCCAAACTGGTTCCCTCTCACCGCGACCCGAACTTTTGACAAAACTTTATAACTGATTATTATCATTATACGATTAGAAAATTTTCAAACCAAAAGGAATTTGAGTGGGCATATAGTTATGAAGCAAAAACGGGACGCTGTGAGCATAGTGCAGATTTTTTTAAGTTCAAAGGTTGTTAATGACCTTGAAAATTCAATATACCTACCTAATTAATTGTGAATAAACGAGTATTGTTCCTGTATTAAAAAGTAACAATAATATCGTTTACGATTTTAACTAAGGAATAAGGATAAAAAAAACTCATTCACAAACTACATAGAGTCAGCTCTATGTAGTTTGTGAACGAGTTTCGTAGGAGTTCATAATTCCAAAAAAACATTTTTTTATATTCTATATTCAAACCGACCACCTCAATATTATTCTAATAATTCTTATGAAATGGAAGTTCCAATTAGTCGCAGATTGTGTAATCGTTTCGTAAAAACCATTTTAGGTACAGGAATTTTTCCACGTCGTATGGTGTGACTTTTAGTTCGGAATTCAAATCTGGAATATTAAGATGGCGTTATCTGCATCCACTGTTGCTGACCGATGCGATGAGTCACAACTCACAACCTAAAAACACGTCAACACTAGGAAAACAGCACTTGAAAAACAATATTTACCACATTACTAAACTGCATAATTCTTTGTCAATGTTACTATGATAAGATATAATTATAGTGATAAGTATGATAGATTTTTTAAATTATTTCCAACAAATAAAGTAGGTATTAGTATGTTAGGTATTACTAACCTAAACTAAACAAAGAGAGCTTATTTTGAAAATTGACACGTTTTATGGAGTAAATTAAAAATAAGTTAATACCTACGTATTCAACAAATATTAAGATAATAATTGCAAGTCAGCCATTAATTAATTTTAAATTTTTATCCCGTTGTTACTTTCGTAGAATTATACTTTTGTGCTTTACTAAGGTAACAACAACTGTCCTTTTATGAATGAAATGAATGGATGCGGCGATTTTAAAGTATTTTGCGCCTTTTTCGCCTTCGTTCATTCACTTATTCGCTCATGGTCTATTATTTCCCTCTATATCCTACTTCATAGAACCAACACCAATCAAATATGACAAGAAGGTCTAAGATTTTCGACGTTTACATATTATAATCGCTTACATTCGTTTTATCTTTAGTCATTACACGTTGGTTTCAGCCTCGTATAATCGATAGGTGCGTGCAGCTAAAATAGCATTCAGCAAGCAATAAAACAAAAATAGATAGCATTACGGCCGTGGTCCGAAACCGTTGGCTAGACGCCACTGGCGCCTTCACACCATTGCACAATATATTGGCCACAGATTACTAATACTCGACTTGGCTTTCTAGTTGATCACGTGACATTACAACAGCCGCTCATTATATCGCTGATCTAATTGTTCATTGCAATCAAAAATCAAATATCGAATCGATATTATTATACTTTTTATGTTGCCCGACTCGAGTTTCTGGGTCACAACTCACAACTCACAAGTCACAACTACACAAGTCAACTTAGAACCCATGGTGTTTGGAGTTGGGTTATTATTTTTAAAATTATTCTTAATTAGGGGATAGTAAATACTAATTTGTTTTTTTCTTAATAAATGTGTAATTAAATTACGAAATAATGTTAAATGCACCTTCTGCGTTTGACTCTACAATTGTAAACTACATTGTTTTGAAATATGATTTTCCTTGGTAAGTATGAGTGGTATAAGTGGTTCCGTGGTTATCACTTTAAATAATTAAATTAATAGAAATCATAAATAATTTTGTTTGCACACAACGTAGAAGTCACGTAGTCCTCCAAAACGATTTATCATAACCATTTTATAATATTAATCATTTTAACTAAACCAATAGTAATTATGAAAATATGCTATTAGCAACAAGTAGGTAGTGAAACTATCTAGTACAACTTTACTTATATGATGGGCCACAGATCGACCTCTACAAGTATCGATATAAATCAAATATTTATTATTTTATTTGCTTTTTTCATAATAATATTTTCCAATTAAGTGATATTTATTTAACCGACAAATGTAGAGCAATTTTTTTTTATTGGAATATTTGTCTCTTAGCTCAGGAAATTGCATGCTTCAGCTGACCCCGACCTAAGTAAACAGTATTGTAATTAGACCCTTCGATTGTCCTTTGTCCAAACCGCAGCTCAAGTGTTGCCCACGCGCAGTTGGTTCCAGTTGGAAGACTTTTCGACTGCGGATAGTTAATAGCTTGTTGACTGTTGTACGTAGGACGCAGCGTAGATTGGCGTTTTATGTTAAAACGTATATTTTGGTTCCTGGCACTGGCCAAATTACTTTGTGTAAATTGGCCCAGCATTATTAATGAGTGATTTGAACAAATCCTGGTTCAGTTTGTCACTTTGAAATCAGTGCTACCTATTGTTTAGCTTTATAATATATCTATCTCTAGATCAGTTACTTAATGGCTACTATTTAAAAATATGTAAAATGTTCTCTTTGCTAAAGACCATGACATAATCTAATGCATAGTTTACGATTCTATAAAGGTTTACAGACAACATTCATTTTTATATGAATAGATTAAACATAATTTTAATTTATGTAGTAAACATTCCTAATTGCTATTTTTGCAGCCTAAGGCCAACATGCGCAAATCTACTTTAAAGTTAACCCTTGGTAAAATAGCATGCCTTCTCTTTCATAATGATGAAGAACGATAGAGATAACATCATATTTAACCAAAGGTTAACTTAAACATAGATCTGCACAAGTTGGCGTTATTGTAATGCTCATTTAGTTTGCCTATGTATGTGGCACTACCTGCTTAATTCCTAACAGTGGCCTCGTACCTTAGCCCGGCATAGTGCACACAGCATGTGTAAGTAAATAGGCAGGCGTGTTCGTATCCATTCCACGTGAATCTAGAAGTACGAGAAAGTTGGAGCATAGCTCATAAATAAATTACAAACGATTTGAATTACTAAACGCATTTGTTTCACGAAACGCGGATGTTTGATTGAGAGGCGTTTATTTAAATATTATAATGTTGAAAGCGCTGAACTACACTGGTTATCAGTTGCTTACGCCGCGCTGTTGTAACTTGTACTAAATGTTTTTCTCCCTTTAAGTTTTATTGATTTCCCTACCCGACCATAATACTACCTTCATGGACAGTTCCCGAGATAGCGAACTTTTCAAGGTAGGTAATAATGGTACCATGGTACAACAGGTTTCCCTATTTTTCTATTCCGTATCCATTCCCAATGCAGCATCTACCTACATTTTAAAATATTCTTTTTTTCTTAAATTTTTACTATACATTGACCTCCTTACTAATAAAAATATTTATCCAGTAGATAAGCAATACAAAGTTTTGTCCTTGTCTGTCAAGCGAAATTTCCAACGCTTAAGACAAGGGCAAAACTTTTTTATTAGTAAGGGGGTGAGTAATTAGCGAATCTATATATTTCTATTGTGCACGTGAAAACGCGCATAGCAGCACGTAGCCCGCGTTCTCTACAGAGATATGAAATCAGCAATACTGATAATATACGCATAACATTTGTGCAAGTGACTGACGCGGACGGTCCATATTGTTTATTCATGAGTGGACCCACACGTGCGATCAACGAACTGTGTGATATAACGCACATACTCCTCTAACACACACAAACTCTTATCACACACACACACACACACACACACACTAGCACACACACTAGCACACGTTTATCACTTTTACATATAATAACCACAATGAAATAGACATAAATCCGTTTCATAAAACTGAATTCGATTCGTTGCCAGTTTTGTGTTACGATGACGAAGATAGATTGTGTATTTAAACAGCAATGTATTATAAAGTAGTAAATGGAATTAAGTGAACGCTACTTTGTATATAATTTATCATAATGTTCCTATCAGAAACGCGACTATATTTGGAAATGATGTAAGCGAATGTAGCAAATATGATCGCTTGATATCTAAAGATTTGATTACGTCAGTCATAAATAAATTAGCTGTTATTTTTTTCCAATGTATTGACGTTAAATATATTATAAACATATGTATCTCAAAGGGCGTTTTAATTTTTAACTTTTAACTAATTTAAACTTACTATATCCGATATTTTACAATTTGATGTTTATCAATGAAAATTAACTTTATTCATAAAATAACTTTATGAATATTTTGTAATACATGAACCGTTAAGTTAAATAATTGATTACCTTAATATGCATTACAGAGTTGGCAATAAAATATTTGTTTATTTAATTGACCATTTATTTATTAGAATAAATGTAGTAAAAATGGTCACTTTAAAAACATGTAGAGCAGAATTGAAGACTATAAGCTTTTTATTATTTATTAACAATAGCGAATGGTTGTTTATAACTTCTAAGCTGTCCCGTGCCTAATACGTTGGGCGTAAAACATTGTAACTTGTAAATTTTTACTTAAGTATATAAAAATGAATTAATAAACCATCATCCAGTGAAAATTATAAATCTAACCCATTCTCGAATCCACTTGAACACACACACACAAAATTTCATTCAAATCGTTTCTGGTGTTTAGGAAAAGTTCAATTACAAACACGCACAAAATATTTATATATGTGAGATAGAAGTAGTTTAATTAACTGCGAATGGCTGCTGAGTAACGGTAGTGGAAGGCGCCATGCAGGTCCGCGCTATCCGGTGCGACCCACACGCCATTTCACCATCTTATTTTACATCAAATGTAGAGTCTGTACATTTGATGTTAAATGCGATGCGATAAATGCGACTAAACCTCACCGTCATGTGTCAACGTTTATTTTACATCAGTAAATGAGGGGTCCTCTTTAGCCTTGAATCTGGGTAATAATCTTTATTGTAAGTAACGTGAATTGAAAATAATATTATTAAAATATTTCACTTTGATTCTGCTTTGCCCTCATTGTTTTCTCTCTGTATTACAAGACTTATATTATTGTCATTTATTTACCCCGAAACATAGAGTTCTTAAAAGACTATTACACATTTATTTGACAGCTATAAAAGTATGTTACATTTGCCGTAGTCTAATGAATATACCCAGAAAAACTTAAATTACAATTTCAGTAGCGACAAAAACCATGCATGAAAAAGTTGGCGTTGACAGAAAGCGTGAGTTACATATTTATCAACGTAATGAATAAAGTAATGCAGTGAAATCATTTTCATGTGAGTTTGTCGTAGAAATCGAGAAGTGAATGAGGTGTCCAGCCCACGGCGACTCGCAGGTGAGATGACCGATCTCCAAACCGGTCCCGACCACCAGATCACGCCATCCATAATCCCAGCTCTTACGCACGGACTTAATTAAAATATATGTATTTATTATTTATCGCGCATAATGTGTAGTTTTGCTAGTAGTAGGTAATAGGTATATCTACAAATTAATAAAGTTACATTACACCTTGACACATCTGTAACGGAAATACATCTCAAAATATATTTCATAAGTTCTCACGTATTGTACCTAATTGAAGTTGACGTCACACTGTTACTGTTTTATTAATTTATTTACCTACTCATACA
This sequence comes from Glaucopsyche alexis, assembly GCA_905404095.1. NCBI lineage: Eukaryota > Metazoa > Arthropoda > Insecta > Lepidoptera > Lycaenidae > Glaucopsyche > Glaucopsyche alexis. The sequence continues at coordinate 7,439,356 of FR990050.1, forward strand.
ACTTACAATATACGCCTGTCAAGTTTTTATTTGCTAAAGTTGCTAGATTTACAATGGTCGAGTTTCCTTTTATATTGAGTAAAATTGTTAATGGCTCTACATTTTTTGAGGCAACGTCATCGTGAGCATGATAGAGCTAAATATCTTGAGAAATTCCTTTATGCATTTTTGTGGTAAAATTTGTTAAAACATGTGCACTTGTGCGTTCAGAAGAAAACTGATGCTTACCGAAATAATAAAAAAATGTTGTTTCTCAACTAATTTACTTTGCTAAGCTTTAATAGGATTTCCTTTTCTTTAAAAAGCTCCAAGGAGATTTTTTAAGCTTTTTAAAAATCTTTATTTACAGCTTCTCTTTTTTTCTTTTATGTGTGTAAAATGCACCCAATTGATATACGCACTAAACAAGTTGCTAAAGCCTGATCTGAAGACCAATCTGTACTTTATTTTAACTGGTCTACATTTGGACGAAGTTAGAACGCACGTGTGCTTTACACTTAGCCTTGATTGGGTCTCATAAAACAACATTTAAGACAAAATTCAACTCTGCTGCAAAGGACTTAGCATTGAAATTGCTAAATCGAGGCTGCTATCGTTATTGATACTGGATTATGGTTACGAACGATGCGTGGCGTTTCTAGTAGCCGTTCGAATTCATAAACTTATGCAAAACAAATAAGGTTTATTTGTTTGCTCGTCGTATATGCCTTTCAGTGCCTGCGGGTGTCTGTAGTACGGCAAACAGCGGCGTCGATGTGTCTATGTGACTTATTAGCTCAGTTTACGACCGGCGCGGCGGCCTCTTGTCTATTAGTATCGCACACACATATGCACGACGGTCGACGAGTACTTTAAAGACTACCCGACCATGTTCAATATTTTCCAAGGCATCATGAAATCCTATACTAGAAACAAAACACTTGATATTCACAGTATCTTAGCTGACTATGTTTTCGTTTACTTTGGAGTTAGTTTAAACTATCTTCTAGTAACTTTGACGGTCATTTGACATAGTAAGGTATAGCGGAATATGTTGTACCTTGTACCTCGGAGTCGGTTGACTATTTCTTAGTATTCCCAAGCTTTTGAATTCTAATGCCTAGGATGTTCGCTACATTATCTTGTATAATAAATATAAGGGTTAGTCTTTTACCACCACTGCCAATCTTCGATTATATCAATATTTTTTTTAGGTGATAAAAGTTTTATTTTTACTACTACTAAGAAGCCTGATAGTTATTCTCCTGCCGAGTCCTTGTGAAGGTTCGCGAAAATCTCAAAAACTACTAAATGAACTTTCATAAGTGTCTTAGTAAGGTTAAGGTTTAGGCATATTTCGTTAAGGTTTTCTGGAAATTAGTTGAAATATGACAATAACAAAAAAATGTATATGTGCATTAGTATAAAGTGTTGTTATGTGAAAATACTAACAAAAAATTTACGAGGACCTGGCTTTTGCGAGAAGTATTAAGGTACTAGGTAGAGTAGGTACCAGGTACTCCTCTTCTTAGAAGATACAGTATTCAGTCTTCTAGACTATAGAATTATTTATGCTTTTAACCTTTAGAGATTATAATGTCATTCCAAGCCACGCCTGATGCCCATTTGACTATGTGGGCGATAAAGTCACATCCTTATACTGAAATAAAATATGTTATTTAAATCAGTTTGCTAAATTATTGTATTACTCTTGTATTAAATTATAATACGTTTTATGTTTAAAAGAGAAACTCGTTCAATATTCTCGAAATGACTATACACCGTTGGCATTTATGTTCCAGCTATCTTAATAGGTAAATTGTGTACTCACGTACCAAGAATTTGATTAGCTACCATACTTGTAAAGCTCTTGTTACTATTCATAAGGGCATGTTACCTACTTATTTACCTAGCATTCCATTAGATGCATAGAACGACATGCCTTTATAGTTTATAACAATAGAACTAGATATTACCTTAAATAAATCACACTAATAAAATAACATAGAGGACATAATATAAATAAGAAAAATAATAAATTTTAATAATAAATTACATTTTAATACATTTAAGTGTAGAGCAGTGGCGAAGGGTTCCTATAACTCCATTCCTATCGGCTTCCCTTGTCACTTATCTTTTGCAAACTTTCATAGCCCTACCTATTTTACAGGCTCCGGCTTCCCTATGAAGTAGAACCAGCCTTCGCCACTGGTGTAGAGTCAAAATCAGTAATCAATAGGATAGTTAAATAAATTGTATTAATTTATAGTACTTAATTAATATATAATGTATAGCATAAAGCATCGATCATTGGCCAGATTTAACCATTTTTGCTTATTTATCATGATGATTAGGAAATTTCGGCGTCCAGATAAAAGGAGCGTAAGTACTTGTACGTAAACATATACATATAATCACGCCTTTTTCCCGTAGGGGTAGGCAGAGACCACTTCTTTCCACTTGCTACGATCCTTACATACTTGTTTGGCTTCGTTCATTTTCATTCTTACCATCCATTCCTCCTCTTACATTCAACGTAGCGAAGCGGCTCTTCATGGTTCGCTTTTCGCCTCCGCGAGAAACGAGACGTAATGGGTGGCGAACCACATCGCCCCCTTTTTGGATAATTAAATTATTTTTATGATTATCCATTGCGTTCCCAAGTACGTTACGTACGTACATTGCGTTGCGTACATAAATATGGTTATAAAACAAGAAAAAGCTCAAAATTCAAGAGGGTTATGAAATCTCTTATGATACATAATGATTGTAATTTTCACATGCTTTCCACACATTTACACTCATAAGTTTTGTGTGGGTATTATTAATTTGGTTTTAATATTATGTACCTAATCCAACGTATTGAAACTAGGACCACAGTCTACAGATTACTCAACCATAAGTTAATAAACATAGGACTTTCGAAATTTCGCTCTACATTTGCATATTTTGGTGCGGTTTTAAATATTGGTTTCATAATGTAACTTCCAAAATATGTATAAGCATGCATTTTCATCTTTCAGCGATCCTCTCAAAACTCAAAATCAAAAATATTTTTCATAAAGTAACTTGGACATTTCGTAAACTGGTACCAGAGATTGCTAGTACCACCTACCTACTTATAAGTTGTGTATCTAATTGTTAAAATTATTATAAACATGCTAGAGGTTTAGAAATTTACGATTGAATTATTCGTACAGCGTGGGTTGTAACTTGTATCACTTGTTGCTTGTTGCTTATCAGGCTGTTTTGTGATACCTATAATAGTATATTACCTAAGTGTTTACACTGTTAATAATAACTAATAATTGCGCAGCATTTCTATACATTTTGCTGTTTTATTGTTTTAACCCTATTTATAACGTAGGTAAGTACTTGAATAAAAAAAAATGCTTGAATTATTAATGCTGATCTGTATTTTTACTGTTATAGCAAATATATATAGAGCGTTAACTTTATACGTCTAGTTAGGTAAATCGATTAGTTGTTTGTATAAATAAAATGGGTGCAAAAATTGCGCAAATTCAAAACGGCGTGCTCTACGTAAAAATGTAGAGTCTGACGGTAAAGTGTTTGACATTAATTGCACGAGCAAATATAAATATAATTCCATAAACTTGACATTATAATTTATACAGCTATATCGTAATATTAACTAGTTACTAACTTAGTGCTTAATATTTCAGTAGGTACAGCAAGTGCGGCCTTGTATCTAATCTGCTTATGTAGGTACACGGCGCGAATGTACCTTTGCAAAAACTCCTACTCGGAGTTATGGAATATTTTACAAATACCATGATGTCATGGTGGATTAAATTACTGAGTGCTTCGACCTTGCCTGTCACTTGTCCGTACTTATACATGATTGATATTAACAAGCACAATACAACCGCAAACTTGCGCGCTCTAATGACTACGTGTATAAAAAACCTGACAAATGTGTTTCTACTACATGCGTTACATATTGTGTTGGTGTTGCTGTGTACCTACACGATGAGCAGTAATTGATGATTATAAACTATGTTTTTATTAATCTATGGAAAGATTATTATTTTACAAATGCTAAATTATAAAACGACAACAGAACATAAATATGTAGAGCTAAGAGTGCAAGTATGAATATACACTTATTTGTAGGGAACATTGTTTTGTATTGACAAGCTACAGAAAAATGCAGAAATCCTGACCCAGACAAGAATCTAGACATAATCCAGTTACTTTTAATTCTCAGACAGAGACGGGGTCATAGGATAGGGGCTGACGCCGTAGACTGACCTGAGCCTGACACAATATATATAATAAATTGAAAAGGGAGAATAAGTAATGCAAAGTTTTTAAAAATATTTTCCTGTAAAACTAGTATGGCAGTAGTAACTCGTAAAACCCCAGGAATTATTTGCCTGGCGACGGAAATTTAAAATGTATCATGTGTGTACTAATAACCTTAATTTTATAATAAGATTTATTTATATAGACTAGACAACATATTTTTTATTGCATATAAATGATAAGTACTCGTAAATATGAGTGTTTTCAGAGGAAATATTATATAAAAAATAAATATTTTCATAGATACAGCGATTTATTTACTAAACTTTGTAAGTCTCGTGAAAACGCTCCATACAAAAGTCGTACCTATCTGTGACGTCAGTGGTCACGATTAGGTAAAAGCGTATAAGGGCCTCAAGAACATATTTGTAAATATATCCGAAATTTATGCGTTTAAGATCATACTTTACTATAATTTAACATTCATATTTACTATAAGTAATGTTTTTTTTTGTATACGAATTTTGCAGAAAATTTGAAACTGTTTTTGTATTTTAAGATATATCTAATTACAAAAGTACACATAAAATATTATATATTTTTATGTTTATCAAGTAAGTAGTAACACCTCAATGTTTATGAGTATATAAGTTAAACTAAATATTTTGTATGTAGTCGTCACTTGTTTCCCTTATTACCCAAGTAAATACGCGAGTTAAAACCTCGCTAAACTAAACTAAAAACATTTTGCAGCATGATTTGTGTTACTTTAACCATATTTTCATGTTTTAAGATTCTAAAACTTCTAAACCGTGTACACTGTACACATCTGTTGTGGGCTCGCCGTCTTGGTTTTTGCATATTATACTTCTTATGTTAGAGTGGTGATACCAATGATATAGCAATACTTATTAAACCTCCTTTATTTATATATATTATATTATACATATCAGAGTGAGGCTTAACAACTTAACACTTGCATTATATACTTTTTATAACTACCTTATTATGCAACACATCTATACTAATATTATAAAGCAGAAGAGTTTGTTTGTTTGTTTGTTTGAACGCGCTAATCTCAGGAACTACTGGTTTGAATTGAAAAATTATTTTTGTGTTGGATAGTCCATTTATCGAGGAAGGCTTTAGGCTATATAACATCATGCTAAGCTCAATACGAGCGGAGCTCCAATCAATAATGTTTCAAAATCGGGGTGTTTTTTCCCTTTTGAGAGCTTTCGCTGCGTACGCTGCGGAAACGGTTAAAGTTTCGCTAAAATTATGCATGACAGAATTGTTCCCCTTTAAAAGTTCTAAAAAAAGTCCGCGACAGTATATGTCTATCTTTTAAGGTTGGCTCACAATAACCTTTTTATGCTAACCAAATTTGTTCTAAAATTAAGCATTATTTGTGAGGGTGTTTTCATAAAGATGATATTAATCCTTATCCAAATAAATACGTTATTCATTACAAGCATTTAATTTAGAAGAAATTTGCCATTTACATCATTTGATTTCAATAAGTATTTTAGAAGATATCTCAGTAATAAAATAATCAGCGCGCAATAATGATGTGCGGCGCGCTGCGGGCAGTCGTGAGTCGCGGGCGAGCGCTCCTCCTTCTACGTAAATGAAGTCGCGGGTAATTTTAGCGATATTCCAAAGTAACTATTCCACGCGGACGAAGTCGCGGGCAAAAGCTAGTCTTAATATATAAATAAAAAATCTTATACTTTAAACGAGACAATCATTACATAGTATAAAACAAGGTTCAATATTATATACAGAAGTATATTGCTGTGAGTAGAGTTATTCGCCGATGTAGTTTCTATCCAAGAAAACTATTTCACGCGGGCGAAGCCGCGGGCAAAGGCTAGTCTTCATTATGTCATAATCTCAGAAACAGCTCCATGAAATTTAGTATGCAGGGAGTTTTGGAGGAGAATGATCGATCAAGCTGGCCTTATCCCTGAGAATCTGCGCATTTTTTAGTTACCTATACATGTTTTTTCTTCCGTCGTGCAACAAAATATATTAATTTCGACTTATGTCACTCCGATTGGCAGTTTGGTATAAGTATGTGTAATTTTTGTATTGTTCGGAAGGTGGGTTCGAACTTCGAACCCGGTAAAATATATATTTTTGTGATTCTTTTTTTTAATCTAGAATTTTAGAGCTCCGAGCAAAGCTCGATTACCCAAGTACTATTAATATTAAGATAAATCTTAATATTAATAGTACTTGGGTAATCGAGCTTTTAGTATTGTACAAATTTGTACAATACTAATAACTTTGTTTAAATTACATAGATTTTAATTAATAAAGCAATTTGACAGGTAGCATCAAGCTATGAGTTTCTAGTTTTTGATTTTTTTTACTAAACGATACCTAAATAAATAACATTTTTTGTTAGTTATATTACCCATTGCATAACAAAATCTATGCTTTTCATTCACCCCTATCACTTAGGGGTATAAAAACCTGCAAAATTTCATAAAAAACGGTCGAGCCGTTTCAGAGATCTGTAAAAAACACCACACACTTAAATTTTATATATGTCACCGTAAAATTTAAAAAACCGTTAAATTGTAATAAAACTAGTGAAATTGTAAAATGTTGATAGGCTTCCGGCGCGAATATGCTGCCTATAATTTCACACATTATTTTTCGTTAGATTATAAATATATAGTTTTTAATCTTTCGACATATTATTACAATCTCGTTAGTTATTTTACAATCTAACGGTTTTTACAATTTTACGGTGACATATACATACCTACGAGTATATGCTATAAGAGAAAATTGCACGAAATAAAAAAGACGAGCTCTACTTATATTTTGTTAGCATTTTTGTTAAAGTAAAAATGTAGAGCTACAATTTTTTGTGGAATATTATTGTAAAAATTATTATTAAAAAGTTTAAACTATAACAATCAATGAGTGACAACTGTTATTAATGGTGTATACCTAAAATATTGAAAAATGTTATAAAGTTTTAACGCTAAAGTCGTTTCACGATTGCTCTACCACGCCGGACGCGAGGCAGGCATGGCGAGCGGCCGTCGCTCACAAAAAATAAACAACTTTTCTCGAAACAGCGATGGCGCTAAGCTTTCGCTTCATTATAGAACGTCATAAGCGACGCAAAACTACACTTCACATAGGCTTTTTCGTGCATACGAGAGGCCGAGCCGAAATAACTTGTTGATGTGCGTTTGCGGCAACGCGGGTGTGAGGGTCGGTGTGCGGGTGCAGAGGGGCAAGCGCCGCTGAGCGACGGCCTGTCTACGGCGGCAAGCCGGCGACACCCTGTCTGCCACGGACGGCGACGTTGCCACACCGTGCGCATTCCTATCCGCCCGCACTCCCTGCCTCTCGTCCCACAAGCTCATATGAACCGCCCGCGCGCTCTATCAGGCAACGTCGCGTGCAAACTTGTTTTGTAAACGGATGTGGCAGCGACCGACTCAGAGCACATCATCTATCCTTTTCTTTCATTACAAGTCTCTTGAGATAAAGAAGGATGGCACTGGTGGCGCTACAAGCTATCGGCTCCCACTTGCGGCATTTTTTCACACCGAGAATGAGGCGAGATTAATGTGTAAGGCAACGTTCATATTTACACGTTAAAATATAATATATTATAAAAACATGTAACCTCTTTCCTCTCACTTTCCTGTGTGTGTAATTTTGTGTAATTAAAAATTACACACGACGACGACGGATATTGGCAGCATTATGTTGTTTTAAGCATCAAAATCTATTATACATCAATTAATTAATTATGAGACTACATGTATAGGCTCAATATTTTAAGTTAACATTAATAAGTATATTTTTTGAATAAAAAAATTGCATCGTTATGTTTTGAAACTTCATTAACTAATCATAAAACAGAAAAATACAACCACATAGAATTTGAATCTATAAAGAGGGTATATAATGTATGAGTAAATGAAAAATAAAAAGCACATTATGTCATGGGATACTCATCCCAACTTACCTGTCCGGTAGTTGTGGTATAGTATACGGGTATGCGACCCCGGCTTCCCTAGCTATTACTGTCCTATCCCTTGCCCTCCTGGGCGGTAATATCCTATATTTCCTATTTCCCACTCTAACAATCTTCCTTTCCACACCACCTATCCTTCCCTTTCCCTATTCCTACCCTCTCCATTAATCCGTGGAAACGCAACGGATAATCATAAAAATAATTTAATTATCCAAAATGGCGGCGATGTGGTTCACCACCCATCACGTCTCGTTTCTCGCGGAGGTGAAAAGCGGACCATGTAGAGCCGCTTCGCTACGTTGAATGTAAGATGAGGAATGGACGGTGGGAATGAAAGTGAACGAAGCGAAAGGAGTATGTAAGGATCGTAGAAAGTGGCAAAAAGTGGTCTCTGCCTACCCCTTTACGGGAAAAGGCGTGATTATATGTATGTATGTATGTACATTTTTGAAATTTTGAGGTGAAACTACTTTAGCAGTGTTGAGAGTGAAATTTCAAGGTCGCGTCACGTCACGACACGCGTCACGAGTGACGACACAATTTTAGAAGGGGCGCCATCTGTCGGAAGCTACTTATACTTCTTACATAACAACTAAATTTTCTCAAGTACGTCTGAGTACACACTACACAGGTGACGATAGGTGTACAAATTTAAATTTTTATATTATTTTTTATGACATTTTTTAGGCAAGATGACGATATTTTTAAATTTCAAACGATGAATGAAGTTTAACCTCTGTCACGTGCAGTAAGCAACATGATTTTTTTTTTAAATAGAGTCTTTTTTGTTAATGATTCATCATTTATAACTATAAATGATGAATTTTCTTATTTTATTATCTATGAATTTTATTAATTATTCTATTTAATCATATTATTAGATGAGAACAATGATATAATATTTAATTTAATTTAGGAAGTCTGAAGCTATATCATAAATCTCTGGGTAACGGCATTGGTGTCACTAAGTATAAATAATTTGATATAATGTTTAAGCACAAGTTTTTAAGTTTTATTCTAAACACTGTTTGTTGTCCCTTATAAAAACATTCACATTTCATATTAAATAATATTATGATTTATTTTTAAATTATGTATTTTTTGGCGACACACAAAACTTAATAAACAGATTAGCAGATTTTACAATTTAATGTTATTTTTAATTTTGTTGGTATAGTGCGATTCAAATGAGAATAGGATTGAGTCGCCGCCATATTGTTTCAAATTTAGATAGTTATGATAGTTAAATTTAATTTTAGATAATTGATTACTATTTAACGTTTTTATTTAAATTCTATGCTAGACTTAATATTTATATGCACATAAGTTTTTCTGCAAATCGCTCTTTTCAAGTGATATTTGACAGACAAAGGTTTCTATTCCGTTTGAATTCCTATTCTCATTTGAAACGCGTTCCATGAATGTATCATTGTGAATAAGTCCTAATGGATATACGCGGCTTGCGTCGCACGTTCATGCCGGGGCGGTATGCGCCGCGGGTAGCGAGCGCGCCGCCAGCCACATCCGCGCCTTGCCGGCCGACTGGGTGACCGACAGTCAGTTCGGCGCCGACAGCCATCACGCGTAGACGTTTACAATCAAACATGGCTGCCTCCCACGCACACATCTCAACGTCAACGGAACGTCGCCTTGAAGGGCGTGCGGGGTCCCGACGAATATTTCCACCGCAGTTCAAACTACAAGTCCTCGACGCATACAGACGCGATAGCCAGTGTCGCGGCAATCAGCGTGCCACCGCCAGAAAGTTTGGAATACACAGACGCCAAATTCAGAAATGGTTACAAGCTGAACCGACTCTCCGCGCAGCGCTTTTGAGACGGGCTCCCCAGCCAGCACCGTCGCCACCTCCGTATTCCGTGGGGTCACCAGAGAGCGCGCGATTGCCTTCTCCACCACCAATGCAAGCCACCATGCCAACAGTCGTTCCAGTGCAACCAGTACAAGTGCCTACATCTCTGCCAGTGCCTACATCTCTACAAGTGCCTACACCTTTACCGGCGCCAGTTCCTGTGATAATCCCCAGTGTCGAACCTATAGATCTATCAGTCAGACGGCTCTCACCAGTGACGATACCGGTCGTTTCATATGCACCTTCAACGATGCAAGAACCTCCTCGAAAACCTTTTAAACTATTCAGACCATTTTCAACCGAAGAAGATGAAGACAAACCACCAGCGATTGCTTCTCTACCGGTTATTCATGGCGTTCACGTGTCAGCATTTATGCCAGTACAAAGTGCATCAGGATGTAGTCTGGCCGCGTGCTCTGTGCCACGCTGGTGCGCCCCTGCACCTTCCTTCACCGCTCCACTCAGATGAGAAAACGCCTTTGGGGCAAACCCCTTCACCTGTGATCTAGTCGCTGGCGCTTTCCTGGCGCCGCCTGGGGCGTAGTCCCGCATCATCGTGCCTTATTAAACACTTTGCCGTAGTGCATCATATTGTCATCCGAAGATGACGATTTATTTTTGTGTATAAGTATAAGATTAAGATTGTATTTTTATATGTGGGGTTTATGAAGCTTACCTACATTTATTCAGATTTTTAATTATAAGCATTAACATTATTATATATTATAATAAAGAATGTTGACTATTAAACTGATTTTCAATGGTATGTGTGATTTAAGAGACCTCTGATTTAGAGCGTGGCGTTAGCAGGTAGCGCCGGCGCTATCAACCATTTTCTACCTGCTGTAATCCCTTTCAAAAGCATATTGTTATACGCTTCAAAGCCTTCAATGCTTTTTATCTATCTGGGTACCTATTATTATCTGTACAATATATTTCATAATTATTATATAGGTACAATCTATAAGAGAAAACAGAACTTGTTTTAATCTTAATTCTAATCTTAGTCTACGAGACCTAAATTATTACCTGTTTACATTATTTTGTTATATTTCTATATAACAATAGAAAAGTATTTTTAATAGTAATTAATTAAATTGGTTGCTACAACGGTGTAACAAATATGTATTATTAATGTCATAATTTCTGCCACCTGCGTCAATTAGGCACTTGTTCCCATACTAACTTAAAGTTTATTGGTTCCCATACTAATTTAAATGAAGTTTGTTTAGTTTCTAATATTATAATTAAGTAATAGTTGTAGTAGATATATGCAGGGCAGAAATTGTGATTATAGTCACAATTTCTGCCACCGATATTAAGTGCCACATTTCAAAAATATCTAATGATCACTACCTATTATTTAATTTTATTTATTATGTAATTTGTAGTTACTATGATTGAATATTTATTATATATAAAAATAACAAAGTTTTTAAGTGAGACAAGTATAAAAACCTAGCTTGTTCTGCGGCCTCCCCCTACCATCAGTTTTTCTCCAACTCAACTTATTTTTCAATATTGGATATGTTAAAGTAAAAACTTATTGTTTACAGATATTATTTTGTAAACAAGAATTGAAAATTATTAATCGGTATTCGGTACAAGGATAATAAATTGACTCTATCAAAAATTGTAGAGCTCCTTTTTGTTACTTTATGTTCGTACATAACATTTATGTTTTCCTAGAGTCGTGAAAAAAATAAAATAAATGAGTAGTTTTGTAATACTTTGGTAGCGTCACATCTTACTTCAGAGAACAATTTAATTGCAATAAAAAAAATGTGTTATTTATTAGTCAGTATTTTTAGGATCAATATACCTATCAATAGGTACATATTTTACAGATTTATTTGAAAATTACTTAGACATTATTCAAATAGTGTAAGAATGAAAACATATAATGTGGTCTTTTGATCTTGTTGCCTCCATGGAGCTAGTTTGGTACCGACTACCGACAACAGTCAGGAAAGACATTTTTTGAAATCCGCGGGTATTGGCAAGTGCAACGAGCGTTTAAATCATTTTGCTCAACGTGGCCAAATTGCGTTCTATCATTTTGTGTGTGATAGAGTTGACGTTATAGATGTAGATTGTAGAGTGACGCACGAACAAATGGAAAATGTCGATGATAAGGATACAGCCGCGGCATATGCATTCGACGACCTAGAATTGTGAGGGCAATTGTTAATAATAATATAATATTTGATTTATTATACTAATTATATTGTTATTTATGTTCGCTTTGTTTTTGTCGAGGAAATGTTTTAGCTAATTAATTCTGATTGTTGATCATCATATCTTTCCGTTCGTTATTCATTTATTAGCTCCTACTTGTATACTAGTTTTATATTTAAAACATCTTAGTATTTAACAAAATATAAAAATTTACTTTACAACAGTTAAGTGTTGTTTGGACACCCCTTTTACCCCTTTTTACGAAAATTATGCAAACGTATAATATAATTTGGCACAGTTAAAGTTTTTATGAAGGAAGAGTGAACTGCACTAATATTTTTTCATAATAATGATTAAAAATACATTAAATGGATAAAAATAACGTTAAACACACTACCTCAGATTGATAACACACACTACCATGAGTTTGATATAATTTAGTCACAAGTTGACGATGTCTTTCACATTAAACAGATAAAAATTATTTTTATTTTATAATTCTAAGAGCCAAAAGAAGGCTTATAAGATTCAAACTTAATAATCAAAAGTTAAAAACCCGGACCATTATTACGAATCTATTGACACCTCATTCATTAAAATCTGATCAGTAGTTTAGGTGCTACATAGGAAAAAACATACATACGTGTATGTAGTATGTACTTATATAGACTGCCAAAATTACACTTGCTTTTGGCTTTACCATTGTCGAGAAAAAATTCTATGAATTATGGGCGAATTTTGACCACTGGATGACGACTTGTATTTATTTAAATGTATTAATGTTACAATAGACACCTATTGTAACATTAATACATTAATATAAGAGCTCCGTAGCCTAGTGGGTAGACCGTTTGGTTCGCACTCGAGAGAGTGCAGGTTCGAATCCCAGGTTGTGGCGTGTACTAATGAGACTTTTTCAGATCTCAAGTACATTATACGGACGCTCTAACGGTGAAGGAAAACATCGTGAGGAAACCCGAACATAGTTGGCCCCAGACGTATTGACTAGTTCATTCCTCTGGACTAGGCTGACTATGTTGTGAGAATGCCGTATGTGCTTGGGCAACCATACGACATTTAAAAACCAACTGTCCCAGGCACTACAGTATTTCAAGAGTGGTTACTTCGCTCGAAGAATACTGTATAAATCATCCATTAACGGATGCAAAGGCCTAAGTTTAGACACCTATCAAGCCACATTAATCAGAAGATATAAAATTATTATCATGGATTTTTCCGTTTCAACTTCCAAGTAAATTCTTGATAATTGAGATAAGTAGGTTGAATGCGAAAGTAAAAAAACCGGACAAGATTGAATCGGACTCGCCCACCGAAGGTTCCGTAAAAAGTAGGAACATAAAGGAATCGAGTCTTTGTCAAGCCGGAAAATGGGTGATCATAGTTTTTTTATGGGTAAATGTGTGATCATAGTTTGACGACCTCCGTGGCTCAGTGGTGAGCGCAGTGGCGCTTTAGCCGGAGGTCGCGGGTTCGAATCCCGCCAGGGAACAAAAAAAAAGTTTTTTCTGTTCCTGGGTCATGGATGTGTATAAAATATGTGTATAATATAATAAAAATCTTAAATATAAGTATAGTATAAAAAGTATTAAATATATTTCCGTTGTCTGGTACCCGTAACACAAGTTCTTCGGATACTTACCACGGGGCCAGACTGACGTGGTGTGAAGCGTCCATAGATATTATTATTATTATAGTTTGTATGGACAAGATAATTATTATATTTTGTAATTTTGTGTTTTAATTAAAAACTTATGCGTCGAGAAAAAATAATAAAATACGTTTTAGAATGCTCACATCAAGGCCTTTCATATAAACTAGTAGCTTCAACTTAAAATTTCGACCCTCTCTTAGATTTTAGACCACCATATTTTTTATTATTTATTTGCAAATGTGTAGTTTTCAGAATGTTTCTTGTACTTGTAGTATATAACGATGCTAATTACCAAATTTCCTACTTCTAGGTAGGTCAACGAGAAGTACCCTGTGAATTTTGATTCCCTTTAAAGTATCGAAATACGTGTTTTTCGTGGAAAAACCGATCGATTTTTTTTTACCTTAACTTAGAAGTCTGATTTTTACACAGCTTCAAGGTCCCATAGGTAAAGTATACGGTTTTAATTTAAACACGATACCTCCACGTATTCCAGAAATAAAGGGTCTTAACAGACAAATGGACAAAAAATCTTTTAAGGGTTTCGATTTTTTCTTTTGAGATATGGAACCCTAAAAAAAACAACAACTACGGGACATATAGGATTTATTATTTCTGCCTTTAATATGTCCGAGCTAATTGAGACGTTGTACAAGTAAATAAAGTATACCTATTTTGGAACTTGTTCATACTTAATATCACAAATGCGAAAGTAACTGTCTGTCTGTCTCGTTTTCACGCCAAAACTACTAAACCGATTTAAATGAAATTTGGTACACAGATAGTCTAGAGCCTGAGAAAGGACATAATATTCTACTTTTGTATCGCGGGCAAATATATGGTTCTCACTTCGCGTAGGATACTTTATTTACAGTTTCACGTAAGAAACTACTAAACCGATTATCATGAAATTTAGCACAGATATAAAGTAGACCACGGGGAAGGGCATATACTACTTTTTATCGCAGGAAAATGTACGGTTCCCGTGGGAATCTGGGGGCACGGCAGTGCACCCGCCAAAGTCGAGCGCGAAGCAAACACTGCCGTACCATCCTTTACTGGAACCATTTCGCCGCATTTTCAGGCCCCTATTTAAGAACCTCTGGATAAGACCAGAACGCAGAAATTTTCGTCATCCAGTAAGCTATAATCACATACTTAAAATCCAAAATTTCAAGTCTGTAGGTCATTTAGTTCCGAAGTTAAGCGAAAGCAAAGTTTCGCATTTTCGACACTCACTCACTCACTTATACACTCACTCATGATCATCAAAATAGAACTAGTACTTCCCATAAACTCAGAGAGCTGAAATTTGGTACAGAGTTAGGGTTTAATGGCCACATAAAGGGAAAACTATAAAAACTAGGATAATCGATCTGGGGGCACGGCAGTGCCCCCGCCAAGTCAAGCGCGAAGCAAACACTGCCGTACCATTATTTACGGGAACCATTTCGCCGCATTTTCAGGCCTCTATTTGAGAACCTCTGGATAAGACCAGAACGTCGATCTGGGGGCACGGCAGTGCCCCCGCCAAGTCGAGCGCGAAGCAAACACTGCCGTACCATTATTTACTGGAACCATTTCGCCGCATTTTCAGGCCCTTATTTGAGAACCTCTGGATAAGACCAGAACGCAGAAATTTTCGTCATCCAGTAAAGTATAATCACATACTTAAAATCCAAAATTTTAAGTCTGTAGGTCATTTAGTTCCGAAGTTAAACGACAGCAAAGTTTCGCATTTATGACACTCACCCAGTCACTCACTCATGATCATCAGAATAGAACTAGTACTTCCCATAAACTCAGAGAGCTGAAATTTGGTACAGAGGTAAGGTTTAATGGCCACATAAAGGGAAAACTGTAAAAACTAGGATAATCGAAGATCTGGAGTACCTGGTGACCCTTATTAGAAAACACAAGAGCCCAACCAAACTATTAGAGATCGACATACTGCCTTTACAAAAAATATTCAACTTGGTGGGCCACTTCATTTGATGTCAAAAATCGAAGGTCTGAAGTATCTGATGAAGAACCCTCAGCTGGTCTCAGCTGATTAGAGATATGGTAATGCCCCCTTCTATTATTGGTACATAAAAAAATCGACTGTCATTGCAAAAATCCAGTGAAGTAGGACACATCTTCTAATTTAATCTAGCCCTAGCGTCCCACTGCTGGGCGAATGCCTCCCCTTCTGCTTTTAATACGCATATAAATGAAATTAAAGGAAAACTCTGGTTAAGACTGGACTGGCTTTTATACTTATACTTACAAGTTTACAAGAAGAAATAGTCGAACAATTAACTTTATTCTACTCGAACATTACACTAATTAAATAAACAAATTACACTAAAATCTAGTAAAATAAATCAATATTCCTACGTTTCTACAAAAAGAAGTGAAATCCCACCAAAAACATTCTGTAAAAAACTAGCCAAGTCTCGATGGAGCTGCTTGTTTATCTCTAAAAAGTAATGAAATCTAGACAAAGTCGTGCCAAGTCTAAGGATCCTTACTGCGATTTATTTATTATTATAGTTAATGTTGTGTGACTTGGCCGTTGAAGAGTACACAAGGGTACAAAAGGGGCTCCATGACACCATTGCTCCAATACATGTGTTATACAATCAACAACGCCTAAAATAAGACACTAGCGTCCAATTACCAATACCAGTATGGGCTATTATCTCGCTTAACAAACATAGGTAGTTACAACAGAATCTGATATAACATTACGTGTAAACAAAATTGACTTGTACCCACTAACGTATAAAGAATTTTCAACGGCCAAGTCACACAACATTAACTATAATAATAAATAAATCGCAGTAAGGATCCTTAGACTTGGCACGACTTTGTCTAGATTTCATTACTTTTTAGAGATAAACAAGCAGCTCCATCGAGACTTGGCTAGTTTTTTACAGAATGTTTTTGGTGGGATCTTTATTTACGCTTTCACGTAAAAACTACTAAACCGATCATCATGAAATTTGGTACAGATATAGAGAAGACCATGAGGAAAGACATAGGCTACTTTTTATTGCAGGGAATTGTACGGTTCCCGTGGGATACTTTATTTACAGTTTCATGTAAAAATTACTAAACCGATTATCATGAAATTTGGCACATATATAAAGTAGACCATGGGGAAGGACATAATCATAGGCTTTTTTTATCGCGGGACATAATTATACGGTTCCTGTGGGTACTAACGCGGGTGGAGCCGCGGGCACAGAATAGATATTAGTTACTCAAATATCACTTGAAAAGTGCGGTTTTCAGAAAAACTTATGTGCATATAAATATGAATAGTCTTGCATCGAATTTAAATAAAAGCGTGAAATAGTCATCAATTATCTAAACATAAATTTAACTATCAGTCTAAATCCGAAACAATATGGCGCCGACTCGATCCTATTCTCATTTGAATCGCACTATAGTAGTAATACGCAACGAGCATTAGCACAGTTTTTATTAACATTGTGTTAGTAAGGGTAAAGTTATGAGCCGTCGACGTGAGGCGACGAGCAGTCTACATGACTCTACATAACGGCGACCGACGCGCCCTCAAGTCTAGCGCGCGCGTTTGCCTTTTGGTTGCTTTTTATGTTGAGTCAACTGTGAAACTTTACACTTTATGCTCGCAAGTTCTAAACTTCGAACACATGTGTTGAATATTATTTGCGGGTTGATTTGATATTATTTTTATATCTGAAAAAAATTACAGTTGAAAGTTGGAGGCAAATTGTAGAGCCAATGGTATTTGACTGTTTACAACGTAAGACTTCTAGTTACTATTGCATAATGTTAATGTTCTTTATCTTCTGATATTATTATCTTGTACCAACATACGGTCATGTATCGTGAATCGTGATAAATAATAATAGGATAGTTATTATCCTACATTTGTTTTTGTGTTATTTAATTACAGTACAATAGGACAATTCCAACATTAGTCATCAAACAGTTTAAAACAATAAGCTTTGTATTTAAATGTTAAGAAGTAGGTGGGTAATATAAGTAGGTATATTGATTACTATAATAGGTACGAATCAAAAAAAGTCGTAGCATGTTAAAGTTTTCGAAACCCTACTTTATCTTCACGTCACGGGTCAAAGACGATAAAAAAATGCAGAGCACTATGAAAGCCGTTAAACCGTATTCAAATATATAATTAATTAATTCAATATTCGTATAAATTTTCCTTAGTTATGTAAAGTGTCGGTAGAAAGAAATATATAAAGAACTGAAACAAGTTTGCTTGTAGACTATAGGGAGAAAGTTTGCGTAGTTTGTAAGCGGCTTAACGAGGCCTTTTTTAATATTTAATAAAACGTTAACTAATTATGATAATTTTTGTTTAAATAATTAACTCAAATAAGTACATATAGTAATATTTTTAGTATAATAAGGTATTATAAATTATAAGAAGAAGGTGTTCAGAAAGGTAATCATATTTTTAGAAATACATGTGCTTAGTGCATGTGTTTAGAAATGCATAAAATTAATAACAATAACACACACTAACTCAGATTATTAACACACATTACCGTGCGTAAGATACAATTTTGTTACACGTTGACGTATGTCACAAGGGAGCGTTCAAGTATTACGTAACTAAATTTTTGAAGATTTTAGACCCTCCCTCTTCCTGCGTCGTTACGTACCGTAACATTTTACTATACCCCCGTATGAAACGTCACAACATTTATTTTTATTTTTTCGTTTAAAGAGGCAAATTAACCCTTATGTAGTTAAAAAAAAAGAATTACTATGGACTAATTTCGACCACAGGGTGACCTCTAGTTAACCTTAATCTTCTTAATTTTATATGAAGAGTACTTAACATAAGCTACGCCTACATGTGAGAGCAAAAACTGTACGACTTAGAGTACTTTATGTTATAATAACAGTTTATAGTTACGTACTAGGTAGAGAATGACATGACGTAATGTATTTGAGTGATCACATCATAAACTCATTAATTGTTCCTTGAAGTACTCGTATCTATAACCTAGTACCTAAAATAAGTATTAGAAGGTTGCTACATAATTACTCATTATCTGAGGAAAGCTCAGACCAAATAAAAAGTGAAGTCAGAGCTTAGTGAAACAAAAACTGAGGCCGGTATTTTATGTACGTATATAGTATGCATATGACTAGTGACTACGCACTACATACATTAAAAACCCCACACATTGCGACAGCTCGCTTAACAAGGTAAGGCGTAGTTTCGTTATCTACGTGTGTGTGCATGACACTGCGTAATTTCACGGCGTGGCGTAGTTTAGACTGGCCGGCGTGATTCACAGAACTCTGTCTTCGGTATTTATTTGATCGGAGTTGTTTTGTTGCAGAGGTTATCAGTATATGACTAACAGAACAGAACTGTTCTAATTGGAATAGCGGCAAACATTAAACGACAATTTATGCATATTATAAACCTTATCAACAAGCTTGGCAATAAGTTAATACATGGCAAGCCATTCCTCAGCACAAATGAGGCGGATCGACCTCATCGTATGGGGAGTTGGGGCTTTTAAGGACGCAAGTGAGCAACAGCACAGGGGGCGTATTACAAGCTCTTAATTCCAGCCAGTTTACGCCATAAAACAAACTGGCTTGCATTTTCGTATTATGACCACCTATTTCCAGCCAGTCAGCAGTCACGTGACACTTGACTTGCTTCTGCATTGAAACTTGAATGGTATTTTCGTATTACGACAATTTGTCTGACATTAGCTGGCTTGTCTTTACGTCAAACAAAGCCGTTCAGTTTACGCCACAAAATATTAACTTATACTGACTGGTTTATTTTATAGTGTTCTCTTTTAACATAATATTGGGTTTTAGTAACGTAAAATATCGCTAAAATAATTGCGAATATTTGTTTATTTTTAATATAAGTATAGGTTTTATTCATAGGTTCATAGAAAATAATCATGTGTGACGGCTAACGAGTTACAAATAAGTATTTATATTTCTAGAAATACCTAATGCTTCACACAAGAAGCACCAAAATCACCAAGCAATTCAATACCTATCCTACTAATCCTACTATAATATTATAAATGTGAAAGTTTGTGAGGATGTATGGATGGATGGATGTATGTTCACGCAAAAACTCCTGAACGGATTTTGATGAAATTCAGTATCGTAGTAGTTTAGGCCCTAGATTAAATATAGGCTACTTTTTAGCCCGAAAAAGTACAGTGTTCCCGAGGGATACTATATTTACGCGGGCGGAGCCGCGGACAACAGTTAGTTCCTAATAATTGCAATAAACAATAATTATTGAGGTCATAATTTATAAAATAATTTGCACTTTTAAAATCATACAATCCGGTCAGATCAGTGTTACAACACCAGATTATTTAAATTTGCCGCCATTTTTCAGTTTCAGCATTTGCTGGCAAGAATCTAGCCGTTCGTTATTATAACTCTGTGTTTACTGAAAGCACGAAGTATAGATAACAAGGAGTCCGAACGTAATGTTAAAATAATGGTCTCAATTACGGGGACAGATTTTTGCCGGTAGAGCGCGCGACGGTCCGACATGCACTCGTTTGAAATTACGCGGGAAGTTTAAAGTTGCTATTGACAGCTCTGGAAAGATTGAAATCTTATTATATAAAAGTTTTAGGAAATTCTTAGAAACTGTTCTCGAAAAATAGATACCGTAGAACACGGTAATTGCCTAACGGTAATTTAAAAATAATTGTAATAAATAATAGTATTGGCAACACTCGGTATAATAGTATTGGCAACACTCGGTACTCGTCGGTCTCGCACGCCTAGCGGCAGAAAAGAGAACTAAGATCTGGTCCTATTATTGTGTACATAATTATTATTAAAAAGCCTATACCGTTCGGACTCCTGGTATCTATGCTTCATGACTGAAAGCATGCTATAAAAAACTGATTGTCTAATTTGAATCGAATTTGACGTTTCCATACGTCACCTTCACGCTCGTAATATCAGCCAGCGACAACAAAACCGGGATTAATCCGGTCAGAATGAAATGTCGTTGTAATACGAAAAAAGAACCAGGCACTTTAGGGCCGTATATTGAATTGCCTGGAAACTGCCTGGTTTTTTAAAAGATCATAATACGGCCCCAGGAGTAATACAAGTGTTACTCCTCTGGTGTTGAAGTGTTCATTAATGACGTTAATTGCTTACCATTAGGCTATAGGTCTGCTTGTTTTCTAGTTCATTTCATGAAATAAGCTCATCACCCTTTCTTGAGAAAATATGTTTGCTGTTTTTAGAGAAACAGAGAATATGAAGTCTCACTATTGGCTATTGCAGTAAAGACACTTGTGAGTTACACATGGCAGTGTGTACGTACGGTCGAAGACAGATTCGGTAAAGCACGATTCGACCTTATTTCTTCGTAATTAAGGTTCAAATGAGGTACACCGGGTCTGTCTGTGACTGTACATAAGATGCACTTTCAGTAGCAGATGAGATATTTTACGAGCGCCGGACGAGCGTATGGCTCATAAAGCAACTGAAGCACAGAGACGCGAAGTGTATTTTTGGCACAAACACCGAGGCGACGATTCTTCGTTATGGTTCGTTAAAATGTTGCCATTTTGCCACTTATCATTCCCCTTTGGAACCCGTCTAACTTAATTAACGGCCTGTAAGTCTTGAAATAACATACTTTACACACAAACTTCAATACGAGCAAGAGAAATAGTCTGCAGTATGCGAGGTTTCATATTAATTGTTTATCAATGATTTCAAAAATCAAAAGTAATAATGGGTTATGAGTCTATGACGTAATACATTAGTCAAAAAAATCTTCAAGTCATCTTGATTTCAGAAGATTTTGCCAATTAAATGCGGAATGACTGTGACTGCGGAAAGCAAATGTCAAACCTCAACTGGCCCATCGACCCCAAAAAGTGGGGAGGTTATGTGTTTTGACTCGACATGCCTTGTTTATGCTATATCTTAAGAAAATGTAATTAAGTATAATTCGTGGTGATAAATAGTAATTTAAATAAATACATCAACAAGTTATCGTGTTGTTTGTGTGCTGAAATCCAGCTTGACAACTTTAGACTGTGCCCTGCTTTACATTTTAGAATGTTTCTCTTCAAATGCGTTATGGGTTTATTCATCAAAATATGATTTTAATTATGAATATTCATAATTAAAAACAATATAAAATGCTTTTTTTCTAGTGAAATAGTAAAAAAAATACGGTTTTTACGAGTGGGCAACGTAGATTTCAGTAAAAACTGTCATAAGTACTCGTACATGTATCAAGATAAAGTGAAAAGTTTTTGTTCTTGCTTTGAAAAGCTCAAGAAAGTACCTTAACTGAAGAAAAATATAATATCATGACGAAGCTGCCGAACTCTACCTGTCGGTAGAGTTCGGGGCGTTTGCACTTTCTTTGCTTGTTTTAGAGCATATTGACATCTATTTCCAAAAAATTAACATTTTTATACCTATTTAAATGCATTTGAATAATATAATCTCTATTTCTCTAGGAGAGTCAAATTTGACCGAGATTAAAATATTTTATCTTGAACCTAAGAGATATTTCTTAATTAAGGCTCAATATAAGAGGAAAGCGTAGAGTGCATGAGCACCGTGTTATGTAGTCTCTTGAGCCCACATCCGGTCAACAAATTCTAATGTGATTAGTGATATTTCATGTGAAGTGGATGCTTATCATCTTGAATCATACGACCACAGACAACTATTAACTAGATCTCGCAAGTCTTATCATTTATATAGAAACCAAGCGTGCCATTATTTTTCAAATTACTGTGACATCAAAAGTACGATTTAGTAGTGATAACTCCCCGTTCCCGAGTAAACGATACAAAGACCATAGACGCGCGCTTCCCGGTCACGTTTTTTAGCTTTTTAGTTTTCGTTTGACGTTTGGCATCGAGAATATTCGAGAGGAAATGGCGCTGAAGGAAGTATGAATTTCAGTCCTCTTTACTGGTGAAGTTACACGCAAAGTAAATAGACTCGCGTGGTCTAGTCAATAGATGTCTGTGTATACGACCTAGGCAATAGGCATATGATGGTTTTCAAGAGAGCTATTCGTTGAAAAGGCTGATTTTGTGTTTTATCTCGGCAGCTGGGACAATGCTCAGAAACAATTATGAAATACCATAATTGTAACAAAAAGTTGCACTTTAAAGTTGAATATCTCGCAAATAGATGCCTAAATGAAAAAAAAAACGTCTCACTGTATGGTTCCCAGAACTCTGTCTTCACTTTCTTATTTGTTCTGAGTAAGCCTAGTATTATCATATTTATTAATTAAATAGAAGTCCTATAAATGCAGTTAGTGAGCACTGTAAAATTATCTGTGCTTTGTACACAACACGTGAGTAAGGTTTCACTCGTTAGAAATTCTGTGAATTTTAAACGAAATTTGGATGCATATTTAGTGGTCCAACCTGTTTTAATTGCTGCTTGTGATGAGAAGAAAGATAAGTTCGGACTTCGGACGTGTTCAACTTTTGGGTGTATTTTTTTCGAAAAAAAAAAAAAAAATTGTTCTTTAATTCCTAATTCCTATATATAATTATTCGTATGAACTATGAAGTGATGTTATTCCTTAAAATTCAAGGTAAACTATAACTTTTCATCAGCTGGCCATGTGCATTTTGACATGTTTACGACCAGTCGGCGAAACGTTAAAACGTTTTTGAGATATTTGCTCTACCTGTTTAATAAATTTTATACAGGTAATAAATATTTAAATCAAGTAGGTGAGGAGAGTGGGGACGTGTGGTGTATAAGGGTCAATTCACACCGAAATGGCAGTAGAGCGGCAAGCAGCATAACTGTCATACAATTTTAAGCTTTATCTTCATTACTATAGTACAGTGTTTTTCAACCTTTTTCATGATGCGGCCCCCTTTGTATGAAAAAATATTTCGCGACCCCCATACAAGAGCTTGAAAAACACTGCAGTATAGTACATATTAACGCTTAGAAAATGGGGACGTCCCGCGGCCGCCGCCTGCCGGTAGCAGCCGACAGCGGCCGTGAGCAGCGGTGGTTGTCTCAAGCGAAACTGTGTTTTATGTATATGAAGATAAAGCTTAAAATTATATGACAGTTATGCTGCTGGCCGCTCCGCTGCCATTTCGGTTTGATTTGACCCTAAATCAGTCAGGTGCCGCGGCCGCTGCGAGCCCCGTCATAAATAGCTCGAGTTACAGGACAGACGCGGCGGCGGCGCGCGATGCGCAGGCGTCGTCGTGACAGCTCCACCTATCGGTGGCGTGATGTCATGGCCGCCCCGCTTGGCGCCAATGCTATGCCCGCGTTATTTCCGACACCATTACTCACGAGCTTCGACTAATTATAATATTATGCTGCAGATCCGTTCACGTCACTGACCGCTCATCTTTGCAACCAAATAAGCTCTCATAATATGATATCACTGTCCCGAGAGAGCAGTAAATTCATCATGTTTGTCATATGCTCCTTAGGCTGGGACTATATGATCCAAAATCCGGAACGCCTGACAAAGTTCAGTGCACTAAAAATAGAACTCTGCGTTAATACAATAAAGTTTAAAATCGAAGTGTCGAGTGTCGAGCTGTCATGATATATGACACTTGTGTGTTCGATTTTCAGCCCTATTGTATTAACGCAGAGTTCTATTTTCAATGTTCGAATTTTCCCCGGTCCGCCGGATTCCGGATCATAATATAGTCCCAGCCTTAATTATAATTAGTGATGTGCCGGATCGTGAAAAATGTATATCCGCGGATACGGATCTGAATACGGATATTTGGTGTCAAGATCCGCGGATACGGATACGGATCTTTCTTCAGCCTCGGATATCCGCGGATACGGATACGGATATCCGGCACATCACTAATTATAATACATGGCGTCTATTTGTCCCGAGTCCTCTTCAACTATTGATATTGATGGCCTGGTCTTTCGGGTGATCTGAGCCTGAGACCATAGGCGTAGCTAGGGGGGGGGGGGCAAGGGTAACCTAGAAACTTCTTTGCCCACCCTAGACAGTGTTAATGAATTACTAATTTAAAAAACCCCCCCATGCCACGGATGGCTGCCCCCCCTAGACAAAATTCCTAGCTACGCCAATGCCTGAGACCCCTCAGTAGATAAAGGGGCTGGCAGCAGCTACAGAGCAAGTAGATACTTGTAGCGCAATCACCGCGCCCTCTCACCTTTTGATATCGGTACCGATATTGACGATTGCGACTGGCGTTCTAATAAGCGTCGTCTACTACTTATTTCTCCTTAATTACGTAAACATTGTAGGCTACAATTGTAGTTTTTCGAGCTCCTCTATGAGGTAGAGTTCTTATTAAACCGTGTCTGCTGTATACTAATAAACCTTCACATATCAAATTTTGCAACAGCTACCGACTCCAAATTGATCACTCAATACATACAATGAGTAATGATATGAGACTTTTTGACCGTTATAGATAATCTTAAAAATAATTGTCGCTTGCGCACCTTGAAGCCTACTATGGACGTTTCTAAAAATTTGTCGGTTATAAAGGTTAAGTAATTTTTAAAAACGTACATCTTAGCCTCCATACCCAAGATTTTGTATGATGTAAGAGGAGAGGAAAGATCATTTTTTCAAGACCAACGACCGACCATGAAGTTAATATTCTTTTTGGCAAATGAGTTGTCCCACCGTCTTTTCAATTCTAAAAATTTGTTCACACTTCACTTTTCAAAGAAAAATGGTAAACGCTGCCAAGACAAAAATATAAGCCTGCCTGTCTCTGGAAATATGCCGGGTACCAGCCACCAGGGCATGATTAGAGCCCAGCCTTTAAATAGCATAGCATACCAGACCATCGGTCATTTTTAGGGTTCCGTAATACTTAAGGAACCCTTATAGTTTCGCTCTGTCCGTCTGTCTGTCTGTCTGTCTGTCCGCGCCTCTAGCTCCTGTAATTATGAATATAAATTGATGAAATTTTGGTGCAGTTATAGATTGTGTATAGATCACGGTTTCGGGATCATGAAAAAAAAATTAGGGGTGGCTCTCCATACATGTGAAGTGGGGATGAAAAATATTTTTTTACTCTACCCCATTGTGTGGGGTATCGTAGAATAGGTCTTTTAAAATAAAGGCAAGGTTTCATACGTTACTTTTTTATAAAGTTGACCATTTTCGAGTGATTCGGCCTCCAAAGTAGTTTGTAAGTTGGTCCCCCCCCCTAGCATTTTTAAACTATAGGAGATAGAAACTTGCAAATTTCCATGCATTAGATCATGCTAAAAACTCTTTAGGAAAATTATTGTGAACCAAATCGGACAGTAACTTTTGGAGTAATTAAAAAAAAAGCATATTACGCGTTTATAGATACGGAACCTCCTTAGACATGTCCTGACATGCTCTTGGTTATGTTATTATCAGTTATGCTATCTACAGACATACGAATTTGGTACGGAGCGTACAGCGGACCATATCCGGAGACCAAATCCGGTGTCGCTAGTCGCTACACACGCACGGATTTGGTACGGTGCAGTAAAGCTCGACACTCGTGTGTTCGATTTTATGCTCTATTACATTAGCACAGAGTTCTATTTACAGTGCTGTTTTCAAACGACGACGATAATTCCCGCAATTCATTGATAACGGGTAGTGATACCAACACTTAAAAAAATATTTCTCCACAACTTTTACCCCTGATTACTTATACCATTAACCGGTCTAAGAGATAATAAGCTAGAAAGAAAGGTTATGTGTTTAACATAAAGACTTACGCGTGAATAATACTACTTAATAATACATAAAACTAACTTGTCTTAATCTTATTTCACTCCCAATATATTTTTATATCCCTGACTATATACACACATTAAAATAATTTTTATTATTACATACAAATTGATTCATAAGTAGTAAACTCTAAACATCCTGTCCCCTAGTTAACCCCCATAGATATTTTCCCTAATTTTGGGGGGTACAACCCCTAAGTTGGCAACATTGATACCGTTGTACGGCCTAACCGCCGGACTGCTCTACACATGCACGGATATGGTACGGAGCGGACCAGATCCGATGCGGACAACGGCGAACTCTTCGCCTTCTTCTTATGTTCGCTGGACTGCCCTACACACGCTCGGATCTGGTACGGAGCGTACCAGATCCGCTGTACGCTCCATTCCAAATTCGTGTGTCTGTAGACACCATTAGTACCTTAAAAAGGACTTAGAAACCAATACCGCCTGTCATTGTGTTTATTTCAAAGATAGAATTCTCCTCTCAAAATTAGTTCAGTATAATAATATCTAAAAAGTGTTGGAACTGTTTCCAGCAAGTTCAGTCTGGATTTGCTTTTTATATGAGGCACAGACAATACAACCTATAGGTTAATATAGGCTGTATTGTCTATACAGGTTGTATTGTCTTTTTTTTATTATTTATTTATTTACATAATTTGACAATATAATATTTTATGGCACAAACATTTAAGTGTACAAAACTTAACCGTGTACCATAAGCCGCCATATTATTTATTTTAAGAAATACACAGTTCAATTGTTATGTGCTACATAAATATTATATATCTATGGTGCTACACATTAGTTTATCAATAAAAATAAAACATTATTTTATTCAATATATTAGATTAATATTACCTACTAAATAATAGTCTGTTGGTGTATTGTCTGTGTTATGAACTTATGAGGATAAAGAGCTAAAGTTTAAACCAAACCAAAAAAAAAAATTATCAAACTTAAACAATCTGATCTAAACCTCTATTCATTAGGACCTATAATTTCAGAATGGCTTAAATTTATTACACACAAAATTATTATTTACTAACTTTTGCCCGCGGCTCCACCCGTGTAAATGCAGTATCCTGCGGAAACATTTTACTTTTTCGGAATAAAAAGCCAATGTGAACATCCAGAGCATAAACAACTACCATACCAAATTTCATAAAAATTCGTTCAGTTGATTGCGTGAAAGATGATCAAATATCCATCCATCCATCCTCACAAACTTTTGCATTTATAACTGTAGTAGGATTACGAGAAATTTTCAACACTGAAGTAAAAATAAGAACAGGTAGGTATCCCAAAAATGTTCAACCTGTGCCCCAAATGACGTAAATGAAGTCATTGCCAAGGCACCAATTACTCAACGATTTTCCTATGGGCTGTCATTGTCAAGCACAGTAGCCAAGACAAAAATACCCGTAGCATGCAATGTCTAATTTAATATGAAGTGCCGTTGATTCGTGTAGCTCACGGTATCGGATTTCGGTGCGGTTTTGGCGGTTGGCCTCTGATAAACTCCGCGATTGGCCCACCGCGAGAGACCACCCGGGAGCGTGTAATCGATGTCGTAAATATCCGTGGCGCAACACGGATCATCCTCATAAGCCCTGATAAGCTACACGCTTATGATAGGTTTTAAGGACATCTACTGTTTGACTAAAGTGGACTTACGCTTAAGTCTGTGTGACATAAATCTGGCTGAAAGAAATTGAGCTCATATTTTTGATATTGTTTCAAAGATTTAAAGATTTAAAAAGTCGAAATTTTGCGTGACGTAATATGTGGATGTCCCCTTAGATAGGTCTGTTAAAAACATTGACAAGACGATTTTTTGTTTTAGGTATCCCTTAGTGAGATATATATATGGCTGGCACCTGGCTCAAAAAATCTGAAAAAATGTATGGATAGAATAGAATAGAATAGAATAGAATAGAATAGAATAGAATAGAATAGAATAGAATAGAATAGAATAGAATAGAATAGAATAGAATAGAATAGAATAGAATAGAATAGAATAGAATAGAATAGAATAGAATAGAATAGAATAGAATGATTTTACTTGTAAAATGCAGCGCCAGTTGGAAAAATTCGTACAAAAATGATGAAATAATAAGTAAACGTGTAAAATATTGGTTTTAATTGGTACGGAACCGTACATGCGCGAGGCCAACTACAAGAGCAATATCAGGGAGATGAGATTTCAAATGCAGGAAAACGTTGGTACCTACCTACTACCACACTACCACTACCTAGTGGCTAAGTACCTACTACCAACCTACATATTAGCATAG
This sequence comes from Glaucopsyche alexis, assembly GCA_905404095.1. Taxonomy (NCBI): domain Eukaryota; kingdom Metazoa; phylum Arthropoda; class Insecta; order Lepidoptera; family Lycaenidae; genus Glaucopsyche; species Glaucopsyche alexis. Next base: position 7,468,407 of record FR990050.1, read on the forward strand.
AATAAATATGATATTAGTGATATTAGGTAGGTATTCTGAGTACAAGTTGCGGTAAAATACTCTTAAGTAGATTTAGTTTCTTTTTCAACCATACAGCTTTCATTTTATCAATGTTACTTTTTATACTTGCCGGTGGCCATAAAAGGAAATATTTTGCAAGAAATTTTAGTTGCATAAGTAAAGTAGGCAATAAAACGAGGAATTTGTTTATCGATGAAAGGATCTTTAAAAACGTTTAGAAATTCAATATTTAAAATTAACCTTGATTACAAGTATAAATTTCTATCGACCGAAAAAAAAGGAATTAAGAACCTTTACTATAAAATTATGAATATTCACGAACAAAATATAATGCTTATGGGATTATTTTCGTTTCGGTGTAAATTTACCCTTAGTAAATTCTACTGGTCGATTTTACTCAAATGTAGCCTCTTAGCCAGCAGTTATTTGCGTGAAAGTTATATGTTATCCATCCTCCCCACAAACGTAATTGGAAAAATCAAATGGAAAAATCCAGCTTGCTTAGGTCACTGGTGGAGGTCACTGGATATTCATCCTTAAGGGAGACTAGGTACACTAGGCTCTCCATTTTATTAGACCTAGGGTCAAAATTCTGCGACCATTCTACAATGAAAAAGATAATTTTGGAAAAATGACGCAGGCTAATAACATAAAAGGTTCACTTAATATATCTATATTTAATTAAAACTTACTACATATTTTGAAAATATGTCCTATTTATATAATATTTTTTTATTTATTATTGAAATTTCGATTCATAGTCCTAAGATATAAAAAACAAGTAAAGGTATACAAGAAAGAGTACCCTAGTACCCATAAATTAAACCTAAACAAGAGCATGTCAGGCTATGTCTAAATATGGTTCAACGCGCAGTATGTTTTTTTTTTTTTCAAATTACTTTAAAGTTATCGTCCGATTTCGCCCAAAATAATTTTCCCAAATAGTATTTAGTACGACCTATCAGCATGGAATGTTACAAGTTTAGAAATGCCAGGGAATACCTACTTTGGTTGCCAATTATTCAAAAATTATTCACTTTAGAAAAAGTCATGCATGAAACCTCGCTTTAATTTAGAAACATCTTTTCGATGATATAACGTTATAACGTTGCGCGTTGGGGGTAGAAAAAAATCATCCGAACTTTACATGTAAGGAAGCCACCACTTAAATATTATTATTTGCCAAATAAATAAATTATTACGGAAGTTAAATACTTAAATAGAAAGACAGATAGACTGACAGAGCCTTATGGTAAGACGGAACCCTAAAAATGGCAGTAAAAATAAATGGTAAAATTAATACTAAAACACCGCATGCGAACAATTTTAAAAAATATAGCTTTTAGTGCAATAAATGAATATTAAATCAACGTTTTTTGTACTTGCATAGCAACGGTATGGCGGAAAGAGTGACCCTTATGACTCTTGGTATAATTTTTTGGCTGATATTTTGGCTGATGATTTGGCTGTTGGTTGTCGCAGATTCTTGTAGCCAGATAAATTCCACGTATTCCAGTGCCAAAGTTTTTCAAATAGGACCTAAATGTAGAAAATATAATTTCATAAGGAGTATGAAGTGATCCCGGTTTCCCCTATATTTTTTTGTGGTGTGAAGGTTGGCGTTTTGTTTGTCACGTAATTACCGTACCATTGGGAACTTCAAAACATCCTGTTATGTTACTCATCTTACAGTACGTCTTATGAAGAGGACGTATCTAGACCGCTAGAGCATAATGTATAGGTACGTACTGAAAGTTCGAAATTTCTATGCCATTAAGACATTTGGTGGTCTTTCGATAAAGAGATGTAGTCAAGAGTCTGATTATTTGCTTTTTTCATTCATAATTAAATAATTACAATCATACTATAATAGATAATTAAAAAAATACTTTAATTATTACACTCGACCGAAGCGAGTCCAATCTGTTATGATCTACTTTTTGAGAAACAAGAAGATGGAGAGGGAGAAGGATCGGATTTTTTCCGATCACGTCTCTCCATCTTCTTGTTACGTTGTTACTACTTCTTGCTACTGCCAGTATACCATATATATTATATATAGGCATTATGCCGTGACCCATGAGACTGTAGGCTGGGAGTTGGGACTATAATATGATCCGAAATCCGAAAATCCGGGGAAAATTCAGAGCTTTGAAAATAGAACTCTGCGCTAATACTATAGAGCTGAAAATCGAACACGATGAAAAGTGTCGAGTCAAATGTCTCTCTTTCTTTGTATGACAGCTCGACGCTTCCATTTTCAACTCTATTGTATTAGCGCAAAGTTCTATTTTCAGTGTTCTGAATATTCCCGTGACCGCTGGATTCCGTATCATATAGTCTCAACATATGCTTAAAAATACGTATGATGTATTATTATATATGTGTTTAGTTTTTGTTTTTTTTTTAATATTATTATTATTTTGCCGTCCTCAAACTAAAAGGCGGTTAAATGACAAAAAGAGTTTTTGGGGTAGAGCTAAAAAACGCAGGATTATTTTGAAATTAATGCTAGTAATTTTCTATAAACAATCGTTAATGTTGTCATAAGACATTCATGATATCATTAACAACTGTTTATACACAATCACTAGCATACACTTCAAAATAATCCCGCGTTTTTTAGCTCTACCTCAAAAACTCTTTTTGTCATTTAACCGCCTTTTAGTTTCAGGACGGCAGTATTACTCTTTATCACGGTAGTCTAAAAGAAACTGCTGTAATACCGCCTATTTGTACAGTTTCTATAGTTTTGTAAAATATAATTACTAATTATTGTTATCTGTATGCTTATAGATGAACGTGCAAGCACTTCGAAACAACTCTAGCTAGTATATTCGATTTCATTACTCTATAATCTATATTATGTATTTCCTAATGGTTTTACTGGTATTTAGTTGGTAATCGTATCTGAGATTCAGCGACAAGTTGTCTGGCAGGGCCAGCGCGAGCGGCGCCCACTCTCCCCTCGCCCGCGCCGCTTCGCGCCCCTCTGTGCTGGGTAAAGCCGCAGATACACATGCAATATAAAACGCAGCTTGATTCATGAAACGTGACTCTAGCACAGAGCAGAACACTTATGTACAGCGAACTTTCATAGAACAATTCAGTTATGAACAGAACGATGAAAATTTTGACGTCTCCTTCAACAGCAGACCATTTTTTCTACACAATTGTCGACACACCGTATTCTTGTAGTAGTGAAATAAAATCGAAAGCTAACTAGATATGTACTATGCAGCTGTTTATCTGTTCCTCTTTCTTTAATATGTGGCCATACCAACTATTAAGTATTCTGTGGTCATACTGCTCTAGTCTCTACATTACAGACACAGATAAAAATACATCTTGCATTTCATTTGCCTATGAAGTAATGTGCATTGTGCATGCAATTATTTTCCACATATTTTTACCTATTATGGACCACCATCCCTAAAAATTTTACCACCATTTGCTTATTAGACAAAGTTCATATCGAAATATAAACTTTGTCTATATCTTGTCTATTTTTGTCTATTTATCTATTTTTCTAACTTTGTCTATTTGTCATATAAACAAAAAAATCAAAAGATGTACTTGTTCCTCGATGAAAACCTAAAGTCGCCGGTCGCGGGAGTCGGGACGCCTGATAAAATATTTACATTCTGCAACACATAAATAATTTGATTAAATTAGTTGAATGGTGAGGCGACTGCGATAACGATTTTCACTATTAATCATGTCACACATTTCGAACTCGGTTCGTGCCATAATATGTAGCCGTAGGTATCTAGTAACAGTCGGGGATATTTTGCTCTACTTTTGATTCTTCGCATCAGTAAATTTTATTAAATCCTTGTCTACCAGGCGTTTCTTTTCACAAGTGGATCACAGTCACAACGGACTTAACGCCATGTTTCCCTCCCCTCTCCCACACCCCGCGTGCGCCCGCGCCGCGCCGCTTCTCAGAAATTGATACCGACTCGGCCGATACGTTGACGCACGCACACAAACGCCGCCGCCGCCGCCGTGCGCCGTGCCTTCGATATCTCGCCCGGTTTTATATCAAACGGTCACTTTGATTCCTCGAAAACTGTTTTACTTAGAAAAATGAGGTATACACTCGGATATTATTCAGCTTTTCAAACATACTTACTGTTAGTTTATGTAGGAAACTGTAAAAGTTGGTATGATAATACTGTACTATTATATGTTAGTACACAACTTAGGTTACACTGACAAATTAATTTAGGAAAATACAGTATATTAATAAAATTAATCATCATCCCTATGCAAGCAGGTTATCCTTATATAATATATATACTTATTATGGTAATTGCGTAAATCAAACTTAAACGTGCCGAGTTCACCGTAGTCTCTACTGATATCTTTTTCCTGATAACCCGAACAGAATAGTAGAGCAATAAATACTCTTAAGTACCTACTTTCTTTGGCACTTATTTTACAATGTTGCTTATCTATACATCCTCAGATTATAAAACAATAGGAATTCATCTAAGCAAATAAATAAAATTAAAAATTGTAATTTCAAATTAACAGCTTACACTATATTCTAAACTAGCATTAATTGCCCGCGGCTTCTCCTTAATAAGGAGAGCCGAGCTCCAGTATAGGGTCTGTACTGATCGGTGATGAATGATGATGATGAAAAATACAGTGGTTTTAAAATCGAGGCACAACACCGATAGACCAAACACCAAACAAAGTCTAAACAACATGGAAATTTGTTTCTAGATGTTAGTCTTACGATGTAGAGTACGCACCTATTTCCTAATAGAGCGGTCAACGCTTGAACATTCCACACGGAGTCTCCATCTGTAATGTAAATGTTGACCTTGTCCTGTTAAGGGATAACTTGATGAGAACAATAGATCGGCATGAGCATTAGATGGCCTCATTTGCACATATAATGTACTTGCATATTTTGTTTTCTTACTCCATATTTTGCAATTTTGCAAATAAAAACAGGCTATTTCCCTTTGAAAATGTAGGTACGGCTTAAGTACCTAACCTTTACAGTTTACGTACTTAGGATAAGGAAGTACCAACTATTTATGGGAATGACAATTTTTTTATTTAATACTAGACTAGCTGTTTCCCGCGGCTCCGCCCGCGCATATGTACTATCGAGTATCCCGCAGGAACACTGTACTTTTCCGGGATAAAAAGTAGCCTATGTTTTAATTCAGAGCCTAAACTACTACTATATCAAATTTCATCGAAATCCGTTAAGTAGTTTTTGCGTGAAAGAGGAACAAATATCCATCCATACATCCTCACAAACTTTCACATTTATAATATTCGTAAGATGTTGCCCGCGACTTCGTGCGCGCAAAAGGTAATTTCGCATAAAGCGTACATTTTTCCGCGATAAAAACCGATAAAAGCCTCTGTCCTTCCCCGTGGTCTATTCTACATCTGTGTCAAATTTCATCAAAATCGGTCCAGTAGTTTCGGAGCCTATTCGATGCAAACAAACAAACAAACTTTTCCTCTTTATTATATTAGTATAAATAGGCATAGTTATTGTTTGATGTTCCAGCCAGGATCTCTACGTTGAATATCTTGGGGATTCTTCTTATAAGTTACATGGAGATACAAATGATACAAATCATAGCATCACAATATGTTGATTTATTACTACACGTACAACAGATATAATTAATATATAACTCATATAACAGAGGAGCATACTAATACATGTCTATACTATACATAGCCTTTCGGCTAACTGAATATTCTATCTTAGGCATCAAAGTGACAGTACAAAGTTTGGCATTGACATAACATGTTCTTAAATAATTATCATGTTATGTAACAGTTATTTTCGTATTTGGGGCCGATATGTTTAATTTTCAGGAAACACAACGATAAGTGCAGTTGAGTAGTTTTCAGATTAAGGCGCTCTTACCCTAGAAATACGCTTCTTTCAAAAATTTTTTGAGACGAATGGATACATTTTAGTGCAGCAAAAAAATATATGTTAATTTTGATCATATTTGCTAGGGGACCTTCATTTTCAAAACACGTTATCTGAAAAATTTCTCGATAAAAAAAAATCATAAAGTTACCATTAAAATAGAAATTCTTGGAGTTGTAACTGTATTATTTGTGAACAGAAATGAGAAAATTATTTACAGTTTCGTAAAATATAATAAAAGGAAGGGAATTGTTGTTTTGATTTTTCGTATAGAATGTGATATTTGTTAGTATTCATTTATTTCAATGATAAATAATTCGTACGAGTCGAATGAAACATCGCGAAATGGCGACCTGTCATTCCTTCTCTTTCATATCTATTGAATAAGACAGTTAGAGATGGCCGTTATAACGTAAAGCGTTTAAAATAGCGTGCTTTTATAAATAAGTTGTAAAGTCGTTTAAAAATTTAAGCGTTTATCACTTATAATTATCGTTCATATCGTTTATAGTCATAAAGCCATAAGTGTGGTATGAGCAAAGAAAAATAGTTCTTATGACAGCGCAATAAGAGTGAAAATTCTTTAATGTAGCTCATCACTTATTTAAACGGGTTATTTTTTGTACTTATAACTATTAAGCTTTTTCGTGTTTATTCACTTTTTGTTAGTTGCGCTTTGCGGGTTGACGAAAACACGTTATATTACGTTACGCAATAATTCGTATTTTAATCGTAATAGTGGTGCTTTGGTGGCTTACCGTGAAGTTTTAATGTAAATAATAAATATAATAATGGTCCATATGGACGTAATATAAACTTTTCGTGTAGTGTTTTAGTATTAAGTTTATTAAGTTTTTGTCGTAAGATGACGAATAAACGACGTGAATTGGAACAGTAATTTATGGAACTACTTTGAAAGAAATGAGGTGGAAAAAGTGGCGATGTTTGTTATCCTATAAATCAACTATTACTAATGATAAGCAACATTTAAGATTAATGCATATTATCAACATGTAAAAACATTTTTATGAGTTCATATTATTATATTAATAATTATTCAGATTTCAGACAGTCCTAAGCCTGCAAAGTACGAAGGAAAGTTAATTTAAATCAGTTTAAGCGATCGAAAAACGTAACATAAGCGCAAAAAATATTATAACTTATAAGTGGCAATAAGTAGATAATCAAATAAGCAACTAAGCAACTAAGCAGTTAAAAAAAGCTGCTATTGAATATTTAATAACGGATAAGTTAACTTTTAATTTTAAGCCGTTTATCACATCTCTAAAGACAGTACCGGCTTAGGCCTCTTGCTAATGAGACGTATGTCAAATTTTTCCCCTCTTTTCTGCTCAAAAATTATTCGAATTTATTGTAAAGTCCGTTCAAATTTATTTTACCCCCGAATGGACCTTTATGTCGTCTGCATAAAGGTCAAGTCGGGGGTAAATATTAGTTTTTCTTTCGTCGTGTAATACTTATAATATATACGTAATTTCGCTATTTGACGTAAGACGCTTGGTAGCCTTTTGGCTTTTTGCGTTGTTGCGACCAATTGGTCTCGGCCAGGCCTGTCTCACTCCCCGTGTAGGTATAGAAAATGCAAGTACGTGCGGCACCCCACTCTAGCGGGGAAATCAGTAGGGACTTACGCGCGAGCTGTGAGTGACGTACGCGCAAGATTCGTTCGTAATTATTATTACTTAACGTACTATTTTAAAAACGGGAAAAAGATATTGTGCAGTATTTAACTGCTTAAACAAGGATTGCGACCCAAATGTGAGTTTTTTCGAGCTCCTTAAGGACGCCTTTTGTTATTATTATTGTGAAATTATCATTCTTTGGGTTACCAAAATAAGTAGGAATGTAGGCAGGTATACTAAGTTGGTGTAATTATTAATCTTTCACCAATATCTACCTAAATTAAAGGAATTTCGATGTGTTTCGTTTTAAAAACCTACCTGCCCATTGTTTGTTTTACTGTTCGCTAGAATAAAACTGATAATGGATAAAGAAATATAATGCCATATGTACTAACAGTAGATAACTACGCTATAGTTATGTTGTTAAACATATCTAATAATATTTCATTAATTCTGTAGGTAACACCTATAAATTGAAAGACTTTGTAATTTGTTTAAGCTATCTATGTACCTACAGGCTACAAGTTACAACACGTTCAAAATTTAGGTATTTAGGCTGAAGACTTTTGACGAACCAACGCATTTCAAATAAGTACCTACCTAGACCTAGGTATAAGTACCTACTTATATTTACCTAATGTTAACAGGTACCTTAGGTTTATTTGGAAAGTAATTTGTTCACTAAAGTAGGTACAGTAGGTAGGTACTAGAAAAAAAGTTGTAATTAAATAAATTATTTTCTAAACGGAGACAACCCCGATTTCGTCACAATTATGCGATATGAATAAGAGTTATGCGATAGAAAGAGACGCAACTTGTAGGTAAATATAATCGTAGGCGATCACGCGCTGCACAAGGTGAATTGAACTTAATGGTATCGTAGTAAGAGTCCCTATTTCTTCTAATAAAGCTTCGAAGTGATGCTTCTGTTGTAACTAATATCTATTCTGTGTCTCGGGTTCGAATCCCGGTCAGACGATTTTTTTTCTTTTTTTTTTGTCGCACTATAAAACTCTGAGCGATGCTTGTTTTCGCAGTAATAAAAGTATATGGTTAATTATATACTTATTTTATTATTAGTTACTTTAAGTTGTTGTTAATATTAGTGTAGATTATATTATATAAAATATGAAAAGATTGTATTCGATGAATGTCCAAATTTTTAGTCCAAAGTTTTAAGATGGAGGTACAAAAACTCTTTATAAGTAGGTACTAGGGAGACCGAGCTTTGGTCGTAGTTTTAGTACAACGATAAAAATAAATAAAAAATAAATAAAAAAATATTAAAGAAAAACAAAGACATTATAAGAATCACAAAAATAATATTTATCTTACCGGGATTTGAACTCACCACCAAAAATCAAACGTCGGTATGCAAACCGAGCTGCCAGTCAGACTGACGTATAATAACCGAAATTATTGATATAATTTATTACACGACGAAAGAAAAAACATATTTGATTCAAAATTGACAACATTGATTGACAACAGAATAAGTAAATATAATATATATACCTAAATATTATTATTCTGTTGGTTTGTAAAGTTATATCAATTATTATAATCAATTCTAATTCTAATCACCATGAGCAGATATTAGGAACATGTACTTATTCAGTAATCTACGTTTATTTTTTACTAGCTTTTGCCCGCGACTTCGTCCGCGTAAAGTTCGGTTTCCATACAAAATTTTAACCCCTTTGTTACACCCGTAGGGGGCGAATTTTCAAAAATCCTTTCTTACCGGATGCCTACGTCATTACAACTATCTGTATGCCAAATTTTAGCAACATCTGTTCAGTAGTTTCGGTTGTGCTTTGATAGATGAGTCAGTCAGGTTTGCCTTTTATATATTTAGACTAGGTGTTGCCCGCGACTTCATGCGCGCAAAAGGAAATCTCGATGGAACCGTACATTTTTCGGCAATAAAAAGTATGCCTATGTGCTTTCCCGTTGTCTATTCTATATCTGTCCTAAATTTCATCAAAATCATTCCAGTAGTTTCGGAGCCTATTCAATGCAAACAAACAAACATACAAACAAATAAACCTTCTCTCTGTATTATATAATAGATTAAATAAAACAATATTTACAATTAAAATGATGTAGCCGAAGAGACTATTTGGTTAAACCACAAATGTCAGAAACTAGGTATTTGAAATTGTACTTTTTTTGCTGTCAGATAGCCGAAGTTTCATGTATGAAGAATGGGAACATTTGATATTGAATTTTATTGTGTATTTATGTATTGTATAAAATCAGTCGATAAAATTTAGCTTTGTGCTACGCGAACGAAGTTGCGGGCAAAAGCAAGTTTAGATTTTGTAACCGCTGAAAAATGCGAAATATATAAAATTTTGAAATGTCGACCTAGGAAGAAACGTCAATGTGTGTGATGTCATCATGTGTATTGTGTAATGTGTTACATGTTGTAGTGCGTATTCCGCAGTACTTCGACCGCATATTATAATAATACTAGCTATCCCGGGAAACTTCGTAGTCTTCGTACCGCCTTAGAATTAAATTTGTTGACGTACTGACTACTGACAGCAGCGCCACCTACCAGGTCCAATTGCAAATTTAAACCATTCTCGAATCAACCTGAAGACACACAAATTTTTTTATTAAAATCGGTCCAGCCGTTTAGGAGTTCAGTGACTAAATTGAGCTTTTTTTTAGATTTTTTTACCCTTTAACTACTTACTAAAAAGCTTAACTTTCTCAAATCGCAATGGCTAAATTTGGCACAAAATTAGGAATTAGACTTATTATAATTGACCTAGACAGAAAATAGATATTTTGAAATATATTAAATTGTAATGAGATTTGAACCTAGACGCTACGCTTTGCTTTAGGCGGGCAAAATACCGCTAGGCTATGAAGCATATTACGATTTTATCGAAATTACGCTTTTGTACATTATAGACACATCACTTTGACGTAAATCGCATGAAGCCTGCGGGGGGCCCCCCGCCTAGCGGTATTTTGCCCGCCTAAAGCAAAGCGTAGCGTCTAGGTTCAAATCTCATTACAATTTAATATATTTCAAAATATCTATTTTCTGTCTAGGTCAATTATAATAAGTCTAATTCCTAATTTTGTGCCAAATTTAGCCATTGCGATTTGAGAAAGTTAAGCTTTTTAGTAAGTAGTTAAAGGGTAAAAAAATCTAAACAAAAGCTCAATTAAGTCACTGAACTCCTAAACGGCTGGACTGATTTTAATAAAAAAAATTGTGTGTCTTCAGGTTGATTCAAAAATGGTTTAGATTTGCAATTGGACCTGGTAGGTGGCGCTGCTGTCAGTAGTCAGTACGTCAACAAATTTAATTCTATGGCGGTACGAAGTTTGCCGGGATAGCTAGTATTATAATAATATTATGCAGTTAAAGTACTGCGGAATACGCACTACAACATATAACACAACACAATACACATTATGACATTTTACACACATTGACGTTTCCTCCTAGGACGACATTTCAAAATTTTATATATTTCGCATTTTTCAGCGGTTACAAAATCTAAACTTGCTTTTGCCCGCAACTTCGTTCGCGTAGCACAAAACTAAATTTTATCGACTGATTTTATACAATACATAAATACACAATAAAATTCAATATCAAATATTCCCCTTCTACATACATGAAACTTCGGCTATCTGACAGCAAAAAAAGTACAATTTCAAATACCTAGTTTCTGACATTTGTGGTTTAACCAAATAGTCTCTTCGGCTACATCATTTTAATTGTAAATATTGTTTTATTTAATCTATTATATAATACAGAGAGAAGGTTTATTTGTTTGTATGTTTGTTTGTTTGCATTGAATAGGCTCCGAAACTACTGGAATGATTTTGATGAAATTTAGGACAGATATAGAATAGACAACGGGGAAGCACATAGGCATACTTTTTATTGCCGAAAAATGTACGGTTCCATCGAGATTTCCTTTTGCGCACACGAAGTCGCGGGCAACACCTAGTCTAAATATATAAAAGGCAAACCTGACTGACTCATCTATCAAAGCACAACCGAAACTACTGAACAGATGTTGCTAAAATTTGGCATACAGATAGTTGTAATGACGTAGGCATCCGCTAAGAATGGATTTTTGAAAATTCGCCCCCTACGGGTGTAACAAAGGGGTTAAAATTTTGTATGGAAACCGAACTTTACGCGGACGAAGTCGCGGGCAAAAGCTAGTAAAAAATAAACGTAGATTACTGAATACATGTTCCTAATATCTGCTCATGGTGATTAGAATTAGAATTAATTATAATAATTGATATAATTATATGTATGAACTTTACAAACCAACAGAATAATATTTAGGTATATATATTTACTCATTCTGTTGTCAATCAATGTTGTCAATTTTGAATCAAATATGTTTTTTCTTTCGTCGTGTAATAAATTATATCAATAATTTCGGTTATTTTACGTCAGTCTGCTTGGCAGCTCGGTTTACGTACCGACGTTTGATTTTTGGTAGTGAGTTCAAATCCCGGTAAGATAAATATTATTTTTTGTGATTCTTATAATGTCTTTGTTTTTCTTTAATATTTTTTTATTAATTTTTATCGTTGTACTAAAACTACGACCAAGCTCGGTCTCCCTAGTACCTACTTATAAAGAGTTTTTGTACCTCCATCTTAAAACATTGGACTAAAAATTTGGACATTCATCGAATACAATCTTTTCATATTTTATATAATATAATCTACACTAATATTTACAACAACTTAAAGTAACTAATAATAAAATAAGTACATAATTAACCATATACTTTTATTACTGGGAAAACAAGCATTGCTCGGCGTTTTATAATGCGACAAAAAAAAAAGAAAAAAAAATCGTCTGACCGGGATTCGAACCCGAGACCAATTGGTCGCAACAACTCAAAAAGCCAAAGGGCTACCGAGCTTCTTGCGTCACATAGCGAAATTACGCATATTATGTTATAAGTATTACACGACGAAAGAAAAACTAATATTTACCCCCGACTTGACCTTTATGCAGACGACATAAAGGTCAAGTCGGGGGTAAAATAAATTTGAACGGACTCTCAACAATAAATTAGAATAATTTTTGAGCAGAAAAGAGGGGAAAAATTTGACATACGTCTCATTAGCAAGAGGCCTAAGCCGGTACTGTCTTATTCAATAGATATGAAAGAGAAGGAATGGCAGGTCCCCATTTCGCGATGTTTCATTCGACTTGTACGAATTATTTATCATTGAAATAAATTAATACTAACAAATATCACATTCTATACGAAAAATTAAAACAACAATTATTCCCTTCCTTTTATTATGTTTCACGAAACTGCAAATAATTTTCTAATTTTTGTTCACAAATAATACAGTTTCCAAGAAGAGTTCTCCAAGAATTTCTATTTTAATGGTTACTTTATGATTTTTTTTTATCGAGAAATTTTTCAGATAACGTGTTTTGAAAACAAAGGTCCCCTAGCAAATATGATCAAAATTAACATATATTTTTTTGCTGCACTAAAATGTATCCATTCGTCTCAAAAAATTTTTGAAAGAAGCGTATTTCTAGGGTAAGAGCGCCTTAAGAAAAAATCTACGCTACGTGGCTACCACGACATTATGTTTTTTACAATTTGTATTATAAGATAACTTGTTAATTACTGCTATTTTACAGAGACATTAAGGTTGTGATAAGAATAAACTGAATCATGTTAATGGTTAGGTTACCTACTAAACTAATTGGTTAACTAACTGGACAATACAAGGATAATTCATAATTAATAAGTACATGGGGTAACCTGCGTCGTAACTCGCATTTTTCCAAGAAAATGACTGTTTTTCTTTTCGACCATCCATTCAAGATACAAATGACACTCATAGGACACTAGCCCCATTGATAATAAAAATATATAAGCCACGAAGACTCTAATCCATGTTGACATCTTGTCGTCTGTCTGATACGTTGGGAAAGCCACTTGACATACACAGACAGCAACAGGGATTAGCGTATCCGTGGTGTAAATATTATTATTAATAATTTCCTTACTATTATTAAGCCTTCCATATATTACGTCACGTAAAATGTACTATATGTCACGCTTTTTCAGTAGTTATCTCTGTACCTGTGCATATACTGTCATGCAGTGGCGTGGGGTTCCTACTTCCTATAACTCCATTCCTATCGACTTCACTTACCCGTCCGATTCCCTACCTATACAGGCTAGAGCTTCCCTATGAAGGAGAACTAGCTTTCGCCGCTGCTGTCACGTTTAGTATGACCCTTCTTTCCCCCTTGCGCAGTGACGTAATATGTGGATCCTAATGGAATTAAAGCTAGAACTTGGAAGTTATAAGTCATAACATCAGCTAGAAGTTATAACTTCTTCGAATAAAAAAGTATCTCAGAAAAATGAAGGATTAAAGGGCTAATGATGATTCAAAATGACTAGGATTATACGAAGTAGCTGGAAGTAGAAATTAGTATTCCCGTCAGCCACCGGTGTCGAGTGCCGACTGCCGCTACGGCACGACTACGGCTGTGCTGTCCTAAGCCGAAACACATTAGCGTGGCATTACCCACGTATTACCACCAGGAGGGCTAGACAAGATGCATTAAATAATATCGACGGCGAACTTCGTGAATAAAAAATGTATGGGATTGACATAAGCGTGCGTTAAATGACATATTCAGTCGTATCGTTAAAAAAATTGGTAGCCAAACAGCCACTTTGAACGAATACGCTAACGATGCACCCATATAACGAATTGCTCTAACGCGTTTCTCCATACAATGCCTAGACAAGCGGCCGTAAGTGACATTTAGCAGATCGTGATCTTTATCTTTATCGACCTAACGATAAAGATACCCAGATAGCTACCTTTATCGCCTCAACGAACAATATGGCGGATTTTTATTGATCAGCTGTTATTTGTAAATAATAATGATTTGCCTAAAGTTGCCTAAACGGTCTATAAAACACCTTCTGCTAGTAGTCTATATTGCAAAAAGTCAAAAGAATTCAATCTAAAGTATTCAATAAATCACAATTATTGTCAATACCTAATATGTAATTCATTGTATTCAAGTATAATTCAACACTTTGTTAAAATATAAATTTCTTAATTTGTAGCTTACTTGCAGTTTGTAATCTTTACACGCTACTATATCAGCTGAAAGCAATCTTTAGGTGTATAGTAGGTACCTAAATTACTACTATAATTTAGGTACCAAATGGAGTTCATAATTAAGCAAGTTTCTCTGAAACTTCCTTAGAAATAAAGATTTGTATTTAGTAATTAAAATTTATAAGTTTTTCAATGTAATGATATTTTATTGTCATCGATGCTCAACACCTTCGCCTTATAAATGGGTTAGAAGGACACAAACACCTCATAAAAGTTTTGAAATATTTGCTATTATACTTTGATTAATTATTACAAATTTAATATTATATATCTATGCTATTATACACCTATTATAAACAGTCAAGTAGTGTTAACCAATTAAATACTTAATATTTAATCTCTATAGTATATTTGTGACTAAATAATTCGTGCCATATCAAGTGTCCGTATTAGGATTGATTAAATAATAACAATACAAGAGTATCTACATTTTATTTTACTTTTTAAAGTAAGTTTTACATGGTTTTAGTAAGAAAATAAACTTAAAATGTAAAAATACTTTTATTTCTTGCAAAGGAATTACATAATGCAGATATTTCTTTAAATAATTAGTTTTATCTCAAGTCACATAACCAATAATAACATTATACAATTTAAAAATCAACACAGCAAATAATTATTATTATTTACACGCACTAGTTAGAGCCTGTCACAGAATGAATACAAATTAACTTAGGTTGGTAGCGGTTTTGATACATTAATAATTACATTATGATTTATATCACTTCTCACTATCAGTGGCGAAGGCTGCTTCTTCAAAGGGAAGCCGGAACCTGTATCATAGGTAGGGATTTCTATGAAGGTTTGCAAAAGGTATGTGACAACTCTACCGGTGAAGGAAAACATCGTGAGGAAACCCGCACATAGTTGGCCCCAGACGTATTGACTAGTCATTCCTCTGGACTAGGGTGGCTATGTTGTGAGAATGCCGTATGCGCTTGGGAAATCATACGATATTTAAAAAACAACTGTCCCAGGCACTACAGTATTTCAAGAGTGGTTACTTCGCTCGGAGAATACTGTATAAATCATCCATCATCGGATGTAAAGGCCTAAGTTAGGTAAATTGTTATTTTGATAACAAACAAAAATAATTGTACTTCATCTTCTTCTTCTTCTGGCCAGTTTTTTTTTTACCAGGACATGGATATAGTCCTAAGGATAGAAGACTCCGTATTTTGTAATTGCTAAAAAGAACTGTATTGCCTTGGTAATAGAGTGTATTTCACAATGCACGTATCATAGAGGCAAATCCGAGCCGAGCGAGATAGCCATAAGGGAGGCCGTGTGTCTCGTTCTTGCATGTTGCCAACCAGAAAAATGTTGGTATTTTTAAAAAGTAACTTGAAAAATCTTAGATAAAACGAGTGTACTTTATTATTATTTTAACAAATGTTTATAACTATATCATATTCTAATTAAAAAAGTTAGAAATAGTCGTTTAATACTAAATAAAAATGCAGTTTACATTAAAACCTTTTCCTTCTTTTTTATTAGATGGTATCATTCGCAAGACAATAGATACGCCATTACAGTCGGACAAGGATCTTTTGGCACTTGGATGGGGGCGTGAGTGTCGCAAATAAGAACAATACTTATTACTAAAAGTGAAATTTTACAAGACGGCGATGTTATTACTGATTTTATCCACGTGCCAAAAGGTAAGTGTCGCAACTACAAAACAATACAATTTAATACTAAAAGTGACATTTTACAAGACGGCGATGTTAGTTCTGATTTTGTCCACGTGCCAAAAGATCCTTGTCAGACTGTACACATATTTTATGCTGAACACCGGATAATATTAAAATTCATAATAGTACCAGTGCTGGATTTGCTGGACGCACCGTGAGTATGGCCTTTAGTGTAATCTCTTAAAATCTGTTTATAATGTGTGTCCTATGACCATTTGGCAAGAAATCTGTATAAAATCTGTATTATCAATGAAAACTAGAAGATAATTAATTAAATAATGTATTATATAATATAATTATTCAAAATAGAACTCTGGAGTCATACAATAGATAAACAGTTATCCAATTGTGTGTCTAATTTATAATCCTCTGAATTTTTCCCGGTGTTTCGGATTTCGGTGCATATTGAAGTTCCAGCCCACGAAGTATAGTTAACAAGGAGTCCGAACGTAATGTTAAAATAATGGTCTCAATTACTGGGACAGATTTTTGCCGGTAGAGCGCGCGACGGTTCGACATGCACTCGTTTGAAATTACGCGGGAAGTTTAAAATTGCTATTGACAGCTCTGGAAAGATTGAAATCTTATTATATAAAAGTTTTAGGAAATTCTTAGAAACTGTTCTCGAAAAATAGATACCGTAGAACACGGTAATTGCCTAACGGTAATTTAAAAATAATTGTAATAAATAATAGTATTGGCAACACTCGGTATAATAGTATTGGCAACACTTGGTACTCGTCGGTCTCGCACGCCTAGCGGCAGAAAAGAGAACTAAGATCTGGTCCTATTATTGTGTACATAATTATTATTAAAAAGCCTATACCGTTCGGACTCCTGGTATCTATGCTTCATGTTCCAGCCTTACAACCGTAATAATCGGCCTTGTTAAATAAGTACCTACTTTATTCTTATTGTAAATATCTACACTTGAAATTTGATTCCATTTTATACAAAACACTCTAGGAACTTTCAATAAAACTTCTAGGTACCGTTTTACTGAATCGACTGACTTGCACTGACTATTTGTATCAAAATTTGTATTTTGAACTTTGACTAGACATTAGACTTGAAAATAATACGGTGTTGAAATCATATAGGTACCTACATTAAATCTAGTTTTCTGCCTTTTTAACTTGACACTGACAAATAGTTTTATGCCGTAACGCCATCAATAATTAAAAAAAATATATATGACATTTGACAACTTCACAACTGACGGCTAAATTCTTGAAATCATAAACAACTAACGTTTGAGCAATTCGTTGTTGCGATTCGAACAACAGTGTGCGTTTGTCTAGGGACAAAATGTCGTGATCTCAAAAGAGAAGTCGATACGACAGATCTTTCCGAATTTTAACGAAGGTAATTTGTCTAGGCGCCCAGGATGTGTATTGAAATTTGAACTGCCTGATGACCATATTAATATTTAATCATCGATTGCTTAAGTATATAAAAATATATTTATGTGTACGTGTACAATGTTCTTCGTGACTTTTCACTTTTTGTAATTTGATATAAGAAAACTCATTTTTTACCTGACTGCGCGACGCAAAGGAGTGGTAATGTGTTTATCTGCCTATGTATGTATGTATGTATGTTTGTATGTTCCTTTGAAGCACTATACAGACCAAACGCCTGGGCCGATTTTTTAGGCAGACGGGTTTTTTATTTTTTTAATTAGGTAATTTATTTTTATTTAAGTTTTCACTGTCTAAAACCATTCAGATTACTCACATTAGTTACGAGTTGTTATGTCATGATTTAGGTATTCTGTTAGGATATAAATAAGACTACCTACTAGCCACTACCAAAGATAGCAAAACCATGGTAACTAGTTTTAATAGCTTGGTTTTGTCTAGCATATATCTTCATGTAGATTGTTCTAGATGTAGTATAATGCTAATTCCCCGTATTTTATATAATATACCACGGTACACAAGCAATTATGAAAGTATGAAAGCAATAATCATGTTGAGTGATGAAGGAATAATAGACGTTTGTAATTGTCTTTTACAATCATTATTATTTACGTATTTTTGCATTTTAAAACGCACTTATTACTAAACCTAGAAAAGTACAATAAACATAGTGAGGTTACCTATTTGCCTGTAATTTTACTATTACATAAGTGAATAGTGCCTTGAATTAAACCGACTTCCTAAGTAAAAATACACAAAAAATTCCCCTTTCAAATTCGGCTAAAAGTTCATATTTGCTGGTGCCGACTTCAAAATTAAGAAGATCGAGTAAGTAGAGGAATAGTAAACATTTTAGCCGAATTTGAAAGGGGATTTAGAGAATAAGATTTATTTCATACTTTTTTGTATATTTTTACTCTGGAAGTCGGTTTAATTTTTTGTTAAAAAATAATAATTTAACACTTTTTAGTGATATTTGTTAATTTATTATTAATACATCAACGTTCAAAATAAAGGATCGAATGTAGGTATAATTAAATACGCGCCAAGCTTCCATTAGGTATTGTAAATAAGATGATGATGATGATTACTGTAAGTTACATAGTGGCATATGCTTGCAGTTCTTTAAATACAATGCCGAAATTTCCAAACGCGTATCTACGAAGACTGAGGAATTCTGTTCAGTGCTTTTGGATCCAGGGTATACCTTGGTACAAAATCTTATTTTCTGGTAGCATATGCTTGTGTTACTTCAGAAAAATTCAAAACCACTATATGTGTCCATATAAATTCGAGGAGTTCCCTCGATTTCTCATGGATCCCATCATCAGGTTTCCATTTTAGTTAGTAATGGGTCAATTTTGAAGTATACCTCTTACAACGACAAAAGAATTTTGGAAATATGTCCACAAACAGCATAGTAATGTTCAAAGATATCCGTGTCGATGTAAAATACTATAAGAAATACCTTTTATACCATCATGATGTGATGATGCATGATGTGATGATGCATGATGTGATGATGCATGATGTGATGATGGTGGTGATGATGATGAATACTCTAAAGAACATATGTTTGCAGTACTTTAAACAACGTAAAAATCCCCAAACAATCTATAAGGAGTCAGGAGTTCTGTTCAGTACTTCTGTACCCAGGGTATACCTTGAAGCAAAATCTTACTTTTTAGTAGCATATGCTTAAACTACTTCAGAAAAAGTTGAAATCACCATATAACCGAAATTTATATATGTCCCTATAAATTTCGAGGGGTTCCCTCGGTTCCTCATGGATTCCATCATCAGTTCACCACCTTGATATCAAAAGGATCAATTTGGGATTACACCCTATACATCACAAAAAAAATTTGAAAATCGGTCCACAGGCGGCGGAGTAATCATCGGCGGAGGAATCGCGGAACAAACAAAAAAAAATACAGCCGAACGTATAACCTCCTCCTTTTTTTGGAAGTCGGTTAAAAATAGGAAAGCTTACATAGAATAATCAATATTTTCAAAGAAACGGATTGTTTGAACCATTTTGTGAGTCTTGTGTAAACGCCCCTTACAAAAGCAGTACCGACAGTACGTTAGTATGTACTTAATATATTAGGTAATAGATGGTAATAGGTATATATTCTTTGCCAGTAGGCGGCAGGAGACGTCACGGCTTGTGAGTTGGCACTACGAAATGTATATCAATGGGCATTCATAATGCACAACATTTCTGATATCAGCGAAGTTTCATATTATACTTAAGTACATTGTATTATTTGTAAAAAATATTCAAACATTTTTGTGATCTTAAAATGCACCTAATTATAAAAATACACACATATTAAAGTCTTAATTCTTTGTAGTTTGTACTTTTATCAAGTTGTAAGGTCTAATAATTTCTGAATGTCAAAAAAACTATTTCTTTACATGTAAGCAAATACCCGGTACCTATTATATTTTCCTTGCAATTGTAGAGTTTATGCTTTATCTGCCAACGAATTGTTTAGGCTTTTCGTCGCTAGATGGCATTGATTAAATGTAAAATCATTTTTATTAATGTAGTTGCTGATAGGATTCTCTTAAAAGTATTCAAACATTTTTGTGATTTTAAAATGTGCCTAATTATAAAAATACACTACACATATTAAAAACTTAATTCTTTGTAGGTTGTACTTTTATCAAGTTGTAATATCTCATTATTTCTGAATGAAAAAAAAAACTACTTTTTTACATGTAGGCAAAACCCAGTATCATATTTTTATTGCAATTGTAGAGTTTATGCTCTATCTCCCCTATCCCTATCAAATTGTTTAGGCTTTTAGACGCTAGATGGCATTGTTTAGCTCTAAAATATTTTTTATTAATGTAGTTGCTGATAGTTTCTCATTTAGGTATTGTTACTAGTGCGACAGTTACATTTTGGCTATTTACCTACATTAACACAGTTATTATCCGACTTGCATAAAAGAAGGCGGTTAACACTAGCTTTTGTCCGCGGCTCCGCCCATGTTAATATACCATCCCACGGAAACACCGTCCGTTTACGGGATAAAGAATAAGTCATGCGTTAATCGGGAAAGATTCCGGAACGAAGCGTGCATCACGTCGCCGACAACACGTGATAAAGTGTAGTTTAAGTTGTATAATATAATAATAATATGTATTATGTTAGTTGATATGGGCCTATGCCGCCTGAAATAAACGTTATTTAATTTAATTTAAAATACTAACATAATAAAAATCAAAAGGCGTTCAGTAGTTTTTGCATGAAAGAGCAACAAACATTCATCCATACATACATCCATCGATACTCACAAACTTTTACATTTATAATTTATAGTAGATAGTACCTAAGATAAAACGGTCGGTGCGATCAATCACAATTCACAGGTAATAATTTGTTTATGTAAATTGAACTAAATTGTCCATTTTATTCGTCATTACTCATTAGTAGGTGAATGGATAAGCTAGCTCCAGCCAAGGTGAACGTGTGCGGTGCAGCCAAAGAAATTGGAGTATAATAGAACTAAAACAAAAATCGAAGCCGTAGACAGCTATTTGTCTCACAAAACATCAAAGGCAAAACCAATAAGAGTGAAAGAGAAAGCCATCTATATGTCTATACGTTTTTTTCGAAGGTTGCTCCAATTTGGAGTCCAAATTGGAGTCCAATTTTAGACGTTGGAATTACGACTTTATTGCTTTAACAATAAGTGACATTTTGAATTAGTAGCAGTAGATGTGGCCTGAAGTTAGCCACTGACAGCTAATGCCATTTGTTTACGTGTGCATTATGATACAAGAAGAAGAAGAAGCAAATCATGAATTTATAGTGTGTTATTTGGTAAAAATCTCAGTTTATATTAAAAAGTCTTAATAGAAAACAAAGCTGTGCTCAAGTTAATATGGCCCGTTTGGTGGAGGGCTGTAAATCACACTCTGCGAGGAAAGAAAATCGTGAAGAAGTGTTAACTTTTCACCAGTATGTTGAGAATTGTTTCAGGTTATATAAATACAAGCAATTACACTGAAGTTATTATATTCTTGTAGATAAATGTGTTTATTGTCCATTATATGCGGATTTCAACAATATAATATAATAGAAATTTTGTATAAATTTCAGAGGTTGTGTATTTACATAGTGATGTTTTGGATATCGATAAACCTTCGAAAGAGAAAATATGTTAATCTGAAAGAAAAATGTTTTGCCTACTTCATATTTACCAAACACCATACAATTATACAAATTAGTAAGATCTAAAATATAAACTAAGTGATAATATATAATATAAAATAGTGTGGTGTATTTTTTATTAAATTATAATTATTAATTAATAATTCCTGTATATTATAATGGAGTTACTGTTGTACATCATCACAAAAACATGTCACAAATTTTCAAATTTAACTTTGCTTTTTGGTTTTGCAGGGAATTAGGTGGCCTTTTGCAAAAATACTTCTTTGTACTTTTTTAATTGACCAGAAAACGGGCAGACTGATCGCCAGATGGAGAGCGATTATCGCCACCTATACATATTCGCAATAGGAGGTGTCACAAGTACGATCCCGGTCTTAAAATCCGCAACTACTCCTTGAGTACCCGGAGGCCGTGGTATTTATCTGGTCCAGGTGGACCGTTCGTGCCAAAGCATGGCTCTCCCACATAAACGGACTGCTGTGCACTGTTTTCTTCACATATTTAGCTACATGCTGACAATCTGAGAGCTTTTTGGTGTTGTCGTAACGTGTAAGCTAATAAATGATGTCCAATTGTTAATAAATAATAAATTTATCTATTAAAATTTCCCGTTTTCATTTATCTTTCCACGTAGGTACCCCAACTAAAGGGAGAAATGCATAAAAAGTCTATACATCTACTGTTTATATATTTACTAGCTGTATCCAAGGGAAAAGTATCCTATGTTTTAATCCAGAGCTTAAACTACTGCCATACCAAATTTCATTGAAATCTGGTCAATAATTTGTGCGTGAAGGAGTAACAAACATCCATCCATACATCCTCACGAACTTTCATGTTTAAAATAGTAGTAGGATATAGAACTGACAAGTCGATTGGACGATAGCCTGCATAGTGTGTGGGTGTATAGTGTAGTAAGGACGAGAAATAAAAATACGTGTAGCTCGAATTAGAATATGTATTCCAATATATCAAGATAAAATTATTGACAATTATATGTCAAAGTATTAATTCACTTTTTAAACTGTTAACAATACAGAGGTTTTATTAATTGGAGTTTTGTAGATACCAATACACCCCCTCAAAAATTCAATTAAGTAAATAATGCTTTAACAGTATAGGCAAACATTAAAATAAGTAACTGATAATATTTCATCTTTTAACACGATGATATTAATTTATATTTTCCATGTTGTTCCTTGAAATTAAGGAACTACAATGTCTTTATATAATTCCTCCATGGTATTTTCTGAAGATATCTAAAAGTAATTATTCTGTGGAAAATATTACATTAATTTTAGTATATTATCAGCTGTTTAGGATTTTTATCCAATCATTAAATTATCTTACATATTAAAAATTACATATAAAAATATTTGCTATAAGCAGATATGCACTAATAATACAATTTTGTTTCATGCCTATTTAAAAACCAGCATCGCAAATCTGTTTGCAACATAATGCTGAATGGGATTTGATAGAACTTCATGTAGTAATTAGTTACTTTATATTATTGTAGGTACCTAAATATATCTTAATTATTAATTTCTTTGTTTCCTTCTATACCAATGTGCAACAACTGTTGTCATGGTTCATTCATATAAATAATATTAATTATGCTGCTAAAATATGAGCTTTTAGTTTCTAGCTATTATACATAATAATATAAACATTTATGCTCTTTTATAGCTTCACAAAACTGTGTACATGCCTGGCTTATGTTTCTTAGACAAAAATATACACTTTGTTTCCGTGTATTCAATGCCATTGTACACTTAGTAACAAATAATAAAAAATATATATAAATTAACATTTTAAAATTTAATATATTTATTATAAAATATAAGATCCATTTTCCAGAATCGATATTTACATTACTAGAGTTATCAACTAAATACCTAGGTACTTATTTGTTTTATTACATATTATGGTCTACTTTGTAACGAACCAATTTGTTTTGAGTGTTTGACCATTTTTCTCTATCTAGCCAATTCATTAAAGTAATTGAAATTATTATTATTATCAATGATAATAATTATAGTTATTCACAGCTTAGTATTATTTAATTAGACATTTGAATAATCTATATTGAATCAGTTGCTTAAAATCTTAGGAAGTATGTATACCTAGGTATTGTAATATTCTTCCCTTTCAACTCCGCCGGTTTGTTGATTTTGGCTTATTGTGTTTCTAATTTATTGCCCATCAACTTCGCCTGTTGACCATCTTTGGTTTGTTGATTTCGGCGGGAATATTTTCAATTACAAATCTTCTGCAGTAAAACTTCTGCAGGAATAATTATTATAATACATATTAAATATTTTTCGGGTTTATACCATGTCACATCGCTTATTAGCTTTTTCTTTTCTTTTATTACTTAAATAAAATAATAAATTAATTGATTTCCATATGCTGTTGCCTCGATTTTTATTTAATTTCATACTTGACGCCCGCGCCATAGTGAATTAGGTAAACGTTAAACCATCGTTAAACGTATGAATTATGCGTTTGGCCACCGCATTTTATCGGGGAACTTCAGCGATTAAACTAATTATGTTATTCCCTTACAAACATCACTGCTCATTTTTTACAGAATTTCATTATTGTAATCGACCATTAAAAATAAAACATTCATGTAGTAGCTGACAAAAAAAATTAAAAATCAGCTTTAGAAACAACAATTATTAAGTAACAAATTATTATTATTTGTAAGTAGTAGTCGGGGCTACCAGACTACACCACAAAGACATCTGCTTGTATTTTGTAATACAACATATTTTGTACATCTCATTTGAAAGCGATATTCCCAACTAGCAAAAACTTACTTTATAATTGCTATGAAAACAATATTTCTTTGCTTTACAGTAGTTCTTTAATTAACAGTCATTAAACGTATTATGGACACAAATTATGTGTTAAATCGTAGTAGACGTTTTGTTGTTACCAATTTATCATATTACGATAAGCAATCTTTCATCTTGCCATGTAAAAATAAAAACGGATAATCTTTCTATGGACAAGGAATGTATGGCTTTCAGCGTTTACCGACAATTAAAAAATTATGATCTCAGTAATTCATACTCTGACCGTTATTTTACTTGATATCTTTATATTAAGCATTTCAGTTCTTATTTCATTTTTAGGCGTCTGATAATTTATATTATAATAAGACTTATCTGGTACAATGCTTTTATATAAAAGTAATTTTCTCTTATAGTTGAGACTATAAGATGCCTATTCAGCCATATTGAAGAAATTAGGGTTCAGTCTCCACAATCTATTGCTTAAAACCCCTTTTTTCTTGCATCATTAACAAGTAAACATAATGTTTATAGATGGATTTGTATCAAAATTGGTTTTCACCGTTTAATATCACATGTTTTTAAATCCATTTCTGGCTGAGGAAGTTACATAATGGCACAATTAAACAAATGTATAACAATACTGGTTTTTGTAGTGCACAACCACAGAACCAGCCAAAAAAAAATATTGATTATAAAAGCTATGACATATCTTGCTTTTTGCATTATGTGCATTTTATCAAACATTGCAAAGGTAAAGGTTTATAATAGTTTTTAATTGTCATATAAGGTAATATTTCTGATCTTATGAGACTTCAACTTAGTTTTGAAATGTTTGCTTCAACCATAATAGCCATAATATTATGCTTTTAAATACACTATTAATATAAATTTTAAGACCCATAATACTATTATTAGCAAAAGAATACTTATAGCATGCAATTATAAAGGGAAAATATTAAGCTATTGCTTTTATAAAATATAAACAAGAATTTTAACCCTATAATTAATCATCCTTTATGTAGCATTTTTGCTTGTTGGGTTATATTATTTAAAATTCATTATAAATATTGTATTTTCTATTGTGTATTAAAAACAATTAGTATATTCCTGCTTATTGCATTCTACTATACTATATTGTATATACTAAAAATATATACAATATAGTATAGTATATACCTATGTGATACCTCGGTGCACATAATATTATAAAATCCTTTTGTGATCCTGCGCTCCTCAGTTGGCTGGATGCACTAATAGGGCTTTGTACTTTTCCATGTAGATAGTAGATACCGATGATCCAGATTAGGGTAAAAATTGTTTTAGTTATACTTTGGAGCAAATCTATCAACAGAAGATTAACAGACGTCCTTCACATTGACAATATTATTGGTTGCTCCGGGATCTAAAACAGAATTTCTGAATATTAGTGTTAATTTGACTGCGCAACTAACATTGCTAGAACATCACACGGTACTCTCCTGATTGTTGTTGTTGACTCGAAACGAGTGATTCTGATGAGCAGTAGAGCTTTAAGCTTCTCGTTGCAAAAATTCAACTCTTGTGTTAATCCTTTCTAACGTGATTCCTTTCGATCCCAATGCTCACAAAGTATCCTTGTAATGGTAACTCCAAATTTTCGGTTGCTTTTCCACGTTATTCTCTCTGCTTGTTATTTTGGATATGGGTAGATACTGTTTTTTAAGCCACAAACTGAAAATGGTGCTGAAAGATCTTGGGCTGAAAAAAAAAAATGGTTTCCCGATTTCGGGTCTGAAAATTTTCCTTTTACTGAATTTCGAGATACGTTTTACAGAAACGTAGGGCACATAACCTGTAGTAAGGACGAGAAATAAAAATACGTGTAGCTCGAATTAGAATATGTATTCCAATATATCAAGATAAAATTATTGACAATTATATGTCAAAGTATTAATTCACTTTTTAAACTGTTAACAATACAGAGGTTTTATTAATTGGAGTTTTGTAGATACCAATATATAGTTCAAGAGACTAGCTTCCCCAACATATTTCGGTTTGTTGTAGACAATACCTACTGCATAAATTCGTTTTTGATCGACTGATAATAATTTATAAATCACAAAGGTGCATAGATCATCACGCATAAATCTTCCACTTTAATCATTCTATCTATTGGCTGCAAACTGCATTTTAAATTCATTTAATAGTTTAAAAGATCTAAGCAAACATAAAGCGGAATAAAAGACTTCATTTTATGCTATGAAAAGATTAACATTTTCATCCACATTTTGATTTTTATCGACACAAAATGCCGACTAGGTGTAGTGTACATTTAGACCTCTTTTATATCTTTAGATGTCTCATATATTGATCTCATGTTGTTGTCATAGCTTGACATGTATTACTAATTTAAGTAGCATTTTATTTGAAATAAAACCAAATATTCCTTGGTTTTGTCTTTTTATTACATAACAATTTATTCCAAATAACAATAAATACCATTACAAACCTCGATGTCTACTATTGCGCAATTACTAAAGCCAGAAAAATTCGACGTCGAACCTGGGTCACTGGCAGCCGAATTAAAGTACGAATACTGGAAAACAACGTTCTCAAATTATCTCAGTGAAGGGATAGGAAAAGAAACGATTTCAGAGGAAAATAAACTAAGGTTATTACAATGTGTATGCATATCCGTGAAGCAAAAGATGTCTCGACCATTCAATTATTAGATAAAATTTATCTCAAAGAAAAGAATAAGGTTCACGCCAGATACATACTTCTAAAATCTACACTTAAATCGGATGAGACCATTGCAGATTTCTTACGTACACTACATTATGGACTTCACTGGCGGACGGGAATATATTTACATATGAAGTTGCTGATAAATACGAGTATGGCAACTTGTAACCAACTTCAGACAGCTGATCTGTCTGAAGTTGGTTACATATGTTCAAAACCTGTAACCGTCTACAAAAAACGAAACTAACGAACAACTAGATATCTCTTTCTTTCTCATTGGCATGTGTCATATAGGGGGATAAGGAACGATGTATAATTTTCCTCTTGCTAATAGCCTTTACTCTTTATACTCTATGGGTGCAGCGGTGTTGCGTGTACGCAGTACAACAACGCCCCTGGTGGCAAACAAGGGTAACTAATTCGATGCCATACAATTAATTGTAGCTAACTTCTTCACGGTGACGGTGAGTAGTGACAAAAACTCGCACTCAGCACACAGTATGTAGTATGTACCTATGTCTCCGTAAAATTGTAAAAACCGTTAGATTGTAATAAAACTAGTGAAATTGTAAAATGTTGATAGACTTCCGACGTGAATATGCTGCCTATAATTTTCTCATATAATTTTTCGTTAATTATAAGTAGGTATATAGTTATTAATCTTTCGACATATTTTTACCATCTCGTTAGTTATTTTACAATTTAACGGTTTTTACAATTTTACTGTGACATGTAGGGTAAATACGCTAAATGTCGGCCACTTACGGATTTTCTAACTTTAGATCGCTCCGTATCCATCAGTTTGAAACGAAAGCATAGCTTGTTATACGGTTTTAGACAGGTTGATAAATCTATTTTATATTTATAGGCATATGGTTGACTTTTCTACTAAACGGAAAAAGTATTAAGCTTTAAATGCGTCGAAAACGAAAAAACCTCAAAGTCGGCCGTTCACGGCCCAATGGTCGGTCGCGTTTTTCCCAAATGTCGGCCGGGCATAGCGTGTAACCTCTTATAATATTATTAAATTATAATAATACATCATTCAATTTTGAGACAGCAAGTTTGATAAATAAATTAAAAAATTACTACCCAGTACCTACACAAACAATGAAAAGTACAAAACTGATCAGCCTGTACAGTAGCATTCGATTCTTAGGCTGGCCGACATTACGATCTTTAATATTTCCAAAGTCGGCCCCTGTTTCGTATAGCTTATTTCTCGAGATTCAGCTAATACCACCCCGGCCGGTATTTAGCGATTGAACGTAAAATATATTTATTAACATAAAAACGTTACAAATTTTACTATTAAGACTATGGAATTCGTAGTATTGGACTTTATAAAACATACTGCATTTACCTTAAGTCGGCCCCGGTCGAGATTCCGATTTTTAGTCGAAACTGGTATTCTAATGACGGCCCCCTATTTTTCCCTAAAACTAATACTCAAAACGTTGAAAAAACTATCTCAAAATATAGTAAAAATACCTTTTTAGTGATAGCAAAGCTAAAAACCAAAAAAAGAAATGTCTTACCGTTGTAATATCAATCCCCGAATCGTGGGTATTCACAGCAAGTAAGCTGCTTTAACTACGAACTTCAATGCTTCTACTACGCTATCGCTACTAACGCTCAGTGTGCGAAGAGCAAGTGACGTAATCGGATAGTAACGGTTTGCACTTAAAGAGTATGAACTAAGCTTGCAATTTCAGTGGCAAAATTACTACTTAATTACCTTTTGAATGAATGCAAGCTGAAAATGTGCAGACGGCCGAGGATTGGAGGGGGGCCGACGTTTGGCGTATTTACCCTACACAGTTACACACCGTACGCTGGACGTTTCTAAATGTATAAAGCTGTTAAGCTATTGTCTAATTTCAATACATCTTGCTATAAATGTAAGTACCTCGGTAACCAAGCTTTGCTCGAAGATCTGATAAATAAAAATAAAAAGAATCAAAAAAATATTTATCTGACCGGGATTCGAACCCCGACATTCCCAATATTCGAACAAAGCCAAAATTATACATAAGCATACCAAACTGCCGGACTGACGTAATAGAGTCGAAACTATTAAAATAGGTATTCTGCACGACAAAAAAATATTACTTAAATCTACTTTCCTCCCTCAAAATTATTCGCAAAACTGTCAAAGTTTGTGTGGATAGATGGATGATGTTTGTTACTCTTTCACGGAAAAATTCTGAACGGATTTTAATAAAATTTGTATGATGGTAGTTTAAGCTCTGGAATAACACAAGCCTACTTTTATCTCGAAATAGTAAAGTGTTCCCGTGGGATACTGTACTTACGCGGGCGGAGCCGCGGGCAAAAACTAGTAAGACGATAATTAGAACTAGAGATAATTTAAAATAGCTTTTAATAATAAAAACTGAAGTATTTTAATAAACATAAACTTTGTCACTATTTGGACGTAGGGTAAATACGCTAAATGTCGGCCCCTTACGGATTTTCTAACTTTATATCGCTCCGAATCCATCAGTTTGCAACGGAAGGATAGCTTGTTATACGGTTTTAGACAGGTTGATAAATCTATTTTATATTTATAGGCATATGGTTGACTTTTCTACTAAACGGAAAAAGTATTAAGGTTTAAATGCATCGAGAACGAAAAAAACCTTAAAGTCGGCCGTTCACGGACCGCATTTACCTTTAGTCGGCCCCGGCCGAGATTCCGATTTTCAGTCGAAACGGTATTCTAATGGCGGCCCCCTATTTTTCCCTAAGATCAATACGCAAAACGTTGAAAAAACTATCTCAAAATATAGTAAAAATACCTTTATATAAGTAATATAGTAAAAACAAAAAAAAGAAATTTCTTACCGTTGTAAGTAATATCAATCCCCGAATCGTCGAATAAGTTTTATTTCATACTTTTTTGTGTATTTTACTTAGGAAGTCGGTTTAATTTTTGGTGTAAAAATAATAATTTCATCCTTTTTAGTGACATATGTTGTTATATAAGTTAATAATCGAACGTCTGAAATAAACGATCGAATGTTCAATTGAATAAGCGCCAAGCTTCCATTAGGTATTGTTAATAAGATAATGATGATTACTGTAAGTTACGAAGTGGCATATTATGCTTGCAGGTCTTTAAACAATGCCGAAATTTCCAAACGCATATCTTTAAAGACTGAGGAGTTCTGTTATTATGTAAAGACGTATAATTAAGCAGAAAAATAATTGTCATACCTACTCAAAATATTTTTTTTTTCTTAATATGGGCATGGACCAATAAAATTAGGTACCTATTATTATTATTGGTCCATGATATGGGCGAGTTTGCGTTTTACAGAGAGTCACCCATTATATGAGATGATTTTTTTTGTTTGAGTATGACAATTGATTTTCTGCTTATAAGTATACGTTATTTATTTTCGAAGCCGTTATATAATAAATAGATAGTGGCGGTTATCATTATAATTACGGTACTGTACAGCCTAAGCCTTTGATTATTTTTTTGACAGCTGCCCATTTACTTTACATTCTATCGTAAGGTATAACTTAAAAATATATAAGTACTGTATATTTAACCTATTTACGTCTTACAAATTACAAGTTTAGAAAACTGCACAGGCTGCACAACGACCAGAGATCTCACAGGTAGGACGTAGCTTACTATGTCTGCAGGCCAGCTTATGAATTATATGTCTAAGGAAAGGAATACTTCATAGATATATATTTGAAATACGTAGATATATAATTTACGTAGTTTTGAAATCTTTGCTATACTTATACTAAGTACCACAGGTATGTTTTGTTAATTTTAATGGTTAATGTTTTTTAATAAAACCTATGTTTTAAATTAAAATTTAAGGCACAAGCCGTTGAGCATAGGGCTACTGAAATGTCGGATAAGCTACAATGATGAATAAATGTCGCGATAGATTCAAATTCAATTCAAATTCAAAAAAAATTGAAAGTTGGTATTTTTATACACTTTTTGAACCTCGCTGTACCCACAATCATGTAGGTACAGCGAGGGTTCGGGAACGAACCCGGCGAGAAGAACCCTTGTAAGAAACTCGCACAAGATACTCGCACATAATAATAATAGTTAAAAAAGTAAAACTGTAAAAGAAGTTTTATTTTTAAAATGAACTAAATTTGTGTAAAAGAAATCAAGAAAAACTAGCTTAGGTAATACATAATAATTATACGCACGACTTCCACGTTTAATTAAAAGATAAGAAATTTTACTTACGCTTCTGTACCTAGGTTTTAGTTTTTGATCATGTTTAATCCTCTCAAGCAAACTTATTTTATATTATGTAAGTAAAATTTTAAAAAAGGTCCATAATAAGCATAAAATAATTTAAATAACCATGCCAGGACTCAGGTCATCTTTTAGAAGGGTCAGAAGGCTGAAGGGTTCTATCAACAAGGGTTCAGTAAACTATCAACGCGCAATAGGTTTTTTAATTACCTACTTCAAAATTTATAGTCCAATTTCTCTCAAAATAATTTTCCTAAGAAGTATTTAGCATATCATTTATAAACATGGAAAGTTACAAGTTTCTAGCACTTAGGTAGAGTTAAGAAATGCTCGCGGCGGTGGACCAACTGGTAAACCACTGTGGAGGATGATTGCTTGAAAATGGTTTATAAAAAAGTTGTATATTAAAAAAAACGATATATTTGACAATACATCCTTCATACGACGAGGTAGAAAGAGAAAATCAATTCACGCCCACTTCTAAATGGGGAACCACGCCTATAATACAAAATGATACCAAATTATTTTATGATCCCAAAATGAAGTCTGTATGCAATCTATACAAAAATTTAATATAAATTATGTAGGTAGGTATAGTATTATTAAATACCGAAGTTCGTAAGGGAGGACGGACTTGTGGTGGTGGACAGACCGCCGGATAGCGAATCTATTAGGGCTCCTTGTACCTAATACGGGACCCTAAAGTCCTTTTTGTTTCATTTCAGGTTTATATTTTCTGCTCATTTTAAAGAAAACAAAAACTACAGAAAGGAACAGTTCGATAGAAATAAGCAATTCAACAGATGCACATGAGTACGTATACATACAGGATGTCCCAGAAGTCGACGTCGTCCCTTCGAAGGCTGATAGACCAGCTCATGACTCACCAGAATATCGTAATATGACCTTAGTAAAAAATCTTTAGTTTTCGAGATATTGGCACTTTTAATAATTTTTAAAAAATTACACCTCATGTCAGTTTTTCGACTCCCGCAACTACAATTTCCCGTATTGTGGGATACAAATTTGTATTGCGGAATGCTGTATAGTTCTGCTATTGACCACGGTTATTAATAAAGCTAACAGAGTTTGAACTTTGTAGAAAAAAAGAAAACTTTTCCCTAATCGTGAATTCAAAAACTTTTTCTCCTAACTTTCACTATCCATACTGAACAAAAAATACACCACACTAACCTGGGTTGTTACTTAAAAAAGTTGCTCATTTTGTGTAGTTTTTAAAATAGTAAAATAGTTGCTATTAAGCTACGTCAAAAAATTTTTTTGCTATTTTAAGTGCACAGAGAACACATTTTGAATGTTTTTCTTTAGTTAGAATTTCGAACAAAAACACTCGTTACATTGAAATCAGCCAGATGTTTACTTAAAAATTGTACGTTGAAGTTAATTAATTAATTAATTAACTTAATTCATGCTTACTAAACTTAGAAACTAAACAGAATACAAGGATTTTTTTAAAACTGTAAGGAGAAATGCAAAGAAGGAGAACCCATTAATTATATCATTTAATGAGTTAGACTCATTAGAGTGAGAGAATAGGTCGCACGCACGTCTTTTGTTTGTTCTATACATGAGATTGTTTATTAGTTACTAGTACGTTACGCTATTAATGTGCATCGTTTTGTTATTTTCTTACTTTTAACGGATTTTGCATTGTAATTTGGACTTCGTTTGCCTAGTGACTCGGACTTAAGTGTGCTTGGAAACAGTAAAGAACTGACATGGCTCTCTTCTGGACTTTTATGTTTCTGTGATACGCGTCTTACTACCAGTCATTATGGTTATAATATACATCAGTATGCTAACATGCATTACATTTACGGGGAATACAGAGGCAACGGTGCTGCTGCAGCTAATTTGTATCGCAAAAGGTTAAGGTACTCAAGTCCAGATTACAATGCAAAATCCGTTAAAAGTAAGAAAACAAAAAACGATGCACATCAATAGCGTAATGTACTTGTAACTAAAAAACAAACTCATGTATAGAACAAACAAAATACGTGCGTGCCGTTACCTACTCTCACTCTAATGAGTCTAACTCATTAAATGATATTATTAATGTGTTCTCCTTCTTTGCATTTCTCCTTACAGTTTAAAAAAAATCCTTGTATTCTGTTTAGTTTCTAAGTTTAGTAAGCATGAATTAAGTTAATTAATTAACTTCAACGTACAATTTTTAAGTAAACATCTGGCTGATTTCAATGTAACGAGTGTTTTTGTTCGAAATTCTAACTAAAGAAAAACATTCAAAATGTGTTCTCTGTGCACTTAAAATAGCAAAAAATTTTTTTGACGTAGCTTAATAGCAACTATTTTACTATTTTAAAAACTACACAAAATGAGCAACTTTTTTAAGTAACAACCCAGGTTAGTGTGGTGTATTTTTTGTTCAGTATGGATAGTGAAAGTTACGAGAAAAAGTTTTTGAAATCACGATTAGGGAAAAGTTTTCTTTTTTTCTACAAAGTTCAAACTCTGTTAGCTTTATTAATAACCGTGGTCAATAGCAGAACTAGTCAGCATTCCGCAATACAAATTTGTATCCCACAATACGGGAAATTGTAGTTGCGGGAGTCGAAAAACTGACATGAGGTGTAATTTTTAAAAAAATATTAAAAGTGCCAATATCTCGAAAACTAAAGATTTTTTACTAAGGTCATATTACGATATTCTGGTGAGTAATGAGCTGGTCTATCAGCCTTCGAAGGGACGACGTCGACTTCTGGGACATCCTGTATAAGCAAAATAATTTTTTATCAAAAAAAATATACTTACACATTTTTCCACTCTTACTTTGCTTCAACAGGATGCAGTAGCAGCATACGTAATACGAGCGAAATAATTATATTAAAAAAAAATAGATAAAAGACTAATACTAAGTATGTAACATAACAAAGAAAATAGAAATAGGTTATACAAGTAATTACTCTTGAGCCATAGAGAATAGAAGTAAGGAGGACCATATCTCTAGGTCAGAAAAGCTAAAAAGTATCCGACAAAAGTAACGAAATAATAGTTCCAAAACTGGCCATAATGGCGCTAGAGTCAGAAGTGAGTATGATATGAAGTTAGCAATAAGAGATGTAGTGAAGTTATTTGAAAGTTAGTTATTGGTTAGTTACCACGAAGTATAGATAACAAGGAGTCCGAACGTAATGTTAAAATAATGATCTCAATTACGGGGACAGTTTTTTGCCGGTAGAGCGCGCGACGGTCCGACATGCACTCGTTTGAAATTACGCGGGAAGTTTAAAGTTGCTATTGACAGCTCTGGAAAGATTGAAATCTTATTATATAAAAGTTTTAGGAAATTCTTAGAAACTGTTCTCGAAAAATAGATACCGTAGAACACGGTAATTGCCTCACGGTAATTTAAAAATAATTGTAATAAATAATAGTATTGGCAACACTCGGTATAATAGTATTGGCAACACTCGGTACTCGTCGGTCTCGCACGCCTAGCGGCAGAAAAGAGAACTAAGATCTGGTCCTAGTATTGTGTACATAATTATTATTAAAAAGCCTATACCGTTCGGACTCCTGGTATCTATGCTTCATGTTAGTTACTCTAGGCGCTTTTTTCTTCTTCTTCTTCTTCCACATGCTACTATAGCGCCACCTTAATTTGCTCCCTTTCAACGGACACTTTTTAATCCACTGAGATGGTCCTCCTTTCATCTACACTCCATAATAATTAAGAATAAGGAGTAAATAAAGCCATCAGATTCAGGAGATTTTTTTTTTTTCAATTATTGTTAATATTTTATTTACATTACATTTTTTGTTGTTACTAAATAGGTACCTACCTATCAATATTAAGGAACTACTTTTTTCAATCATTATTTACCATGTTTTTTCATTTAATTACATAATAATTTTTTAATGCCTTTGATTTTAAATAAAATAGTGAAAAACTAAAAATTTTGAATTTTTCCAACGGGGACCTTTTCTAAACCCTTTTAAGATTAGCTCCAAGTAAAAAAAAACTAGATTTCTAATTTTGTAACAATCAACGTTTATATGTTAATTTCAAACGGTGAAAATCAACTAATTAATTTTTAATTAGTTGATTTTCACCATTTGAAAGTTAACATAGCATAGTTAATTAAATAATTGGGATAAAAATGTTTGTTGACGGATTATTGTTTTTTGATGTTGAAGGGATCCCCTTTTTTGCATAATTTTATTTGTCATAATTTCATTTGGCATAATTTTATTACGCAATACTTTGGCATAATTGTTTCTTGGCATACCATTAGGCATAAATATCATTTAGATTTTAGACTATCATCCGAATCGAATGAGACCAAAATCATAATTTTCGGTGGTCCGGGTTAGGCTTTGGACGTAATGGTACTAATTGTGAATCAGACTATGGGATCCCATTTTTTCGCATAATTTTATTTTTCATAATTTCATTTGGCATACCTCACTTGGCATAATTTTATTACGCATAATATTACTTTGGCATAATGGTTTCTTGGGATACTACATCATTAGGCATACATATCATTTAGACTAATATGTTTTGTCTTAATTTAATGTGGCATAACCCATAAGGCATAATTTTTCTTGTCATAATAATTTTTTGGCATAAACTCGTTAGGCATATTTTTTGTCATAATAAATTCAAGGCATTCATTCTGTAACAAGATGGTCACAAGGCACAAATATGCATAAAATGAAAGGACATAATGAAAACATGGTTAAGGTAATTAAACGCATATATATTTATAAAACATTAAAATCAGGTATTACACTCATTATACCTAGTGTAACAGTAGGTTGTTGCGACGGCGACGGGGTGGCCCGCTACGGTAAGCCGCTAACATGTTTAAAATAATTAATACGAAAGGTTATTTAATGAAAAAACAAAACTTACTTTATCCTTAAGTGCGTTGGGCTCGTGGTTATGGCTCGGCATGTTCTTAGATAGCAGTTTGTGTTGTTTGTCCGAGTTTAATTTCGTAATCAGTCGAAAATTACAATTATATATAGTTATTTCGTCTTAACTCGCTCACCCAGTAGAATTTATCATTCATAGTGATTAGTATGTGAAAAAAAATGCTACAAAGAAGTATGTATGCGTAAATATAATAGTATGTTTAAATATCATTACGCGTAAATATATTTATGCTTTTTAATAGTATGTGTAAAAATATTATTCTTAATTAATATTACGCGTAACAATTATTATGCTTTTAGTAATTATGCGAAAAAAAAATTAAGCTAAGAAAGTTATGCCAAATGAATATTATGCGAAACTACTATTAGGTCAAATGAAATTATGCCAAGAAAAATTATGACATGATTTTATGCGAAAAAATATAATCAAAAACCTTAGACTACAGGCCATATTGACACCTCATTCATTAAAATCAGATCAATCATTGGGATCAATAGTTTAGGCGCTATGATGGAACAAAGAAACATACATATTATTATATATGTTACAATTAAAACCCGTTTTTCGTTATAACTCGTTTTCCCTAGTTAAAACTAGGTTTTACTAAATGCCTTTGTTGAAACTAGAAATACCTAGTCAAAACTAAAATTTACTACTATAGCTTGACCGCTGTAAAGTCGACCCTCCCGATGGTCCGCGGGACGCGGGGGCGGGTAGCGCTCAACCAATCAATCAGTCTGATGTCGGCCACCGACGTCGAATAACGTACGCAGCTAGAGCTCGCGCAGTTGAAGCATTGTGCCCGCTACACATGCGATTATTTTACTTAGTTACATCCAACAATAAATCTAACATAGTTGCTTAATTAATTGTGTATATATAAAAATAATATATAATAAAAATAAATATAGAATCAGTCTATTATTTGCCACACTCACATGACTCAAACAATTATAATCATTCACCTAAACAATATCACGAAGATTTATCTTGAGATATCTCGAGATAAATCTCTGTGGCCACAATGCCGTGTGTACCCGTGCATACCTCCCGCCCCGCGTCCCGCATACCATCGGGAGGGTCGACTTTACAGCGGTCAAGCTATAATATATTTGATTTTCAGGTAAAACTAGTTGTAACTCTGACTTTTAGTTAAAGCGAGCACTAGGCAAACTAATTTGGGATTTTAAAGCTTGATATAAGTAGTTTTAAAAATATTTATTATGAGATTTACATCTACATAAAAGAAACAGTTTAGGGAACATCGACTAGTAGTCGCCTAGGTGACAATCCACACTAATATTTATTATAAATGGGAAAGTGTGTGTCTGTTTATCCGTCTTTAACGCTAAAACTACTGAACCGATTTAAATGAAAATTATGAAAATAAAAATTTTGAGAAAGGACATAGGCTACTTCTTATCGCTGGGAAATTTACGGTTCCCGTGGGATACTTTATTTACAGTTTTACGTAAAAACAACTAAACTGATTATCATAAAATTTGGCACAGATATATATCATAAAATTTGGCGATGCCTTAGGTCAAATCCCATACATTTTACTGTCGAACTTCGTCGTCGAAATTATCAAATGCATCTTGACTAGAGGCCCAGGGCCTTTTGTCAAGATGCATTCGATAATTTCCATGGGATTTGACATGAGGCATCACAAGCGACGTATCATTTAACGATGACTTGTGCCAAATTCCATACATTTTTGATTT
Organism: Glaucopsyche alexis; assembly: GCA_905404095.1. NCBI lineage: Eukaryota > Metazoa > Arthropoda > Insecta > Lepidoptera > Lycaenidae > Glaucopsyche > Glaucopsyche alexis. The sequence goes on from FR990050.1 coordinate 7,506,896, forward strand.
CGAAGTTCACCGTCGAAATTATCGATTGCATCTTGACTAGAGAACCTTGTGACGTCTCGCGACCAATCAGTATATGATCATCCGATGAACTTTGCCCTCGGTTGGAACAGTTTTAACTGCGAGTCTTTAGAAAAACGCGTTTTGACTAGTAAGAACTAGTTTTAACTGATATTAAATTTTGAGCATTAGTTGATTCTAGTATTAACAAAGATGTTTAGTAAAAACAAGTTCTAACTAGGGAAAACGCGTTCTATCTAAAAACTGGTTTTAACTGTAACATATACATAGAATATATAGACAGCCAAAATCATTACCCGTTTCGGGCCATTTAGCCGTAGTCAGGTATTATATTCGTATTTTCATTTATGATGTCTTAGGTATTTTTTAATACTTAAAAATGTTCACAGGTGTGGTTTGTGTCCGACGTATTTTCAGAAAATATGCGCCTTCGATTTTTCAACAAACTCCACATTTATATTTGACAACGAATGTATAATGAGACTTTACAACTGTAAGCGAAATACAGGTAAAATCTTAAAGTTCTTTTGTTTTGCTTAAAATTCGTTCGTAAGTAATAGTTTCAAACCTGTGTATGATTGTTGGTTTTTTTTTTCACTAACGAATTTGGATTTTAATGTTCAGTGATTTGGACTTTGGTTATTGATGAAGTGGACAATGGGTTAAGCTATATTGAGTCAAATATCTTTTATCCCCCGACTTGATGTATATAGGTAGTAGTCTTGCTTAATCATAACCATAAAGTACAATTACTAACTTTTTGTGAACGCATGTTATAAGAATAAGGCAGTAAGTGTAGGTACTGTGTATGGCGACTTGCCAGTCTTCTTTAATTAATTATATAATAATATTTTCACTACTAGTGAATCATTAGTATGGAACTTATTAGATAAAATCGGATTTGAAAATGCATTACGCAGCGCCATCTGTCAGTGAGTTACCAAAATTATTTTTCGTGTTGTCGCATGCAAGACCAATAATAGAATATTATAATGTTACATAGGTATTGGGTTATAATTTTATTAGTTTATTGTAACTTAAAGTTTATTTACCTTCAATTTCAGAGTTCGTAAGAGTAAATTATGAAAGATGCTTGTTTTTTGGCAATTTTGCGTATGTCCATGGACTGAAAAATGACGATTATGATTATGGAGACCATGTCACAGTAAAATATGTCAAGAAAAACCCCGACTTTGTAAAATAATATTATTTTTAAACTTTTTAAAATCGTCGTCTAATTTTTATTAATACATTGATTGTATGAATAAAGCATTATGTGAATTATTTTTAATCTTTTTTTTTTACTATACCTACAACCATCTAGTTAAATAACTAAAGGTGGAATTAGTACAGAGAAGTTACGGTATCATTTTGAAGTATAATAATAATAATAATAAGCCCTTTATTCCTAATATAATTTATGGAATATACTTTATAATTTATTTATTAATAGGCTCGCTAAGAATAAGTTTGGCGATAGCGAGTCGCCTTGGCGTACTCCTCTTCCTATTGTAAATTCTTCGCCAAGAAACTCTAGTTGTTGTAGATATTTTTTATGCTGCGAATGTACGTAGGTGGTATTCCTTGTTGTTCCAAGGTTTTCCAGATGTAGTCATGATTTATACTGTCGAAGGCTTTAGCGTAGTCGATAAATGCAATGTATACATTTTTATTATATTCAATTAGTTATTTAACTGTGTGTATGTGGCCCATAGTCGAGTACTCCTTTCTAAAACCTGCTTGTTTCACAGGTTGTTGCTCATCTAATAATGGACTGATCCTCTCGATAATTATTTTTGCGAATATTTTGTAGATATTTGACACCAGGCTTATGGGTCGGTAGTTTCAATCGCCTCTCTGGCACCTTTTTTATGTATCAAGATAATGTTAGATTTTGTCTACTGTTTTCGAATTTTACTACAAAACAGGACCTCGTTGAAGATTGGGATTAAGATTGGCAATAATTCTTCCATTGTCCCCAGTAACATCTCTTTAGTAATTTTTATGGGGCCCGGAGCTTTTCTTTTGACTTTTGATCGCTCTATCGACTTCGCTTGTCAGAATTGGAGGAACCGGCCCTGAACTAGCTTCCCCATTAACGTCCAGAGGCATAACGTTCTGGCCAAATGTTGCATCATTAAAGTTAGCATAGAGTTGGCGGTTGAAGTTTGTTGCTAGTTTTTGTATGTTTTTTCTTTGTGTGATAGTTCTTGTTTTTGCTTTTAGACTAGGTATCCATTCCATTCCTGCGTCTCGTAATTCTTTTAGAGCTTTCTTGGCACCTCCGGTTTTCTGTATGTGGAATTCTAATGTTTGTAGTCTTTCGATCGTTTCTGATGCTACTTTTTATATTTTTGCTCAAATCAGCTACCTACCCGTTTTATGTTCTGTTTTCTAAGTGGATTATTGATCAGCTCTTTTCTTTCACATATAAGTTGTAAGTACTAATGTTTGTTGGCTCAACTCGTGTTTCTTTTTCGTATTATATATTTAATGTTTAGATGTTTTTGTAGTTGGTTTTCAATTCTGTCATAGCCGAAGGTAAAGTAGCGACGGGGTTTGGCTGGACACTTTCGCAAATTAGCTAACACAGGTTTAGGCTAGGTAAGGGCTCATCGAAAAACTTAAGCAACACTTTACACGACAGGTAGGTAGGTGCATATAGAAGAGTAAGATTTTGCCGCCCCCTAAAAAGGGCAGCACTTTATTATGTTCTTTAGAGGTTATGTTCAATTCGAGCACTATCAAAGCTTTCAGGTGCCCTGGGAGTAAGGGTATTTAATGTTGTAACGTGGAATGCTTCTGATCTTTTAGTTAGAGGGTGGTGGTCTAATCCCCCATGAGGACCAGCCGGGTTGGGAGATTTTGAAGTATAATAAAATCTAAAAATGCAGGGCTGTTTTGAATCTTTACTTTCCTAGTAAATGTACAGAGTAACAAACACTGCAACACTTCGCCAAGAATCAAGATCATAAAATGAACAGTAATAATATGAACAGAGCATCAAAAACTTCTATTCTGCCGTGCTAAGCGCAAAAGCGGTATCTCAAAAAACATTTTTTTTATGTTATGTTTAGTTAAAAAAAATACGCATTCAATGAACTAAGCCACATAGTATCATATCTTATTTAAAATATTAAAAAAAACCCTAAAAGAAGGTTTCACTAAGAATAAATTACTAAGAGAATTAAAGAATATTAGGTATTTTACAAAACTTCTGCAATTTTCTCAAAACTCCCTTTTTTGAGATACCGCTTTTGCACTTAGCAGGGCAGTATTAGCATTTAAAGTGTTACAAATATTCCTAAATCTTACACTGTTCCTTACATCACCATTTTTACATAAATAAATTACTGTACTTTATACATAGGAAACATGTTATGGAACAGACATATGACCCAGTCTTTTGTAGTCAATTTTGTCGAGTTGTACTAGTGGTCGGAGCTGGTCAGCAAATGTCCTCATATCTTCACCTATAGCATCCTGACCTTGGGGTGCTAGCACCTGCAATATTAAAATGATAATGAAGCCACAACATGCTTGGTAACAATTTATGGCATACACTGTTTAATGATAAATTTATACAAAATTAATAATATTGTTACGAACACACAAAAGCGCCATCTAGCGTCAACCAATGAAACCACTTGGTGTGAACAGGGACAGCGCGAGGTCTCCTACTCAGTACTAGATGGCGCTACTGTGCGAATAGTCTGGTATGATCCAACCAGTTCAGGCGAGTCGCGAACTTCTCTGGAATGGTCTGGAACTCGTATCGACCGGTATAAATACGTCGGAAGAATGCGAGCAAGTCGAGTTCAGTTTGAGCTTCACCCGAAGCGATACGGGCGATACTAGTGAAAACTAGTGATCAGGAGTTCTCTTTGAGCTTCCTGCGAAGTGAAGTGGCAATATCGATGTGAATATTAGTGATGTAATAATATCGTGAGTGAATCCCGCGACTTGGCTACGACTTAAGGACACTGTTAGTGCTTAGTGTTTGGACTTAGTGTTTAGTATTTGGACCTAGTGCTTAATGTTGGACTAAGTGCTAGTGAATAAAGTCTTCAAAGGAGTCAGCAGGTCTTTTTCTCCAAATCCTGCGTACCCAACACGTAACAATATTGAAATTTTAAATGGGCTATTTATATATATTTTAATGTAACACATCATTGCAGTTGCTACATTTTTATTCATTAGGTTTGTAAATGTAGACTAAGAGGCCAAATAATTTGGCTTTTACATTTTGCCCACAGAAAAAGCTAAACACCAAAAAATATTTTACAGAAGAAAAATTGGTGCAAAGCATAAGAAAAAAAATTACTTACTGATAGCTCAACAAGGTAGCTCTGTGATATTGGCTCAGGGGGCATAGATGTTTGTGATATTTTAAACACTTTAGCCACGGTAATCTTCATTCTACCTTTTCTGAACATGTAACCTGTAACCATTTTTATCAATTTATTTGATTTATCAAAAATACTTATATCATACAATATTTTTTACAAATTTTCAGATACTTTTTGTAGTTTGTTTATAAAAGACTACCATACCTTTTACACTATATTCAAATTCAATTCTACATCCCAATTCAGTCAAAAAGTCAATCAGCATTCCACTGCATGCTATATCTAGACTTGAGCGTACAACCGTTGGCCTATTCTTGTCACCTAGGTCAGGCTGTCCAATGTACCTCAATTGGTAGGGCATATCTCTTGCATCTAGAGCTTTTCGAACTCTTAACATTAATGGTGCAGCCTGTAATTTTTTTAAAATTAGCAATAACATATTATCTATCTACTTATATATGTCACCGTAAAATTGTAAAAACCATTAGATTGTAAAAATGTGTCGAAAGATTCAAAACTATATATTTATAATCTAACGAAAAATAATGTGTTAAATTATAGGCAGAATATTTGCATTGGAAGTCTATAAACATTTTACAATTTACTAGTTATATTACATTCTAACAGTTTTTACAATTCTACGGTGACATAATATATATATTCTATTAATTATTCTATCTATATAAATGTAAAAGACGCTGATTGACTGATGTATCAACACACAGGCGAAACTATTTCTCTATTATGATATTAAGTAGAAGGTATTTCTCATATAACGTAGGCATCCACTAAGGACTTTTCAAAATTCAACCCCGAAGGGGCTAAAATACGAGATGAAAGTTTAAAAACTAATTCATGCAGGCGAAGCCGCGGGAATTAATAGTAATAAATATATCTTTTATTATTCCGCATAAATAAATTATTGGTTACACACCTGTTGATTAGGATCTCTCAAGCTAAAACAGACTTCTTGATCGTCGAAAGTTTCGGGACCTGCATCAACATTGTCACATAGACCACGGAGTCTATGGAGGAGCACTTCAACCGCTGAATCCAAGACTGAACCCTGGAAATGGTTTCAATTATGCTATTTGCAATTTGTTTTGGTTGTTTATTAAAAGAAAAAGTTTTTAAAGTGCAGTAATTACCTGCAGTAAGTATTCTTGGTTCGGTATAATGTTCGCTTTCAAAGCTTGAGATAAACTATCCGTTGCTGTGATAGGAGCAGCATTATGAGACATTTTATCAAATGTTTTTCACGTAAAAGGATGAAAATACATTAATTAAAATGAAATTAACAAACCAAGAAAGTAAAAAACCATGAAACAACAGATTCTCTTCTTCTTCTTTAGAATGGCATAACTGTCACAAATGAAGATGTCAAAGTCAGTCTTGACTTACCTATTTTTTTTTCTAGTTATGGCAGTGTAGCATAAAACTATTGCCAGCGTCAAGTTAAAAAATTTACAATAGTACCGGCCATTAGCATTCTAGAGAGTTTAAAGGGACACATCACACAAAATAGAGAAACAAATCCAAAACTCCCTAGGAATTTTCAGTAAAGCTTCTACCAATTTACTGAATCGACTGACTTGACTCACTGACTGCACTGACTATTTATGTAGACATGGACTTGACGATTTTAGAAATCATGGATATAGTACCTATGGATAGAAGACTCCGAATTTTGTAATTGCTAAAAAGAACTGTATTACCTTGGTAATAGAGTGTATTTCACAATGCACGTATCATAAAGGGAAATCCGAGCCGAGCGAGATAGCCAGGAGCGAGGCTGTGTGTCTCGTTCTTGCATGTTGCCAACCAGAAAAATTATGGTATTTATAAAAAGTAACTTGAAAAATCTTAGATAAAACGAGTGTACTTTATTATTATTTTAACAAATGTTTTTAACTATATCATATTCTAATTAAAAAAGTTAGAAATAGTCACATAATACTAAATAAAAATGCAATTTACATTTAATCCTTTTCCTTCTTTTTTATTAGATGGTATCATTCCTTTGAGTATCCAACTATGGAGACGCCATTATCAGGCGTTCCCCGCTGCCAAAGGTTAGACCCTCCGGTCGTGAGGGTTATATAAAACTAGTTGCTGCGCGTTTTTGACGTATTCGGAAAATTACAGCGAGGCGGAACGAACCGGAGCAGAAAATGCCGACTTGCTGTATTTTTTCCTGCAAAAACAGATCGGAAACATCAAATAAACAAAAGGATGGTGTTACTTTCCATGTGTATGTATTATTTTGCCTAAATATTAACAATAATTGCGATATATTAGCAAAAATCCAAAAATTTTACTCGATGAACAAATGTTGCTACTAAATCGTACAACATCCAAATTTAGGGTAATATTTAAAAGTAGTAATTTATAAAAACTTCTATTTCATATTCGTTCTTGTTTTTACTATTTCATAATGAAGAAACATGACTAATTAATTAGTACACTATTTACAATTTTGTTTTTCTTCATGATATTATTTCACGAAACACATTGAAAATTTGCAAATTATTATAAAATAATTATTCAATTGTTACTACAAACAAACTTTTGTTTATATTAATTATTATTTATTACAATAAAATATGTGCGGATAAATTTATCCTGAAATTATGCATTTTTAATTTATAAACAGGCCACACTTCATAAAAACTGAGGGTTGTGACAACGTAAAAGAAATATCGATATCGACTTTATCAGTATGTTATTCTGACCATTATTTTTTTAGATTTCCTAAAAATAGGATGATTAGGAATGCCTGGGTCCAAGCTTGCGCTAATCATTTTTCTTGGTTTCCCAAACGTACGAGTACAATTTGCTCGGTGCATTTTGAAGTTTCATGTTTTATTGTTCAGACGAACAACAGTAGGAGATTAAAACAGCGCGCCTTGCCAACTTTGAAATTATTAAAGGTGCATTTTATAATTAACTAGTTTTTGCCCGTGAATTTGAACCAATCTTTGAACTACTTATGGTGAACATTGGTAAACATTGAGGTGGAACAGAACTATTATAAATGCAAAAAAAAAAAACGTATTTAGGGTGGACCCTATTTATCAAAACGATTCCGCATTTTTACTTAGCTCTACCTTTTTTAACCGACAAAAAACCGAAGGAGGTTGTCAAGTCAACACATACTTACGATTATAGTACGATTTTGGTTTTTTTTTATTTAATACTATAATATATTTTAAATATAATATATGGATGCTTCACGTCATGTCAATCTGGTCTCGTGGTAAGTTATCGAAGAACTTGTTTTACGTAGGTAGACCCACGGACTCCTTTTTTTACAACAACAAATAAAAAGCGTGAAGCGTGCTAGATAATGGGTTTCAACACGTATGAGGCTAATTCTTGAAGCTATTATCTATTTTACTTTAGTTATTACGGCTGCTCCACCCGCGTAAATATACTATCGGTTATCCCGCGGAAATACTCTACTTTTCCGATATAAAAAGTAGCCTATGTTTTAATCCAGAGCCTAAACTACTACCATACCAAATTTCATCAAAATCCGTTCAGTAGTTTTTGCATGAAAGAGTAACAAGCATCCATCTATACATCCAACCATCTATCCATCCAACCATCTATCCATCCATCCATCCTCACAAATTTTCACATTTTATACTATTACCTACTAGGATAGGATGTGAAAATTTGTGAGGATGGATAGATGGTGAATGTATGGATGTTCTTTAATATTGTAAAACATACTTTTGTTCTATCATCAATAGTTTCCGCAGCGCATGCGACGAAAGTTGTTTAATGGCATTTTTGACACCTTGGGTTACGTTACTAAAGTTTTAGTAAGAATCCCTAATCTTTTCTAGCAATAAATATAGCCTATTTTACTCAGGGTGAATGTAGCTTTCTAATGGTGATATAATTTTTGAAATCGGCATAGTAGTTTTTTAGTTTATTCATTACAAACATACACACAAAAATACAAATCTTTCCTCTTTATAATATTAGTATAGATTATTATATACTACCTAGGTTTATAAACAAATATTTTTTTAAACGACGTACAGTCAGATTAGACCGCAAATTAATATTTATCTATACTTTCTCTCATTAGTTATTCTATGTGCTAGTTAGACTAGTTAGACATACAGAAACTTATAAGAGAAAATATAGGTGAAAAAATCGATTTCGAATTGATTTCGCTCAGAATAATTTTCCCTAAGAGTTTTTAGCATAGTCAATCAACATGGGAACTTACAAGTTTCTATCTCCTATAGTTTAGAAATGCTAGGAGGATGACCAACTTATAAACCATTATGGAGACCGATTACTCGAAAATGGTTGACTTTGTAAAAAGGTAATTTATAAATTCTTATTTCAATTTTAAAATACCTATAAACTATACAAAATTTCATTTATATATATCCATAATTACACATGCTAGAAAGACGGACAGACAGACGGATGGTCAGTGCAAATTTATTAGGGTTTCTTGAGTATTACGGAATGCTACAAATTGGTTGTACGCACCAGCCGCTCCGCAACTATGATATTCGCAACACTGCTAAAAATGCTAAAATTCTTCTTCACGCTGGATGACGCTTCCATTTTTGCATGTTTCAACATTTTAATACTTATTTACTTTATGATACTGAGCGAAATTGTAAATTAAATATTGTAGTTAAGATATAACCTGTCAAGCGCCTTGACACTCTTTGACAGCTTATGCAGACAAGCGTCGGGCCTTTTTGCCACCAAAAATTAATTTTCCTTACATTCTCCCGCAATTTTTTTCGCGATTTTTTTTCGCAATTTTAATGTTAATAAGTAAATAAAACCTATGGATGAGGTATATATTTAAAAATATAATTAATTTCCTAAGTGATTACGTAATATAGAAACAGATTTATAAATTACAGTTATTAGATTCAGTATAATTAAGTACCTATCCACTTGAAAGTAAACATTTCAAATAACATAAACACTTGCACTGATTGTTTACTTTTGACTTCGTTATTGACACTCAAGTGGGAACATGCCAAATGATACCTCATCACACACATTACGGAGAGGAAGGAGGAGGACGACCTCATTCCCTCATGACAGATGCACGGAGTACCGACCTCTATAAATCATATGACGTTTCCCGTCGTGTTTTTCTTCAAGATTATAATGTTTTAATGTGAATAAAACATATGCATGTTATATATATTTAGAAAGGTGATTAAATTTCCTAATTGATAATATAATTGGAATTAAGAAAAATACTAGTTTAATAAAAGAAATCTTGATCCTAACACAACACACGACTTTTTCTTATATTTTTATTGCAAATCTAAACTAAGGCCAAATTTATGTTTCTATATAGTAAAATTTGCTTAATTTACGTAGGTGCACACATTATATATAAAATTTTAATTCAAAAACCGATATAAAGTAAGTTACAGTTACCTACTATAAAATTGTCAGTCTAATTTCGATTCCCGCGATTTTTATTTCTCCAAATTATATTGTTATAATTTATGTACTACCTATGCATGTGATATATATTTAAAAAGTAGAATAGATTTCCTAAGTGATGACGTAAATGGAATTTAGAAAAATACTCATTTAATAAATGGAATCTTGATACAAACACATAAACTTCGTCTTTTTTAATATTTTGTTTTAAAACTCAAATAAATATAAAATGTATGTTTCTATACAGTGATTGTTGCTTTATTTACGTAATTGGATATATTATACATAAAAATGTAATACAAAAACAGTTGTACTAACAAGGATTGGAGCAAAACTAATTACAATTACTATGAAAAATATCTGACATAGTACATATTTTGATTGCTCAATAAACTGTAACTGGGACATAATTAAATACATATTTTTATATTTTTATACATTTCAGGATGTTAAATATTACAGTAACTCATTATTTTTTTACAATGTACAATAAGGGAACTCTTTCATTGAACCCTCCGAAACTAGGCCTATTTTGACGGTAATGTCTTACAAAAACAATCATAGTAATAAATTTACTTATTCTTATCCATATATTCTATTCGTAGACTCTAGAATAAATACCGTTCTAATAAAATTTCTACTAAAATGTTCAATTCAAAATGCATTTCACAAGAAAATCATAAACTCACTATGAAATAAAATAGCAATAAAAACGTATATTTGTCATTCGATTTTCTGAAGCAATTTGTAGTAGATTTATGGAAAATACTTCGTATATGCATAAAAAACTTAATATTAATTACATAAATGTATAAATTATGTGGTACAAACAAACCACTTATAAATTAGAAATTTATTCTATGGGCGTGCCCACCTTGCCACCAGGCAGCAAGCGACGCGTGAGAGTCATGCTGTCACTTGCTGCAAGGCAGCAAGTGACGCTTGACAGGTTAATAGATATAATTTTTAAAATTTACTTTTGCCACATAATTATTACTAGCCGAACTCATCGATAGTAAAACATCGATAGTGTCAAGCACTAGCGGTGCGGTCCCCCCTCCCGCAGAAAGTGGCGAGACTTTTTCGCACGAAGTATAGATAACAAGGAGTCCGAACGTAATGTTAAAATAATGGTCTCAATTACGGGGACAGATTTTTGCCGGTAGAGCGCGCGACGGTCCGACGTGCACTCGTTTGAAATTACGCGGGAAGTTTAAAGTTGCTATTGACAGCTCTGGAAAGATTGAAATCTTAATATATAAAAGTTTTAGGAAATTCTTAGAAACTGTTCTCGAAAAATAGATACCGTAGAACACGGTAATTGCCTAACGGTAATTTAAAAATAATTGTAATAAATAATAGTATTGGCAACACTCGGTATAATAGTATTGGCAACACTCGGTACTCGTCGGTCTCGCACGCCTAGCGGCAGAAAAGAGAACTAAGATCTGGTCCTATTATTGTGTACATAATTATTATTAAAAAGCCTATACCGTTCGGACTCCTGGTATCTATGCTTCATGCTTTTTCGCATAGAAATAAGCTGTCATGTCGTCTCCGTATAGTTGGATACTCAAAGTATCATTCGCAAGACAATAGATACGCCATTACACATATTTTATGCTGAACACCGGATAATATTAAAATTCAAAATAGTTTTTATTTTTTACTTCATGTATCTCCGTAGGTAACTATGTTTTTATTATTGATTTGATGATTTAACAGTCAAAATTGTGAAAAAATGTTGTGTATATCCTTGTCGAAGTAAAAGTTATGCTGGTTGCAATATTTCGTTTATTAGTAACATTAGTAAGTTAATTGTTAATGTTAATCTAGTTATTCTAGCATAAAAGTGTTAACATTAAAGCAACTGACGTTATTAAGAGTTATAATTGTACTACGTTTTGTTTTAAACTAGTCAGTAGCGACTCGCCTAGAATCGTAGTAAGTACTGAGAAAAAAACGTGTGAAGTCGAGTAAGGCCTTTAATGATAATATAATACAGTTTTTATAGATTTCCCAACAATGAAGAAATGCGAAAAATGGCTCAATAGTATTTAAGTAAGGCAGAGAATTACATAAAAATCTGTTACATATTAATGCAGCCGTCACTTCAAACCTTCTTGATTTTACACGATTCAATCTAGTCTAGACTAGGGTTGTAACGGGGCTTCGCCTCCGCCTCCGTTACTGCGGAGCCTCCGCAAAAAATTTCACCTCCGCCTTCGCATCCGCCTCCGCAAAATTGATGCGGAGTTTTAACGGAGGTTTATTTACGATTACATACAACGCGCAAGGAGCGACGCTGGGCGAAGCTGCCGCTCGGTCAAGATTTTGCTTGTGGTTGGGACGCGGGAACACGTGCGAGCAGTGGTGGGGTCGTGAATGAATGACAGGAATAGTGTGACCAACTTCAAATCGAATATCCTGCCCCACTGAGTTTAAAAAACTGACATAACCTGCCATACTCTTAAAAAAATGCCAAAACAATGGCGAAATTTAAAAATACAGATTTTTGGTAGTTTCGTTTAATGCAGAAGCCAAAATAATGCCGAAATTTAAAATACAGATTATTGGTAGTTTAAATTATTTTAATTAGCACATTTTTTATCGATACTACTTCAATATAAGCTACAAATAAACTTTTGAATTTTTGAATCATTTTACTGCCAAATCTGCCAGCTAATATTGCAATAGTGCCACATCCTGCCAAATTACTAAAACGTCAACAAATACTGCCAGTGGCTAAAAATAAGACCAAAATAACAGGATCCTGCCACATATAGTGTGACTATATGTGGCAGGAATCAACTTATCGAATCGTTCAGTACCGCGTAATTGTAATTGAGTCGTGATTTTTTTAAGTGATTAAGTGCATAATAGTCATTTTTGTTTAAATCGCGTGAAATGTTTCTGACTTTAATAAATCGTGAATTTATTTACAATTTTTCCACTTCAAATTCTCCTCCGCCTCCGCCTCCGCTAACCTCCGCATCCGCGGAGGCGAACCTCTTCTCCTCCGCATCCGCCTCTGCCTCCGCTAAAAAGGCCTCCGTTACAACCCTAGTCTAGACTAGACTAGACTTTTAAAGCCTCAGCTGTATGTCATTCAGTGTTTCACAATTTGTCTCACACAGCTTTGCAGTTTGCCACAGCAGAAAATATTATTGTCACCCTACTAGAAAGGGACACACGGCCTCTCTTCTAACCTCTCGCTCGGCTGGTTTTTTTGCACACAGTACTAGGTCCTTGTTATACCAGGTCCATTTTAGAAATATGATATTGAAAACATAACACGAAAATTCTCTTTTTAACGTGACAAATGTTTTAAGCCGTTACGCCATTTAAATTTAAAAAAAAAGCAAACGAAGAAGAAGAACAATTTATCAATAAGCTGTCAAAACCACGTCTTGTTTTACTTGTTTACTAAGATTAAGAACCTCTAGATCCGCAGCTCTTGTAACCACTAGAGTGCATCTCGCTCACCCACTAGGTGTTGCCATGTACAAACATAGCCTTCAATTGTGGTATTTTTGTCTTGATCTTAGGATGCACATGTAAGTTTTCTCGTCGTAGTCAGTAATAAACAAGAACCGTAAAACGAGTTTTCCCTTACACCACTCATTATTAAAATAAGTACAATATTTTAATACTGGCGATTAAATTGTTCTAGTTATTTTTTATGAGTCAGAGGTTTTAAGAAAACATGCGATTAAAGTACAATCGTACCTGGATTTTCAGTCTCGATTAGAAGTCTTTGGTCTCGATCGACACCTATTATTAAGTAAAATCTAGGACGAGACCGAAAGTAATACATATATTAAAAAAATATTATGAACGTGGTAAAAATATTTTTAACTCATGAATGGCTGAACCGATTTGGCTGAAAATTGGTGAGGTATCTTGAAACTAGGAGAAGGACATAGGATACTTTATAACCCGTTCACAAGGGACTCAAAACTCGAGAACGGCTGGATAGATTTGGCACATTTTATATTGTTTTGAATCTCATTCAAACTCTTTGTAAATTAAAAAAAATAATACTCGAACTATTTTAATAGTACATATGTCAAGATCTATGCATCATAAAATTCAAAGGATATAAAAGCCATGGTATTTTCCATTCTCATTGCTTTAATGACCATCACTCTGATACTGGCAACTCACCGAAACTGCTCAATTGAGCACCATAGCAGCATTCAGGGCGGGTACAGGGGTCAGGAACTACAAAAAATTTCCTTTCCCATAGGTCTCTCAAGCATCAGTGAGTGTTGACGAGCTGAAATACACTTGTAATTGCGGAAGTTTAGGGTAGGCTTGAACAGTGAGAAATAATGAAAAAGGTTGTAGGTGTAGGACTAGGACGTAGGATGCATTATAAGTGTAGTAATTTATTCATTTCAGTTCATGTTTAAGACAGAACAACGTGTGTCGAGACAGCTAGTTATATATTATTATTAGGGGTTATAATAAAAGGAAAATGATAAAAAGGCCTTTACCATAGTTACTGAGCCTCTCATACAATTTGTATGGTTTAATGGCTTCAAATACCTAGTAATTTTGTTAAAATTAACGATTATTCCGCTGTCTGTGGATCAATTTTCGATTTTTTTTATGTAAAGGGTTCCTATGGGTGTAAAAAGTGGTGACCTGATGATGGGATCTATGAGGAATCGAGGGAACTCGTCGAAACTTATATGGTGATTTTGACTTTTTCTGAAGTAGTCCAAGCATAAACCACCAAAAAGTCTTACTATTAATACTGTTAGGTAGGGTAGGTATTTCTCTTAATATAAAAATTAAACAATAAAATGAAATAATATTAAAAATTAAACAATATCAAAAAAGTAAATAGTTTTTTATTTAAGTAGATGTTTCAAACATTCTTCATTCACTTCAACACATTTAAAAAATTAAACAGTTAAAATACATATAAAAGAAACTAGCCCGTCGAGAAGAACCAGCGTAAGAAACTCGCACGGGGCCACTTTTTAGCAAAAATATGGAAAAGTTGTTATTTTCAAAAAATATTTTTACAATGTAGTAACTTAATCTATATGTCACCGTAAAATTGTAAAAACCTTTAGATTGTAATAAAACTAGTGAAATTGTAAAATGCTGATTGACTACCGACGCGAATACGCTGTCTATAATTTAACACATTGTTTTTCGTTAGATTATAAATAGGTATATAGTTTTTAATCTTTCGACATATTTTTACCATCTAGTTAGTTATTTTATAATCTAACGGTTTTTACAATTTTACGGTGACATATAATATAGCAAAAGTCAAGATAACTTAATTACATGGAAGCAGCTTTGCAAGGGTCTATCTTATTCCTAAGGTGTGCAATCGTTAATAAAATCATTTATGAAATAACTTTTTTAAATTTGTGGCACACCTAGTCCTATTTTGGTCCCAGTAGACCTTGTAGAATTTACTTCTACTCTCTGCGTTCTTATTTTAAGATAAGAACTTAAAAGTTGAAGTGCCGTGTCCCTTTATAATTTTCTGACCAACGTAGCGTGCTGCGTGCTCGACACAGTCGAAAGCCTTGGATAGATCACAAAAGACACCAAGTGCATCATGTGATCCCTCTCAGGCCCCAAATATACTGCATAGAAGACTAATACCTGCGTCTGTTGTGGACCGACCTAAAAGTAAAACCGAATTGATTACTATATTATAATAGATTATTTAAATGAAAGTGAACGAGCAATTAATTTAAGATTATTTTCTATTTGAATTGATTATGTATCCAAAATTTATTTTTATTGAGGTTTGTGGAGGTAAGGGTTAGCTGTCGCCTTATTACTCCCAACTAAAAACTTCAACCACTAATATCTCAGTAACTGTGGGTTTCCTGATGGGGAGAGTGGGGCTTCGACCTTCCCCCTCCCCTCCCCTCTTATCCCCCTCCTCCATAAATCGTGGGATCGTGGGATATTATACTAAATTTTTACCGAAAGAACTTTAGTCAGTATATTTTGGTACTAAATTAAATAGCAACACTAAGACAAATATATTTTTAGAATAAGTTACGAATTATGTAAAAAATACAGATTTCATCTCACTTTCTATGGAAAATATGATTGTATTTACGTCCATATATCATCATTCTTAAGTAATATGCAATCACAAACTAAAAAAACACGAGCTATAGCTACTTACGAGTGAAAATTTACGGCAGCACATTTTCCTTCGCTGCGACTTTTGCGCCTCAAAATACTGCATCCACCCATTGTTAAAATACTTAAAAATACACGGAGTCTCTATCTCAAAAGCGTATATAACATAAAACACACCAAAAAACAAAAGATTTCAAATAATACGAAACCTCACTCTTCACAGCTGTTATTTGTTTGGCACAAGAATGTCAAATTTGACAGCCTTGTGCCAAAAACCCGGTTACAGCGAAAGGGACAAAACATAACATTTTTGTCTCGTTTCTTCACAAGTATTGACCAATTTACGTTCTCTCTCTAACAAGCTGTGACGTCAGGAGCTATCCTGCCCTGCTTGTTTACCACGAAGTATAGATAACAAGGAGTCCGAACGTAATGTTAAAATAATGGTCTCAATTACGGGGACAGATTTTTGCCGGTAGAGCGCGCGACGGTCCGACATGCACTCGTTTGAAATTACGCGGGAAGTTTAAAGTTGCTATTGACAGCTCTGGAAAGATTGAAATCTTATTATATAAAAGTTTTAGGAAATTCTTAGAAACTGTTCTCGAAAAATAGATACCGTAGAACACGGTAATTGCCTAACGGTAATTTAAAAATAATTGTAAAAAAATAATAGTATTGGCAACACTCGGTATAATAGTATTGGCAATACGCGGTACTCGTCGGTCTCGCACGCCTAGCGGCAGAAAAGAGAACTAAGATCTGCCCCCTGATTACCTAACTTCGTTGAACTTCAATTCCAACGATGTCCAAGCTTGTATAAATTCTTGATGTCGGGGTATTACGCAACTCATTGGTCATCAAGAGCGAACTAGAGTGAACTAGAATGAACTAAATGGTAATATGTAATTCAAATTCGTTTGTCATGGTCATCATTTTGACATTACAACTTTTTAAAAACACAATTTAAAAAGTTAAAATGTCAAAAAAGATTGCGCGAGCCACGAAGTATAGATAACAAGGAGTCCGAACGTAATGTTAAAATAATGGTCTCAATTACGGGGACAGATTTTTGCCGGTAGAGCGCGCGACGGTCCGACGTGCACTCATTTGAAATTACGCGGGAAGTTTAAAGTTGCTATTGACAGCTCTGGAAAGATTGAAATCTTAATAAATAAAAGTTTTAGGAAATTCTTAGAAACTGTTCTCGAAAAATAGATACCGTAGAACACGGTAATTGCCTAACGGTAATTTAAAAATAATAGTAATAAATAATAGTATTGGCAACACTCGGTATAATAGTATTGGCAACACTCGGTACTCGTCGGTCTCGCACGCCTAGCGGCAGAAAAGAGAACTAAGATCTGGTCCTGTTATTGTGTACATAATTATTATTAAAAAGCCTATACCGTTCGGACTCCTGGTATCTATGCTTCATGGCGCGAGCCTACGTTTATGTCCAATTTTAAAGTCCGCCATTTTGCGTTTCAGAGATCGAATGAAACGCTCTTTCGACCAATCAAATCGTGTGACGTAGTAAGCCACGAAGTTAGTAATGAAATGAGAACTGTCAAACGAAGAAGGGACCTATTGTGCTCCCGGCTTCATGTTCAACATTTTTAACCAACTCCCAAAAAAGGAGGCGGTTATACTATATAGACTTCATAATCACAGATTAGTAATATGTAGCTAGCTACTTCATAATATTACTACTTACTAGGGTAGGTACACAATAGTCTGCGCTTTAAAGAAAGGTGTAAGGTGCACTCTGTGTGCCACTTCGATCGCAATTTATAATGCATCACGCTCTTATTTTTTTGTTCTTAAAATAATTATTGTGGTACATATATATTGTTGCCTGTGAGTTTTTTCTTGGTGCCATGAGGAAGAATGCGTGTAAGAACCCACCCGGTTGAACTCAGACAATGTGGGAGAAATTCTCATAAATTACTGCAGTAGAAAGATGCATACCAATGCAGCAGTCCACAGACTGGAGTGCTTTCTAAACCCTTTGCAGTTGGATGTGATGTATTATGGCATACGGATTGGAAAATTACATTGTTGAGGTTATTAACATCTATATCTCTAGGCATAAGTGATAAGGATTCTTAAAAAGAATGCTAGATAATTTTAGGAATACCCTCTTTTTAATATTATACATCTATGTAGGAATACATATTAATTAATGTAACATGGGAAAATGGTATGATTTTTATCTCGATGGTTTACTTCGTTATTATAAGTGTAATAAAACCAAACAGCAGAACCGATTTTAATCTTGTTTAGATAAACATAGAAAGATTTCTATGCAAAGGAATTTAATAGAAAATGTTAAAAGTTAACATCTATTTACTACTTGACAACCATAGTAACCATAAAAAAGGTAATGCTTACTATGCATAAATTGGTAAAAAAACTCACTTAAAAACATAATAACTGAAAAGTCAAATTTCTAAATATTGATTGGTGGTATATATGTTATACTAGTACAAATTCTAAAACCTTTATAGCATATAGGCTACAATAACACTTATAGGTTGCAAATTCAAATTTTTTTTCAGGGTTATACACTACTCCCAATCGAAGCGATTAAATAATTATTAATGCCTGTTATGTCCTCCTGTACCTCATCAACAACTCGCTCATCTCCATTAATATTGGTGAATTGAGTGGGACTGTGTGAGACGCTTGCTCCTACATTACATGCAAAGAAGTCAGTAAAATGAAAAGTTTGGCAGTTGGTTGAGAATAAATGGGATGGTGGTGTATTCAGGGGCCTTAAAGGCTCCAGTCATGTTGAGCTTAGATCAACTCAAATGGTAGAAGTTTTTGTGTCATTTAATGTATTTACTGTGTATGTAAAACATAAAGATTTTTTTATAAAGTCAATAAGAAGAAGTTTTAATAAAATAATTATTAATTACAAAATGTAATTTTAGTTTAATTTGTGTCGATATTGAAACCTGCCTAGCAGGTTCGTGGCTGTATTATGTGTATAATGTACAACACCAGGCCTATTCATTGCAAACTATTAATTAAATTTTCTCTGCATAAAAAGAATTAATGTAATAAATATTTCTAAGATTTACTTTTTATCTGTAATTCTAGCATACAATTAATATGTGGTTTTGCTTTATTAGGGCAACTAAACTATTTTTATAAAAAACATGTTAATTTGGATGTGAAATGAATGACTTAAAATGGTCTCTACGGAGCGCATACTAAGCCTGCTGGTATTTGGGTAATAAAAAAATGTCACTACAATGCATGTATGTGTATAGTTTAATAATAATAATCTTTATTGACATAATAATTGTTCATTACACAAATCCTATGAAGACTGACACCTAAACTAGGCTATAAAGTCCGTATCTCAGGAGTCAGTGGCTTCTCCCAATATTGGTAACAAGTGTTAAGAGAACTTAATCAAAATTTTACATAGCATTGTAAAATTTTGATTAAGTTCTCTTTTACTTGATTAAGTTCTATATTTACTTTATATGAATATTATTAAATTTTAGGTATTATATCTAATTATCTTTTCACAAATCACACATAATATATTATTTAAATACATAATATTATTTATTAAAAATGTTTCAGTATATAATTTATAATGAATATATTATGTACAAACACACACAAAATATTATAATACATAAATATACATATATTTATGTATTATAATATTATAACGGAGCCTATAAATTTACAACATTAACCAAACTTAGTTTAATCAAATCATAAATTAATCTCTAATCTTAATATTAATTATTATCACCCACTATCTCATTACTTGGAAGTACATAATAATATAAAGTCCTTTTTACAAGAATAGTTCAGTTGTTAGAGGAGGATCTGATAAAATTTGTTGTGCGGTGTGCTATGTTTGCCACCAAGGCCGATGCAATATATACTCCATCCATCACAACATTCTGGCCATCTACTTCCACACTGCATGCACTGAAAGTCGCCTGCAACTTCTCAGCCGCACACCTCTTGGTAGAAATTTATGTTTCACAGTAATAGCACACATGACTTCTCGCACTGTTTCCATTTTAATAAGTATTTTATTCCTTTATTATATAGCTGATGACCTGATGATGACTTTGTCAAAATCGATTGTGTGATTGTGATTCAATTAAAATTAATGTAAAATACTATTAAAGTGGAAACAGTGTAAGAAGTCCTGTATTATTCCTGTATGTCTGGAATGTTAAAATTAATCAAATAAAGGTGAGTATCCCTTCCTAATTTAGTTTAAGCTTCCTAAGGCAAATCATATCTGGGAGTCAACAACAGCACTTTCAACAAATATATTTACACAACAGTTTATGCGAATCAATGTTCCTGTCTTTGTCTGATAGTCGAAAAAAGGACGAGGACGCGGAAATATTAACTATTGGATTCGCCAATATCCAATAGTTAATATTTTTATTAGTCAGGGAGTAAATACGTATAATTTATGTAGGTTATAAATTAGAATGTAGCTGTATAGGTAGTGTAGTAAGTACAACCTACGTGCAACCTTTCCATACTCTGACCAAAGAAGTTATAATGAAAAAAACAAAAAGGAATAAACATAAAAATACTGCAAATGTTTGGGGAAACGTTTTATTTCAACTTTAGTCTCGACAACAACAAATTATAACAATTCAATCATGGAATCTAATAAGTCATAGATCTGAAATTGGGTCCGAACATCAAAAAGAATCAAACCTATTATATCAAAACTTACTCCTTTTCTATAAAAATCTAAATTGAATACATAAACTTAATTTGAAATGCGAAAACATTAACATAGGTTATGTTATTAATTCTTCTTCTTCTTCTTCCTAAGGATGCTCGATGATCATCGATGTTATACGATAAAACATCGATGTTTTAACATCGATATTGCTTTATTCAAAACATCGTAACATCGATGTCACGGACGGACCCACGGAACCACGAAGTATAGATAACAAGGAGTCCGAACGTAATGTTAAAATAATGGTCTCAATTACGGGGACAGATTTTTGCCGGTAGAGCGCGCGACGGTCCGACATGCACTTGTTTGAAATTACGCGGGAAGTTTAAAGTAGCTATTGACAGCTCTGGAAGGATTGAAATCTTATTAATTAAAAGTTTTAGGAAATTCTTAGAAACTGTTCTCGAAAAATAGATACCGTAGAACACGGTAATTGCCTAACGGTAATTTAAAAATAATTGTAATAAATAATAGTATTGGCAACACTCGGTATAATAGTATTGGCAACACGCGGTACTCGTCGGTCTCGCACGCCTAGCGGCAGAAAAGAGAAATAAGATCTGGTCCTATTATTGTGTACATAATTATTATTAAAAAGCCTATACCGTTCGGACTCCTGGTATCTATGCTTCATGCACGGAACCTTTTATGTCCCGCGATAAAAAGTAGCATATGTCTTTCCCCATGTGCTACTTTATATCTGTGCCAAATTTCATGATAATCGGTTTAGTAATTTTTAGTAATTAAAGTATCCCATAGGAACCGTACATTTCCTGGCGATAAAAAGTAGACAATTACCTTATTTCCTTTCCCGTGGTCCACTTTATATCTGTGCCAAATTTAATGATAATTGGCTTAGTAGTTTTTACGTCAAACTGTAAATAAAGTATCCCACAGGAACCGTACAATTCCCTGCGATAAAAAGTAGCCTATGTCCTTTGTACCTCATTTAAATCGGTTCAGTAGTTTTGGTGAAAGACGGACAAACACACACTTTCCCATTTATAATAATGACGACCTCTGTGGCTCAGTGGTTCAGCGCTTTGGTGCTCAAGCCGGAGGTCGCAGGTTCGAATCCTGCCGACGGAACAAAAAGTTTTTCTGTGTTCCTGGGTCATGGATGTGTATTAAATATGTGTATAATATAATAAAAATCTTAAATATATGTATAGTATAAAAAGTATTAAATATATTTCCGTTGTCTGGTACCTGTAACATAAGTTCTTCGGATACGTCTTAGCACGGGGCCAGATTGACGTGGTGTGAAGCGTCCATAGATATTATTAATAATAGTAGTATAGCTATGTATTGATGACGGACGGCCGTGAAGAGTTGAAGACGTTTGCAAAAAAACATCTATGTTGCCTGACATCGATGTTTAGAGCTCGATAAACATCGAACATCGATGATAAGCTATCGATGTCATTATCGATGCCAACATCGATGTTTTTGCAACATCGAGCATTCCTACTCGGGCGGCGGCCTCCCCAAAGAAATAGGAGTTTCATAGAACTAAAACAAAAATCGAAGCCGTAGGCAGCTATTTGTCTCACAAAATATCAAAGGCAAAACCAATAAGAGTGAAAGAGAAAGCCATCTCTATGTCTATACGTTTTTTTCCAAGGTTGCTCCACTTTGGAGTCCAAATTGGAGTCCAATTTTAGACGTTGGAATTACGACTTTATTGCCTTAACAATAAGTGACATTTTGAATTAGTAGCAGTAGATGTGGCCTGAAATTAGCCACTAACAGCTAATGTCATTTGTTTACGTGTGCATTATGATACAAGAAGAAGAAGCAAATCATGAATTTATAGTGTGTTATTTGGTAAAAATCTTAGTTTATAATAAAAAGTCTTATTAGAAAACAAAGCTATGCTCAAGTTAATATGGCCCGTTTGGTGGAGGGCTATAAATCACACTCTGCGAGGAAAGAAAATCGTGAAGAAGTGTAAACTTTTCACCAGTATGTTGCGAATTGTTTCAGGTTATATAAATACAAGCAATTACACTGAAGTTATTATATTCTTGTAGATAAATGTGTTTATTGTCCATTATATGCGGATTTCAACAATATATAATAGAAATTTTGTATAAATTTCAGAGGTTGTGTATTTACATAGTGATGTTTGGATATCGATAAACCTTCGAAAGAGAAAATATGTTAATCTGAAAGAAAAATGTTTTGCCTACTTTATATTTACCAAACACCATACAATTATACAAATTAGTAAGATCTAAGAAGAAATTAGAAATATAAACTAAGTGATAATATATAATATAAAATAGTGTGGTGTATTTTTTTATTAATTATAATTATTAATTAATAATTCCTGTATATTATAATGGAGTTACGGTTGTACATCATCACAAAAACATGTCACAAATTTTCAAATTTAACTTTGCTTTTTGGTTTTGCAGGGAATGAGGTGGCCTTTTGCAAGGATACTTCTATGTACTTTTTTAATTGACCAGAAAACGGCTGCAGCAGAAAGCAGGCTGGCAGACTGATCGCCAGATGGAGAGCGATTATCGCCACCTATACATACTCGTCATACCATAATAGGAGGAGTCACAAGTACGATCCCGGTCTTAAAATCCGCAACTACTCCTTGAGTACCCGGAGGCCGTGGTATTTATCTGGTCCAGGTGGACCGTTCGTGCCAAAGCATGGCTCTCCCACGTAAACGGACTGCTGTGCTCTGTTTTCTCCACATATTTAGCTCCATGCTGACAATCTTTTTTTTTTTTTTTTTTTTGTGTTATCGTAACGTGTAAGCTAATAAATGATGTCCAATTGTTAACAAATAATAAATATATCTATTAAAATTTCCTATTTTTATTTATCATTCCACGTAGGTACCCCAACTCAAGGGAGAAATGCATAAAGACATAAAAAGTCTATACGTCTACTGTTTATATATTTACCAGCTGTATCCAAGGGAAAAGTATCCTATGTTTTAATCCAGAGCTTAAACTACTGCCATACCAAATTTCATTGAAATCTGGTCAATAGCGAGCGCTATGTGGTGCGAAATTTAATGAAAGTTGCAAACCACTGTTTAAAGAAAACAATATTTTACCTTTGCCCTGCATGTACATTTATGAAATGACAATATTTGTTAAAAGTCACATGTATCTTTTCGAAAAAAAAGAAGACAATACAAATAGGCCTTTGAGACATAAAAATAAATTATGTATACCTCTACAAAAACTAGACGTCTTCAAAAGAAATGCTTATTGTATGGGAATAAAGTTATATAATCATTTACCTGACGACATGAAAAATACAAATATGAGAATATTCAAAAAAATATTATTTAATTTACTATTAAAAAAATGTTATTATTCTATTGATGATTATGTAAAAGATAATGACTTAAGGTTATCTTCATAAAACTAGCATAATACAATTAAAATTAAATGTAATAAAGTTGACATAAAGTAAGTGACGCTACAATTAATGTTCAGTTAATTTTATTTAATTAATATTTTATATTCATTACAATTATTATTATATTTTTTAACAATTGACATATTATAACATTATAACCAATAAAATTTTAAAATTCTAATTTAAAAAAAAATATGAAATCACTAATATTTACATACTTAGACATAAAATAAACTGAAGAATAAATAGGTATAATTTTTTTAGTTAATTTAATTTTTTAAAGGATTTTGAATATGACTATAAATTGTTTTCACTTAAATACCTTTACCATACTGTAACTTAAATACCTTAAAATGTTATAATATATGTTTTTGTTCTAACTAATTATTATTATTCAAGTTGTAAAATAATAATATTATGAACATTTGCACGCCTTATCAAAGGCAGAATAAGCAAGAACAGAATTTATCACTGTAACACCTTGACATTGTACCTTATTTTGAACAAATAAACATTATCTATCTATCTATCTATCTATCTATAGTTTTTGCGTGAAGGAGTAACAAACATCCATCCATACATCCAGCCATCCTCACGAACTTTCATGTTTATAATAGTAGTAGGATATAGAACTGACAAGTCGATCAGACGATAGCCTGCATAGTGTGTGGGTGTATAGTTCAAGAGACTAGCTTCCCCAACATACTTCTGTTTGTTGTAGACAACTGCATAGATTCGTTTTTGATCGACTGATAATAATTTATAAATCACAAAGGTGCATAGATCATTACGCATAAATCTTCCACTTTAATCATTCTATCTATTGGCTGCAAACTGCATTTAAATTCATTTAATAGTTTAAAAGATCTAAGCAAACATAAAGCGGAATAAAAGACTTCATTTTATGCTATGAAAAGATTAACATTTTCATCATCATTTTAATTTTTATCGACACAAAATGCCGACTAGGGCTTCACTGGCGGACGGGGATATATTTACATATGAAGTTGCTGATAAATACGAGCAATGCCACTTGTAACCAACTTCAGACAGCTGATCTGTCTGAAGTTGGTTACATATGTTCAAAACCTGTAACCGTCTACAAAAAACGAAACTAACGAACAACTAGATATCTCTTTCTTTCTCATTGGCATGTGTCATATAGGGGGATAAGGTACGATATATAATTTTGCTCTTGCTAATAGCCTTTACTCTTTATACTCTATGGGCCTCCCCTGTAATACTGGTAAAACGGGGTGAATAGAATTTATGGGGTGAATAGAAAAATTCTTAGGAAAAAGTTTAAAATCCTCTGATCCAAAAACTACTTGTCATGTCACAAATATTAGTATTTTATTTACATTTGCAATATTTTTTCTTTGTTCTGTCAACATTTTAATAGTTTAAAGTTAGCAATTTACGAAACAAAGTCTCTATAAAGTACAGCGGTTTTTTACATGCGATTTACGCCCTTGCCAACTTCAAAAAATGTAATAATTAAAGGCGTGTCTTAATTATTAAAATTACTTTAACCGAAAGTGAAGTCTATACAGCATATATTGGCATTTTCTGATTTGCTTGTTTTTTATGGTTAAATAAATAAAAATTCAGCACTTATAAATATTTTTTGATAAAGAGGTGAATAGAGACAACTGAGGGGTAAATAGAAACGCCTTGAGAGGTGAATAGAAACAGGTAAGGGGAGAATAAAAACGGGAAAGTGTTTAATAGAAACGCGGAAGGGGTTATTACAACCACTTTCGTTAGGGTTGGCAGAACTTTTATGTTATGTTTTATGTTTGTTGGTATCTTCTAACTTTGTAACCACACCCACTTTTGTATATATTTATGTAAGTAAAATACCTAATATAATAAAATAAAGTAGGTATCCTCTGAAAAACTTTTTCTTCTTTTAAGTTATAAAATATTTTGACAACCCTATCACTTTTCTCTATTAACTCCATAATATGTCGTATCTATTGACCCCGCATTCCAGGCAAATAGAAACTGAACATTTAATTGGCTTTTTCTCGTAAGGAAATAAAAATTCAGAATTAAAACTATATCAAGGTTGTAAAATATCATAAGACTCCCACGATGAAAGCAGCTTTATTGCCAGAAGCATAGAATTTATATTGTTAAAGTTGGTTTGAAAGTCAGGATCCTTTCTATTAACCCCGTTTTACGGTATTTGGTTATAGGACTATAATGACTGATTGTAATATTTAATTTAATCAATGATCTTCTTATTTCTTTTTTGTATTGAAAACTTATTTTAGCGCGGTACGCATATTTTTAGATAAGATAAAATGTCTGGACTCGCGACACTGTTACCGTAACGTACCGAGACGCAGTTTGACGTATGGTGAAAACACTATGGAGAAAAAGTGTCTCCAGTTAAATGGCCTCACTTTTGAGATCTTTGGGGCCATTTTAAAATTAGACGTATGGTGAAAACACAATGGAGAAAAAATGTCTACAGTTAAATGGCTCCATTTTTTAGATTTTTGGGGCCATTTTTAAAGACGTATGGTGAAAACACTATGGAGAAAAAAGTGTCTCCAGTTAAATGATCAATTAATATTTTTATGTTTAACGATTATTGTACTTTATCAACTTTTGCCCGCGGCTTCGCCCGCGTGAAATAGTAAATAACTTTGGCGAATAATACAGCAATATTCTTCTGATACAATATTGACAATATTTTTAGGTTTACCCAATGCAAATGGTTAAAAATGGGATAAACCTCGACATGACATGTGCGACCGCATACATACACACATATATTTAAATATATGAAATGACGAACTGTGAAACGAAATAGAATAAACGAAAAACGAAAACAAACGAAAAGATAATTCTTATCACTTAAGCCTAGAGATGATGAACAAAATTGAAATTATGCACATAGGCAACTCACTGAGACCTCCTTGTATAAAAAAAGAAGAAGGTAACTATTTCGTTTGATAGTTTGTCACTTCATGGCTTACGTCAAAATGCACTACGTCACACGATTTGATTGGTCGAAAAAGAGTTTCGTTCGTTCTCTGAAGGAAAAAATGGCGGACTATTTAGTTGGACATGACCGTAGCCTTGCGCCACGAAGTATAGATAACAAGGAGTCCGAACGTAATGTTAAAATAATGGTCTCAATTACGGGGACAGATTTTTGCCGGTAGAGCGCGCGACGGTCAGACATGCACTCGTTTGAAATTACGCGGGAAGTTTAAAGTTGCTATTGACAGCTCTGGAAAGATTGAAATCTTATTATAAAAAAGTTTTAGGAAATTCTTAGAAACTGTTCTCGAAAAATAGATACCGTAGAACACGGTAATTGCCTAACGGTAATTTAAAAATAATTGTAATAAATAATAGTATTGGCAACACTCGGTATAATAGTATTGGCAACACGCGGTACTCGTCGGTCTCGCACGCCTAGCGGCAGAAAAGAGAACTAAGATCTGGTCCTATTATTGTGTACATAATTATTATTAAAAAGCCTATACCGTTCGGACTCCTGGTATCTATGCTTCATGCCTTGCGCAATCTTTTTTGACATTTTAACTTTTTAAATTGTGTTTTTAAAAAGTTGTAATGTCAAAATGATGACCATGACCGTAGTAATGAAATGAGAACTGTCAAACGAAGAAGGGACCTATTGTGCTCCCGGCTTCATGTTCAACATTTTTAACCGACTTCCAAAAAAGGAGGCGGTTATACTATGTAGACTTCATCAGCGTTGCCATTTGGCAACTTTGGTTGCCATTTTGGCAACATTTGACCCTTCGTGGCAACCAAATGGCAACCAGGCTCAAATGGCAACTTTTTGGCAACTTTTCGACTTGTCGCGCCATCATCAGTTAAAAAAATATCGAATAACTTTTGCAGAACTGAACACGTCGAAATGAACAAAATCAAAATCTTGAACACATTTTTATTCCCAAATGAAAACAATTCATAATTACTTAATTATTAGTAGATAAACAAATTGTACCCGTATTTCTACATCCAAAAGGTCTACTTTGGTGAAGCTAGAGATAAAAGTAATTTTATGAAAACTCTAAAACAAGAATGAAAGAAAGTGTGTGTCTGTGAGCAGTGTGTAGTGCAGTGCAAGGGAAGTTTTTTCGTAGTTTTCTAATACTTTTGTTTTTAAATCTATTTATAAGTTCTGAATTTTTTTCATGTTTTAATATTGAATTTTAAATGCTTACACATTTTGTAACTTCCCGCTAAGAAAATCTAAGATTTTCAAAAATCGGGAAGTTATTGGTTTTACTCCGGTTTTTTGTAAAAATCGAATTCTCATCGGATCTCTCGACGTTCTGAGGTTACAGGAAGCTTCCCTGACTACTCCCGCGAGGTTGTCACTATGTCTGTATGTTTGTGTGTATGCGTGTGTGTGTGTAAGTATGTAAATCTCTTATAATTTTTCAACATGGCGCCATTCGAAAGGGCTTGGCCAAACTTAGATTTTGAATACAATTTGGACCGATTCGGACAGATAGATTTCAAGAAATCTCGAAAAAAAAAACTGTGGAAGTAGGTATGCAAAACTCTTATAATTTTTGAACATGGCGCCATTCGAAAGGGCTTGACCAAACTTACATTTTGAATACAATTTGGACCGATTCGGACAGATAGATTTCAAGAAACTAAAAATTTTACGTGGTAGAGCCATGCTTCGGCACGAATGGGCCGGCTCGACCGGAGAAATACCACGGGCTCACAGAAAACCGGCGTGAAACAGCGTTTGCGCTGTGTTTCGCCGAGTGAGTGAGTTTACCGGAGGCCCAATCCCCTACCCTATTCCCTTCCCTACCCTCCCCTATTACCCTATTCCCTCTTAAAAGGCCGGCAACGCACTTGCAGCTCTTCTGATGCTGCGAGTGTCCATGGGCGACGGAAGTTGCTTTCCATCAGGTGACCCGTTTGCTCGTTTGCCCCCTTATTTCATAAAAAAAAAAAAAAAAAAAAAGAAATCTCGAAAAAACTGTTTTTTTTTAAGTGTTTTTTTTTTTCGAATAACTTTTAAACGGCTTTATCGATCAACTCCAAAAACTAATCAGCTCTTAACCTTGAAAAACCACGTCGATCGCCGCTAATCTGGTCAAAATCGGTTGACTCGTTCGAGAGATAGCGTGAAGGAAATAAAACCGAAAAAAGTGTTTTTTCGGAATTAGGTAAGTACTCCGAAATTTTTCATCTAAAAAATTTTTGTTGTCGATTCATCCAAAGGACATGAAAATCGGTTGATTCATTCCAAAGTTATGTCAGTTTGAAATTTCTAAAATAGTGTTTTATTATACTTTCATGATTCATCTTATATAATTTTTTTTCTAATAGCAACCTTTGGTTTGAGATGGCAACATTTGACCCTAAAATGGCAACCTGGGCTGAGTAGGCTCTGGCAACACTGGACTTCATAATCACAGATTATAGTAATATGTAGCTAGCTACTTCATATTACTACTTACTAGGGTAGGTACACAATAGTCTGCGCTTTTAAGAAAGGTGTAAGGTGCACTCTGTGTGCCACTTCGATCGCAATTTATAATGCATCACCACAGACTACTCAGAAGAACTAACGTTGTGACGTAACGTAACGTGTGCATCACGCTCTTATTTATTCGTTCTTAAAATAATTATTGTGGTACATATATATTGTAGCCTGTGAGTTTTTTCTTGGTGCCATCTTGAACTCTGATGAGGAAGAATTCGTGTAAGAACCCACCCAGTTGAACTCAGACAATGTGGGAGAAATTCTCATAAATTACTGCAGTAGAAAGATGCATACCAATGCAGCAGTCCACAGACTGGAGTGCTTTCTAAACCCTTTGCAGTTGGATGTGATGTATTATGGCATACGGATTGGAAAATTACATTGTTGAGGTTATTAACATCTATATCTCTAGGCATAAGTGATAAGGATTAAAAAGAATGCTAGATAATTTTAGGAATACCCTCTTTTTAATATCTATGTAGGAATACATATTAATTAATGTAATATGAGAAAATGGTATGATTTATATCTCGATGGTTTACTTCGTTATTAGAAGTGTTATAAAGTTTGGTGTGTCTAATGTATATTACATCTGTCTGTAGTATAGTAGAGCCCAAACAGCAGAACCGATTTAAATCTTGTTTAGATAAACATAGAAAGATTTCTATGCAAAGGAATTTAATAGAAAATGTTAAAAGTTAACATCTATTTACTACTTGACAACCATAGTAACCATAAAAAAGGTAATGCTTACTATGCATAAATTAGTAAAAAAAACTCACTTAAAAACATAATAAATGAAAAGTCATAATTTCTAAATATTTATTGGTGGTATATATGTTATAGTACAAATTCTAAAACATTTATAGCATATAGGCTACAATAACACTTATAGGTTGCAAATTCAATTTTATTTTCAGGGTTATGCACTACTCCCAATCGAAGCGATTAAATAATTATTAATGCCTGTGTTGTCCTCCTGTACCTACCTCATCAACAACTCGCTCATCTCCATTAATATTGGTGAATTGAGTGGGGACTGTGTGAGACGCTTGCTAGGAGCAATTGCATTACATGCAAAGAAGTCAGTAAAATGAAAAGTTTGGCAGTTGGTTGAGAATAAATGGGATGGTGGTGTATTCAGGGGCCTTAAAGGCTCCAGTCATGTTGAGCTTAGATCAACTCAAATGGTAGAAGTTTTTGTGTCATTTAATGTATTTACTGTGTATGTAAAACATAAATATTTTTTTTATAAAGTCAATAAGAAGAAGTTTTAATAAAATAATTATTAATTACAAAATGTAATTTTAGTTTAATTTGTGTCGATATTGAAACCTGCCTAGCAGGTTCGTGGCTTTATTATGTGTATAATGTACAATGCCAGGCCTATTCAATGCAAACTATTAATTAAATTTTCTCTGCATAAAAATAATTAATGTAATAAATATTTCTAAGATTTACTTTTTATCTGTAATTCTATCATACAATTAATATATGGTTTTGCTTTATTAGGGCAACTAAACTATTTTTATAAAAAACATGTTAATTTGGATGTGAAATGAATGACTTAAAATGGTCTCTACGGAGCGCATGCTAAGCCTGCCGGTGTTTGGGTAATAAAAAAATGTCACTACAATGCATGTATGTGTATAGTTTAATAATAATAATCTTTATTGACATAATAATTGTTCATTACACAAATCCTATGAAGACTGACACCTAAACTAGGCTATAAAGTCCGTATCTCAGGAGTCAGTGGCTTCTCCCAATATTGGTAACAAGTGTTAAGAGAACATAATCAAAATTTACAATGTTATATTTACTTTATATGAATGTTTTTAAATTTTAGGTATTATATCTAATTATATCTTTTCACAAATCACACATAATATATTATATAAATACATAATATTTATTAAAAATGTTTCAGTATATAAATTATAATGAATATATTATGTACATACACACACAAAATATTATAATATATAAATATACATATATTTATGTATTATAATATTATAACGGAGCCTATAAATTTACAACATTAACCAAACTTAGTTTAATCAAATCATAAATTAATCTCTAATCTTAATATTAATTATTATCACCCACTATCTCATTACTACTACTTCCAGTACATAATATATTAAGTCCTTTTTACAAGAATAGTTCAGTTGTTGAAGGAGGATCTGATAAAATTTGTTGTGCGGTGCTCTGTTTGCCACCAAGGCCGATACAATATATACTCCATCCATCACAACATTCTGGCCATCTACTCCACACTGCATGCACTGAAAGTCGCCTGCAACCTCTCAGCCGCACACCTCTTGGTAGAAATTTATGTTTCACAGTAATAGCACACATGACTTCTCGCACTGTTTCCATTTTAATAAGTATTTTATTCCTTTATTATATAGCTGATGACCTGATGATGACTTTGTCAAAATCGATTGTGTGATTGTGATTCAATTAAAATTAATGTAAAATACTATTAAAGTGGAAACAGTGTAAGAAGTCCTGTATTATTCCTGTATGTCTGGAATGTTAAAATTAATCAAATAAAGGTGAGTATCCCTTCCTAATTTAGTTTAAGCTTCCTAAGGCAAATCATATCTGGGAGTCAACTAAGGGAGTAAATACGTATAATTTATGTTAGGTTATAAATTAAAATGTAGGTATAGCGTAGTAAGTACATATGTGCAACCTTTCCATACTCTGGCCAAAGAAGTTATAAGGAAAAAAACAAACAGGAATAATCATAAAAATACTGCAAATGTTTGGGGAAACGTTTTATTTCAACTTGAGTCTCAACAACGACAAATTATATGGAATCTCATAAGTTTGAAATATGGTCCGAACATCAAAAAGAATCATACCTATTATATCAAAACTTACTCCTATTCTATAAAAATCTAAATTGAATACATAAACTTAATTTGAAATGCGAAAACATTAACATAGGTTATGTTATTAATTCTTCTTCTTCTTCTTCCTAAGGATGCTCGATGATCATCGATGTTATACGATAAAACATCGATGTTTTAACATCGATATTGCTTTATTCAAAACATCGTAACATCGATGTCACGGACGGACCCACGGGAACCTTATAATTATGTCCCGCGATAAAAAGTAGCATATGTCTTTCCCCATGTGCTACTTTATATCTGTGCCAAATTTCATGATAATCGGTTTAGTAATTTTTACACGAAATTGTAAATAAAGTATCCCATGGGAACCGTACATTTCCTGGCGATAAAAAGTAGACAATTACCTTATTTCCTTTCCCGTGGTCCACTTTATATCTGTGCCAAATTTCATGATAATCGGCTTAGTAGTTTTTACGTCAAACTGTAAATAAAGTATCCCACAGGAACCGTACATTTCCCTGCGATAAAAAGTAGCCTATGTACTTTGTACCTCATTTAAATCAAAACAACACACACTTTCCCATTCATAATAATAGTAGTATATAGATGTATTGATGACGGACGGCCGTGAAGAGTTGAAGACGTTTGCAAAAAAAACATCGATGTTGCCTGACATCGATGTTTAGAGCTCGATAAATATCGAACATTGATGATAAGCTGTCGATGTCATTATCGATGCCAACATCGAGCATTCCTACTCGGGCCTCCCCTGTTATACTGGCAAAACAAGGTGAATAGAAATATTCTTAAGAAAAAGTTTAAAATCCTCTGATCCAAAAACTACTG
Organism: Glaucopsyche alexis; assembly: GCA_905404095.1. Lineage (NCBI taxonomy): Eukaryota > Metazoa > Arthropoda > Insecta > Lepidoptera > Lycaenidae > Glaucopsyche > Glaucopsyche alexis. Next base: position 7,540,199 of record FR990050.1, read on the forward strand.
ACTTCAGATGTCACAAATATTACCTAGTATTTTATTTACATTTGTAATATTTTTTCTTTGTTCTGTCAACATTTTAATAGTCTAAAGTTAGCAATTTACGTGACAAAGTCACTATAAAGTACAGCGGTTTTTACATGCGATTTACGCTCTTCCCAACTTCAAAAAATTTAATAATTAAAGGCGTATTTTAATTATTAAAATTAGTTTAACCGAAAGTGAAGTTAATCCAGCATATATTGGCATTTTCTGATTTGTTTGTTTTTTATGGTTAAATAAATAAAAATTCAGCACTCATAAATATTTTTTGATAAAGAGGTGAATAGAGACAACTGAGGGGTAAATAGAAACGCCTTGAGAGGTGAATAGAAACAGGTAAGGGGTGAATAAAAAACGGGAAAGGGTTTAATAGAAACGCGGTAGGGGTTATTACAACCACTTTCGTTAGGGTTGGCAGAACTTTTATGTTATGTTTTAAGTTTGATCGTATCTTCTAACACTGTAACCACACCCACTTTTGTATATATTTATGTAAGTAAAATACCTAATATAATAAAATAAAATAGGTATCCTCTGAAAAACTTTTTCTTCTTATAAAATATAAAATATTTTGACAACCCTATCACTTTTCTCTATTAACCCCATATGTCGTATCTGTTGACCCCGCATTCCAGGCAAATAGAAACTGACCATTGATTTGGCTTTTTCTTATAAGGGTACAGATATACGCACCGGAATCCGGAAGGCCGTAGAGAATTCTGATCATTGGAAATAGAAATCTATGCTAATGCAATAGAGTTGAAAATCGAACACATGAGTGTCGAGTTAAACTTCAATGTCATATATGACAGCTCGACACCTGACACTTCAATTTTCAACTGTATTCTATTAGCGCCGAGTTCTATTTTCAATGCTCAGAATTCTCTACGGCTTTCCGGATTCCGGTGCATGTAGTCCCAGCCTAAGGAAATAAAAATTCAGGATTAAAACTATAACAAGGTTGTAAAATATCTTAGGATGAAAGCAGCTTTATTGCCAGAAGCATAGGATTTATAAAGTTGGTTTGAAAGTCAGGAAACTTTCTATTAACCCCGTTTTACGGTATTTGATTATAGGACTGTAATGACTGATTGTATTAATTAATTTAATCAATGATCTTCTTATTTCTTTTTTCTTTTTTTTTTGTAGTGAAAACTTCTTTTAGCGCGGTACGCATATTTTTAGATAAGATAAAATCTCTGGACTCGCGACACTGATACCGTAACGTACCGAGACGCAGTTTGACGTATGGTGAAAACACTATGGAGAAAAAGTGTCTTCAGTTCAATGGCCTCACTTTTGAGATCTTTGGGGCCATTTTGAAATTCGACGTATGGTGAAAACACTATGGAGAAAAAAGTGTCTCCAGTTAAATGGCCCCATTTTTGTCATTTTTCATTTCTACTGGCATTTCCGGAGTGTTTTTTTTACTATTATTGGCAAACCATTTTTATTGTTCATAATTTTGAGGTGAAGTGACACTTATTGCGTTTGGAAATTATTACACATGATGGCTTTTCAACCGACTTCAAAAAAAGGAGGCGGTTATACGTTCGGATGAATATATTTTTTTATTATTATTATTAAGTAATATTTTTATGTTTAACGATTATTGTACTTTATCAACTTTTGCCCGCGGCTTCGCCCGCGTGGAATAGTAAATAACTTTAGCGAATAATACAGCAATATTCTTCTGATACAATATTGAAAATATTTTTAGGTTTACCCAATGCAAATGGTTAAAAATGGGACTCTATAACCTCGACATGACATGTGCGACCGCATACATACACACATATAATATTTAAATATATGAAATGACGAACTGTCAAACGAAATAGAATAAACGAAAAACGAAAACAAACGAAAATATAATTCTTATCACTTATGTCTAGAGATGATAAACAAAATTGAAATTATGCACATAGGCAACTCACTGAGACCTCCTTGTATAAAAAAAGAAGAAGGTAACTATTTCGTTTGATAGTTTGTCATTTCATGGCTTACGTCAAAATGCACTACGTCACACGATTTGATTGGTCGAAAAAGGGTTTCGTTCGTTCTCTCAAGGAAAAAATGGCGGACTATTTAGTTGGACATGACCGTAGCCATGAAGCATAGATACCAGGAGTCCGAACGGTATAGGCTTTTTAATAATAATTATGTACACAATAATAGGACCAGATCTTAGTTCTCTTTTCTGCCGCTAGGCGTGCGAGACCGACGAGTACCGAGTGTTGCCAATACTATTATACCGAGTGTTGCCAATACTATTATTTATTACAATTATTTTAAAATTACTGTTAGGCAATTACCGTGTTCTACGGTATCTATTTTTCGAGAACAGTTTCTAAGAATTTCCTAAAACTTTTATATAATAAGATTTCAATCTTTCCAGAGCTGTCAATAGCAACTTTAATCTTCCCGCGTAATTTCAAACGAGTGCACGTCGGACCGTCGCGCGCTCTACCGGCAAAAATCTGTCCCCGTAATTGAGACCATTATTTTAACATTACGTTCGGACTCCTTGTTATCTATACTTCGTGACCGTAGCCTTGCGCCATGAAGCATAGATACCAGGAGTCCGAACGGTATAGGCTTTTTAATAATAATTATGTACACAATAATAGGACCAGATCTTAGTTCTCTTTTCTGCCGCTAGGCGTGCGAGACCGACGAGTACCGCGTGTTGCCAATACTATTATACCGAGTGTTGCCAATACTATTATTTATTACAATTATTTTTAAATTACCGTTAGGCAATTACCGTGTTCTACGGTATCTATTTTTCGAGAACAGTTTCTAAGAATTTCCTAAAACTTTTAATTAATAAGATTTCAATCTTTCCAGAGCTGTCAATAGCTACTTTAAACTTCCCGCGTAATTTCAAACAAGTGCATGTCGGACCGTCGCGCGCTCTACCGGCAAAAATCTGTCCCCGTAATTGAGACCATTATTTTAACATTACGTTCGGACTCCTTGTTATCTATACTTCGTGCCTTGCGCAATCTTTTTTGACATTTTAACTTTTTAAATTGTGTTTTTAAAAAGTTGTAATGTCAAAATGATGTCCATGACCAACCAAGCAAAATTAGGTAGTAGGCCCCCAGCGGGCTGATTACCTAACTTCGTTGAACTTCATGAACTGCTTCTTGGTCTTCTTCTTCTTCTTTTTAAAATGGCTCCTGAGTGAACTATAATAATTTTATTGAAATTTGCGTTTTGTTGTGTGTATTAAATATAAATATAAAATTTTATACTATTATTTAATTATAAAAACTATTAAGGACCTAAAAAGAGCATTTCAAATGAACTGATTTTCATACTTTGAAACACCGCCGATGTTATAATTTAATATTTAAATCAATTTATATAGTTTTCTAAAAAGTCCATTTGGAACATTCAAACGCAATTTTACCTCTTGTCATTTCACTTCAAAAAAAAAAAAAGAACATAAATTGGAGTTTTGCCAGAAATATTAAGCGACGTTGTTGTTTTTATATTTCCTCCAAAATTTGTGTTATTATAATGTGGTTCCTAATGTGTAATATTGGTAGAATATTACCGATTAGAATTCATTGACATGCACAAGTATGGGCAAGTGGTACAAGTAGTAAAAAGGATTGTCTAAATATTTATTTAAAAGAAAACACTTGAGTATATCACAATTCAAAATCCGTATATTCAGACACCACAATATACTTAATACACGGTAAACTGTAAAGGCGTTGTAACGGGAGTCGTTTTAGTTGGGCATGCTATATATAATCTGTTTTAAATTTGCTAGTTGCTCTGGGGCTATGTAGACAAAGTTACATCTGCAAAATCCTTACTTTAAAAGAGGGCGAAAAGAAGGTTGACTGGTAAATTTTTGCGGGCGAGGGGGAGGTGGTGCTTGCATACTTGCTAGACTTGTTACGCAGAAGTCCTTTAAAATATATTCTTTTAAAAACTTCTTAATCGCGATCATAATAACAGAAATTGACGCGGGCAACAGCTAGTTAATTAATATAATAACATATTAATTAAGTAATATAATAAAATTTTTTCAGATCTCAAGTACATTATACGGACGCTCTAACGGTGAAGGGAAACATCGTGAGGAAATCCGCACATAGTTGGCCCCAGACGTATTGACCAGTTCATTCCTCTGGACTAGGCTGACTATGTTGTGGGAACACCGTATACGCTTAGGCAACCATATGACATTTATAAAAACCAACTGTCCCAGGGACTACAGTATTTCAAGAGTGGTTACTTCGCTCAGAGAATACTAGAAGTCTTTGGAGAATACTGTATAAATCATCCAGTAACGGATGCAAAGGCCTATGTTTTTTTACAATAACATGTACAATAAAACAACTTACTGATTTTATAAAATTTTATTAATATTTTTCATACACAGTAAATATTGAACACTGCTAACCTGATTTTATATTCTAGGTACTGAGTTTTATCTAATGGAATAGATTGTCTCATATACCTACCTGTATCTACTCTACCATACCATACCTTATCATATATATAAAAGGCGGACGGAAGGTGAGCTAAGCATTGAGTGAAGCACAAAAATGGCGGCGACTTACGTTTGTGTGAGATTAAGGATAATTGCCATTGGCGTATTGGCGGCCTGTCGTCTTACTTTGCTGTGAATGTGCACGAGCGGCACGTGTCGCTAAGATACGGCCAGCTTACTTTGATTGCTTCACTAATCATATTACCGAAGCGGTGTCTGCCTTATTTTCTACGTCTATGACCTTACATGAACCTTGTCTTACCAATCACTAGACCATGTGAGACGATTGCTGAGCAAGTGCTTGTTGCTTTTTTAATTCTGTCGATTCCTCCACAACCTTTCAACAAAAACATTGTATAGCTTATCCACTGAGTAAATATTTTTATTAGTAATAACGACATTTAAAAAAATTAAGATAGCCTCGACATTTGTAAGCAGGAAACGAGTGTATGATGATGAATATATGATCTGTCGTGTATATACACGTAATATTGTCTATATACACGACAGATCAAAGTTATAACACTTCTCGGAAGTTTATTAGCAAAAGCGGATAAAACTTGAAAAACTCAAGACTCACAATACCTATATTATAATACTTATGACAGAAAACAACGAGAGTCAAGAGCGGTTATTGGCGATTTCGAATTCAAATTGACATTTGTATTTGCGATCGAGGTGTCATAGTCTCATACGTGTACTAACGAGACTAATTTATTAATAATCTGTGCCTTAACCGTCTTCTTTTTGGAAGTGTCGAAGCCGGGAGTACAATAGGCCCCTGCTTTGTTTGACAATTCTCATTTCATGAACTATGTCATAACGCTTCATGAACTATGTCAAAAGCACTACGTCACACGATTTAATTGGTCGAAAGAGCGTTTCATTCGTTCTATGAAGGACAAAATGGCGGACTATTTAGTTTGACATGACAGTAGGCTTGTCTTTTTTGACATTTTAGCTTTTTAAATTGTGTTTTAAAAAGTTCAAACATCAAAATGAAGTCCATGCCGGTTGTCAGTTGATGTCCAGAATATTAGGTAATAGCCCCGCAGGTCCTATACAATGACTAAAGAATTCAAAGGACAGGCCCTACCTATGACAAAAACGTGTCCAATTTATCAGCTGATTATGAGCAAAAAATGGCTGCCGAACTAGAGTTGCAATTATGGGTATCGACAGTATCGATATTTTAAATTTTCATAAGTTTTACAATAACTTACATATTTAAGTAAATAAAAAACTTATTTTACTAATGACATTGTACTTTTAACTACTTTTATTAATCGATAATATCTTTTAACGGACATCCAAAAAAGTATTCGATGCTGACGATATATTTAGGTATACATTCTATTTGTTCTAACTGGACCACTTTCAAAAAAGTTTTTGTAATATCTTTATTAATCATGTAAGACTTACCTTTATTTACCATAGGACAGAAGTGCCATTTCTTTATTGAAGTCAACACGCTTAAGTATAATTATTAGTTAAGGATCTTTTAACTCCTAGGTCCTTATAGGTTATAATATTATAACCTCTAAGGACCTAGGAGTTAAAAGATCCTTAAATATTTATTTGTATACGAGCTGAGCCAACTGTATAAATTGGTTTATGACATGAAATTATGCTTTTTTTATTCTTAATTTATGCATACGTAAGTAAAAAACTTATTTTACTAATGACATTGTACATTTAACTACTTTTATTAATCGATAATATCTTTTAACCGACATCCTGAGTATTCTATGCTGATTGCTGAGGATAGTTTTATTCTATTTGTTCTAACTCCGCTATCCCCAACCCGCGGCCCGCGGGCCGCATGCGGCCCGCGTGAAATTTGTAACCGCGTTAGATAAAGTTGTAAAAAAGCGTTCACAATCCAAAAATCTCACTGAGTGAACATAATTATTATAATACATATTTGTTATTTTATTTTAGTTTGTGTCGTTATCTCATCTTAAATGTTTAGTTTCACTCTTTTAACTACCTTGTGTTTTTCTATTATTAAATCGTTAAATTTAAACAACGTATTTTTTTGCCTCTAAAAAATTTTGGTTGTGGCCCGCGACACCAAGAGTACAACGGGTTTTTGGCCCGCGCAAAAAAAAGGTTGGGGACCACTGTTCTAACTGGACCATTTTTTCAAAAAAAATTGTAATACCTTTATTAATCAAGTAAGACTTAACTTTATTTACCATGGGAAAGAAGTGCCATTTCTTTATTGAAGTCAACACGTTTATCTTTTATTATTTATTTATCTTTTATTATTTAAGGATACTTTAACTCCTAGGTCCTTAGAGGTTATAATATGGTTAAATATTTATTTTCATACGAGCTGAGCCAACTGTATAAATTGGTATATGAAATGAAATGGTGCTTTTTTTATTCTTTATTTAGGGACTTTTGATGTACAGCATAAGTCAGTCCCATCGTAACCTAATCTTATACATAATGACAAGATGCTTTATTTGGTGAAAATATGGTTACAATTAATAGGTGTTACATTTTTACAGCTTGGCAAATAATTAGTCCTTGTGGCATCGACAGATGGAACTAAAAACCTTTTGAACTATCTTAGGTGGAATAGAAATAAAAGACAAAGGAATATATCCACTTATATTAAAATGAATAAGTCTATCCATTTCTAAATAAAATTAAGTTTGTTCAAAAACTGGCTATGCTATTCTCTTGACTGGGTCCGGGGATTAATATTTTCTTCTCCAGCTTTCAACCATAATTTGCTTATTGTATCACTTTTCGGAAACCTATAAAAACAAGTATTATTAGTTTTATCATTTGTCAAATAATTTTGATCACAACAATATCATTAAAAGCTATCAAACTTATATTTTTAAAACCACATCGAATACATTCAGATTACTTTTTGAGACAAAACACAAATGTAATTATTATGTTTTTATCGATGTAATTATTATTTGTACCTTTATCGATAACTATTACAAACGGTAGGTAGGTACAACACTTTTCAATTACGTAAATAAATCTAATGACTTAAAATGCAATTTAAAGGACTGTTCTAATGAAATTTAAGTGGATATGAATATAATAAATGAAAAAATCAAATTGCAACGCAATTATTTCATGAAATGTTTATAGTATTGCATAAAACCGGCTACTAACCTGCGTAAATACAATTGAGGTTGATTTATACTCTTTAATGCATTGCACCTTGCAATATAACGTTTAGGCATGTTAATTATCACTTTTACAACATTCAAATAAAATTTTAAAGAATAACGGCCGCACTCAGAATCATTTAATTGTTACTTAAACCATTACTTAGTATAGATTTAAAAAAACTCACTCTCAGAGTCAGTTAACGGATCGTTAACGTGACTTAATGATCATTAAATTTAAATACCGCAAAACCACTATTTAACTTGCTAATTGTGAAGTCGATCGAATTTGAGGTTATTTATTTGTTTTTGTAAATAATTTACATTTGAATTTTACTAATACGCTATTACTAGTTATTGTAGTTATTACCTCAGTTACTACTACATTGTTTTTAGCATTTTTATGCAAAATGTCTAATCAGATGGACTTTATAGATTTAGAAAAAATTTCTTTAAGATTCAGAAATGTGGGACCAAGATGACCAAGACGCTATAGAAGACATTATTCGGATCCTTTCACTAAAATATTCTATCCAAGAATTCCATATTAGATATAGATTCACTCCGAAGTCCTATGTTGTAAAAAACTTAATAATAATATGTAGTAGAAATCAGATTTAAATAGATCAGATACCTATTAGAAGAGGATTACCATTTACCTACTCCCAAAATAATGCTTCTGTTTACTGTAAAATATTTAGCTACAGGCAGTTTTCAGGTTAGTTTCTAAATTATAGTACTTACCTAAAATAATAAACAAAACTAGAATCATGAGAGTTTACTATGTGCTTGTAATAATATTATTTGTATGCTGCTATCTTATTTTTATATTAATATCTGTCAGTAATCGGTCTCACGAATTGTCAGCAAAGTTTCTGCATTAATTGCTATGAAAATGCAAGATTTTGTCAAGTTCCCGGCTACTGTACAGGTACTGATACTACTACTGATATATTTTATTCGTTTTGAACTAAATGTATGCCAAGATAATGTATTATTATAATATTAATTAAACTACATCTAATGATTATATTATAATTATGTAATTTAAATATTATATTCTTGTTACAGATGACAATTCTATGAAATTGCACACTTTCCTGGGGTGATTGGGTGTATTGAATTAAATATCATTATTAAAATAAAAAGTCCTGGAGGAATCACTTCAAAAGTGTACAGAAATAGAATACAATATTTGTGCTACAGATGCAAGCTATACCTATGTTCTATTTATAAGATGTCATCATTCTTTCCATTCCGAGCTACCAAATCATGAATTTCCTTTGAATCTCTGAGAGATAAGTTTAAAGAAATAGGTATTCTGACCGTCGCTTCACAATACATTTGGACAAATACACAATTCAATGGACAATGTGTTGTATATCAGAAAAAATCTACTTAAATAATTAAAAAAAAAGCGACAATCACATTATATAGGAATACAAGAAATAGAAATTAGTTAGATATACCTGTGATGAGTGATCAGACTAATTTTTAAAGGTGTATACAATAGAATCCCAGAAAACGTTCAGATTCTTTCCATTAATAAATTAAAAAAGGTTGTTAAAGAATGTTTGTGTGCCAAAGCTTAATATAAGGTCAATGGTTTCATCATTTTACCACCTTGAGAATAAAATGCTCCTTGCAAGGCTGTTTCTATGTATGTACTTATTATGTACCTATATTGACTTTTGTCTTAGATTAAGTTACTATAATATTGTAAAAAAATATTTTTTGAAAAGAACAATTTTTCTTCTCGCCGAGCATCATTTAGCACAATTTGGATTTGATTAATAAAAGACAATACATATAAAATAATTTCTTTTATTTATTACTATTTTGTAACGTTTCTAATATTTTTCCGCTTCTTGTTTTATTTCTTCAATCTTCCTTCACGAATTTCAATTTTGGTAATCATATATTCACCACAGACGGATATTCACCTTAATATTAATATTATAATTTGAAACACAATTCAAAATTACACTGTAGAGTGCAATAAACTTTAAACTTTAGATTTTTTGTTTGTTTTGTTTGAACTGAAGATTTGACAGTTAGCAACTGTAATGCCATATTAGAAAATTGAAATTATTTTACCAAAATATTAGATAAATAGTTATTTTGGATGATTTTTTGTCGATTTTCTTTGTTTATTAAATAAATTCTAACAATATTACTACTTTACATGATTTCTGATGTTTATTAAAGACAAACTTAACAGTTTCATATTAATTAATTTTAAGTATGGCTACATCTTCTCCAAGTTTTTAAGTAATCGACAACTTTTTTCGAAGATGCACCGCCCTACGAATGATTAAATTTGTCATTAGCTAACGATCCATTAAATGTTGACTCTGGGAGACACGCTTCATTAAGATATTTAATGTTCATTAGTTAAATACTGATTAGGGCTAATTTAATGAACGTCTCTGAGTGCGGCTGTAAGTCCTTTAAATAATCTCTTGGAAATTCTTAATTAAACAAAACATAAACAACCTTTTGACAGGAGACCTACCACAGTTAATTGGCAGTTAATGAGCAAATAATGGCGGATCGTTCCACATTTCGTTAATTGTCAAAGTTTTGAAGTCTAATGTTTCTAAAATGAGCAAAAACAAAAATATTGCTGTTTCTTCTAACATGAAAATTATTGCATTAGATAGAAAGAGACCAAATGATATTTCACCGTCTGTCTCATATTTCCATCATATTTGTATAAGCGCTAGTATGTATAGAACAGTAAGGGCCCCTCCATGTATATACCTCAATGGGTCCTATAGCGTGTCAGAGTTTTTTGACAGTTACCCCCCTCACGCGTCGAAGTGTTTTTCGCGCCAAAAAACGATACCCCCCCACGTCTCCCGCCTTCTCTAGTGATATTATTTTTCAGGATTTCAATATTTTATTTTAAATAAAACCTATTCATGTTATGTATATTTAAAAATAGAATATATTCCCTAAGTGATTACGTATTATGAATCGAAGCAGACAGATTTATAACAAATTACACCACACTCCTCTCGAAGCACTTGAAACTAAACACTTCAACGTAAACAATAACCCGACCTTTGAACCCGATACTCATTCACACATGTTGATTGTTATTAGTACGGTCTACTAATGATAATGGATAAGATTTATGACGGTCTCAAGTACTAACACGAATGTAATAAACGCAATTTCACAGAATGACAAATGAAACAGCTGATGGCGTCCGTCACCCTGACGCAGGCAACTCCCGTGTTTTTTTTTTTCAAGATTAAATTGTTAAAGTGTAAATAAAACCTATTCATGTTATATATATTTAGAAAGGAGATTAAATATCCTAATTGATGATATAACTGGAATTAAGAAAAATACTAATTTAATAAAATAAATCTTGATTCAAACATAACACACACGTATTTTTTTAATATTCCATTGCAAACCTAAAGTAAGGCCAAATTTATGTTTCTATAAAGTGAAATTTGCTTAATTTACGTAAATGCACACATTATACATAAAATTTAAATAGAAAAACAGATATAAAACAAATTACAGTTACCTACTATAAAATTGTCAGTCTAATTTCGATTCCCGCGATTTTTATTTTTCCGAATTATATTGTTATAATGTATGTAAAACCTATGCAAATTATATATATTTAAAAAGTAGAATAGATTTCCTAAGTGATGACGTAAATGGAATTTAGAAATATACTCATTTATTAAATGAAATCTTGATGCAAACAAATAAACTTTGATTTTTTTTTCATATATTGTTTGAAAACTCAATTAAATATAAAATTTATGTTTCTATACAGTGAATTTTGCTTTAATTACGTAATTGGATATATAATACAAAATATTTAAATACAAAAACAGTTGTACTAACAAGGATTGGAGCAAAACTAATTACAATTACTATGAAAAATATCTGACATAGTACATATTTTGATTGCTCAATAAACTGTAACTGGGACATAATTATATGAATATTTTTATATTTTTATGCAGTTCAGGATGTTAAATATTACAATAACACATTAATTTTTTACAACGCACAATGTAAATAGTAACTGATTGAACCCTCCGAAAATAGTCCTATTTTGACGGAAATGTCTTACAAAAACAATCATATTACCCTGTCAAGCGTCACTTGCTGCCTTGCAGCAAGTGACAGCATGACTCTCACGCGTCGCTTGCTGCCTGGTGGCAAGGTGGGCACGCCCATAGAATAAATTTCTAATTTATAAGTGGTTTGTTTGTACCACATAATTTATACATTTATGTAATTAATATTAAGTTTTTTATGCATATACGAAGTATTTTCCATAAATCTACTACAAATTACTTCAGAAAATCGAATGAAAAATATACGTTTTTATTGCTATTTTATTTCATAGTGAGTTTATGATTTTCTTGTGAAATGCATTTTGAATTGAACATTTTAGTAGAAATTTTATTAGAACGGTATTTATTCTAGAGTCTACGAATAGAATATATGGATAAGAATAAGTAAATTTATTACTATGATTGTTTTTGTAAGACATTACCGTCAAAATAGGCCTAGTTTCGGAGGGTTCAATGAGGGAGTTCCCTTATTGTACATTGTAAAAAAATAATGAGTTACTGTAATATTTAACATCCTGAAATGTATAAAAATATAAAAATATGTATTTAATTATGTCCCAGTTACAGTTTATTGAGCAATCAAAATATGTACTATGTCAGATATTTTTCATAGTAATTGTAATTAGTTTTGCTCCAATCCTTGTTAGTACAACTGTTTTTGTATTAAATTTTTATGTATAATATATCCAATTACGTAAATAAAGCAACAATCACTGTATAGAAACATACATTTTATATTTATTTGAGTTTTAAAACAAAATATTAAAAAAGACGAAGTTTATGTGTTTGTATCAAGATTCCATTTATTAAATGAGTATTTTTCTAAATTCCATTTACGTCATCACTTAGGAAATCTATTCTACTTTTTAAATATATATCACATGCATAGGTAGTACATAAATTATAACAATATAATTTGGAGAAATAAAAATCGCGGGAATCGAAATTAGACTGACAATTTTATAGTAGGTAACTGTAACTTATTTTATATCGGTTTTTGAATTAAAATTTTATATATAATGTGTGCACCTACGTAAATTAAGCAAATTTTACTATATAGAAACATAAATTTGGCCTTAGTTTAGATTTGCAATAAAAATATAAGAAAAAGTCGTGTGTTGTGTTTGGATCAAGATTTCTTTTATTAAACTAGTATTTTTCTTAATTCCAATTATATTATCAATTAGGAAATTTAATCACCTTTCTAAATATATGTAACATGCATATGTTTTATTCACATTAAAACATTATAATCTTGAAGAAAAACACGACGGGAAACGTCATATGATTTATAGAGGTCGGTACTCCGTGCGTCTGTCATGAGGGAATGAGGTCGTCCTCCTCCTTCCTCTCCGTAATGTGTGTGATGAGGTATCATTTGGCATGTTCCCACTTGAGTGTCAATAACGAAGTCAAAAGTAAACAATCAGTGCAAGTGTTTACGTTATTTGAAATGTTTACTTTCAAGTGGATAGGTACTTAATTATACTGAATCTAATAACTGTAATTTATAAATCTGTTTCTATATTACGTAATCACTTAGGAAATTAATTATATTTTTAAATATATACATCATCCATAGGTTTTATTTACTTATTAACATTAAAATTGCGAAAAAAAATCGCGAAAAAAAATGCGGGAGAATGTAAGGAAAATTAATTTTTGGTGGCAAAAAGGCCCGACGCTTGTCTGCATAACCTGTCAAAGAGTGTCAAGGCGCTTGACAGGGTAACTAATTTACTTATTATTATCCATAAATTCTATTCCTAGATTCTACAATAAATACTGTTCTAATAAAATATCTAATAAAATGTTCAATTCAAAATGCATTTTACAAGAAAATCATAAACTCACTATGATAAAAATCTCAATAAAGACGTATATTTTTCGATCGATTTTCCGAAGTAATTTATAGTAGAATTATAGAAAATACTTAATATACGCATAAAAAACTTAATATTAATTACATAAATGTTAAAATTACGTGGTACAAACAAACCACTTACAAATTATAAATACATTTCTATGGGCTTTCCCGCCTTGCCGACCGTCGGCAAGCGACGCTTGGGGATATAGCTGTCACTTACCGACCGTCGGCCAGTGTTGCTAACTCCTAGAAGTTCGAGTCGCTAGACTCAACATCAAAAGTCGCTAGAAAGTCGCTAAAACTAATTCCACCAGAACCGAACGCAGGATTTTGTATGGGAGAGGCAGAAGAGGTCACCGGCATGCAGTGTGAAAGGGTGGGACAGGTATGTGAAAAAAATTAAAAGTAGGTACCTACATAAGTAAGTAGATTATAATTCAAATACACATCGTGTAGAACATAGGTACCTACCATAGATATATAATATTAAAAAGAGGTAGATATGTTATAAACGCGTAAAAATGAAGACTCGAATTGGCCCGAGTCGGGCCAATTTTGGTTAGTGTGCTCCGCGAGTAATAGCGTGTTTTGTGTTACTATACGACGTTGATACATTGACACGCGTCCCATGTCAATGTGTGTCGTGGCACAGAAATATTGTCAGTTTTGTAAGGATATAACGTATCTATGTAATAATTAATCAAAGGTACCTACATATAAAAAAAAAATACTTTCATTAAATTATATAATCATTGTAATAATCATTGTAATAAATTAAAAATACTTGGAAACGTACATTTGCATTTGTAATAAATAGATAAAAATAATCAAAATTACAATAAAAAATATTAAATCAGTTATATTCATCGTCGTCACTTAATAAGTCAAATAATTCTTCAGTCTCATGCTCATCTAATACAGCCGCAGCAGAAGTAGAGGGTTGAACGTTGCTCAAAAGCGGATGATGCAGTTCAACGTTTTTTGTTGTTGCAAAGGAATAGCTTTTGTTCGTTCCAATAAGTTGCAGCCATAGATATATAATATTAAAATGAGGTAGATATGTTATAAACGCGTAAAAATGAAAACTCGAATTGGCCCGAGTCGGGCCAATTTTGGTTAGTATACGAGTTGCGAGTTGCGACCAGCTGGTCGACGCGTAGCACGTACTACGCGTCCCGTGCGCCTTGCACAAAATTCCATCGTGTGTCTATAAAAGCTGTAAAAACCATGACAAAAAACTAAAAAGTGAATAAAATTCAAAGAATTTTATTCCCCATGTAACTTTATAACATTTATTACTCAGTCAAGTATTTTGTTAAAAACATAGATATATAATATTAATAAGATGATCACTGGTTGCAGCACTTCCGACGGTATTTCAAAAGATGCACAATTTTTATTTTGTTTTTTTAACTGATCTCTCAACAGGATCAACGCATTAATAGTTTTAAACGACAATCTATTGCGTTGTTTTGTTTTTATTATATTCATGTGGTAGTATTTCAGTGTGGTAGTGTTTAAATAGTGATTGCAAATTGTTAAATCAAAGAAAAAGGATTTTCTCCTACGGCATTTGTATACTGCAAAACCTCAATCTAAAATTGTATTGTATTGTATCTCTTGGCACTGTATCGAGTTGACTAAAAATTTATCCAATAATGACTCTAGAACTGATTTAATTTATACCTATTACAAAAGTCGCTAGATAAGTCGCTAAACTATTTTTGTCGTCAAAACTTTTTTTTAGTCGCTAAGACATAAGCAAAAGTCGTCATTTCTAGCGACAAAGTCGCTAAATTGGCAACACTGCCGTCGGCAATCGACGCTTGACAGGGTGTACATAATTATTATTAAAAAGCCTATACCGTTCGGACTCCTGGTATCTATGCTTCATGTTGTTTACAAAAATATTTTGCAAAGTTTTTCTGTTTTTCAGCAAAAGTTATTTAACTAAAAATAGTAGTTTATTATTGATTAACACTTTTAAAGTTAACCTTTTTCTTTTAAAATTATAAAGCCTAGTGCTTAGTTAATAAAAAATATGACGGGCCATGTTTCTATAAGGTTAGCTTCAGAGCGAGTAAACCATTCTGTAGCCGCAAATAACGAACTACCGAGATTCTATACTCCAGGAGAAGTTATTTGTGGAATGCAAGACTTTATGCGGTTCGTATTTTCGATAATTTTCCATTGGCATTTCCGAAACTAGTTTTGAACGTTTTTATCTTTTATTTACACTTAATGTTTTCAGAGGTCACGGTACTTACACAGAAGATGATTGTCTCAAGTCCTCAGTCGCTGGAGTGATGCAGAAAGTGAATAAACTCATATGTGTAAGACCCCTCAAAAGTCGATATGTTGGTGAAATAGGCGATGTCATAGTTGGCAGGGTTTTAGAAGTGCAGCAAAAAAGATGGAAAGTGGAGACAAACTCTCGGCTGGATTCTATTCTGCAACTATCATCTGTAAACCTCCCTGGGGGTGAATTGGTTAGTATTATTGCTAGCCTAAAACTAAGATAGAGCATTATGTACATTTGAGCTATAAATACACTTTTGAGAAACTTTTGATTTAGACTTTTAAGAGCTGGTAGAACTGAGTGTTTTGTCTCTTTTTAGCGCAGGAGATCAGCAGAAGATGAGCAGATGATGAGAAAGCATCTTCAAGAAGGGGATCTTATCAGTGCTGAGGTCCAAAGTGTTTTCTCTGATGGGTCCCTATCTCTTCATACAAGAAGCTTAAAATATGGCAAGGTAATAAAATGTAGATAGGTAACTTTAATTTCTTAAACAAAGAAAAATTATATTGTGTGTTTTGTACGTGAAAATTATTTTCAGCTGTCACAAGGAATATTAGTAAAAGTGTTCCCATCTCTAATTCGAAGAAGGAAAAACCACTTCCACAATTTACCATGTGGCATTTCCATCATCATTGGCAACAATGGCTATATATGGCTCAGTCCCCAAAAGCAGGATGTTTCATTTGAAGATAACAAGGAGGAGGTGGAAAATTATGACCTTCAAGTTAGTATAGTTTTGTATAAAAAACATACTTTCATGTAAACTAAAATTAAGGTGGTTCGTTTCCCATACAAAAAAACAATGGACATTAATTAGGTAATTTCATACTATTACTACATAAATTATATGCACATCTATTTATTTTGCAATACAATTGTCGCAAAATACATTTAAAACACTTTATTTCACACAGAAGTCACATTTTTATTGAATTTTCGACAAAAAGTGACATAAGTTACAAATGTCACTTTTTGTCGAAAATTCAATAAAAATGTGACTTCTGTGTGAAATAAAGTATTTTAAATGTATTTTGCGACAATTGTATTGCAAAATAAATAGATGTGCATATAAATTTATGTAGTAATAGTATGAAATTACCTAATAAATGTCCATTGTTTTTTTGTATAGGAAACGAACCACCTTAAGTCATAAATCTCAGAAGAAAAGAATCATAACTTTTACTCATTTATGCAAAACATTTTTCAGGTTGTAAGTTGCTCTGATCGTGAAGTTGTAGCAAGATTAAAAAACTGTATAGCTGCATTGGTTGCGTCAAAAATGATGTTAGATGACACTAGTATCATGTTCGCATATGAAGAAAGTTTAAAATACGAATTTGTTAAAGATCTTCTAGATCCAGAAGCAATGTTAGATGTTGCATTTTTAACTCAACATAGGCTACATATTGCTATGGAAGAGTAAGTTTAAAAAAGTAGAATACATGTCTTAAGAAACAAAACAGTGTACTTTATTGAAAAGCTAGAAAAATATCAGTGGCAAGTAATTTTTCATATTACTAATTTATGTTCTTTAGAATTAATTGTTAGTCCTTCTGTTTTGCAGTTGCTATTTTAGTAAAATTTTGTCACAAGGAAAACAACATTAAATATTATTTAAAAAAGAAAGTTTTAAAACATAAATCATGCTGCAATGGAATATTATTTAAGAATATAATACATACATATTATTACTAAATATTATGATGGTATAATAATATTGACTGATAAGTACTAACATTTGTTTATTTCATATTGAAGGAAAATTTTCATCCGAGTTGTTGCCTATATCTCATGTAGGTTATGTTTTGAATAAAATAAAACAAGTAGCACATTTTGTTGTTTATAAATTTAAAAAATGATATCATAATAATTATTTTAATATAGGAAATAATCTTTTATAAATTTTTTAAGTAAATGGTTAAAATTTTACAATATCAGTAAAGTTACAGTACAAATGTTTGACCTGTAAGTATTGACACAATTTAGGAATATCACAATATTAAATATATATTATGTACATAGTAATTTAGTAAACTCGAAAAGGAATATTTTTATCAAAATGTTGATTTAATGTACACACACCTAGGTTATGCAGTTCTCAATATATTTATTATTTATTAATTATATGTATTATTCAATATGAACTTACAAATTTTAATTAATTATAACAAGAAGAAAAAGATAGTTTTTTAAACTAAAGCTAAAGAAATATTTAATCACATTACAGTAAATATTTACCTTAATTTTTATTAATAGGAAAATATAATATTTACAACTCATTTGGATGAGGTTTTCTTTGGTAAACACAGTTCTCTAAGAATTTATTCCAGTAACAACCAACAAATTCTATAAGCCTTTATTATTCTACAACTTCTATTCATTTTCTGGACAAACAGTCTATCAAAATATGTAGACACGAAAATGCATTTTTGTAATTACTATGTTGAGCAGTTAGTAGGTATTAAATATATTATGTATTATTATGATGCCTACAATTAGATTAGTGAATTAAATACTTACATTAAAACTGTAATGGAAAATGTAGTTATGTGACCTTAAATCACTGACCTCAAATACTGTATTTTGTGTTAAAACATTTTTATCAAAAAATTTAGTAAACATTTATAAAAATTTAATTGAGCCCATAAAGCTAGTTTAGTAAAATAATTTTATTTGGCAAATTGACTTGGCCCCAATTTCACCGAACATATTGCAACAACGCTTAACACTATGCTTCGGTTTGAGATCTGTCTATCCCGGTCTTACGTTGAATGAGAGTTGGAGAAAGAATTCTGTTTTAGCACTAAGCACTGTTTCAGAAGTTTGGTGAAATCGAGACTTAGTCTCTCACTTGGCACAGTGTAGTATTTATTTATCATGTGCTATGTGTTTCGAATTTCTCTTGCCCAGTATTTTCATTAGATTTTTGGACATAAAATATGGTTTTTCAGGTGATCCATCGTTTCTCTCGCAATCCTCGACTGAAAATTAGAAAAAAATATATATATATATTTAAATCGACGAAGACTTCTTGCGTCCTTACAAACTACCACCCTGTAGCGTCCACTGTATGTGGCAAGATTTTACATGTTATTAATGCGTATATGTGTAGTTTTTATCAGTATGATATCGAGAGTCGACGTGGTATCCCGTTATTTAATGAAATATTAATATTCAGTTTTGGAAATTTCCAGGTCATTTAGTACTTCCGTTCACCGCCAAAGCTATCCAGCACACAGTATATATCCGTATACTTCTATACACTGCATGGATGCTAGTACTTCCGTTCACCACCAAAGCTATCCAGCACACAGTATATATCCGTATACTTCTATACACTGCATGGATGCTCTTACCTCCCATCAATTTGTTCAAATCAATTCCGTATAATGCCCTACATATATTACCAACATTATGCAGATAAAGCTACACCCTTCAATCTTTTATGAGATTGTGATTCCGAATTACTGTTTTTGTATTTTTGTAAGAAGCGTTATGTTTTTCGCGCGTATCTTGTATATATGTATGTATGTTAAATAGTCGTCTTTTTTATTTAAATCGACCAAGTGTGTGTTGGTTAAATTTAAAAATGTAAAATAAAATAACTAATTTAAAAAAATAAAAACAACCCGACTGACGACCGACACTTCATAATTTTTTTGTGTATGATTACTTTGGAAGTCTGTTTAATTTTTGTTTAAAAATAATAATTTTACAATTTTTTGTGACGTTTGTAATTATCGAATACGCGCCAAGCTTCCATTAGGTATTATAAATTAGTGTCCGACCGAGTGTTCGGTTTCGGTTTCGGTCGAGTTTCAGCAAAAAAACGTGTTTCGGTTTAGTTTTGGTTTTGCCGAAACTACGACCGAAACCGAAACTGCATTCTTCATGTGCATGGAGTTCTCGGGCTGTGATCGGTAATGTTCGACGCTTTTTTAAATTCCAACTAAGCGACGCGCGACGCGACGATGACATTTTATAAGGTTTTGTTACAGGACATGATTTATTTAACTCCGTTGCATTTACTTGAGATGGGGTAAAAATAATAAAAGTTTTTGATTTTACACATTTACAGTTGGTATACATAAAAAACACTAACTCGCTCATTGTCTAAACGTCATTTTGAAATAGCTATTGTAGACCAATGCCGATAGTTTTTGAAACAAAAAAAAAGTATAGTAGGATGAAACCCACTGGAAAAGGAAAAAAATATAACAAAAAATAAGGGAAAAATAAATTACAGGCGATTTGAGGTTGGGAAGTATAAGGGGGTGAGTTACAAGGGGTGTTTTTTACCCCTTGTAACTCACCCCCTTACAATGACGTTGACAATGCGCGAGTTAGTGTTTTTGCTTATCTCGATTTTCGGCAAAACTACGAGTCCTATGGAAAAAAGTAAAATAGCAAAGTTATAGGTGATAAAAAGATCTACAACGTTTATTATTTACAGTTTTTTCACATAACTTCATAATTTATGTGAAAAATTCAACTAACCAAGTGTTTGTTCTTTTTTTATATTTATGTTATAACAAAAAAAATCACGACATTTGGTGAAAACGTACCCGTGTGTTTCAAATATATTGTAATTTTTTTTATTTAAAATACTTATTTTTTCACCTTATTTTGACTTAATATCAAAAAATTAACCCTAATTTTCCTTTTAATTTTCAGTCGAAAACTCTCACGTCAAAATATCTTTTTTTTGTGGGCTTTTTATTCGTTGAAATCTCTCTTTTCTGATAATGTAAAAAAATACATTACCACAGTAAAAGTTCTCAAAAAAATGCAAAGAAAAGAACAGGTAGTAAGGCCCAGACCCGCTTAGCCCGTTCCCCACTTCTCTCTGAAATACCTTTTGATGGGCTAAAATTATCCGTAGGTCACTCATGTATTTAAGCTATCTTAAAATAGCAATAAATAAGCATCTATGGATATGATTTAAAGACGATTGGACAACTTACACAAAATATTGTAGATGAAGACATCTACAATATTTTGTTGATATCTTCTACTAAAATATTTTGTGCCTAGCTTCAATAAGAATTGAGGCTAGGCGGGTCTAGGTTATGTGAAAAAAATATAAATATAAAGTTTGCACGCCTCACACGCGTTTTATACTATAATCAGGATACCGTAAGATGAAAAATCATCGCTTAAACAATGACTGATGTACCACAGCGTCAATACATAAACTTAAATAGAGCCAATAATATTATATTACAGTAAATTATAAACAGTTTATTTGGAATATTGATATTTTTTTTACATCTCTATCATTATCATCTAGTACAAAATAATTTATGTATGCATTACGAGTATGATACATCAGCATGTGATCCCTCTTGCCCCCATTAATACCGTATTTTGATGATTTTACAATAAAACAAGGTATGGTGACTACAATAAATATTTCTTAGTGTTTTGTCATTTTTTATATATTTATTTACGTTTTTTTTCTTGCATCCGTTGCACATAAAATATATAATATGCATTAAATGAACAATATTATGAAACAAATATGTAACAAACAATATAAAAAAATATCGGCAAGCGATACTGAGAAATGGGAAAATAATAAAAGAGAACGGGGAACGAATAAAACTGGTTATTCTATCAAAAAATGTTAATTAATATATTTTTAACCATTTAGAATTTAATAACGCCAAGCAACAGGGCTCATCCTTAGGATAAACGGAAACGTTTAAAAAAAGATTCAACTCATTTCATTGCCCATATTTTTCTTAATTTATGGAACAAACAGACCTACGGACAGCTTTAGTTTTTTTTTATTATTTCATTTTCTATTATATAAATTAAATTAAATAAGTAAAAATCAAAACAGTCTACAGTCATGTTTGAAGTTCCTAGTTGTAAAAACATCAATTTTTCTATAAGTTTATTATTGAATTTCGGGTATTTCAACAGATTTATGTTGTGAACTTGTCACAACGCGGCCTTTCGAGAGTAGAGCACACCCGAGGCGTGCTTAAAGGTGTAGATCTTTCTATTAGGTACCTACAAATTTGCCATTTGACTTTTTCCATAGGACTTGTAGTTTTGCCAGAAATCGAGATAAACCGTTTTCTATCCTTAAAAACTCACTACCTTACACTTCCCGACCTCAAATTGCCCGTAAAATACTTTTTCCTTTTATTTTTGTTAAATTCTCTTCCTTTTCCAATGGGTTTCATCCTACTATAAGTTTTTTTTTCACTTTTGACCATTTTCAAAGGTAAAAGCACTAGTCTATTAGGCTTACGAGGTGTTTGACTAGCTTGCATTGTGCCTAATTCGCTTCGAAGAACGACTTCAATAATTTAAGCCTGAAATTTTGTTCATAGATTAGAATGATGGAACGTTTGACCATATTTAACTGTCACACCGTTGACCGTACACGACAATGACACTTTTGCGATATTATATTTTCTCATAATTATGAGAAAGCCATGCTTAGTTAATAAGGCTAACTCTCGTTACCTACTTCGCGATTTGATTTAGGTATAACGAGATAGTCGTTTCGTGAATTGGGCTAAGCTTAAAGTATTTAAGATCCGTTGTACATAATAATATAGCTGTTTTACAATAAACAATTGTAAATATTATAGTGCTTTTTCGTGTTTCGCTCGCAACACAGATTTGTATAAATAAACTACTAAGCGGCAGTAAATCAAAAGCATGTTAGGACATGTCTAAGGAGAGTTCTGTAACTATCAACGCGCAATAGGCCTTCTTTGAATTACTTTAAAAGTTGTAGTCCGATTAAAATCAATTCTCTAAAAGGTTTTTAGCATGATCTATCAGCATACAAACTTTCCAGTTTCTATCTCCTATAGTTTAAAAATGCCAGCGGGGGACCAAATTATAAAACCACTTTGGAAGCCGATTACTCGAAAATGGTTCTTTGTAAAAAAGTTATGTATGAAACCACGCCTTTATTTTAGATCTTTTCGACGATATCTCACACGATGGAGTAGAATGAAACAATATTTTTCATGCCTATTTCACATGTATAGAGGAGCCACCCTTCCAAAATATGAAATTATTATTATTTTATGATGTAGAACACGGATCTATACACAATATATAACTTTACAAAATCTCTCCCATTTATGTTCAAAATTACAGTAGCTAGAGGGGTAGACAGAAAGAAAGACTAACTGACGAAGCAAAACTATAAGGGTTCCTTGAATACTATGGAACCCTAAAAAGACTGACTGATTAAACTAACGTTTCCTTTATTTTTCTCTCAAAACATGATCCTTGTACCTACGGAAGTTTCGGTTGTGGCCGAAACTGAGACCGTTGCCGAAATTCGTTTTCGGTTTCGGTCGTACAAACCAGCTTCAGTCAGACACTATTTTAAAATAAGATGATGATGATGATTACTGTAACGTACATAGTGGCATATGCTTGCAGTTCTTAAAACAATAATGCCGAAATTTCCAAACGCATATCTTTAAAGACTGAGGAGTTTTGTTCAGTTCTTTTGGATCCAGGGAATACCTTCTTATTATACAGGGTATAATCTTATTTTTTTGGTAGCATAATATGCTTAAGTTACTTCAGGAAAAGTCTAAATCACTATATTATATGTCTATATAAATTTTGAGGAGTTCACTCGATTCCTCACGGATCCCATCATCAAGTTTCCATGTTAATGACAACAACAAAATAATTTTACAAAATATAAGTCCATAGAAGGTAGAGTAACGTATAAGATCACCGTGTTGGTGAAAAATACTAGGAGAAGTACCTTTTGTATCATCATAATGTAATGATGTATGGTGTAATGGTGGTGGTGATAATGATGATCACTTAATTGCCATGGAAGCATATGCTTGCAGTTCTTTAAACAACGCTGAAATCCCCAAACATGTATCTATAAGAAGTCAGGATTTCTGTTCTGTACTTTTGGATCCAGGGTATACCTTGGCGCAAAATCTTAATTTTTTGGTAGCATAATATGCTTAGACTACTTCAGAAAAAGCCGAAATCGCCATAAGTATCCATATAAATTTTGATTCCTCATGGATCCCATCATCAGGTCACCACTTTTTTTTAAAACGGGACTTTGGGGTTATACCCTTTAGATCAAAAAAAGAATTTTGAAAATCGGTCCATAGACGGCTGAATTATCGTCTAACATACAAAATAATAATAAAATATTATACAGCCGAATACATAACCGCCTCCTTTTTTGGAAGTCGGTTAACAAAATATGCGATGCGACCGCGCTGCTGGCGCTGACGACCGGCTCGCTTCCCGCCCCCCGCGCGCCCCACACCCGTGCACCCTAAAAGGCCCCAGTAGGATCAAGGCGGTGTCCTGATATAAGAAAAATTCTGGACGCAAGATGATGCTCGTGGAGAACTGAAAAAAACTTTTTGTGTATATTCGGGGAGACGCAATATAATCGGTGAACTAAACGCTCAATATACGGTACAAAATATACGCTTCTCAGTAGCGCCCTCGAAATTCCACGCGGCCGATGGCTGAACTACGAAATACGCTGAAAATCATTCTAGTGATGAAATTGAGTCCATGCCAATTTTTTGCCTATGCATTCTAATGATGAAAAGACACCCTTGGACGAAAAATGAGGGTCGGTTAATCTTGCGTCCGTATACCGGACGCAACAAGTCGGTCGGACGCGGCATCATTCGTAAAAATCGCCATGTAAGACGCAACATGATTCGTAAGATGTATATATATATATATATATATATATATATATATATATATATATATATATATATATATATATATATATATATATATATATATATATATATATATAAGGTTTGGTAAAATCAATTACGGAAACTTTGAGCACGTGATTTACTGCTTGTGTAAAGACTAGTGATGTGCCGGATATCCGTATCCGTATCCGTTACTTTTTGGCGGATCTTTTACGCATCTATTTATCTTATTAATTTTAAAATTATAGATGAATTCTTTAAATAGGTGATTACTGATTAAGGTAGCAACTAGCAATAAAAACTATTAAATTCAATAAAGATAATATTCTTGAGGATCTTTTCGTCGTAAATGATTTTTTAAAGAAATTGTGCCTTTATCCTTATGGTAATACTTTCCATCATAAATACACTTTGCACATTTATCATTTACTAACACAAAATAATTCCAAATTACACTACTTTACTTCTTTGTAGACATTTTTTTCAAACTCATGTACCAATACCAAACAAACGTTATCTATGCTGTCCAGTGTCACACTTAACTATAAACAAAACAAAAGAAAGAACCGCCGCCGCGGCGTGCAATGCAATTCGAAACATGTGTGAAGGTCGTGCGCACCGACACCGAAGATCCGTAACCGTATCCGTATCCGCAGATCTTGACACCAAATATCCGTATTCAGATCCGTATCCGCGGATATACATTTTTAACGATCCGGCACATCAGTAGAAAAGACGTTTAGGAAAAAAAAAATTAAGTCTTGGAAAAAAATACAAACTAAAATTATTAAATTAAAATATTGCAAGAAATTAAATCTATTGCATAAAGCGTCCGCGCGCGACAAGGACAGTAGACAGATAGAGTATAGACAGTCGCTGTCTCTGTCGTGCTACATCTAGCACGACAGAGACAGCGATACATATTACATACACCAGGAAAGGTCATTCGAGTTCATAAATCATATCTGAACAGCTGTTCGCGCGCGGTCGATATTATGCAATAGATTTAATTTCTTGCAATGTAATTGAATTTTTGTATTAATTTACACGAGTTTCAATTTTTTTTCCTAAACGTCTTTACACAAGCAGTAAATGACGTGCCCAAAGTTACCGTAATTGATTTTACCAAACCTTATAGTTACGTTACTGTAGAACAAAATTTAATGTAAACATGTACCCCCTTACTAATATATAGCTGTATAAGCTTTGAATAGTTACACAGTGATTTGTCTCCTTCTATCGAATTAAACATGTCACTTGTGTGATGTGAACAAAACACTGTATAACTATTCAAAGCTTGTACAGCGTTTATTAGTAAGAAGGGTAGTAAAAAGATTGTATACTGTACTTTCAATTGAATGGTTATTAGCAGGATATGTTTTTCTGATGGATAGAAAATAATATAAAACATCTGTTTATTAACACACTGTGTAGGTACTTACGAAAGCATAGGAACAAGGTATCCACGGCCATGGAATAGACATTAAAGAATATCGTGCATATGAGATATGTGGCAACCCCGAGTATGATCGCAGGCACGTAGTTGTAGTGCAGGCGTTGGCCCTCGGTTATCTCGTACACGTAGTTCCACTGTAGAAGGTAGTATACGGCGAATCCAACGCCAATAGATATTAACAACTTCGACAGGAAAAATATGAAATCTGCAACCTAAAATAATAATAAGGATATTTTGTACTACCATTTTAATGAGTAGGTATAAAATTTGAACAGTTATTCTGTGAGATTTCAATAACTACGCAAAGGAAAAAAAAGTAATTTAGAAGGACAAAACTTCAAATAAAAAAAAATACCTAAACAAGTTTCCTTTTAAGTTTTAATATAGCATATTATAAACCTTTAAAATAATTGTAGTTAACTACCTACAATGTTTTTGTAGAATAAAAGTAAAATAAAATTTATAGATCATTTTACTATAAATCTTTGCAGAATTTACAATGGAAACTAACCTAGAGCAGACAGAAGTATTATCATTGATAACTTTTTTCTTTGAATATTTTAGTCGTGAGTAATTTTCATTGAACTCACCTTATCTAGTACAACAACCCTCACAATGTTTCTCATGAGCAATGAGAACGCGTCGCTGGCGCTCCTACAGAAGTTTTTCCCGTGTATAGCGCACATAATATACGCGTTCTTGTTGATGAATTTGAGGAAACTCTCCAAGCACCAGAAGAAACATTTGCAGCAGCACATTATAGCTCTGGTTAGTGGGTTATCGAATTTCTTCACTTTCCGATCGATGTATTCCAGAATGACTCGGATGACCCGCACTATTGCTATAATTAGTGCTCCGAAGGCGACTGTTCCGAGATGATACCTGAAAAAAATTGGCAAGTCTCGTTAATATACTTAGCATTATTTAGCGAAAGTCATCACATACCCATAATACATGACTTGTTTAGGGGGAGAGGGGTTTTCAAAATACTACGCTTTGTCACCGGGCGGTAGGTCGAGGGTTCTTAACGTTTTTGTCACATAGTCAACATCTAGGAAGGGGGGGGGGGGGTCTCAGCATATACTATGGATAGTGACCGTGGGGGGAGTGGGGTAAAAATGGGGAAAACATAGTCACGTAGTATGGGTTTATTTTTATTATCATACTTTGAAAATGCTTTCTAGAGCTTTTACTTTGCTTTTGCTAGCTTTTGATTTTGGATTTTTTAATTGCCTAGCTCGCTACTTTGTAAACATCCTCTTTAAGAAAAAAAACATTTGGGGGTCTGCCTGCTGCATAAGGCTGTAATAAGCATCATCATCTATAATATTGTATTAATAATTAATAGTTTGCTTTCATACTCTTTAGTCTTTACATTCACTATACTTTCACCTGCTAAGCTAGACTTTTAGGCCATAATATAAAAATGATTGATGCTATAACTTGCTTAGTTCTTACCTAACAGTCCTATAGATTCCTGAGGTGAGTGTGAAGAAGGGAAGGTCTTTCTTCCGGAAGGTCCAGTACCACGTGGAGAAGGTACTGGCCAGCATCATGTCCGCCACGCCACTTATGAAGAACATCAGCCAGAAGAAACCCAGTAAGTTTACAACTGCAGAAAAAACATAGTTTTAAGAACTACACCGTTAATGGTAAGAATTCAAGTATTATTAATATACGAGGACAGGAATATTTAAGAGCGGCTCTCCTACTCATTTGCTGTTTTGTACGGAACCCTTCGTGCGCGAGGCGAGTCTCACTTGGCTTGTTTTAGCCCTTATAATTATTGGAATGATTTCGCTAGCATAAAATATTATTAAACCGCAAAGTTATCTTTATATAAGGTTCGGTAAAAACAAATACGAATATTTTGGGCATATGATCTACTGCTTATGTATAGACGTTTAGGCAGAAAAATAATTGTTATACTCGAAAAAAAATCTTCCTTTATAAGGGCGAGTTAGCGTTGAGCGGAGAGTCACCCATAAATGAGATGAATTTTTTCCTTTGAGTATGACAATAATTTATGTTTGCCCGGCACATACGACATTCTCACAACATAACCTACTGCCTAGTTCAGAGGACCGACTCGTCAATAAGCCTTGTTTCAACTAAGTATGTAGGTACTGGTGCATCCGTGTAGTGTACTTAAATAATTGTAATAATAACGGGGGGCTAATTATTTAAATGATAGTGATACTTACACAGCATGAAATTTACGGAATGTGGGTTTTCGATGCCGGTAAAATGACATGTAGCAAAACTGCAAGGTTTCAGAGGATTGCTTATGTCGTGACACTTCTCGATAAATGTGGCCGGAATACACGACTGTCCTTCCTAAAATACAAAATGTATTAGAGAATCGAATTCATAAGCAAGTAGAGTGTTCTCATCATTTATTTGTATTTTAATCACAGCCGTCAACTGCAGTCAACCTGCTGTGTGCGTGTGGTTTGAGGGACCTACCTGAATATCCCCAAAATAAGTATAGCAAGTTTTAGTAGAAGTCTAAAAAAAATTTTAGAACAAATCTGGGAATTTGTAAAAAGATAGTTTAAAAGATATAGCCCTCAGAGTGTGGTCCCTCAGTTCACACACCGCTATTTTCCAGATCTCGAAAAGTATGTGGAAAATTATGGTTTTTTCACTACAGAATTTTAGTAGAACTTTTGTAAAAGTTTTTAAAAATGTATCAGATACATAGCATTAGAAATAAAAAAGCTACAACCACCGAAGTGTGGTCCCTCAGTTCACACAAAAATGACATACTCATTTCGCGATATATTACTGACTTTTTTAATTATTTTTCTACGTAGAGTTTTAGTAGAAAATTTGTAGAATTTGTAGACAAAATTTCAGCAAAATCTATCGGCGCATTTGGAAGATATATACCATTATGTTGGGTCCCTTAGTTCACACATTTGTGTATAAGAAAAACTCAAATAACTAACAAACGAGAAAACTAACAGAAAGTCTACTATACTTAAGTTTTAGTAGAAGTTTTTTTTTCTTGGATTAGCACATAAAATATTTAATTTCTTGCTTCCTAGCTGAGATAATGTTAATTTTTTGATTGTATGAAAATGCAGAGTAGGTTACCACACCAGAGGCAAAATGAGGACAAGTCCTAATATTATTGTGTATGTTATACCTTATTAAATTTACGTTTTGCTCGCGGTTTCGCACCTTTTCACTATTTTAGGGGTTCATAGTACTACAAACAACCCATTTACTTACCAATTATTAACTATGTTTTGACGACCTCTGTGGCTCAGTTGAGTGAGCGTGTTGGTGCTCAAGCCGGGGGTCGCGGGTTCAAATCCCGCCGAAGGGACAAAAAGTTTTTCTGTGTTCCTGGGTCATGGATGTGTATTAAATATGTGTATAATATAATAAAAATCTTAAATATGTGATAGTATAAAAGTATTAAATATATTTCCGTTGTCTGGTACCCGTAACACAAGTTCTTCAAGAACTTACCATGGGATCAGATTGACGTGGTGTGAAGCGTCCATAGATATTATTATTATTGTATATTATTATTATTATGTACCTATTTGTGGTTTCGCTCTGCCCGCCCTTTTCTCTGTCCGTTCTTTCTAACTCCTTATATATAATTACATATGTATTATATGAATACAAAACTGGCCAAGTGCAAGTCAGGCTCGAGCACAAACGGTTCCGTACAAAACGGCAAAAAAAATCACGTTTGTTGTATCGGAGCCCTCGTTAAATATTTATTTTATTTTATTTTTAGTATTTGTTGTTATAGCGGCAACAGAAATACATAATTTGTGAAAATTTCAATTGTCTAGCTATCGCGGTTCCTGAGATACAGCCTGGTGACAGACAGACGGACGGACAGACAGCGAAGTCTTAATAATATTTTGGGTCCCTTTGGGTACGGAACCCTCATTGATGAAATTTCATATTTTTATTATACCTACCTATTTTCTATAAAAAAAAATATAGAAATCTTAGGTCTTTAAATTAATGTCAAGCTTTTATGAAAAGGAAAAAGTTAATTTGTGGGATGTACGGTGTACATAATGTTATTCTTAAGTGTGTGTGCTTTTTTTGTGTGAATTTTTTTTTGTAGGTACACCAACACACGATAGCATTCCACTTTTAAAATACAGTTCACGAGTGGTCTTAGTATTTTTTACCACTTCGTAGATGTCCAACAACAAAAGCATGACGCAACGAATGTATATTCAAGCGCGACAAATATAATATTATGTATATAATATAAAGCGGTCGCTCATATCGTGTCGAGGCGAAACTCGAAATGGTCCAATTTTTAACCATTTGCATTGGGTAAACCTAAAAACATTTTCAGTATTGTATCAGAAGTATATTGCTGTAAGTAGAGACTTAGAGAGTTATTCGCCGAAGTAGTTTTTTCTCTAAGAACACTATTCCACGCGGGCGAAGCCGCGAGCAAAAGCTAATTTAACAAAAATATTAGGTGCAGTCATAATATTACATTGAGTATGTATAATCTTTGGTGCTGGGGGCGAGACGACGACGAGACGAGGACGAGGGCTCCGATACAACAAACTTGATTTTTTGCCGTTTTGTACGGAACCGTTTGTGCGTGAGCCTGACTCGCACTTGGCCAGTTTTTTATTCATATAATACATATGTAATTACATATAAGGAGTTAGAAAGAACGGACAGAGAAAAGGGCGGGCAGAGCAAAACCACAAATAGGTACATAGTTAATAATTGGTAAGTATATGGGTTGCTTGTAGTACTATGAACCCCTAAAATAGTGTTAAGGTGCGAAACCGCGAGCAAAACGTAAATAACATACACAATAATATTAGGACTTGTCCTCATTTTGCCTCTTGTGTGGTAACCTACTCTGCATTTTCATACAATCAAAAAATTAACATTATCTCAGCTAGGAAGCAAGAAATTAAATATTTTATGTGCTAATCCAAGAGAAAAAAACTTCTACTAAAACTTAAGTATAGTAGACTTTCTGTTAGTTTTCTCGTTTGTTAGTTATTTGAGTTTTTCTTATACACAAATGTGTGAACTGAGGGACCCAACATAATGGTATATATCTTCCAAATGCGCCGATAGATTTTGCTGAAATTTTGTCTACAAATTCTACAAATTTTCTACTAAAACTCTACGTAGAAAAATAATTAAAAAAGTCAGTAATATATCGCGAAATGAGTATGTCATTTTTGTGTGAACTGAGGGACCACACTTCGGTGGTTGTAGCTTTTTTATTTCTAATGCTATGTATCTGATAAATTTGTAAAAACTTTTACAAAATTTCTACTAAAATTCTGTAGTGAAAAAACCATAATTTTCCACATACTTTTCGAGATCTGGAAAATAGCGGTGTGTGAACTGAGGGACCACACTCTGAGGGCTATATCTTTTAAACTATCTTTTTACAAATTCCCAGATTTGTTCTACAATTATTTTTAGACTTCTACTAAAACTTGCTATACTTATTTTGGGGATATTCAGGTAGGTCCCTCAAACCACACGCACACAACCTGCTTATAAATAGATTAGAATTATAATATCGTTGTACATATATAGGTCGCTACCACACCATATTATATTGACTAGACCACGCAAGCGTATGTACTTCGCGTGTAAAAGAGGAGTAAAAAATACTTCCTTCAGCGCTTTCTCTCGAATATTCTCGGTGCCAAACATGAATCAAAAATAAAATAACGCGACAAGGCGGCGCGCGGCGACGGCTCTTGAAGTTTGAGTCGTTTACTCGGGGACGGGGAGTTATCTAATATCTATTATCTATACTTATAATATAATAAAGACGAAAAGTTTGTTTGTTTGTTTCCATTGAATAGGCTCGTGATGATTAATGTAGCAATGCCCTTGCTTTGTCAAAATAAAAAAAAATGGTATTTCTGTGGCTTATTGTTATTCTATCAATCGATAGTATTTACAACCTTAAACATTCAACTGCGTTTAGTGTAACTAAATGCTTAGTAACAGTTTACGTAATATGCAATAGGTTTTTATGCACAAGAAGTCGTATTTCACGCATTATTCTTTAGTCATGCATAACGACGAAACTCAATAGTTATTCCGATTGTGACGTAATTAGGCTAATTTTAACGTCACTCTTATGTTTAAAGTAGGTCATATTTTATTAAAAAATAAAAGATGATATTAGAATAATCTAAAATCAAGACAAAGACTTTAAATTCAGTTTGAGCGTAACAAAAAATCGCTATAAATTGCACGCAAGTGAGTCCTCAATTAAAATCTAAATGTTGATGCTTCCTTGCATGTGAATTGTGATGCTCTGTAAACTAGACCATACGTTAAAATTACAAAGTCAAGGCTAGTATTGCTGCAAATAGTAACCTAATGGAAACTGGCAAACTTCTTGCTGACGATAAAATATGAGTTTCAACATAGCTTAGGTACCTCAGTATAAACGCCGCCACAGCTGCAGCTAGTATCGTTTCTGATGTTCACGATTTGGAAAGTGGACTCTCCAATAGACAACAAGTACATAAGTACTAGGACACCATAAGCGATGACAGCACAGTGCAGCACCCACGGAAATATTGGAAAAATAACTGTAGACTTTATAGACATCACTGCTCTGAAAACATCAATAAATCATCAGATAGATTATTTAAATTGGGTATTTCAATACAGAGCTAAAAGCTACTTCTTGCAGGCTAATGATTAATGTTGTGATAAAGGGACTGATTAACTTAAGTGTATGGGGGTTAAGTCAAAGTGTGGATAAAAACGTGTAGTTAAATAGTGGGTATTGGAAAATAAACGAGAAGAGAAGCTACAAAATTAAGCAATTCTTTATGCAGTATAAAGCAAAATATTTTCAATAGATTTATGGAAGTTTTTTATACTCACTTACTCCCTTCCCTTATCAAAGCAATTGCAATGGTAATGCGGCTTCTGAGAAAAACTATGACCAGTAAAAAGATGACAAAAAATATCGCAAGAGCGACAAGAATGACCATCCACGTCTCGTGCTTCGAAAATATGGACTGAAAGTAGCCCTTCAAATTGGTCGTTTGATACAGACCCACTGGGTTCGCTTTGAAGTACTCGTATTGTTTATACGACAGATAAATACCTGAAATTAAATTGGAAACATAATTTTAACACACTCAAATAGATCGGGCGCTTAAAAACCTTCCATTCCAATTTTAATAATAGGCTACTTGACTCATACTTAATTTCATACATTGAATGTTTCCTTTAGTACTTGGGCTTAGGAAAACGTAATAAGAATAGTTAAAACACGAAATAAAAGAACAAGATCGTTATAAAAACTTAATTTAAAAAAAATATATTGTTTTTAATTTAAACTGACGAAAACATAAGTGCATTGTGCGAATGGCCATGATGATAAATTAAAGTTTTGTGGGTTTTTATGGTTTGCTATTAATATTCTATTTTATTTGGGACAACGGAACAATTATTAATCATTTAGGATAAAAATAAAAAGGGGTCAAGTAGCCTATTGAGGTGAACCTAACAGATAGAGAGACCTAAGAGGTTGTGGTCTTGTTATAAATACACACATCATACACACACGAAAAACTCCATTCATACAGTCGGGTAAAAGAAACTGTAACGATAGACTTTCGCCCATTCCAAATACTTAATAGTCCGGGAGCCGGTGACACTGAAAGTCCCGTCAGTAGGAATTAAAAAATATTTATTTTAATTAAATAAAATATAAGTATAGACATAAATTAAACTCAGTATGCGAAGCAATGTAAGAAGTTAGCGGCTCCCCGCCTATAAGGATTGAATACTAATTGCTTACCTACTATAATATAAATAAAATATTTAGACAATAGATAAACTCAAAACTCAAACTCAACATTTTTATTTCCATGTAGGTTATAATATAACGCTTATAGAAGCTATAGGTACAATGTTTTGGCCTTGTCTGATACGCTGAAAAAGTCGTTTGACAGACAAGGACAAAACATTGTATAGCTTAACCATGTGTAAATATTATTATTGGTAAGATAGTAAGTATATAGTGATAATTAATGATAATACAATACTCATAGGTATAAGTAGGGAATGTTATTATTCGACAAATTTTACTATTCGAATAATTCGAATAATGGCTAAACACTATTCGAATAAATTCGAATAATACGAATATTGGTAATAAACTTTAAATACAAGTAATATAACGCGTTTATATATACCTGCATATTTAATAATATTAAATTGTGAAGTGTTTCACAAATTACTCTGAAAAAATTAACGTTTTTTAATAAAAAGAAAATCTTCTCTTAAGTTTCAAACTTAAAATACTAATTTGCAATAACTTTTTAAAACTATTAACACATGAACGGTTGAGGTCTGGAGCAGACTATGGATTTGGTTGCCAACTAAGTGGTTTCTGCCAAAAATTAAGGAAAAAATTAATAGACGTTCGTATTTTCTGGTTTTTAATTGAGTCAAGCTATTGATCGATTCGACAATCGATTGAAAAAGTCAGACCTACAGTCTGACTTTTTAAATTAAGCTTTTAGTAGTATAATTTAATGCGCCTTTATAGAACACTTATATTACAGAACATATTTTTTTATTATTTATATATCAGTTTCTTTAAGACTGGAGAGAAATATATTTGCAGTTTTGGAATACTGCAAAGAAATCGGAATGCACTGTAAATAGTGCTCTGTTCTAATATAATGCTGCTGAAAACTCTAAACACACGAGTATCGTGCTGTCATAATGGTCTGCTCCAGACGTAATCGGTACATGTGTATATAAACCGTAGTAAGTTTACTTATGTAATTGTAAACAAGATAAACCGTCAAAATAAAAAGCACTCAAAAAAGATTTTAATGTTACGTTAACATAACAAAAAACTTCATAGTTGGTAAAAAGTGAGTGGAAAATCTTTAAAACAAAAAATAACCTTTTTCCATTTTCAAGTTAACCATGTTTTTGGTCTCTATATTTTCATTTTTCTTCTTGAACGATGAGTTTTATTACAAAAAGGAAGTTAGGCAGAAAGCATCATTGCAGAAGTAGGCATCGGGCGTTGTACAGCAAGAACGGAGTGTGTCATGTTACGAACCGTTCAGAAGATGAAGCGATGGTACAAAGAGACTGAAAAACATTTGACAAGGCCGTGCAAGACTTTAATGGCAGACTCAGCGCTCGGCAAGACCGTTAAAATGTTTCCACTTGTTGAAAATCAACACTTAGATGCAGTTAAGTTCAGAAACAGCTTCTTCAGACCCGAAGGGACTATGTTACTGACATCACAGTGAAGAAAACTTGCTTAAGTAAATCTGAAACCCTAAAGACCGAGGCGACGGGCGAGTGGTCTCACCTCGTGACCAAACTCGAGAGCCCTAGTACCGAGTATCAACACTGTGATACGTCCGTGAACACATACAAAAGGTAGAACGAGAATGGTCCAGAATTTTGGTGGATGAGTGGATTGACTCACTATAACTTCACAAATTAAAGTGAGCTTATAAAGGGAGGCTAAGTAAACGTGATCTGGTAGGGGATATATTCAAGCCTACTTTTCAGATAGAGTCCAGTATACTCAGGCAGAGTACACATACAATGGGCTGGCATACCTTCAGGAATCCGCACTGAGTATGGCCATGACAATTGGACCCCTACCTGGAGAAAGATATGGTCAAGAGATTCTTAAAGATTATCTTTAATGTCCTCATCTCAACCCGATTAAGTATACCCTGAGAAGAGCTCGGAAGGATAGTCAGAAGCCGCAAATTGTCACCTACAGTTAGTACCCTCACAATATTAAAACACGCCCTGATATAAGAATAGGAGAGAATATTGCATAATTCGGCTCCTAAGCCTCGTTTTCAGTATGACAAACCTCCTCCAAGCTGTTGTCAGGTTTCGAGGACTTATCCAAAACCGCAATTTAACATGTAAATTAAGTATTTAAAACTAAGATTAAAATGGTTAATTTTTGTTTAAATATAAAAATAATTTAATACTGACATATATGATAACTTTTAAAGGAAATTGATAAATATCGTTATAATATTTTGAAAAATATAAAATTTTAAATTTAAATAAGATTTGTACTTAGTTTTGCAGGCCAGTGTAATACTGTAATAATCAACTTATCTAGGTATCCTTTATCGTTTCACTCTGTTCGTCCGCCTGTCTCTCTTTCTATCTGCTCTTATAGCTATATTGCATCTAGATGTTGGTTGTGGTTTGATAAAATTTTTTTATTATATACCTAGTTAACACCTTACATGTATGGAAAGCCACCCCATACATGTTTCCATACATTTGAAGTGTGTGTTGAATACTATGTCTTTTAAAGTGAAGGAAAAGTTTTATACATGACTTTTACAAAGTCAACTTCCAAGTAATCGGCCTCCAAATTGGTTTCACACACCTCTGTCATTTCTGAACTATGAAGATTAGGAACTTACAATTTTCCATGCTAGATCATGGTAAATTCTCTTTAGGAAAGTTATTTTGAATGAAAACGAACAGTAAGATTAAGAAACTAAAAATCGTATTACGCTTTATAGTAAGAACCCTCCTTAGACACGTCCTAATACGCTCTTGGTTACGTTATTTTGAAAAGCGTGTGAGTATGGATTTCTTTCGCTGAGGCCTGTAGGAAGTATTCACTTTAAATATTTTTTTTTTTATATAAAAACAATTGTATTCTTTCACAAACAGTATAGTAAAATCTGTTTTACGATATTATTGACGACAATATTAATAAATAATAAAAATAATGTACTAAATAACGAAACTTTTCCGATTTATATGCAAGTTTATTACTACTATTAACATATTTTTGAAAAATAAATAAAATATTTTTATTATTCGTTTTATTCGAAGTATTCGAATATTGAACCCAGTCATATTCGAATAATAAAATCGTCGAATACACGAATAAAACGAATATTCGAATAATATTTCCTAGGTATAAGGTATTTAACGTCTGGGATGTTGTGTATGCAGTAAATGGCGGTACTAACTGCCACATGACTATTGTCAGTCATCGAGACTATTGTTATGTTGATAGTTTCATTAGAGGCGTGGCCAAATGGCTTTATTATCTTCATTATGGAACACGAGCCGTTCAAATTGTAGACATACACGAAATCATTTTAGAAATATTTCTTTTACTAACAACTGAGAAAATTAACTAAATAGCAGTGGCGTGGGGTTCCCATAACATCATTCCTATCGGCTTCACTTACCACTTACCTTTTTCATCCAAATCCTTACCTATTATACAGGCAGGGTCTTCCCTATGAAGGAGATTGGAGAACCAGCCTTCGCCACTGCTAAATAGATACAGTCACGAACATAAATGGATATTATGGTTAGTTCTTTTGACTGTACATTTAATGAATAATTTACTTACAAAACCCAAGTAAAGCGAATAAGCCGGCGATACTGCTCCAAACTACGGGAGTGATGACGAACCGCAGCAGTAAGATGTATGTGAAGCAAATGATGACCACGGTCACTAGGGCTCCGGCCATAAACCATCGCGACTGTACCAGGTCCTGTACTATCTGTGCCGATAGCTGTTGTGAAAAAATTTGATTAGTCAGCATTTCCATAAAGCGTATCTTCTAGAATAAAGAATTATATCTAGTCCTTCTATTTATCAATCTATGGATTGTACCGAAACTTCAAATTTAGGCAACAAGGACGGCGTATTCCATTTACAAAATATCATATCGCAAAAAATGTAAAAATACTGTTCATATTTTAAATACTTACATAAATTATTATATCAAATTCCGCTGGTTCAAAGATAAGCCAGGGCATGGTAAATACGTATGTGGTTTTAATTTCCAAATGAAGTTTTAATTAGGTATATTCAACTGTGCTTTATGCTGAGTAAATAGCATGATTTATACTGAGTTTGTTTAATGGAGATTAAATAACAAGTTAAAGTGCAGTAAGTAGATGAAATTAGTACTCTATTAGGACATGCGTTATAGTATTGTATATAATAGGTATGTTCACTATGTAGTATATTATGCATAATGAATTTTTACAATGAATATGAAATTGGCAAAATTAAGACCACTATTTTGAGAGTCAGAACAGCCTTACACCATAATAGGTAATAGGTATAGGTACTAAATATATTTTTTGGTATTTGGCATCATTGAAGACAGACTTCTAATCTATTCTAAAGTAATAGACTTAACCTTAGCACTGTATTACCTACAGACTACAGAGTTAGAAAGTAGTAGACTGTAAAACCAATAAAGATCGCTATTTTATTTAAATTGTAATAAAATTAAAATACATATTAAAATTACTGAAATCAATATACAGTAGAACCTGGTTAAGTCGAGCCTCGATAAGTTGAAACCCTCCACATCTCGAAAAAATGTTATGTTCCCTTCCCTTCAAACACCAAAACCTCCATTACTCGAGATCTTATCCCTCCATTAGTCGAAATAATCAGTGAGTCCCTCCAAGCCATCTTAGTACATATTTTCCCTCTATTACTCGAAAAATTTTAAATTCACCTCTGCATCTCGAACATAATATTTAATTTTACAACCTTTACAACTCGATTATGTGAGATTCACTGCCTCTATAGGCCGAAGAAAAATTACCGTCTTTAAGAATTCACCGACAGTGTAAGTACCTACACCATTGTTTCTTAGAAAACAATTTAGGAGTATACATAGATATATACAATAGAATAGGGGATCGGACTACATTTGAAATATATAGTTTCATTAATATATTCAGAAATTTCACTAATTAAATACATTTAAAAAGTACCAAAAAATATTTTTATTTTTTTGCAAAATTGGTAAACAAAACCAACATCATTAGTTTACTTACATCATATACAAAAACATTCATTATGGTAAGTATGAACTTAAACGCACAAATATCGGAGATATTTACAAATATATTCCTGCGGCCATATACTTCATACTCCATAACCTACGAGTGACGTCACTTGTAGGTTAAGTTTAGTATGGAGCGTTTTTACGAGACCTACGAAATTTTGTATACAAATCGCTATCTATACCTTTGTAAATATTGACTTTTGATATAGGGTTTCTTTTGAGAAGTTACTCACATTTATGAGTACTAATCATTTATGCAATAAAAAAAATAATCAGTCCGATTGCCTATTACCACGAATTTATGACTCACGTCAGCACGTGTTTGCTTGTCAGATGTTTAATTTTATTATTTTTGGTTTCATTTGAACTTTAGCGAAGCATGTCATTTGTTGTCGAGTGAAATATTATCAGAAGTAGTTTGGTTAGGAAGTAGCAATACACATCAATTTGTACAACAGTTTAAAAATAAAATTGTAGACACATGAGTGCTGTGAAACGTAAACTTTAGAGTCTCTCTGAAAAGTTCTCGAAGCTATCAAAATAAAAAAGATGTTGCTGAAAAATTTGGCCTGCAATGGGTATACTCTCAACAATAATAAAAATGAATCAGTGAGTCAATGAAGAATTTATAAGAACGAATCTCAACCTCTTTATGTCGATTCAAAATCCGCCTAATTCTAATTTTACTTTTAGTCGAAAACTCTACTACTCGATTTTTGGCTTCTCCCTTCGTATTCGACTTATAGAGGTCCTACTGTAATATGTACCTACTACGAGAGTCACGAGTAGGAAAGTACATTAAATTTTAATCTACTGCGTTAACTGCGTACCTAGTACACAATTATTATTTATAAGTATATCAAATAACATTTCTCATAGCTATTTTTTTTTTCAAGTGAAAATTATTTGCTTTAAAGCCAACAATATAAAACATCTATACCTGCTGTAAATTTAATAGTCTTGCCAATTTCTCAGACACACCGGTGGAGTTCAAGGCACCTTCTGCAGCCTCGTATAGTTGCTCTGCCACATTTACAACTTCAGTGGCGTTTGGAAAGCACCGACCCAACACTGTTCCATAATTCGATTTTATTGATTAGTGAGTATATCGCTGTGCCACTGACCGTTATCGGTTATTGCTATTTATTATTTTGGTATTAAAATTTCGTGCAACACATTCCCAATATTAGACTTGTTAATTTTGGCCGGACAACTGTAGTCTGCACCTTTCAGAATTTTAGATCAGAAAATATTAAGAATTTAGAGATTCCAAGATTTATATAAGGTCTCCAAAAATCAATTGCGGATACTTCAGGCACATGATCAACTGTATTAAAGACGTTTAGGCAGACAATTATTTTTCTGCTTATACGTCTTTACATAAACAGCAGATCATATGCCCGTATATTCAATTGCAATCAATAGTACAGATCGTTTAAGACTGGGACTATATGATCTGGAATCTGATGGGCTCGGGAAAATTAAGAGCACTGAGCCTGTCGGATCATATAGATTAGAATATAGATTATAGTCCCAACCTTAACGAGGCTCTCAAAACCTATTGATTATAAAAATCTGACGAGGTGGCGTTTTCGATCAATGCTTGTCTAAGCGCGATGCACATGCAGTGTTAATTCGTGCAGCGGAATTTACGTGCTTTATGTAGCGGCTAGCGTACTACGTACTACATGAGTCTCTCGTTCATCCCTCGTAAAGAAGGTCACCCAGCTGGCCGCGATCCAGCCGACGTACGAGTCGAAAGCCGTGGCCCGGTTGAGCAAAGACTTTTGAGCCTCCTTTGGATTGCGAACGCATGTTTCGCTGTTCCCTGTCCATTTGCCTTTGCCCGTCGTGTCTTTGCACTGCAGCGGTGATAGGTCGCCGATGCAGCGGAACAGAACTGCAGCGGGATTTGACTATTCATATTCTAATTTCTATTAGACCATGCGGCACAATTAGCGATCTAGGAACATCGTCATGCCACACGTTTAACACAATATTACGCAACGCTTTGATTAAAAAGCCACAAGTTAGTTTTCACACTTCAGATTCAGGGCTATTATTTCCATGAATTGTTAACTCCTGACTCCATAGTCCTGCAGTGAGATTAAAGTACAAATATTGATAAAATTACCTGGTTGAGTTGGTATTATGAAACTGGTACATTTGTCTTGGTCGATGTACTCCAGAGCTTTGTCAGACGTAAGTGTCTGCATGTCTACGTCATCTGTACACACCATTTTTGATTTCAGTGTGTTAAATGACGAAGTATTCGTTTTTATTTCTTTCTCGAACAGAATTGTTTCGGAGGGACATTGTGAAACGCAGACCTGGAATTGGAAATATTAAACTAAGTAGCAAGATTGAATATATAGACAGGAAAACTTAGACAATCTTCGATAGTGAAAGTGTTAATTGTGTTAAGTGATTTAATATTTAAAGTTCCTTTATTCCATATTATACTAAATACTAGTTTAATGTCACTTGCCTGTCTCGTCGAACATCCCGTAATAGCTGTCCCTGGTGCTAGACATTTCACAATGTTAAAGAAAAGCAAGTTCTTTCGATTCTCAAGACCGGCGTCAAGACCACACCGTCGACCTTCGGTGTCTATTGGCGCTAACAAGTTCTCGACGTTGCCGTGTTTTATGCCTGAAATATAAATAATTAAAATCGAAATATTATTAACAATAAAGCATATTGAGGTAGGTACAGTAAACAGTTAGTAAAAATCAGTTTGACTTCCTCAATTTATTTGAGTCGTTTCAGAAGTGATTCAAATATTCAAAGACTTCATAATCAACCAAGTACTTACTTAGTGTAAGTAATATGTAAGTAGTTAAGTACCTACACTACACATAAGCTATATAATACAAATTTGAATTGCCTTGTGCAGGCGTTTGCTAAAATTAAAATACATTAAATGTATTTTAATTAACATATTTACCTTACATATTTGTCCTTAAATTTTAAGGATAAAATATATGTATGATAAATATGTAGGTATGTACATGAGCAATGTTTTTACATTATGTAGGTACTTATAATATTTTATAAACAGCCAACGTCGTAGATCTCGCCTGCCTAAAACTATTTTGACTGTCGTCGTCCCGAATGTTATTTTTTCTAGGATATGACGTGTTACAATTTACACGTGACCTTTTCAAATAGTTGTATTGTCTTCAATTAGAAAATATATAATACCTAACTTGACCTTTCAGGTGTCAATGTATTGTAATTAAATTATAATCAAATTTTCGTCGATTTTCCCCATAAGAAAATATTTTGTAGGTACAACTATACTCACTGTAATAGCCGACGTAACCCCATCCTCCGAGAAATAGGATGAAGATGATTAGCCAGATGATGTCAGTGCAGGAGCGGTTGTGAATAGGTCCGTTGAAGTTAGGATCGTATCTAATCGGCTCTCCTGAAAATAAAAATATTCTTGCAAAGATTTGATAGTAGTAAAATGTACAGGACCTACTCAAACATATTACGGAAGGTAAATGGTTAGGTACAGTTTACTTCCTTAATAAAAATATTTACACAGGGCATAAGCTATGCAATGTTTTGTTCTTGTCTTATACGTTGAAAAAGTCGTTTTTGTTTTGGAAACGGATTAGGGAGGGCAATAAATTTTATGATTTGATTATTCGTATAAAATCCTCAGATTATTACTACCTAGATGTATACTCTTCACTCGATCTTTTGAGTTCTTACCTTAATTATTTTTAACCAAAAAATTAAACCGCCTTCCAAAGTAAAAATACACAAAAAAGTATGAAATAAAATTATTTTCTAAATAATTCTCCTTTTAAAATTGGTTATTTCTCTACTCAATATTCTTAATTTTGAAGTCGGTACCATATGAAAAGATATGAACGTTAGTTCTATAAAATATAAGTAGGATATTGTTTGGGCTGGTTTTTCTTTCTGGGCTTTGGGCGGCTTTCGAAATCAGCACAGTAGTTTTTGAGTTTATTCATTACAAACATACAAAAATACAAATCTTTCCTCTTTATAATATCATATTTATATTATTATATAAGGTTCGGTAAAATCAATTACGGATATTTTGGGTATATGATCTATTGCTTATGTAAAGACGTATAAGCAGAAAAATAATTGTCGTACTAGAAATAGTAGATTGTTAGCCTAGGGTTGAAAGGAATCAATTCCCGAGGTAGTTAGACGAGTTAGCTATAGTCCGAGTAGGAATTCATTCTTTTACCCGTGGCATACACTCTACTTTTCATTTAGAATATGAGGAAAATAAAACTAGTTGTTTATCTAAACTATTTATTGATAATAATATATTAGTAATTTAGTATCCCGGCAATTTGTGTAGACTTTTTAATTTTTAAATATGGAACTTGCCGCTCACTGCGGCATCCGCGGTTCCGCTCAAAGAATTTTGCGCTAAATTCACACTGGCTGTTTAGAAAGTCATGTCATTTTTAATAGTTCTTTTTACATAAAACTCTTTACAGCTGACAGCAGTTCTATTTTTGAAGTTTTGAAGATATATACCTATATATATACAAATTCATTCCGGCCCGAGGGCCGCAATGAATTTGTATAAGTTTTTCCCTCCCTATGAAAGGAAAGTAGCGTTTTCCACAAAATAATCAGATCAAAACAACACTACTTTCCAAGTATGAGAAATGAACAAAATATATTTGCTTTTGTGGGCGAGTTTCCTTTTTGCGGAGAGTCACCCATACATGAGATGATTTTTAGGGTTTCGTAATACTTAAGGAACCCTTATAGTTTCGCTCTGTCCGTCTGTCTGTCTGTCTGTCTGTCCGCGCCTCTAGCTCCTGTAATTATGAATATAAATTAATGAAATTTGGTGCAGTTATAGATTGTGTATAGATCACGGTTTCGGGATTATAAAAAAATAATAATTTTATATTTAAGGGGTGGCTCTCCATACATGTGAAGTGGGGATGAAAAATATTTTTCCACTCTACCCCATCGTGTGGGGTATCGTAGAGTAGGTCTTTTAAAATAAAGGCAAGGTTTCATACGTTACCTTTTATAAAGTTGACCATTTTCGAGTAATCGGCCTCCAAAGTAGTTTGTAAGTTGGTCCCCCCCCCCCTAGCATTTTTAAACTATAGGAGATATAAACTTGCAAATTTCCATGCTGATAGATCATGCTCTTTAGGAAAATTATTGTGAACCAAAGCGGACATTAACTTTTGGAGTAATTAAAAAAAAGCATATTACGCGTTTATAGTTACGGAACCCTCCTTAGACATTGTTGACATGCTCTTGGTTAGGTTATTTACTTTGAGTATGACAATTACTTTTTTGTCTAAACGTCTTTACATAAGCAGTGGATCATGTGCCCAAAGTATCCGTAATTGATTTTCGAAGACATTATATAAGTATGTGAAAGTTTGTGAGGATGGATGTATGGATGGATGGGTGTTTGTTACTCTTTCACGCAAAAACTACTGAACGGATTTCGATGAAATTTGGTATAGTAGTAGTTTAGCCTGTGATATAAAAGGCTACTTTTTATTCCGGAAAAGTACAGTATTCCCGCGGGATACCCGATAGTATATTTACGCTGGCGGAGCCGCGGGAAACGGCTAGTACCTAGACTATAACACTGAAAATGTTTAGAAAATGAAAAAGGGCTTAATGTAGAAAGTTGCCAATACTTTTATTGTTTTTCGAAGTAATCTCCGTTCCTCTCTACACATCGTCGCATTCGATGGAACCACTGAGAAAAGCAGTGGGCCCATTCTTCCTTAGGGGTCTCTTCTATGGCATTTTCGTACGCTTTCACCGCATCTTCAGGGCTCGTAAAGCTAATACCTCGAAAGTCGAATGTTATCTTTAGTTCTTGGTAATAAATGAAAGTCGAAGGGCGCTAGGTCAGGACTGTATGGCGGATGACTCGTTATCTCGACACCTGCCATAGTCAAATATTCAACAGTCCGTTTTGAGGAGTGCGC
This sequence comes from Glaucopsyche alexis, assembly GCA_905404095.1. Taxonomy (NCBI): domain Eukaryota; kingdom Metazoa; phylum Arthropoda; class Insecta; order Lepidoptera; family Lycaenidae; genus Glaucopsyche; species Glaucopsyche alexis. Next base: position 7,585,159 of record FR990050.1, read on the forward strand.
TGAACCATAGTCGTGGTGAAGGAGGATCCTGCTTCGAGGGCTCTGCTGTCGAATTTTTTCCAAGACAACAGGCAAACAGCGATTGACGTACCAGTCTGCAGTAACTGTCCTTCCATCTTCTAGCACAACTGTCGCGAAATGACCTTTCCGACCAAAGAATGAGGCAATCATCTTTTTTCCTTCACACCCACTGAGCTGGTTCTTTTGGTTTCGGGTTCGTAGCAATATATCCAGCTTTCATTACCTGTGAAGATGTCAATTACAGCATTTGAGTCACCGCCGTTGAACTTATCTAACATTTGGCGACACCAGTCCACACGAAGGTGTTTCTGGTCGTCGGTTAAAGTATAGGGAATCCATCTGGTACAAAGCTTCCTGACGCCTAAATGTTCGTGTAATATTTTTTGAACTTGACTCATACCAATGCCTAGACTTGCCCGTATCTGCTGATAGGTCACTCTCTTATCTTCCTCTATCATGCGTCGCACAGCACTGATGTTATCTTCAGTAGTCGCTGTTAAAGGACGTCCCTCACGCGGATCATCATTGAGATTGCTACGTCCACGCTTAAACTCGTTAAACCAATTGTAAATAGTGGCTCGAGATGGGGCTTCAATAAGAAATGCAAATCGCAGCCTACCTATCATAGCTTTGTTGTTGAGTAAGCCCACAACAAAAGTCATAACTCATAATAAATCATTGACCGAAAATTTTCTTGCGTTAGGTTAATTTTTACGTGTAACAAGAGTTTTAGATTTGCCGCCAATTCACAAAAATAAATAACAAATGAATGCAATATACTGCAATAAGTTACCAAATAATTCTAAAATTGAAATTCAAAGAAAGTTTTCATTAGCAATGTTTCTAACTGGCCAGTTCTAAACATTTTCAGTGTTACCCACGTACATTATAATCGTTTGCAACAGTTACAATTATAGTTACAATAAAGCACACCGTGTATGTAGACACACGGTGCTTTATTGTAACTTTATTGTAACTACTTATATTATATGGTCGAGTTGGCGCTACGTCGCAGCAAAAATTCAAATCAGACACAGTGATACCTATCTCCTGCCCCCTGACATAAATATTAAATAGTTATAATTTTATTATGATAATATTTTCTATCTGACTTAAAATTACGTATCAACATCAGTTTGATTTATGACCACTAATAATATGATGTCGGATCTGTGTAAAAGAGACAGCGCTTATCATATTATTATAAATATTTTTATCAAGGCTAAAGGGCAGGGTTCAAGCACTTGAAGTATTAGAAACATTAGTTTCGTATGTACCAAACAAGGCAACAACACATTCACTTCAAAACCCGAAAACGAGTGTCAAAACACAGATAGTTTTTCTATGATTTACTACAATTCTCTTCATTCCACGCTATGTCCTAGATATTATTAGGGTTTGGTTGTCAAAATCATATTTATTACAATGATTTATGGTATCAACCCAATTCAACATAATTCGGTTTCTTTGACTGATTGCATTAATGTGCGTGATTCTTTAAAGCGCTACACTTATCGATGGTTATGCCAAATACCATAAATTTTTGTTTTCGAGCTTCGTCGTCGTAAGCGATGGCAACTTAGCTATAGGCTCTAGAAATAGTTTATTTCTCCTGAAGATTAGACAAAATGGCAGAGTGATAAAGAAAATGTCAATATGTCTATTCTTATATAGACAAAAGACATTTCTACGGTGGATGTAAATATTATTAGGTATAAGTTATAATTGTAAACTAATTTATCTATTGTACCTTTGTAAACTTATGACTTACACATAAAACTCACTCAAACTCAATTTTTTATTTCCATTTATGTTATAACACTTATAGAATTGTCCTACATGATGCCTACCACCGGTTCGGAAACTAGCCCGTCGAGAAGAAACGGCGTAAGAAACTCGCACGGGGCCACCTTTTAGCAAAAAGATGGAAAAATTGTTTTTTTCAAAAAATATTTTTACTATGTAGTAACTTAATCTATATAACAAAAGTCAAGATACTTAATAACATGGAAGCTGCCTTGCAGGCGTCCATCTTATTCCCAAGGTGTGCAATCGTTTATGAAATCATTGACCTTATATTATGCGTTAGCACACAAACACAAATTTAAAAAATTTGTTAAAAACTTTTTTAAATTTATCAATGGAAAGATTTTGAACGTTTTCTGGGATTCTATTGTAACATTGACCTTTAAAAGATTTACTCACTTTGCTAAGTCTGATCACTGGTATTTCTAACTTGCTCCTATTTCTAGTATACAATGAGTGTCGCTTTTCTTTTTAAAATTATTTAAATTCTTTATGACATACAACACATTGTCCAAATTGAGAAGCAATCCTCAGAATCAGTCAGGATACCTATTTCTTTAAATTTTCTCTCAGAGCTTCAAAACATGACAACATACAGCGTGTCCCGACACCTATATCGGAGCCTTTAGTGGTAAAAAATATGGATTTTTTATCGACAAATTGCCCCTCAAATTTTATTTTTCTCTCACGTTTGTGAAATGGCAGCCATTTTATTTTTTGGTAACCAAGACCCGGGCTCTCGTACTAATTCGACCACCACTACTCATGTAAATGTCCTAAGAAGATAAGAAAGGCCTCATTTGATAGCTAAATATGTGGACAATAATTCACAGTTAAAATGTTTTAATTTTCTTTGAACAGACAAACAAAAAAAAGGTAATATAAAGAAATATATTGTTTTTTTGGGAATTTTTTAAATGATTTGCTTTTTGTGAAAAATCTAGGCCATTAACCTGCTTGTTTTTTTTTTTTTCTAAAACGATAGAAGAGGACCTTTGCTAAAATAAAATACAAACCCCTTTACTCTCAGTGCAATAGTTTAGAAGTATAACTACTAAACTATTGCACTGAGAGTGAAGGAGTTTAGTATTTTATTTTAGCAAACGTCCTCTTCTATCGTTGTAGAACAAATAATAAGTAGTTATAACAATTTGAAAAAGACAACTGGCTGGCCCCCTGCCTGAGATGATACCAACAAATTGTTATAACTTCTAAACTATTGCACTGAGAGTAAAGGGGTTTGTATTTAATTTTAGAAAACGTCCTCTTTCTCAAAACAAACAGGTAAATGGCCTAGATTTTTCACAAAAAGCAAATAATCAAAAAAATTCACCAAAAAAAAACTATATATTTTTTTAAATTACCTTTTTTTGTTTTTTGTTCAAAGAAAATTAAAACATTTTAACTGTGAATTATTGTCCACATATTTAGCTATCAAATGAAACCTTTTTTATGTTCCTAGGACATTTACATGAGTAGTGATGGTCGAATTTAGTACGAGAGCCCGGGTCTTGGTTACCAAAAAATAAAATGGCTGCCATTTTACAAACGTGAGAGAAAAATAAAATTTGAGGGGCAATTTGTCGATAAAAAAAAACATATTTTTTACCAATAAAGGCTCCGATATAGGTGTCGGGACACGTTGTATAAATAGAACGTATTGCTCGCTTCTGTAGCACAAATATTGTATTAATGTCCGCAGCATTTCCCCATAGAACGATGCCATATTATGACATTATACTATGAAAATAATTAAAATAAACTATAGGTGTACCAGAATCTCATGGCAAATAGGGAAATAAAATTTTGTAGTGTGCAATACTGGGGAAACAGGATTAAACGATCTTGATACTGGTTAATTTTTAATTATGTCTTTAGTATTATTGAACATGAATTATAATTAAATGAAGAATGTTCGGTGTATAATATAGAAAACTAGCTTTTGCCCGCGGCTTCGCCCGCGTGGAATAGTGTTCTTGGAGAAAAAACTACTTCGGCGAATAACTCTCTACCTACTTATATACAGCAATATACTTCTGATACAATATTGAAAATGTTTTTAGGTTTGCCCAATGCAAATTGTTAAAAATGGGACCATATCACCTCGACACGATATGCGCGACTACTTGATAATATACTTACATAATATTATATTTATCGCACTTGAATATAAATTTTACCATAATCTTATATCTTAAAGACTAAATACTTAAAGACTATTATTTAAAAAACTCGCATCAAAATCCGTTGCGTAGATTTAAACACAGACAGATAAAGCGACTTGTTTTATACTTTGTAATGATAATGATATTTCATGAAAAATAAATCAATCGTGAATTACTTTATATACTTATTTATTACGAATAACATACATACAAATAACATATTATAACAAATTGGCAACAGTTTATTTAATGTTGGAATTTCCTTCCGAACTGTATAGAACTCGTTAACTTTATTCCTAATCAACTATAAATCGAAACTGTCTTATGTTGATTTTCTTTTCTCCTCCTCTCCTCCTTTTACCAGGCATGGAAAACAAACCATCATTCATGTGCCATCAGCTACGATTCACCGTATAGTAATACTGGAAATACCTTTAAAGAAGTCACAGTAATTAATAATAATAATATCTATGGACGCCTCACACCACGTCAATTTGATCCCGTGGTAAGTTCTCGAAGAACTTGTGTTACGGGTACCAGACAACGGAAATATATTAAATACTTTTATACTATACACATATTTAAGATTTTTATTATATTATATACATATTTAATACACATCCATGACCCAGGAACACAGAAAAACTTTTTGTTCCTTCGGCGGGATTTGAACCCGCGACCCCCGGCTTGAGCACCAACACGCTCAACCAACTGAGCCACAGAGTCGTCAAATTACCTAAGAAAATATAAAAAAACTAAAAGTATCAAAACAACTCACTCTAACTTACCGGTCAACTCTACGACGAGCTTTAAATTATAAGATTGAGTTCGATTTACACCTTCTTCTTTCTGTATTTTACTATAGACATAGAAAACAATATTTCTCGCTTGAGATCGAATTGCCTTTTTGGATATTTTCACAAAAACAACAAATTCCAAGAACATAATCACAAAATTTTAGCAGCGGTTGACAGATCACGTACTTTGATTTGACGGGTCATACTTGACATTGCCATAAGAAAATCACATTTTTTATTTTTTTAAAATGCCATCAGATTCTGGTAGACCTCTAGTCGCGCTGTGTCCTCATCGGTAATTTCTCTAATTTTTGACTACATACGCTGCAGAACTGAGCCAATCTGCCAGATTTGTAATATAGAGACCTTGTAGAATTAACTTCTCTCTGCGTTCTATTTTTAACCGACTTCCCAAAAAGGAGGCGGTTATACGTTCGGCTGTATATATTTTTTATATTTTTTATTTTTTTTGTATGTTCAACGATTACTCCGCCGCCTGTGGACCGATTTTCAAAATTTTTTCTGTGATGTATAGGGTGTAATCCCAAATTGGTCCTTTTGATATCAAAGTGGTGACCTGATGATGGGATCCATGAGGAATCGAGGGAACTCCTCGAAATTTATATGGACACATATGGTGATTTTGACTTTTTCTGAAGTAGTTCAAGCATATGCTACCAAAAAGTAAGATTTTGCTCCAAGGTATACCCTGAATCCAAAAGTACAGAATAGAACTCCTGACTCCTTATAGATACATGTTTGGGAATTTCGGCGTTGTTTAAAGAACTGCAAGCATATGCCACCTTGTCAGTTAGAGTAATCATCATCATCATCACCACTATCACACCATATGTCATCAGATTATGATGATATAAAAGGTATTTCTCATAGTATTTTACACTAACACGGAGATCATTGAACATTACTCTGCCGTTTATGGACCTATTTGCAAAATTCTTTTGTTGTTGTAAAGGGTTTAATTCGAAATTAGTCCTTTAGTCACTAAAGTGGAAACCTGATGATGCGAGCCATGAGGAATCGAGGGAACTCCTCAAAATTTATATCCACACATATAGTGATTTTGACTTTTACTGAAGTAACACAAGCATATACTACCAAAAAAATAAGATATTGTACCAAGGTATACCCTGGATCCAAAAGCACTGTACAGAACTCCTCAGTCTTTAAAGATATGCGTTTGGAAATTTCGGCATTGTTTAAAGAACTGCAAGCATATGCCACTTTATAACTTACAGTAATCATCATCATCATCTTAATAGCAATACCTAATGGAAGCTTGGCGAGTATTTAATTATACATTCGATCGTTTAGTTTAGACGTTCTTAAGACGTATTAATAATAACTTAACAAAATATATCACTAAAAAGGGTGAAATTATTATTTTTAAACAAAAAATTAAACCGACTTCCAAAGTAAAAATACACAAAAAAGTATGAAATAAAACTTAATCTCTAAATAATTCTTAAGAGATTAAGTTTTATTTCATACTTTTTTGTGTATTTTTACTTTGGAAGTCGGTTTAATTTTTTGTTTAAAAATAATAATTAAGATAAGAACATAAAAGTTTAATACCCATTTGCACTAAACGTGAGTTAGGCCAGTCCTAGTTAAGATATACTTAAACATAAGAACAGCCTAGCTAAACATTTTGTTTGCACTAACAGATATAACTTAATTATGTCGTAGCTTAGGCATTGCCTAGATAAGTGAATGATTGAACGAATGTAAAGATTGGTTGTTTATGGTTTTATAAACCGGCTAAGTAATGTAGTCCATAGAAAATATTTTGGCCTTCTCTTTACATTGATTCCGTCGTGTGTTAAAAAGTGACAAAAGATAAGACCTTGGTTTATTTTATTTGGTAACGTAGGCTGTCAATTGTCTTGTCATTACAAGACGTCAAACAGATATATTATATTATACGTATTTACTGTTGACTAAAATTATACATCGATTGATTTGGAATCGTTATTGATATACCTATTATGTAAAATAAGTTAAAATAAAAAGTAAAAACCGCAAACTTTACGGCGGAGGAAAAAATAAATTTTGTGCGATTGTTGTGCGACGAAGGCCCGTGCATTCTATCGAAAGTAACTTCTCACGATGCCACGAAGAATAAAGAGAAATAATTCTTTTGCACATCCTATATCGCTTAAAGAAGACGATTTCATCGAAATTTTGGAGCAGTTTGGTCGTGATCTTGTTATTCTAGTTCTCGCGTGTCGTTCATTATGAAAATCGACTTCTACAAATTCAAGGAAATTCAATAAATATTAAATCCCCTGCCATGGTGATTGTGATCTGACTATTTTAAGCTTTGAATTTTTAAAATCACTGTAATAAAAAATCTGCATAAAATATACCTCTTTTTATTGTAATACATCTAAGGCTAGATCTCTGACAATAGTTTATCAATAAAACTATATCAATAGTTACAAAATATAATCTACAAGACTAGATAAAACACCGACTTATGTGTTGCCTACGCTTACGCATTTCCTAATCGGGCTCATAAAGTTAAGAATATCCTAAGTGGACTTAGGAATGGCCTAAGGTTAGTGCAATAGTATTTTTTGCTAGGAGCAGCCTAAACAAGTTAGGAAAGAACTTAGGCGATCCTTAAGTTTAGTGCAAATGGGCATAAGTGCCGTGTCCCTTATACCATAATGGTATAATTTTCTGACCAATGTAGCATCCTCGACACAGTCGCCAGCCTTGGATAGATCACAAAAGACACCAAGTGCACCATGTGATCCCTCTCAGGCCCCAAATATGCTGCATAGAAGACTGATACCTGAATCTGTTTTGGACCAACCTTTAATAAAACCGAAGTGAATAGTAAATACATAGTAAAGTTACCTAATTTGTAAACTTATAGAAGTAACACTTAGTGTTACTTATAGTTAGTTACACCGACTTCCAAAAAAAGGAGGCGGTTATACGTTCGGCTGTATATATATATATATATATATATATATATATATATATATATATATATTTAGGCGTATATCCATATAAAGTCCGTAGGTTATTTCCAATTAACGAATTATCATAGATCACGTCACTTTATCACTTCTCCACAATAAAACCAATTAAATTATCACATTCACTACGGGAAAATAATAAGTTATCCGTATTTTATCTAGCCCTAGTTCGTACTGCTATTTTAAAACGGCGCGAACTGCGAGTTAGACGTTTGACGTTTAACCATGTCGCCACAGATAGCGACATACCCGCAAGATACTTTTTTGTACATATCCTGTAAATGTAGGCACGCGCCTACACGGCCGGACTGACAACCGCACGTCCTCGGGCGAATAAGTAGGCTGTAGAGTGTAGGTGTATCTGCGCGAAGGAACCTCTCAATGCAATTTATCAAATCATTACGCTCGTCCACCCTGACGAGTAAACTTAACGTTTGTAGTTTCCGGCAGCTTCTCAATTCTCAAAAGTCCGATGGTTCAAAGTCATCAAAAGTTATCAAAAATCACAAGTCATCAAAAGTTGAAGACTAAAAGTTATTATAAGTTTAAGGTCAACGAAAGTTAAAGGTCACGGAAAGTTAAAGTCATTATCAAAAATCACAAAAGTCATCAAATGCCACCAAACTCACCGGCGAGACTCCACCACTCGCTAACAAGAGCCAAATGATTCAAAGGCATGGATCAGTGGTAAGTGTCGACCAGCATTGGCAAATTTGCTGTGATGGCAGATCAAATTCGTTGCATCGATTTGTAGATCGCTCCGCAATGACAGACTCTGCCATCTCACAAGATTAAACCCGCTGACTCAACGGTCACCCGTCTCCCTTGAATTACCTGAGCTCAACAACACTCAACAACACTTCACACGTTGGGTTTGCTCTCCTTTGCCAACACCCACACACAAAATCCTCTAGGTTTGTATCGCTCCTGCGCTGCGGCGCCGCAGTCTACAAACCCCACACACTTCACACATTGGGTGTGCTCCCCTTCCAATTGCAACGCAAAAGCGGAAGACAACACCCACACAAAACCAATAACCAAAATGTAACACAACCGCAGTTTCAGCATCAACTTCTGCGTCAACTTCTACGTCCTCATAAGTTAACGTCAACATCTCTATGTCAATAACATCGCCCATCATCGCCTACATGGTCATTTTCGCGCAAATACCCAAACACACGACGAGGATTGTCAGGTCAGACGTTCAATTACCATATTATAGCCATATCCAACGGCTGAACTCAGCCCACATTTAACACCAATGCATTGTGACACGAAATAAGCGCAAAAGCGACTACCAGGCGGTCACCCCCGCCGAGCCTTGTCTCCGGGGCAGGTTACCCGCAATGTAGGTAAATTCTTTGATCTCTCCCGAACTTCGTGCAAACTAATATCGGTTGATAACCAAATGCATGTTCGAAGTAACACGATTTGCGAAATGAAAGAAGCGAAAGAAGCGCTCGGACTTCTCTTCAAAGAATCGAACTAGAATAGAACTGGTAGCTACAGAAGGTAGATTGGGCTATCTGCAGGCTATTAGAAAACTTGATGCAGGAAGTGGGGTGCTACCTTTAAAATACAGAGCATTAAATTATATGGAAACAAAATCTTTGTGCCCGATAGCCCGCACCGCTTAATCGGTAGGTACCAGAATCCGGATCTTAGATTGCTTAAATAGCACCAAACTTTATTATGACTAAAGCAGTAGTGTTTCGTCTATGTCTTGTCTATAGCAGTACATAGTGTTTCGTCAACGATATAGAGCTATATTTATTAGCGCAACAAGAACACCTCACATCACAGTGTTCATAGTAACGGCTTATCCTCATTAGTTGTAACCTAATGTAACTACGCCAACTGAAGCCGAAGCATCCATGTAGATTGTGGATAGCACATAATATGAATTAGGTACATCTAGGTTGCTCACCGGAGTCCCCGTGGACTGCAATATTCATACTAAGCCCCGTTTCGTAAATCACTATTGAACTAGGTATGAAAGCATTTAGCTTTTCATTAGGCATACTAAACGTAATTCGAATATCATCTTATAATGTGTATCGGTGTCAAATTACAGGTAAGCGCAATTCATTGTTATGTCAGTCATAGCGACGGTACCCAACAATAGTCCTCTTTAACGTAGCATACTTAACCAATCTTATGAAAACGTGTTTATTATGTGTGTAATACACATTTTTTTTACCCAGCTACAACTACTGCACGTTATATTCCTACTTACGCACACTCTCTGTTTAGTGATTAGCGTCTAAACCACGGAACATAATTTAATACAATTCTCTTTTTTTATATTGTACTGAATCAGAGCAATTTACTTCAATTATAATCTTTTTAGTCATTGCTACCTACTATCTGCTTACGGTAGATATCTGGATTACTATGCATTTCTAAAAATTATCACGAGAATGTGTGTTTAGTAATAAAACAAGTCATAAAGAATTCTAATTGCTTCACCACAGAATACAGAAATCACCCAGAAGCCGTCAACACGCCCGAAAGCGAGGCCGTTACAACCACTCCAAATTGGAATGGTTATCCACACATAATATGTTGCCACAGATCAACGAAATGCCTTACCCAACCCTTTTTTCAATCAATTTTGATTGAACACCTAACCGTCGTAATATAACAACGCGATCTGTTCTGTAAGTGTAAAAAGTAAAAATTAAAAAGTGCGGGCGGGGCGGTATCTCGCCATGGTTTCGGACACAGTGTGCTGCATACAAATGTGATCGAACACTCACTCTGCATGTTTTGAATTCTGTGTGCTCCACACACGCAACTAACTTTATATCACTGCAATGTATTGCCTTTATACAGGGAATTTCTTAGATTTTTTTTTTACTACTGAAATATACGGGCAAATGGCCCACCACAAATCCCCACCACTGCAACTCTAAATCTACAGGCAAGAACTGCCCAGTAAACCCGTTTACGTCAATGTGACGTCAAAATGATATTGCGCTATGTCAGGATTTACGTAACATATAAGTCAGACTCATTATTTCACATTTCTTGACGTAAAACTTTTACGTAATAAATATGACGTAAATATGACCTTAATCTTACCTTTATGTGTTCTCAAATTTACTTCAATGTGATTTAACTTTGCTCATAATCTATCTAGGGGATGCAAAATCCGATTTTTTTTTTCAAAACCCGGGCGGCACAATAAGAGGGGCGGCAAAATCACACACCACTATATACACCTACCTGTGGTGTTTCTAGAGTTTCGCCCTTGTTACTAAGCTAGGATATTTAGTTTAAGCCTAGCCTAAACCTGTGTTGGCTGATAACATAGTACTTATGTGATAGTAACTATTATAATGCAAAACAACGCTAGTTTGCATTTTTCGCGCTTAGTGCCATCTATTAGGCGAGGTAGGAAGTTTTAGTTCACCTAATGCGCGCGCGTGCGCGCGCGACCGCGCGTGCACATAGCGCTCGAGTCGACAGCCAATATGAGGTCATGGTCATGTCATACATATGACATCAAATCAAACATAGTCACAATTATGTCATACCTATGCAAAATTTGGACTTTGGACGTTGGACCTCTGTGTTACCTATATGTGACGTCACTTCAATGTACGCGATCACTGGGTGAAAGCGCCTCCGTACGGGCGGTACGGTAGGCCTTACACAAGAACACTAAAGCGAGATGTCGACTTTGTAAAAGTTTACGCGATTCGCGCCCAGCGCGACCCAGGCGCCCAGGCGGGCGAGGTGCAGCCACAGAACCAGGTATAATACTCACAGAGCGCACGTTGCACAGAGTGGTTACTACGTAGCCGTATTATTTTTCAATGCTTCAAAAGTAAGGCCTCAAAACGATTTTGACTTTTGGATAAACAGTAAAAATAGGTTTTATGCACCGCAAATTGTAATCGATCTCTATGATATCTCAACTCGATATTAATAACACGCAAAGTAATTAACACCAACTAGTGTCGGTCAAATAGATTATTTTCTTTAATCAGATTCAAAATGTACTCTGGCAAATATTTCTTCTTAAACACTAAAATTCTCTTAAACACCAGTATCTAAGAAATGTTTTAGACTTTTTAAAACCAATATAAAATAAAATAACATACAACTTTACTGCTCTGTACTCAGTACTAAATATATGGCCCATAGTGGTCATTCACACTATGAGTAGGTACTTACAGCTTTATCAAACTTTGCTCCTCGAGTATTTTGCAGTATAGTTGTAAAAAGAACAGTTAGACTCACCCTAAAGCTTCTATTAGTAATAAAAGAGGACTGGAGTCGCATACAACTCCTCCACAAGACTCACTTCGAAGTGCTTCTACACTACCATGTGTGACGGTTCACAGTAGGCAATAGGCGACTCCCGCGCCGCTCATGATGTAGCCACCATAATATCTGCACACAGAGAATAGAAAAGCACAACAGGAGAACAAGCGACCAAACTAAACTTGATTTAACAAATGAGTAGACGGATTGCCTATTGGAAAGCAATTTATCGCCCACAGACACTCGAAACAGCAGGGGAATAACGAATGTATTGCTGTCTTTAAAATTATATCAGAAATAAAAAAAAGTGGGTTACAGCCTTTTACGTCACGTGAAGCCGCCACTGAGTCGTCGTTCTCAACATAGTACCACCGCGCTCATGACTCCAGCGTGCCACTGCCGCGGCCGCCGTCACGTCACCGTCATGTTGCCGTCGTCACGTCGACGTCATGCTACTGCCGTCGTATTGCCGCCGTCTTGCTGGCGCCGTCACGTCCCGGCGCACGAACGATTATTGCATTAGGTCGTACATAGTAGACCAGCACTAATATGGAGCCCGCTACAGCTATACCGCAAGTATGCGGAGTCCTGGCTCTTAAACACTGTCCCACTGCGTTACACTGGTCCCACATTGTTCACGTTTTGTAGTACCAACTCTTTCTCACAGCATGTCTCGACATGCTCGTGTGAAAATGTCCCTTTTTCATCTTTAGCACAAGTACCTACACGATAAAAATGTCAATATATTTCCGAAAATTGAAAAACCGAGCAATATCATCATTTTCATGCTTTCGTGGGTCGTAAAGTTCGAATCCAACTTCTGATTTAGGCGTATATCCATATAAAGTCCGTAGGTTATTTCCAATTAACGAATTATCATAGATCACGTCACTTTATCACTTCTCCACAATAAAACCAATTAAATTATCACATTCACTACGGGAAAATAATAAGTTATCCGTATTTTATCTAGCCCTAGTTCGTACTGCTATTTTAAAACGGCGCGAACTGCGAGTTAGACGTTTGACGTTTAACCATGTCGCCACAGATAGCGACATACCCGCAAGATACTTTTTTGTACATATCCTGTAAATGTAGGCACGCGCCTACATATATATTAGGGTGTCCCAAGCTATAATGGCGAAATTTTTTTTTGTGAATTTGGGTACGCATACCCGCTATATTTTTTCGATTTGACCCTTAAGGCTTAAATATGAAATATTATTGCAATCGGATGATGATAACCCGTGCCGACTTAGCACCAAAGTTTGAACCTGAAAGTTAGTATGGAGAAATATAGGAGAATTTAAGAACTTAATTTTAATTCAGTTAATAAAACAAATTTTTATCAGTAACTTGTATTATTCTCATAATAAACATAAAAAGGGCTTTATTTTTCATATTTTCTTTTCAATGTTTGCTTTTTACAGTCCGGATACATTTGCCTGTGTTCTTGTACGCAACGTAGTAGAAATTGCTTTTGTTCCTCTTCGACAGTGACCAAGCCATGAAAGTCTTGCATTAACTTGACTGCTCTTTCGGCGGTATCGTTTACTGCTCTTAAGGTCTGTATTTTCATTTTAGCCTGTAGAAACGAAGAGTTATTTGACCACAAAGAGGGAGACTCGTTAAGAAAGCTGTCATCAAGTTTTAGGCGAATAAACAAAGATTTGCTCTTGACAGAAATAAAGTCTTCGAGGCTTTTCTCGTAAAGTGGGCCACAGAGTTCTTGTTTTGATGGCATGTAGCGCTTACCATGAGCTGATGGAATTGTGTTGGATAAGTTAGCAACCATTTTAGTTTTAGTTTCTTGGTCTACATCATCATCAAAAAGAGACAAAATAGTCACCTCATCGGTCAAATACCACAGGTGCTGACAGAACTTCTGTAAAGCTGCCTTTGAGATACTTTTGTCAACTGCTTCGTAGGCCTTCATGGCTTTTAAAAAGCAGAGGTCTTGGTAAGGAGCTTTCACTGCCAAAATACATTGCAACCAAGGTTTGACATAAGATGTGACGATGAATAGACAGACGTCGAGGAGGGCTTCTTTTTCCTTTTTTGCTATTCTGCATTGCGAGCTTAGAAATGATATTTTGAGAGAGTAAATAGCTCTTGCTATCCACCTAGCTTGGTGCATAGCGCCTGGAGGCCAGATTTTAAATTTATTTTCTGTATCACCGTCAAGAAATTTTATTGAAAGCTCTATTAATTCGCGATAGTCATCTCTAACAATATCTTTAGTTAATTCTCTCCGGTAAAACTCTAACAGTTCCTTAATCTTTGCATCACTCAGGCATGATAGCTTTTCTTTGTGACTCTCTATTCTCTCAGAATTTATGTTTTTCCAGTTTTCTCGGAATTTTTTGAACAATAAGATGTCAGGGCTCGTCGTAACTTGGTTGATTTTAGCTTCAAATACGCCTTTCAATACTAATTCATAAACATGATGCCGACAAGCAAATATGAGCATTTCTCTGTTTAATTTCTGTTCCAGGAGCACACAGGCGCCATTAATTCGACCTGTGTTTGAAGCAGTAGTATCACAACAGAGCATCTGCACTTTGTCCTCAAGATTCCAGTCCAACAGAGCATTCCAAACCGCTTCTGCTTGTTCACGACCTGAAGAGTTGTCCAATTTAGGCACAGCAAGAAGTTGTTCTTTATCATCATATGAAATAAGTATTGGAAGTCGTTCTTCTTTACATTTTCGTGAATCTAAAGCGGGTAAAAGCTTTCCGTCCCAATGAACAGTTACAGTATCTGGTACTTTGTTCTGGAAATCAGCTTTAATTGCTTCTGCGCGCTCCGTTCGCTTTTCCGTACGAATTCTTTGAATGGTCGACTTACTAATTGGAAATTCGTCAATGTTATGCCCAAGAGCTTCAATAGTTGCTTCTATAATGTAAACAGAATTCCTCATACTTATCTGACACCGATCTAATGCAGCAACCAGTTTTGGAGTTATGAAACTTTTCCTTACAGAAATATTAGACTCGGATCGTGAGCTCTCAACGGGTGCATGAAAAATTTCTTGTGAACTGTTTTTTTCAGAATCAGATGATGAATCTTCTTGAGGAATATAAGATGAAGTTGAAGGCGCCAGAATTGAATAGTGTTTAGCACGCCGTTTTTGCTCTTCGATGCTTCTAACGCGCGCCTTTTCTTCCTTTTCAGCTAGTTTTTTGTCTACTCCAGCTAAGTGACCAGGCCGACCTGGTTCTCTCTGTCGTTGTAAGAAGATCCTATCTTCGTCAATCTTAATTAATTGCAGCGCATCGGCATGTGCAATATCAAATAAGTTGTCTAAATTTGTAACAAACTCCTGTCTACGCTTCTGAAATACATTTTGCGTCTTATTAGCATTCTTTTGCAAATCCCTCCAAACTTGGTACAAATTCACTAGTTTCTTAACGCAGTTAGGAAAAGATTTAGTTGGAATTCGTGCCTTTTCCCAATAAATAATGCACTCGCGAATAGCCAGATTCGCACTTTCACTTACACTTAAATTCACTTCACGAATATTGTAGAATAGAACTGCGAGTATTTGTCCATTTGAGGGAAGTTTTGAACCAGTAATTTGGTGTTTTACGTTCCCTATTAAAAAAATATCCTTTTTTGAACTGCGTAACTCGACCGACATCTTGATTGTACGAAAATAATGCGTTCACTGATTAAACAAACAAGTAATAACATGAATATCGGTACGATCGCTGCCGCGCGCCTAGTAAACAAGTACCCACATGTTTCGATGTAAGTCGGCACGGGTTGCCGTGTTTCAAATGACATGAAATTTTATATACGGTAGTTTTGACATTATTCGAACAAAATAAGAGGGTATGCGTTATAAAAAAACAACTTTATTTTTTTTGGGACACCCTAATATATATATATATATATATATATATATATATATATATATATATATATATATATATATATATATATATATATATATATGTATATATATATTTGTATGTTCGCGGATAACTCCGCCGTCTGTGGGCGATTTTCAAAATTCTTTTTTTGATGTAAAAGGTATAATCCGAAGTTGGTCCCATTTTCAGAAAATTGGTGACCTGATGATGGGGTCCATGAGGAATCGAGGGAACTCCTCAAATAAATTTTGACACATATGGTGATTTCTCCTTTTTCTGAAGTAGTCCAAGCATATGCTACCAAAAAGTAAGATTTTGCTCCAAGGTATATCCTGGATCCAAAAGTACAGAACAGAACTCCTGACTCCTTATAGATACATGTTTGGGGATTTTGGCGTTGTTTAAAGAACT
Source organism: Glaucopsyche alexis (assembly GCA_905404095.1). Lineage (NCBI taxonomy): Eukaryota > Metazoa > Arthropoda > Insecta > Lepidoptera > Lycaenidae > Glaucopsyche > Glaucopsyche alexis. The sequence goes on from FR990050.1 coordinate 7,601,514, forward strand.
GCAAGCATATGCCACTTTGTCAATTAGAGTAATCATCATCATCACCACCACTATCACAGCATACATGATGATAAAGAAGGTACTTCTCATAGTATTTTACACTAACACGGAGATCTTTGAACATTACTCTGCCGTTTATGGACCTATTTGCAAAATTGTTTTGTTGTTGTAAAGGGTTTAATTCGAAATTGGTCCTTTAGTCACTAAAGTGGAAACATGATGATGCGATCCATGTGGAATCGAGGGAACTCCTGAAAATTTATATCGACACATAGTAATTTTTGATTTTTACTAAAGTAACACAAGCATATGCTACCAAAGAATAAGATGCTGTACCAAAGTATACCCTGAATCCAAAAGCACTGAACAGAACTCCTCAGTATTTAAAGATATGCGTTAGGAAATTTCGGAATTGTTTAAAGAACTGCAAGCATATGCCACTTTGTAACTTACAGTAATCATCATCATCATCTTAATAACAATACCTAATGGAAGCTTGGCGCGTATTCAGTTATACATTCGATCGTTTATTTTAGACGATTTTAAGACGTATTAATAATAATTTAACAAGATATTATATCACTAAAAAGGGTGAAATTATTATTTTTAAACAAAAAATTAAACCGACTTCCAAAGTAAAAATGCACAAAAAAGTATGAAATAAAACTTATTTTATAAATAATTCCCCTTTTTAACCGACTTCCCAAAAAAGGAGGCGGTTAGGGGTCGTCCATTAATCACGTGATGCCTAAAGGGGGAGGGGGGTTCCGAAAAAAAATCACCAAGTATCACCAAGGGGGGGAGGGGGTATAAGGAGACATCACGTGTATTAATTTTCGAATCTAGTCTATGCATACCGAAATTATTTTTGGTTGTAGATTCGTAGTGTTGTTTAAATACTTACAAAACAAAGGACTCGTATAGTTTTAATTGCTTAAATTATTCGATTAAATTGTTTTTTAAGTTAAAGTTTTTCTTTAAACATGACCTGCTCACTATGTAAAAAAAATACATGTGATCTTAGGTGGGGGAGGGGGGGGGTAGTATAAAACCTCACCACGTATCACCAGGGGGAGGGGAGGGGTCACAAAAGTTGTTAAAAACATCACGTGATTAATGGACGGTCCCTTATACGTTCGGCTGTATATATATATTTTTTATTTTTTTTGTATGTTCAACGATTACTCCGCCGCCTGTGGACCGATTTTCAAATTTTTTTCTGTGATGTATAGGGTGTAATCCCAAATTGGTCCTTTTGATATCAAAGTGGTGACCTGATGATGGGATCCATGAGGAATCGAGGGAACTCCTCGAAATTTATATGGACACATATGGTGATTTGTACTTTTTCTGAAGTAGTTCAAGTATATGCTACCAAAAAGTAAGATTTTGCTCCAAGGTATACCCTGGATCCAAAAGTACAGAACAGAACTCCTGGCTCCTTATAGATACATGTTTGGGGTTTTCGGTGTTGTTTAAAGAACTGCAAGCATATGCTACCCTGTCAGTTAGAGTAACCATCATCATCATCACCACTATCACACCATACATCATCAGATTATGATGATATAAAAGGTATTTCTCATAGTATTTTACACTAACACGGAGATCTTTGAACATTACTCTGCTGTTTATGGACCTATTTGCAAAATTCTTTTGTTGTTGTAAAGGGTTTAGTTCAAAATTGGTCCTTTAGTCACTAAAGTGGGAACCTGATGATGCGATCCATGAGGAATCGAGGGAACTCCTCGAAATTTATATCCACACATATAGTGATTTTGACTTTTACTGAAGTAACACAAGCATATGCTACCAAAAAATAAGATATTGTACCAAGGTATACCCTGGATCCAAAAGCACTGCACAGAACTCCTCAGTCTTTAAAGATATGCGTTTGGAAATTTCGGCATTGTTTAATGAACTGCAAGCATATCCAATTTATAACTTACAGTAATCATCATCATCATCTTAATAGCAATACCTTATGGAAGCTTGGCGCGTATTCAATTATACATTCGATCGTTTAGTTTAGACGTTCTTAAGACGTATTAATAATAACTTAAGAAAATATATCTCTAAAAAGGGTGAAATTATTATTTTTAAACAAAAAATTAAACCGACTTCCAAAGTAAAAATACACAAAGAAGTATGAAATAAAAACTTAATCTCTAAATAATTCCCCTTTCAAATTCGGCTAAAATTTTTACTATTTCTCTACTCAATCTTATTAATTTTGAAGTCGGTACCAGCAAATATGAACGTAAGTTCTATAAAATATTGTAGAATATTGTTTGGGCTGGTACCGATTTCAAAATTAAGAAGATTGAGTAGAGAAATAGTAAAAATTTTAGCCGAATTTGAAAGGGGAATTATTTAGAGATTAAGTTTTTATTTCATACTTCTTTGTGTATTTTTACTTTGGAAGTCGGTTTAATTTTTTGTTTAAAAATAATAATGTGACGTATAGGTCCACTGAGAAGGGATTTTGCGAAAATTACCCCCTAAAGGATTAAAACCTCTGTTTGATACTCTTATCAACGTTTGAATATGTAACTATTTTGTTTGTGGTCATAACTCAAATCTGTTTGTTTGTGATATTGTTCTTTGACATGATCTACTAAAACCTTAATTATTTTTTTTCAAAACGTATTAAACTTTGTATGGGGAAAAAATATTAAATGAGTATTTTGGCTTGGAACTTTGTAAATGTAGTCCTAAAAGAAAATAAGTACCTAAACGTGATATCACGATTTTTCGACATTCAACCCCTAAAGGGGTGAACAGGGGTAGGGGTAGGGGTATGAATGTATTTTTTTCACTGTCAGACTCATACTTGACTATATTTTTTGGATTGTTCTCTTCAAGCTCTTTATTTTGATATCCGTAGTACCCAGGGACACACGAGCGGATGAGTTAGTGGTGTGCGGATGTCAGCATACATGTGGAGTCACAAAAGCTCGCTTTAATAATAAACATAAGAGCGCTTCAGAGGTGCACAGTCTGCTGAACAGATTAAGAATTTTCCCTACCATTAATGGTAAAATAACTATTCCGCAAAATTTGGCAACAGTAGTGCCATCAGCTTATATAAAGCGCAGATATAGTAAATGAACTTTTACTCAAGTTATTTGAAGTAAATGAAGTACATTATATTATAAGGTTCAGTAAAATCAATTACGGATATTTTGGGCATATGATCTACTGCTTATGTAAAGACGTTTAGGCAGAAAAATGACAATTATTGTCATACTGGAAAAATAAAATCTTCTTTTATATGGGCGAGTTTGCGTTTGTAAACTTACAATTATTGTTTTATATATTATTTAAATTATTAATTAAATTTTACGTCATATCAAATTATTTCAGTGCATATAAATATTGGTATCTGTAATTAAACTAATAAGTAAATTTACGACTGTGCGAATTCTTTATTTTTAGGGTTCCGTAATACTTAAGGAACCCTTATAGTTTCGCTCTGTCCGTCTGTCTGTCTGTCTGTCTGTCTGTCCGTCTGTCTGTCTGTCTGTCTGTCTGTCTGTCTGTCTGTCCGCGCCTCTAGCTCCTGTAATTATGAATATAAATTTATGAAATTTGGTGCAGTTATAGATTGTGTATAGATCACGGTTTCAGGATCATAAAAAAATAATAATTTTATATTTTAGGGGTGGCTCTCCATACATGTGAAGTGGGGATGAAAAATATTTTTCACTCTACCCCATCGTGTGGGGTATCGTAGAATAGGTCTTTTAAAATAAAGGCAAGGTTCCATATGTTACTTTTTTATAAAGTTGTCCATTTTCGAGTAATCGGCCTCCAAAGTAGTTTGTAAGTTGGTCCCCCCCCTAGCATTTTTAAACTATAGGTGATAGAAACTTGCAAATTTCCATGCTGATAGATCATGCTAAAAACTCTTTAGCAAAATTATTTTGAACCAAATCGGACAGTAACTTTTCGAGTAATTAAAAAAAAAAGCATATTACGCGTTTATAGTTACGGAACCCTCCTTAGACATGTCCTGACATGCTCTTGGTTAGGTTATTAAATCATAGTGTACTATCACAGTGTAATAAAAAGATACAGTGGGCCAACGCATTTGAAGTCGCGCGAAATGCCGCTTTTGTGTAGGTATTCGTCATTGCTGCAGGGTTGTCACAATAATGTGTTTTATTATAATCTGTTGTCATTTTGTGTATTCGTAGTATGTGTATGTAGAGTACTAGCAATAAAACAAAAAATATAGTATATAGAAGTATTGATGAAGAGTTTTATTATAAAAAATACAAATGCGTAAACAAAAGCTCAGGGTTCGCATGATATATTATATCAATTGATGTATATCGGATATATATCATGATATATTATATCAATTGATATTTATGCTTGATCTATATATCAAAATTGATATTTATATTTAAAAATGTAAAATAATGTAAAATAATGTTTTAAATGTAAAAAATCTTACATCAAGTCATAGTCTAAATTCACAGGTCTTATTTTCCGAGAGTTTCACAAGCCTAGGTCATCAAAAACTTGCTATTTGACACGACATTAACTAATCATAGCCGTCGACGCGGCTTGTAACTTAGGTTTATGGCACCCCCTGTTTTTCGGAAGAAAATTCCTTGTTTGTTATTATACAAACGTTATTTTATGGATTTAAGACTTAAATTGATACTCAAAAGTATCTATCGTTGATTTTTAATTTATTTGAAAACTTTGAATATCAATAATAAATACCTAAATGAGTTTAATTTTACTTCCCTATCTTCAAATTATCAGACATACAAATTTTCAACTATTACGAAAAAAACATATCAGAGTATGAAATTTGTATGTAATTTTGAAAATATCAAAAATATCTGATATATAATATCAAAAATATTTTGATATTCTATCATACTGATATTTTGATATTTATTATAAATATCGGAAATTCTTATTAATACGAGATGATGACATGCAGTCTTTCACAGCACATGTAGTATGAACTATTGTAAATAAGTTCCTACATATTTACAACTCAAACGAAACACTGTCGCAAACCACATACGTGGTAGAGCCATGCTTCGGCACGAATGGGCCGGCTCGACCGGAAAAATACCACGGGCTCACAGAAAACCGGCGTGAAACAGCGTTTGCGCTGTGTTTCGCCGAGTGAGTGAGTTTACCGGAGGCCCAATCCCCTACCCTATTCCCTTCCCTACCCTCCCCTATTACCCTATTCCCTCTTAAAAGGCCGGCAACGCACTTGCAGCTCTTCTGATGCTGCGAGTGTCCATGGGCGACGGAAGTTGCTTTCCATCAGGTGACCCGTTTGCTCGTTTGCCCCCATATTTCATAAAAAAAAAAAAAAAACAATCAAATTAAAAAGCGTCAACCCCGGCTGACGTGTCCCAAGCGAGTGTATGGCAGCTTGGGCTCGCTACCGGCCCTCTCTCACCCCGCACGCCTCGCACGATTACTCTGTCTAGACGTGTCCGTTGGACGACTGTAAGTTCTATAGGCTGTGGTACTATAGTAACTTTTGTTTGCTAGCCTATTTTGCCCTCTTACAGATCGATGATGTTATGTTTAGCATTTTATGTGTCTCGGAACCTTATTGTATATTTTTAAACACATACAATAAGTACCTATTTTTAAGGAAAACGGATGTCTTGGGTTTTTTATCAATAATAATCAATCTCTAATCGGAATCAGATCATATTTCGTGAGATAATTATTTATTAATTGCGTAAAATAATTCCTATTTTTGATGAATTTAAACATCTCCAGGATATATGTATTCCTGTTCTACATCGCAACATTGTCGAGGCTACTGTGCTCACTAAATGTGTTCAAGTATTCACACCTAAAATACCATTGATCCCACTAGAGTATCCACTTGTATTTAAAAGAATTCAGATTCCCCTAAAAGTATGCTTCGCCATGACCATCAATAAAGCTCAGGGGCAGTTATTAAAAGTGGCTGGGAAGACCTAAGACTGATGCACTGACAGTTCTATGTTGCGTGTTCCAGAGTAAGGCCCGTATCAATGCCCGTATTAATAAACCGTTCTCAAACTCGTTCTCAAGATCTTTCTCGGCTGAGAAGGTCTCAAGTAGCGATTAGCTTCTCAAGAAGGTATAATATTTAATTCATAGTATGATCTCAACACGTTTTCAGTTGATAACGTTCTTGAGATCACTTTCTCAACTTCGTCATTTACACGACAAAGAACGAATGAAATTACGTTTCGTTTACACTTCTACAGAGATCGGATTTATTGAATAAACATTCCTTCAATATTTATTTTTAAAAATGTAATATCTAATAATATAAATACCAAAAAAAGTTTAATTTGTATTTTTTATATTGAAAAACCTGATATTCATTAATTTTCACGTAGATATTAATGTTTAATAATCGATGACATTATAATATCTATATTTTTATAACAACTAGGTAAAACGGAATGCGGATCACAAACATTCGAAAAAGTTCTACTTCTTCTTTTTCTTTAAAATGGCTCCTCAGTGATTCGCCAATATCAGAGTGTGTTGACGAAAACTTTGCTGAGTGGGTTTCATGAATAAACAAGGGTATGGTGTACTGAATGAAGTCTGTTGAATTATAATCTAAAACCTGGAACAAACACAAACATTTAGGGTTAGTACTTACCACAGTTTTATTTTGTTAGTAACAATATATAGGTATGTACATAAAGTTTCAATAAAAGGAGTATTTACAAAACGCAGAACAGATTTAAGGGTGATAGGGCGAGGAATCGTAGGAGGGGGAGGGAACTGATTTAATGAGGATTGGTTTTTTGGACACCGAAAAACAAGTTCGGCTGTCAAGTGTCAAATCAAGTCACTTTTGTTTTGATATTTATCTTTGGTATTTAGTGCTATGATTTATAAATCAAATAGGTTTAATGTAAATAAATAAATTAAATCGAAAATATTTCTATAAATATACTCGACGCTGGCAGAAGGGTGCAAAACCTTTGCAACCGCGATTGCCAAAAAAAGATGAAGAGGTATCAACAAAAGTCTTTTTATTCTTATCTTTGTTTTGTGTTGAGTATGTAGCGTAAATTTGAGTTTGACTAATCGTAAGTATTTAGATTATAATTTACATAATTGCAAAACAATAAAAAACACAGCAAATAATTTTCTAGTGTATCCCAAGCCGTTCTCAAGTCAGGTTTTGACCATACTTACGAAACCGCGTCTCAAGAAACAGTTTGACAGCTTAGGAACCGTCCATTAATCACGTGATGTTTTTAACAACTTTTTAGACCCCTCCCCTCCCCCTGGTGATACGTGGTGAGGTTTTATACGACCCCCCCTCCCCCACCTAAGATCACGTGTATTTTTTTTACATAGTAAGCAGGTCGTGTTTGAAGAAAAACTTTAACTTAAAAAACAATTTAATCGAATAATTTAAGCAATTAAAACTATACGAGTCATTTGTTTTGTAAGTATTTAAACAACACTACGAATATACAACCAATAATCATTTCGGTATTGCATAGACTATATTCGAAAATTAATACACGTGATGTCTCCTTATACCCCCTCCCCCCCCCCTTGATGATATTTGGTGATTTATTTTCGGACCCCCCCTCCCCCTTTAGGTATCACGTGATTAATGGACGACCCCTTACTGAGAACACAGTTGAGAACAAGTTTCGTTTATTAATACGTTCTCACTCAGTTGAGACGCCGTCCCTACAGCTGTACTCAAGTACGATCTATTAATTAAAACAAATTCTTGAGAACATTCTTGAGAATCGTCTCAACTATGAGAACGGTTTATTAATACGGGCCTAAGTTCGGCTAGTAGTAGATAATATGGTGGTAATCCTTGCTCCGCACGGCATTACAGTTAATCTATACATATAAAATCCTTTGTCCTGAATGACTGACGGATCAACGCACAGCCTAAACTGCTGATCGTAGAGACTTGAAACTTGCAGGGCTTGCTCTTTGTAATGCGTAGGGATCCGATAAGAAGGGATTTTTCGAAATTCGACTCCTAAGGGGGTGAAAAGGGGGAAAACAGTTTATATGGGGCAACGTGATTCCTTGGTTCAATCTACTTCATATTTTGCACAAACATTATGTAACAGAATTGATGGAATTCGTGTATCATAGTTTATTGAAATCCGTCACCTAACGGGAATAAAAAGGGAAAGAAAGTTGTTTGGGAGCGATTTGCTTTAAAGTTGATATTAATACTCCTTAGTGCTTTTGATATAAAGCTCACAAGCAATCGATCGATTTAGTCTTTACAATTTAAACATTTACTGGATTCGTAGTTGCAAGTAAATCGGTTTAGATAAAAATTGAATATAGTCTGAGATCCTAGGATCACCTTAATACACTTTTTGTATGAAACTTGTATATATACGCGTAAATTTTGTTCCAAATTTTGACGCCCATCGCAGAAACTAGCTGGTAGGACTTAGACTAATCATTTTGTGTAATAGTTTGTCGTTAGCAATTTACTTTCAAATACGAATTAATGTCCAATTTGATCGAAGAAATCGATAGCCCGTGAGTGGGGAGCTTGTGGGAATAGTGGTGGCAAGCCAGGTGGTGCTGACCAGGAGAGATGTCCCCTGCTTGCTGACCAGTCGTTGTAGTGAGAGTGCCCGTTGAAGCCGATGAGGGTTCGACCAGGCCGCGGTGCGTTGAGGCTGGTGGTCGAGGTACCCGAAGAGGCTGAAGCTGGCTGGCGTGGTGCGGAGGGATGGGGAGTGATGATGATGATTGATGTCCAGAAAGTTGCGTGTTCTGTCGAGGGTCAGGTAGTCTTTACGGTAGGAGTGCGAAGAGGGGGTTTGACCCCCTCCTACACCGTCCCCTAGGGGTGGTGTACAGACCGGTATTTTGGGGATAGTTTTAGTTAAACTATTTTTATGACTGGGAGGGCAGTCCTCCCTGGCGTGGGGTCCGACCCCATCCTCACTCTCTGACGAGTACTTGTAATCATTTCAGCTGTCGTATATATACTTTCCGAGCTCAGAAACTTCGATAGCGCGATTCAGGACTGTGCGCTGATTGGTCCGCCACAAGCTTTATTTTTATTTTGACATAATATTATATTGCCATCATGTTGAAAAATAAATCTGACAAGAATTCGAAGGCAAAATTCAGTTGTGTGGTCGCCAGCAAAATTTGATGACAAATCCTCTGATTAACTAGGCACTTAGATATTTGCGATTGCTGCATTTAATATATTCATAATACATATTATATTATATACTGACGTCCTCTGTGGCTCAGTGGTTGTGCATGTTGGTGCTCAAGCCGAGGGTCGCGGGTTCGAATCCCGTCGACGGAACAAGAAGTATTTTTGTGTTCCTGGGTCATGGATGTGTATTAAATATGTGTATAGTATAAAAATATTAAAATATATATTTCCGCTGTCTGGTACCCGTAACACAAGTTCTTCGGATACTTACCACGGGACCCGATTGACGTGGTGTGAAGCATCCATAGATATTATTATAATTATTATAGTATTTCAGTAGAATATCTTGAGTGTATAATTAAATTTATTTCTCTTTTGTTGTAAGTAATATTTAAATTATTTATTTGTGCGTGATTTATCAGTGTTTAATATATTAGACTAGTCAACAAGTTCAAAAACGTGAAAAATAGAGATAAAGGTCCTAAAAATATGAGCGATGGCTCATTCGATTCGGAATCACCTCTAGAAAAATGTTTTTGAAGGATTTTGGTGCAGGTTAAAAATTGCAATTGTTATTAACAAAATAAGATAAAAAAAATGATATTTCGTTTTTTGTTAATAACTCGAAAAATATTAACATTTAAGCAATTTTGAAAAAAGCTCGTTAAAGAGGAGGAAATTTCCAATAAAAAAGTCCTAACTCCCGGAATTCTATCTCCATTATTTATAATTTTAATTAGACGTTGAAAATAGGGCTCCGCGCCGCAGTTACGGCATGAGCGCGCCGCCGCTAAAGAGAGTTCAGCAATAAAAATATTTTTTTTATAACATAAAATGTGATTTTAAAAATTTGAAAAAATTCTAGTATCTTCTTAACACTTGAAAGAATCGAGCCCTGAAAAAAAAAAGTTTAATCACCATTTTTCAAAAAGTTATTCAATTGTTAACTAACCAATTTTTTCTCAATCTCCATGGGCATAAACAATGGGATGAAAGGTATAAATAATTGGCCTATAAATTTTAAACTTCGTGGAGCCCTTTTGGTATATGTACTTTATAAGATCCTGCGGTTTATTTTCATTAAAGTTTATTAATTTGTTAATTATGATTTTTTATAACTATTGAAAAATTAAAAATCTAAAAAATGTTGATAAAAATTTTTTTTTCAATTAATATTTAGCTATGCCTGTTTTCACATTGAACAATGGCAGTAATTAACAAAGGTTATGAATTTTTTACGTGATTTGTTTATAAAATTGTTATAAACAAATAGAGAAATACAATATTTAAAAAAAATTTTTTTTGCTATTTTGTTGTTTACAAAAAATTATGATTTTTAAAAAAAAATTTTTTTCTTAATTTTAATTTTTAATTGTTTAAAAACGATTTTTTTATATTTCGATTGTTTAAATAATAAGTTAAGAAAATTTTTTTCTTTTAAAAATCATAATTTACACTTTTAAATAGTTAAGCAAAAAAAAAATTTTTTTTATTTATAATTTAATTGTTTATTAGTTTAACAATTTGTTATAAACAAATATCGACCAACGTTATATTTTTTTTCTGAAGCAGAAAAAAATTATAAAAATAGCTATATAAAATAAAGTGCAAAAAAAATTATTTATTTATTATAATACTTTTTAATATCGTACGATACGGTAATTATAGAGCCTACCTACTTGAAAAAAATTTTTTTGCACTTTATTATATATAGCTATTTTTATAATTTTTTTCTGCTTCAGAAAAAAAATTAACGTTGGTCGATATTTGTTTATTACAAATTGTTAAACTAATAAACAATTAAATTATAAATAAAAAAATTTTTTTTTTTGCTTAACTATTTAAAAGTGTAAATTATGATTTTTAAAAGAAAAAAATTTTCTTAACTTATTATTTAAACAATCGAAATATAAAAAAATCGTTTTTAAACAATTAAAAATTAAAATTAAGAAAAAAAATTTTTTTTTTAAATCATAATTTTTTGTAAACAACAAAATAGCAAAAAAATTTTTTAAAAAAGATTGTATTTCTCTATTTGTTTATAACAATTTTATAAACAAATCACGTAAAAAATTAATAACCTTTGTTAATTACTACCATTGTTCAATGTGAAAACAGGCATAGCTAAATATTAATTGAAAAAAAAAAATTATCAACATTTTTTAGATTTTTAATTTTTCAATAGTTATAAAAAATCATAATTAACAAATTAATAAAATTTAATGAAAATAAACCGCAGGATCTTATAAAGTACATATATCAAAAGGGCTCCACGAAGTTTAAAATTTATAGACCAATTATTTATACCTTTCATCCCATTGTTTATGCCCATGGAGATTGAGAAAAAATTGGTTAGTTAACAATTGAATAACTTTTTGAAAAATGGTGATTAAACTTTTTTTTTTTCAGGGCTCGATTCTTTCAAGTGTTAAGAAAATACTAGAATTTTTTCAAATTTTTAAAATCACATTTTATGTTATAAAAAAAAATATTTTTATTGCTGAACTCTCTTTAGCGGCGGCGCGCTCATGCCGTAACTGCGGCGCGGAGCCCTATTTTCAACGTCTAATTAAAATTATAAATAATGGAGATAGAATTCCGGGAGTTAGGACTTTTTTATTGGAAATTTCCTCCTCTTTAACGAGCTTTTTTCAAAATTGCTTAAATGTTAATATTTTTCGAGTTATTAACAAAAAACGAAATATCATTTTTTTTTATCTTATTTTGTTAATAACAATTGCAATTTTTAACCTGCACAAAAATCCTTCAAAAACATTTTTCTAGAGGTGATTCCGAATCGAATGAGCCATCGCTCATATTTTTAGGACCTTTATCTCTATTTTTCACGTTTTTGAACTTGTTGACTAGTCTATATATAGGTTTTTAGTTTTTACCCAAAGCAATGACTTTTAAGATGTTTTTTGTTTATCTGTACGTTTGTGCACGCTAATCTCCGAAACTATGGAACGAATTTTTATAAAATTTGTTACCGTAGTAGTTTAGGCTTTGGATAAACACAGCGACTGGATAAACACATAGGACTCACTTTTTATCTCGGAAAATTTTTGGGTTGGGTTTTGGGCTTTCACGCAGTTAGGATAACTCTGCTTACAATTTTGTGTAGGTATTTCAATTCAATAGTTAAAATCCTACAAACCTATCTACAAAAAGATTTAGTAATCTAAAGAATAACATAATATAATATGCTGTAGAACCAGATATTTGAATTGGTTAAAACTTTACCTAGGTATTACCTTATCATTAATATGTATGATTCTATGAGGAATAAGAGAGAAGCTCGATGGCTTCGTGGTCGTACTGCTAACTCATCTTTCTCTCAAACTCTGCCGTGGTCCCAACTAGGATGGGCGATCACAATCCAAATTATTTTTATTAAGTTCAAAGTCCACAACGTCTTCCCATTCAAAAGATTTTCGAAAACGTTAAAATACTAATTATCGGCTACAAAGAAATCCTTACTTAATATTAAACCTAAACGCGAAAGTTTGTATACAGTAGGTACATAATAATATGTTTAGATTTTAAAGTAAAGTAAAAAAAACACGTAAAGAATTTTGATGAAATCAGGAGGTGAAGCAGAATTAGCACATAATACTTTTTGCAGCTTATTAAATTTTATTTATGGTACTACAGTTCCCGGTACATTTCTTGAGTGTACGCCTTCGCAGTAAACATTCAAATAAAATACAACTGATACGGCTGTGCAGTGCCTACACCATTAAGTATTCAATTTTGGTAATGGTATTTTCCCGAACAAGCTTTCCCTCTGACGCGAGCGAAGCTGCGGGCAGAAGCTAGTGTAGTATGCTGGTAGTACAGTGCTAATGTTTTTGAGAATAAACGAATACTTTATGTATGGTATTTTATATTTATTATTATTTTTTCACACATATACCTATCTAAACATAATACGTACGAGATTGCACTACTACAAGCATACGGTGTGTCCATGATTGTGTTGGAAAAATTGTGGACAGCTGAAGGGGACGTTAAAATTTTCAAACTGGATCGTTTTGGATCGTTCTATGAAAGCTGTACGTAAATCAGATGTAAGTACATATTTTAGCAGTAGTGACTTGTGACTTGTTACATATGTTTTGGGCGACAAAATGACAAATTGAAATTGACACAGTAAATGCTTAATGCCTTAAATACCTGTCCTAAAACTACTGTAAGCTTAACAAATACTTTAGCACCATCAATGGATAGACCTATACTACATTACTTGTTTTGGAATTTGGACATAAAGGACTATTAGTATTTTCTATTTGAATCGGTTAGATTAGTATTTCATATTCGTAATTTTTTTTTTCTTTATTGAGAGTCATTAAAGCTCTTAACTATTTCTATTACTAGGAAACTCAGATCAGGAAATCATTCTAACAGAGGTCACAGTATTTTGTAAGAAAACTCAAAAAATAGTCTAAAAAAAGAAAACAAAAATTTTCCATCTCACAAAAACAAAAATTTAAAATTGGTACAATAATTAAATAATATTGATAATAATTATTTACATTAATTAATTATAATCAAACGAGAAAAACTTACTCTGTACGTTCTTGCTGACCATTTCGAATTCACAGGCACTAACTGAAAGAACGGGCACTGCGCGCGCGCAATCTCGTAGAGCGCTACGGAGTCGCTACGAAGTATTATTAGCTGTATCGAAAATAATGACAACAGCGAATTAATTGCGTGCGATCGGCGCAAGATTTGGACTCGGAATGACAGGGATCTCGGTGTTGTGATAAAGTAGTATAATATAGTGTTGGACAAATATATTTTATTACTTACTTGCCGATAAACCTAGTTCCTACGTCAATATGGACATAGTAGTAAGTAAATGCGAATATCACGAACTACAGCTGAAGTGCACTGAAAAATATTTTTTTTTAATAATAACGATATCTAAAATCTAAATAAGGTTTGATCGGCACGACGAATTGGATGCCTTCGACTTGGACTTTGCCCAGCAGTGGAATACAATATAGACTAGTGCCTAGATAAGTTTTGAAACAAAATAAATTTATAGTAGGATGATAGCCACTGGAAAAGGAAGAGAATAAAACAAAAATAATTTACGGGCGATTTGAGGACGGGAAGTGAAGGGGGTGAGTTTTTAAGAGTACACTAGTCGGCGGCTCGAAATCACTGGAAGGCGTGGCCTAAATGCATGCTATTTCACCCAACATGGCGGGAAAGGGATAGACTCATAAAAGAGCAGTAAGAAGCTATAGTGCACACATGTATAACCGCTCTGTAAAGTTTATTATGCGCTACGCACACATACCTACGCAATTTCATTCAATAGGAAGGTATGGAGCTCGCTGCACGCTTCACGCGAGTTGACGCGAGTCATACGACACAAGCGATAGCTAGGTCCTGTATAATATTTAATCTTATCTATTTAAATATGTACACCAATAAATAAAATTGAAGTGTATGTTTGTAATTTTAAATAAACAGATTTTTAATTATTTAATTTGAAAGTAGGTACATATATAAGATACTCACAGTAAAAATCTATTTTTTAATTTTTGTCTGTCCGACTGTCTGTCTGCTTGTACCGGATCAGTTCTGAAACGGCTGGACTGATTTTCACGGAACTTTCACTGATAGATAGCTAATGTTATAAGCAGTAAATTTGGCTACTTTTATCTAAGGGTTCCGTAATCCATTTAAAAAAGTAGGGATCCGTTTTTGTTGGTTCTACGCAAACGAAGTTGCGGGGATCAGCTAGTCTATAACTTCTATACTAATATAATAAAGAGGAAACGTTTGTTTGTTTTATTGAATAGGTTCCGAAACTACTGGACCGATATTGAAGAAATTTGGCACAGATGTAAAGTAGACGACGGGGAAGGACATAGGCTACTTTTTATCGCGGAAAAATGTACGGTTTCTGCGAATAAACATACATTATGTATAAAAATGAAACTCCCAAAATATAGGTACTGCGGTAAGCTCATCACGTCCAAAAACTACACCACATTGGATAATTATATTATCTGGCAAATAATATTGTCCGGAATTCAAAAGACCGGGGAAAATTCAGTGCATTTCAAATAGAACTTTTCGCTAATACAATCGAACTAAAAAGCAAACACACGACTGTCGAGTTGTCACGAAATTGATTTTTGACTCCGAATTTCCCTTGCCCTTCCGGATTCCGGACAAATACTCCCAAAATTAGTAGTACCTACTTAGTCAGACCGCCCGTGCCGTAGATGCCTTGAATTTGGCGGTGAGCGTCGCGGCGCATTAGTTGATACTTGACACAGAATAGAGACTAACTTTCAGTTGTTATAAAAATTAGACCTTATAATAATATTTTCCAGTAATCCCTGGTAGATACTATATCGATAGGTAACTGTGTTGGTGTTGGTACTAACTGTGTTGAGAGTTGATACATCAACTGACAAAATTTGTCGAATGTGTAGGTAGGGTATGTTATTATTCGACAAATTTTACTATTCGAATAATTCGAATATATTGGCGAACCATTATTCGAATATATTCGAAATTCGAATAATTCAAATAATACGAAACTTTTGTAAATACATTTTAATGTCCAAAGGACAATAATATTACAGATTGTTTTTTATTATTCATTTATCAGATTATTTAAATTTGGGGTAAAACATTTTTGAGAGTCGGAACACTGCACAAAAATTGGAATATGCTGTAAAAAGTACTATGTTCTAATAAAATAGAGCTAAATATTATTTTTAAAGAAACAATTAAACCGACTTCCAAAGTAAAAATACCCAAAAAAGTATTAAATAAAACTTTTTTTCTAAATAATTTCCCTTTTAAATTTGGCTAAAATTTTAACTTAATTTTGAAGTCGCTACCAGCCCAAACCCTACAGTATTTTATAGAACTTACGTTCAAATTTGCTGGTACCGACTTCAAAATTAAGAAGACTGAGTAGAGGAATAGTTAAACTTAGGGGAATTATTTAGAAAATAAGTTTTATTTCATACTTTTTTGTGTATTTTTACTTTGTAAGTCGGTTTAATTTTTTGTTTAAAAAAAATATTTTACAATTTTTAGTGATATTTGTTAAATTATTATTAATACCTCTTAAGAACGTCTAAAATAAACGATCGAATGTATACTTGAATACGCGCCAAGCTTCCATTAGGTATAATTAATAAGATGATGATGATGATTACTCTAAGTTACAAAGTGAAATATGCTTGCAGTTCTATAAACAATGTTGAAATTTTCAAACGCGTATCTTTATAAACTGAGGAGTTCTGTTCAGTGCTTTTGGATCCAAGAAACACCATGGCACAAAATCTTATTTTATGGTAGCATATGCTTGTGTTATAGTGCGGTTCAAATGAGAATAGGATCGAGTCGGCGCCATATTGTTTCGAATTTAGAATGTTATGTTAGTTAAATTTATGTTTAGACTAGCTGTTGCCCGCGACTTCGTTCACGTCAACTGATGGCGCAATAATGCATTAATTTCGACCAAAATTTGATTAACATAAAAAAGGTTATAGTGAGTCAATCTTAACAGATTTTTTTATATCATTTAAAGAGCAATAATTCTTTCATAGATATTTTTTGGGTAACTTGAGCCGTTTACGCAGTGCACGCAACGTATGCCCTCAAATAAAGATCAAATATGAATATTTTTCCCCGTTTTTTCAACATTTTCACTGATACTTCGCTCCTGTTAGTCGCAGCGTAATGTTATATAGCTTAAAGCCTCGACAAATGGACTATCTAACACAAAAAGAATTTTTCAATTCGATTTAGCAGTTCCTGAGATTAGCGCGTTCTAACAAACAACGTAAGCCCTCAAAGATGAATAATTTTCCCCGTTTTTTCCACATTTTCCACTGTTTCTTCGCTCCTATTGGTCGCAGCGTGATGCTATACATATAGCCTAAATCCTTCCTCTATAAATGGACTATCCAATACAAACATATTTTTTTTTTTCAAACCAGTAGTTTCCGAGATTAGCGCGTTCAAGCAAAAAAAAAACTCTTCAGCTTTGTAATATTAGTATAGATAGCTGTTGCCCGCGGCTCCGCCCGCGTAAGTGACACAGTGGCCTATTAACATTATTATGTATAATGAGGCTGGGAACACTCTTCTTTACTTCCTATTCTGCGAATGTAGTTTGAGTTGATGTGCCACAATAAAGGGCTACAGTAACCCACGGGAACCGTATAATATGTCTCGCGATAAAAAGTAGCTTAAAGTTGTAGACCACGAGGAAGAACACTTCCTCGTGGTCTACTTTATATCTGTGCCAAATTTCATGATGATAGGTTTAGTAGTTTTTACGTGAAACTGTAAATAAAATTTTCCACGGGAACCGTACATTTCCCTGCGATCAAAAGTAGCCTATATCCTTTCTCAGGCTACACTCTCTGTATCTGTGTACCAAATTTCGTTACAATCGGTTCAGTAGTTTTGGCGTGGAAGACGGACAAACAGACACACACTTTCCCATTTATAATATTAGTATGAATGTATTATGAAGACAATATGTATTAAATGCAGCATTCGCAAATATTTAAGTGCCTACTTTTTCAAGAGTAAGATTTTCATCAATTTTAAATTTTTAATATTCTTGTCTAGTTATGTTCTTGTCAACAAGATGACAATATATTAAGTCAAATTAAAAATAAAGCTCCCCACTCACGGGCTATCGATTGCTTTGATCAAATTGGAAATTAATTCGTATTTGAAAGTAAATTGCTAACGATAAACTATTACACAAAATGATTACTGTAAGACCTACCAGCTAGTTTTTGCGGTGGGGGTCAAAAGTTGGAACAAAATTTATGCGTATATATACGAGTTTCATATAAAAAGTATAATAAGGCGGTCCTAGGATCTCAGACTATATTCAATTTTTATCTAAACCGATTTACTTGCAACTACGAGTCCAGTAAATGTTTAAATTGTAAAGAATAAATCGATCGATCGCTTGTGAGTGGGAGCTTTAAATCAAAAGCACTAAGGAGTATTTATATCAACTTTAAAGCAAATCGCTCCCAAACAACTTTCTTTCGCTTTTTATTCCCGTTAGGGGACGAATTTCAATAAACTATGATACACGAATTCCATCAATTCTGCTATGTAATGTTTGTGCAAAATATGAAGTAGATTGGACCAAGGAATCACGTTGTCCCATACAAACTGTTTTCCCCCTTTTCACCCCCTTAGGAGTCGAATTTCGAAAAATCCCTTCTTATCGGATCCCTACGCATTACAAAGAGCAAGCCCTGCAAGTTTCAGGTCTCTACGATCAGCGGTTTAGGCTGTGCGTTGATCCGTCAGTCATTCAGGACAAAGGATTTTATATGTATAGATAATTGATTACTATTTAAAATTCTTATTTAAATTCAATGCAATACTATTAATATTTATATGCACATTAGTTTTTCTGAAAATCACACTTTTCAAGTGATATTTGACAGATAAAGGCCATTGACGTTCCTATTCTCATTTGAAACGCGTTATACTTGAGAAAAAGTGAAAATCACTATATATGTCCATATAAATTTCGAGGAGTTTCCTCGATTCCTCATGGAACACATCATCAGGTTTCTTCTTTTGTGACTAAACGACCAATTTCGAATTATATCCTGTACAACAACAAAAGAATTTTACAAATAGGTCCATAATTGGCATATTATATAATAATAATATAATATAATATCTATGGACGCTTCACACCACGTCAATCTGATCCCGTGGTAAGTTCTCGAAGAACTTCTGTTACGGGTACCAGACAACGGAAATATATTTAATACTTTCATACTATACACATATTTAAGATTTTTATTATATTATACACATATTGAATACACACCCATGACCCAGGAACACAGAAAACTTTTTGTTCCTTCGGCGGGATTTGAACCCGCGACCCCCGGCTTGAGCACCAACACGCTCAACCAACTGAGCCACAGAGGTCGTCGAATATTAATGTCCAAAAGATATCCGTGTCAGTGAAAAATCAATAATCATCCTAATATGATGATGTACGGTGTCATAATGGTGTTGATGATAATGATAACAGTTCAGGCATATGCTCGCAGTTCTTTACACAATGCCGAAATCCCCAGACATGTACCTACCTATCTATAAGGAGTCAGGAGTTTGTTTTGCACTTTTGGATCCAGAGTATACCTTGGTGCAAAATTTTATTTTTTGGTAGCATATGCTTGGATTACTGCAGAAAAAGTCTAAATTACCATAATATGTGTCCATATAAATTTGGAGGAGTTCCCTCGATTCCTCATGGATCCCATCATCAGGTCACCACTTTTTTGGAAACGGGACCAACAATTTTGAAAATCGGTCCATAGACGGTGGAATTATCATCTAACATACAAAAAAAATTAGGTAAAACAGTTGACCTAAAAGCCATCCGTGCAACTTCCCGATAATCGCTGAAATTTTATCTAATGCGTCATTTTTGAAGTTATCGAGCTCAAAAAATATTCACTGATAATTTTCTTTCGCTCTCCGAGCTCAAAAGTCTGATGAAAGTTTAATAAAACACTATTTTTTTTTAATTTGAAACTGTCATAACTTTGGAATGAATCAACCGATTTTCACGCGATTGGTGGCAATCAATGCAGTTTTTTGTCTTTTGAAAGAATCGACAGCAAAAATTTCGGAGTAATTCCGAAAACACTTTTGACGGGATTAGCGGCGATTGACGTGGTTTTTCGAGATTAAGAGTTCATTAGTTTTTGGAGTTGATCGATAAAGCCGTTTAAAAGTTATTCCAAAAAACCACTTTAAATATTTTTTTTCACAGTTTTTTTTTGAGATTTCTTTAAATCTATCTGTCCGAATCGGTCCAAATTGTATTCAAAATCTAAGTTTTGCCAAGCCCTTTCGAATGGCGCCAGCCGCAATAAAATCGTTCAAACCGTTCGAAAGTTATAAGAGGCTTACATACTTACACACACGCGCGCACACACACACACACACACACACACACACATACATAGTGACTACCCTCACGGGGGTAGTCAGGGCAGCTTCCTGTGACCTCAGAACGTCGAGATCTGATGAGAATTCGATTTTTGCAAAACGGGGTAAAACCAATAACTTCCCGATTTTTGATTGAAAGTCGTTTAAAAATCAAACCCACGATGTTGTTCTGTCAAAATGATCCACTCCAGACTAAATCGGTACTCGTGTAAGCAACATAGGTAAGTAAACAAGATAAACTGTCAAAAAAAGCACTCGAAAAAGAGTTTAATGTTGTAATTAAAAAACTTACTTATATATGTAAACATATTTGGTTATATTCTTAAAAGCATTGATCGGCGCGCGATCTCCTAGATTTTCTATAAGTCAGATTATTTTTTTCGAGCGTTTACTACACTGTTGTAAACGCTCGTGCGCCTCGATTTATATAGTAGTTTTAAAAATTTATATAAAATTCGTCAAACTAATTTAGTTTAAAATTTAAACAGCATATTAAAGATAAAAGGTTCTTCTCATAGATTATGTAAGTAAGAAACAAAAGGAGCAAGTAAATACATAAATATCATAATTTTATATAACTATAATTCCTGATAATTTCGCATTCTTTAAATTTTATTTTTATGACATAGAAACATATATAAAAATAATCTGACTTATAGAAAATCTAGGAGGGGATACAACAAGTTTGTGAAGATTTTTTCTTTTTAAAAAATGTAAGCGGTTTTAGCTATTATATGTTTTGAAAATGCCCCTGTACCTAAAGTTGTAAAAACTTCTGGTTAGTTTTGTCAGTTTTATTCAAAAGTTTGAAATTATTTTAAAATAAATGATAAGGGAAAAATTAGAATACAATATTTTCTAGTGTTTTTTTACATATAAAAATCAGAATAACCAGTTTTTGTTAAATATAAACGCATTTGAAAAGTAGCGTTTTTCGTGAAATCTGAGACGCGCGCCGATTAATGCTCTTAAAAACATAGGTAGTAAATCTTTAAAAAAAAATCTTTTTTGAATTTCAACCTGACCGTGTTTTTTGTATCTCTTTATGTTTTCAATGAGCTAGATGAGTGTAATTATTTTATATATATAAAAATCAAACATAAAATCTAAAAAATATTAGTGAAAGAATTTTTTCGATATCTCAAAAACTGAATTTTTTATTAATTTTTAAAGTTGGATGTTTTTAAAATCAGCGCGAGCTTGACCGCTCAACGCGTGACGTCACTTCGCCGACTCCGTCCGCCGCCGCGCCGGGATGTAACGAACTCGTGCAGTAATTTTGGAGTTTTATTGAATTTTTTGGAATTATGGTGATAAAATAACATATAGATATAATTGTATAACACCTTTATGTATAATACAACGGTTAGCACTCCAGAAAAATACTTTTTTCATGTGCCCAACGACAAAATCTGAGAAAATTAGTTGTGTAAAGTGTTGAAAAAAGTGTTATAGCTACAAAAATCAGTAGTAGACGGGTCTGGATAAGTTTTGAGGGTGCAAAAATTCTAAAGTCTTTTATTTTTTGCATATAGTTTCCGGACCTTCTTCTTAGTCTAAAATTTGATTTTGTGCCATTTTGGATGGCTGCGTTTGTAGCAATTTAGGTTTTTGTGTCTTTCATGGATATTGGCCCAAAAGAAAATTATAGCTAAAAATTTTACTATCACGATATTAAGGAAAGAGTAACCGATGCACATATGCAGTTTGAGTCGTATGCAACCAGGGGTTTCCTGGTATTCGGCTACTATATTATAAAACATGGTCCCACCAGACCCACAACTATTCTAATGTCTGACAAATCTTAAAAAACTGTTCAGAGTGTTAATATCTGAGTCTGTAAGAAAGATGTGCCACATTCGGCAATTTCGTATAAAGATATTCCATTTTTTTTCCTCAAACTTGCTATAAAAACTACTAATGAAACTTTTAGTTAGTAGAGTTCATATCTATATGATGATTATGGTGTTACAAAACACTTTCTATAAGTTTAACCATGTTTATCCGTGGGATTTTTTATTAGAATGTAAAAAACCAACTTTTATCATGTATCAATGGCGAATACGGGGTGCGGGCCTCTCGCCACGCGGGGAGGGGCCCAAGTTTCATATTAATACGACATTAGATACGACAAAATGAAATGACAATTTATGTGACAACTTGACAAGTAATAATGTTCTAAATATGCGAAATTTATAATTTCAATTTTAAATTTATTTCATGTTTAACGATGCCAAGACGAGACCATAATATTGTTACGTGTTAGGGTTCGAAGGATTTGGAGAGAAAGACCTGCTGACTCCTTTGAAGACTTTATTTACTAGCACTTAGTCCAACATTAAGCACTAGGTCCAAACACTAAACACTAAGTCCAAACACTAAGCACTAACGGTGTCCTTAATCGTAGCCAAGTCGTGGGTTTCACTCCTGGTATCATCACATCACTAATATTCACATCGATATCGCCTCTTTCGCTTCTCAAGTCGAACTCCCGATCACTAGTTTTCACTCGTATCGCCCGTATCGCTTCGGATGAAGCTCAAACTGAACTCGACTCGCTCGCATTCTTCCGACGTATTTATACCGGTCGATACGAGTCCCAGACGACTCCAGAAGGTTCCCGAGTCGCGTGACCGTGTTAGATTTATTCTGGAACGTTTGCACAGTAGCGCCATCTAGTACTGAGTAGGGGGCCCCACGCTGTCCCTGTTCACACCAAGTGGTTTCATCGGTTGACGCTAGATGGTGCTATTCTCTGTGTTCGTAACAATATTATGACTCGCCAATAAAAAATGTCTTCAGATCTCGTCTAGAACCTTCTGACTCCACTCTACGTTCTCTAACTCTATAAAGCTTGAATTTACTACACTACTCGTAAAGTAGAAAATAGGCTTAAGATAAAAAATATTTTAGTCACTGTTCATAGCTTTTCTGTTAGAGAACACAATGTTCTGGCACAACGACGACGCTCGTGTGGAGTGTACCTTATACAAAAGCTCATGAAGTAATGAAACGGTCAAGCTATGCATTTTGACTCATTAGACGGATCGCGCTAGCTGTTTTTTAGAGGGAAGTGGAAAAATTCTAATGTTGCTGAATTTTTTCTGTACCTATATGTAGTTGATAGAGTAGTCCCTAGGGAGTTAATAATTAAATTTTGTGCCATGTCTGCCTATTGCCTTTTCAGCAATTCGATTATTTGTGGTTAATATTTCCGTGGCTGCGTAACGTGAGACTTTAAAAAAAATAAAAAGTCAAGGAGTGTTCCCAAAAAGGCAAGCAAAGTTTACAATTGATGTAATTCAAAGGTCAGTTATACAAAAAACAAAATAACTTAAAGATAAAAAAATCATAGCCTCTAATACTACTTACTGTACCTACGCGGGCGGAAATGCGGGCATCAGCTAGTTTTAACATAAAACTAACAAGCAATAATAAATAAATAAAAATTCAAAAATAAAAAACCTTTTATTTCCAGTTTAACAAATTAATGCTTTTTATAATACTAATTAAAAATCATAATAAAATTACAAATTAAATTAAGACTAACGTTAGGTATTATAAATCAATTATTTTATAAGACTAACATTATTATAAATTAATGCTAAACATAGTAAACATATATCGAAAAGCAGTACAAGGATCGGTCCACATTCGTACGTAGTGCTCTGATGTTTCACTAGGCTTGACTTGGCGGGGCTCTGCCGTGCCCCTAGATATAAAATTGTCAACGGGATGAATAACAATATATACAAATATTATTTTGTTGGTTTGTAAAATGTATTTAATTATATAAATTCTGTTATGCGATAGAAAGAGACGCAACTTGTAGGTAAATATAACCGTAGGTGAACATTTATATTTTATTTTGTAATGCATGAGCTCTGAAATTAGTAATTACAGAACCACTTTCAAAATACTTACACTATCAAAATAATAAATTTGGCATGCAGATAGGTAATTAGGTGAATACAAAGAAATCAATCAGAAACTGGTTTATCATTTTATTATAATTTTTCACTTATTTGATTCTATTAGGAAAACTTACATTTGGTAATAATATGTTATAAATAAGTACCTACTAATAATTTATGTACATTACGAAAAGTAATGATATCCTATCAAAAACATAAATGTGAAATGAGAGCCAAGTTCAATAATATGATATTGGCTTGGTTGTTGACTTTAACGACAAAAGAAGTGAGATCTAAATAGTTGCCAAGTTCAATGAACAGTCCTGTAATTTATTTATTACAACATAAAATATCATTTCTTCTTATAACTTAGGATAATATTATATTGTAGCCTAAGGTCTGTTTTGGCTAGTTTTCATATATGAATTGTATTGTAGCCTTTCTTCTAAACCTGTTTCTTGTTGATTCTCATTTTATTATTCCAAAAATTTGGCTCGTTGATAGAAACTAGCCATCGAACATAATAATTCGTATATAATGAGAACAAGCCAAGACAGACCTTAGGCTACAATATAATATTATCCTAAGTTATAAGAAGAAACGATATTTTATGTTGTAATAAATAAATTTCAGGACTGTTCATTGAACTTGGCAACTATTTAGATCTCACTTCTTTTGTCGTTAAAGTCAACAACCAAGGCAATATCATATTATTGAACTTGGCTCTCATTTCACATTTATGTTTTTGATAGGATATGTATTAAACATAGACTTAAGTTTACAATGTAAAATATTTATTTTAAAAGAACAATTTTCCATCTTTTTACTAAAAGATGGGCCCGTGCGAGTTTCTTACGCCGGTTCTTCTCGGCGGGTTAGGGTTGAACTGGTGGTAGCTTTTTTGTTGACTTTCCGAAGATAGCTTGTTAAGTTTTATTTGCAAATAAAAATTTTCATTTTCATTTTTCATTTTCATTGTGTGTTTTGTATGTAAAAATTATTTTCAGCTGTCACAAGGGATATTAGTAAAAGTGTTCCCATCTCTAATTCGAAGAAGGAAAAACCACTTCCACAATTTACCATGTGGCATTCCCATCATCATTGGCAATAATGGCTATATATGGCTCAGTCCCCAAAAGCAGGATGTTTCATTTGAAGATAACAAGGAGGAGGTGGAAAATTATGACCTTCAAGTTAGTATTGTTGTGCATAAAAAATATACTCTCATGTAAACTAAAATTAAGTTATAAATCTCAGAAGAAAAGAATCATAACTTAACTAAAATTAAGTCATAAATCTCAGAATAAAAGAATCATAACTTTTACTCATTTATGCAAAACATTTTTCACGTTGTAAGTCGATCTGATCGTGAAGTTGTAGCAAGATTAAAAAACTGTATAGCTGCGTTGGTTGCATCAAAAATGATGTTAGATGACACTAGTATCATGTTCGCATATGAAGAAAGTTTAAAATACGAATTCGTTAAAGATCTTCTAGATCCAGAAGCAATGTTAGATGTTGCATTTTTAACTCAACATAGGCTACATATTGCTATGGAAGAGTAAGTTTGAAAAAGTAGAATAGAAAGAAACAAAAGAAACAAAACAGTGTACTTTATTGAAAAGCTAGAAAAATATCAGTGGCAAGTAATTTTTGATATTACTAATTTATGTTCTTTAGAATTAATTGTTAGTCCTACTGTTTTGTAGTTGCTATTTTAGTAAACTTTTGTCACAGGGAAACAATATAATATTATTTAAGAAAGAAAGTATTAAAACATAAATCATGCTGCAATAGAATATTATTTAAGAATATAATACATACATATTATTACTAAATATGATGGTATAATAATATTGACTGATAAGTACTAACATTTTTGTTTATTTCATATTGAAAGAAAATGTTCATCAGAGTTGTTGCCTATATCTAAGGCTCGACCAAGATCTCGGTTTCGGCATTCTCAGCCAAAACTCTGGCCGAGAATCCGGTGACAGAAAAGTAGGTACAGGTAATGAGATTCGAATTGTCGCGGAAATTCGATTGCAATATAAAACACTAGCTGTTGCCCGCGGCTAGGGTTACCAGATGAAAAAATCAAAAGTCCGGAGAAAAGGCCTGATTTCCTAGAAAAGTTCTGAGATTTTCTACAGCTTGAGAATTTTCTCTCAAAAGCGTATTATTATCTTGCGTACGCGTTTTACGCGACTTTTTTTTGTTTTAACTGCAATTGTTACCAAAAGAAGATTAATTTTAGTTTGTTTCACTTTGATAAATAAGTATTGATTTTAACTGCAATTGTTACTAAAAGAAAATTATTTTTAGTAGTTTAATAAGAGAGATCTTTAAAATGTAACCTGTGTTTTATTGAAAATCCTGAGCTATCACTAGATTTGCTAAATCCGGCCGGAATCCTGAGAAGAGTCGAAAAATCCTGAAATCTCAGGACAAATCCTGAGATATGGTAACCCTACCCGCGGCTCCGCCTCCGTAAATACAGTATCCCACAGGAAACACTGTACTTTTTCGGGATAAAAAGTAGCCTATGTTGCCCAAATGTATGTCCAAAGCACAAGCTACTACCATATCAAATTTCACCAAAATCTGTTCAGTAGTTTTTGCGTGAAAGAATAACAAATATCGGATGGATATTTGTTACTCTTTCCTACTAATAATATTATAAATGTGAAAGTTTGTGAAGATGGATGGGTGGATGTTCTTTAATATTATAGAACATACTTTTGTTCTATCATCAATAGTTTCTGCAGCGCATGCAACATATTTTTTGGCATTTTTGTACACCTTAGGTTACGTTATTAAAGTTTTAGTAAGGATTCCTAATCTTTTCTAGCAATCAATATAGCCTATGTTACTCAGGGTGAATGTAGCTTTCAAATGGTGAAAGAATTTTTGATAGTAGATTAGATATATAGTAGATTAGATTATAGAGAATAGTAGTTTTTGAATTTATTCAGTACAAACAAATCTTTCCTCTTTATAATATTAGTGTAGATTTTTTAAAACATTTCCATATAAAGTATTACGCAAAATTTGAGTAATTTTATTCATTTACATATGATTCATCAATTCTCGGTCTAGGTTCTCGGTCTCGGCTGAGACTTCATTTTATTCTCTAAAAGTCATCTAAAATAAAAGAAAGTAGTACATTTTGTTGTTTATTAATTTAAAAAATTATATCATAATAATTATTTTAATATAGGAAATAAACTTTTCTAAATTTTTTAAGTAAATGGTTAAAATTTTACAATATCAGTAAAGTTACAGTACAAATGTTTGACCCGTATTGACACAATTTAGGAATATCACAATATTAAAAGTATATTATGTTCATAGTAATTTAGTTAACTTGAAAAGGAATATTTTTATCAAAATGTTGATTTAATGTACACACACCTAGGGTTCTCAATATATTTATTCTTTATTTATCAATAATTATATTATTCAATATTAACTTACACATTTTAATGACATAATTATAACAAGAAAAAAGAGAAGTTTTTTTAAACAAAAACTAAAGAAATATTTAATTACATAACAGTAAATATTTACTTTAATTTTTATTAATAGGAAAATATAATATTTACAACTCAACTGGATGAGGTTTTCTTTGGTAAACACAGTTCTCTAAGAATTTATTCCAGTAACAACCAACAAATCCTTTAAGCCTTTATTAGTCTACAATAATTTTCTGGACAAACAGTCTATCGAAATATGTAGACACGAAAATGCATTTTTGTAATTACTATGTTGAGCAGTTAGTAGGTATTAAATATTATTTTATGTATTATTATGATGCCTACAATTAGATTAGTAAATTAAATAGGTACTTACATTAAAACTGTAATGGAAAATGTAGTTAAGTGACCTTAAATCTTACTCTAAAATACTGTATTTTGTGTTAAAACATTTTTATCAAAAAATTTAGTAAACATTTATAAAAATTTAATTGAGCCCATAAAGCTAGTTTAGTAAAATAATTTTATTTGGCAAATTGACTTAGCCCCAATTACACCGAACATATTGCAACAACGCTTAACACTATGCTTCGGTTTGAGATCTGTCTATCCCGTTCTAACGTTGAATGAGAGTTGGAGAAAGAATTCGGTTTGAGCATTGAGCGCTTTTTCAGAAGTTTGGTGAAATCGAGACTTAGTCTCACTTGGCACAATGTAGTATTTATTTATCATGCGCTATGTGTTTCGAATTTCTTTTGCCCAGTATTTTCATTAGATTTTTGGACATAAAATATGGTTTTTCAGGTGATCCGTCGTTTCTCTCGCAATCCTCGACTGGAAATTAGAAAAATATATATTATAAGGTTTGGTAAAATCAATTACGGAAACTTTGAGCACGTGATTTACTGCTTGTGTAAAGACGTTTAGGCAAAAAAAAATTAAACCCGTGGAAAAAGAAATACAAACTAAAATTATTAAATTAAAATATTGCAAGAAATTAAATACAATATATATTGCATAAAGCATCCGCGCGCGACAAAGACAGCAGATGTAGCACGACAGAGACAGCGATACATATTACAACAGGAAAGGTCATTCGAGTTCATATCTGAACACTTGTTCGCGCGCGGTCGATTCTTGCAATGTAATTTAATTTTGTATTAATTAATTTACACGAGTTTCAAATAATTTTTTTCCTAAACGTCTTTACACAAGCAGTAAATGACGTGCCCAAAGTTTCCGTAATTGATTTTACCAAACCTTATAGTTACGTTAATGGGAACAAAATTTAATGTAAACATGTAGTAAAAAGATTGTATACTGTCTACTTTCAATTGAATGATTATTATTAGCTGGATATGTTTTTCTGATGGATAGAAAATAATATAAAACATCTGTTTAATAACACACTGTGTAGGTACTTACGAAAGCATAGGAACAAGGTATCCACGGCCATGGAATAGACATTAAAGAATATCGTGCATATGAGATATGTGGCAACCCCGAGTATGATCGCAGGCACATAGTTGTAGTGCAGGCGTTGGCCCTCCGTTATCTCGTACACGTAGTTCCACTGTAGAAGGTAGTATACGGCGACTCCAACGCCAATAGATATTAACAACTTCGACAGGAAAAATATGAAATCTGCAACCTAAAATAATAATAAGGATATTTTGTACTACCATTTTAATGAGCAGGTATAAAATTTTAACAGTTATTCTGTGAGATTTCAATAAATACGCAAAGGAAAAAAATGGTAATTTGACAAAACTTCAAATGAAGAAAAAAAAATTAAACAAGTTTTCTTTTAAGTTTTAATATAGCATATTTAAAATAATTGTAGTTAACTACAATGTTTTTGTACACTTTAAGTAAAATAAAATTTATAGATCATTTTACTATAAATCTTTGCAGAATTTACAACGCAAACTAACTTAGAACAGACAGAAGTATGATCATTGATAACTTTTTAGAGCAGGCAGAAGTATGATCATTGATAACTTTTTAGAGCAGGCAGAAGTATGATCATTGATAACTTTTTAGAGCAGGCAGAAGTATGATCATTGATAACTTTTTAGAGTAGTCAGAAGTATGATCATTGATAACTTTTTAGAGCAGACAGAAGTATGATCATTGATAACTTTTTAGAGCAGGCAGAAGTATGATCATTGATAACTTTTCAGAGCAGGCAGAAGTATGATCATTGATAATTTTTTAGAGCAGGCAGAAGTATGATCATTGATAACTTTTTAGAGCAGGCAGAAGTATGATCATTGATAACTTTTTAGAGCAGGCAGAAGTATGATCATTGATAACTTTTAAGAGCAGGCAGTAGTATGATCATTAATAACTTTTTAGAACAGGCAGAAGTATGATCATTGATAACTTTTTAGAGCAGGCAGAAGTATGATCATTGATAACTTTTTAGAGCAGGCAGAAGTATGATCATTGATAACTTTTTAGAGCAGGCAGAAGTATGATCATTGATAACTTTTTAGAGCAGGCAGAAGTATGATCATTGATAACTTTTTAGAGCAGGCAGAAGTATGATCATTGATAACTTTTTAGAGCAGGCAGAAGTATGATTATTGATAACTTTTAAGAGCAGGCAGAAGTATGATCATTGAAAACTTTTTTCCTTGAATATTTTAGTCGTAATTTTCATTGAACTCACCTTATCTAGTACAACAACTCTCACAATGTTTCTCATGAGCAATGAGAACGCGTCACTGGCGCTCCTACAGAAGTTTTTCCCGTGTATAGCGCACATAATATACGCGTTCTTGTTGATGAACTTGAGGAAACTCTCCAAGCACCAGAAGAAACATTTGCAGCAGCACATTATAGCTCTGGTTACTGGGTTATCGAATTTCTTCACTTTCCGATCGATGTATTCCAGAATGACTCGGACGACCCGCACTATTGCTATGATTAGTGCTCCGAAGGCGACTGTTCCGAGATGATACCTGAAAAATATCGGTAAGTCTCGTTTATATACTAACATAGCATTATTTAGAGAAAATCATCACATACCCATACTACGTGACCTGTTTAGGGGAAGAGGGGTTTTCAAAGTAATAAGCTTGGTCACCGGGCGGGAGGTCGAGGGGTCTTGTCGGCATATACTATGGATAGTGATCATGGGGGGAGTGGGGTAAAAATGGGTAAAACGTGGTCAGGTAGTATGGGTACCCTTATAATACTTTGAACATGTTTTCTAGAGCTTTTACTTTGCTTTTGCTAGCTTTTGATTTTGGATTTCTGAATTGCCTAGCTCGCTACTTTGTAAAAATCCTCTTTATGAAAAAAAAAACGTTTGGAGGTCTCCCTGCTGTATAAAGCTGTAAGCATCATCATCTGTAATTATATTAATTAAGAGTTTGCTTTCATACTCTAGTCTTTACATTCACTATACTTTCACCTGCTAAGCTAGACTTTTAGGCCATAATATAAAACTCGTATACGTACGATTGATGCTATAACTTGCTTAGTTCTTACCTAACAGTCCTATAGATTCCTGAGGTGAGTGTGAAGAAGGGAAGGTCTTTCTTGCGGAAGGTCCAATACCACGTGGAGAAGGTACTGGCCAGCATCATGTCCGCCACGCCACTTATGAAGAACATCAGCCAGAAGAAACCCAGTAAGTTTACAACTGCAGGAAAAACATAGTTTTTAGAACTACACCGTTTACGGTAAGAGTTCAAGTATTATTATTATAAGAGGACAGGAATATTTAAGTGGGGCCTATACAACATTTTTATTTGCTGTTTTGTACGGAACCCGCGTGCGCGAGGCGACTCACACTTGCCGTGTTTTAGTCCTTATAATGATTGGGATGATTTGCATAAATTATTCTTAACAGTAGGGGAGGAGAAGGTGCTAATTTTGTAGTCACTCGAGCGTCATGGAGACCTAGTAGGTTTTTTACATTAGATAAAACTGATAAAAAAATAATAAGAGCGTTTTTTATTTTAGCAGTGGGTTCAGAAACTGTGGCCATTTTAAAGTTTTGGAAAAGAAAATATACTCCGAAAATTGCTTATTTCGGTCAGTTATTATTATATTTTAGACAACAAGGACTAAATCATTTACTTTAGTGCAAAATAAAATATCTGCAAAGCTTAGTTAGGATAATATGAAGTTTTATATTTTTATATTTTAAAATGTCCCTACAGGCTTACCTAACCTTTGAATCGTCAGTGCTTTTTATGGAAGCTTCTTTGGGTTATACTAAACAGCCCCTCTCTTAACCTGACAGATTGGATATTTTAATACTAAAAAAAAAAAAAAATTTTTACCCACCACGTTAGAAATCTGATTTCTATACCATGATAACTAGACACATGTCGGAAGCCTATACAAGCTTAATCTGACACGCTCGAGCTACTCCCGAAATCCCCTCTTCGGCTCCCCTACTATAAACCGCAAAGTTACTACTCTTTATATACGAAATACAGATATTTGGGCATTCTTTATAAGGGCGAGTTTGCGTTGAGCGGAGAGTCACCCATAAATGAGATGAATTTTTTACTTTGAGTATGACAAAAATTTTTTTGTCTAAACGTCTATACATAAGCAGTAGATCATGTGCTCGAAGTATCCGTAATTGATTTTCGGAGACATTATAATATAATGATTAATGTAGTGTCTGGATTTTGTCTGGGTTTAAATGTCGTATGTTTGGCCAGCACATACGACATACGACATTCTCACAACATAGCCTAGCCCAGAGGAGCGGCTCGTCAATAAGCCTGGGTTCAACTAAGTATGTCCAGTACATACTAATGAGCGTCCGTATAGTGTACTTAAATAATTATAATAATAACGGGGGGCTAATTATTCAAATGATAGTGATACTTACACAGCATGAAATTTACGAAATGTGGGTTTTCGATGCCGGTGAAATGACATGTAGCAAAACTGCAAGGTTTCAGAGGATTGCTTATGTCGTGACACTTCTCGATAAATGTAGCCGGAATACACGACTGTCCTTCCTAAAATACAAAATGTATTAGAGAATCGAATTCATAAGCAAGTAGAGTGTTCTCATAATTTATTTGTATTTTAATCACAGCCGTCAACTGCAGACAACCTGCTTATAAATAGATTTCCTGATAGTAGGTACATTATAATAATATCGTTGTATATAGGTCGCTACCACAGCATATTATATTGACTAAACCACGCAAGTGTATGTACTTCGCGTGTAACTTCGAGTGTAAAAGAAGAGTAAAAATTACTTCCTTTAGCGCCATTTCCTCTCGAATATTCTCGGTGCCAAACATGAATCAAAAAGTAAAAACCAAATAACGCGACAGGACGGCGCGCGGCGACGGCCTTTGAAGTTTGAGTCGTTTACTCAGGGACGGGGAGTTATCTATCAGTGGCGTGGGGTTCCTATAAATCCATTCCTATCGGCTTCCCTTACCGCTTACCTTTTGACGACCCTCATCCAAATCCCTAGCTATTATACAGGCTACGGCTTCCCTATGAAGGAGAACCAGCCTTCGCCACTGTTATCTTTACTTATAATATAATAAGAGGAAAAGTTTGTTTGTTTGTTTGCATTGAATAGGCTCGTGATGATTTATGTAGCAATGCCCTTGCTTTGTCAAAATGAAAAAAATGGGTATTTCTGTGGCTTATTTTTATTCTATCAATCGATAGTATTCACAACCTTAAACATTCAACTGCGTTTAGTGTAACTAAATGCTTAGTAACAGTTTACGTAATATGCAATAAGTTTTTATGTACAAGAAGTCGTATTTCACGCATTATTCTTAAGTCATGCATAACGACGAAACTCAATAGTTATTCCGCTTGTGACGTAATTAGGCTAATTTTAACGTCACTCTTATGTTTAAACTAGGTCATATTTTATTTAAAAAATAAAAGATGTATATTAGAATAATCTAAAATCAAGACAAAGACTTTAAATTCAGTTTGAGCGTAACAAAAATCGCTATAAATTGCACGCAAGTATAGTCCGCAATTAAAATCTAAATGTTGACGCTTCCTTGCATGTGATGCTCTGCAAACTAGATCATACGATAGAATAGGCAAGCGGACTGATTTTTTTTATTGCATAAATGAATAGTACCTACTCTTAAATATGAGTAACTTCTCAGAAGAAACCGTATATCAAAAGTCAATATTTTCAAAGGTAGGCACAGCGATTTGTATAAAAAATTTTGCGAGTCTCCTAAAAACGCCCCATACTAAAGTCGACCTACAAATGACGTCACTTTGTACGTTAAGGTGTATGAAGTATATGGCCGCCGGAATATATTTATAAATATCTCCGATATTTGTGCGTTTAAGTTCATACTTACCATAATGAATGTTTTTGTATATGATGTGAGTAAACTAATGATGTAGGTTTAGTTTACCAATGTCGCAAAATATATATATATATATATATATATATATATATATAATATGTAAACTACACATAAAATAATATTTTTTTTTACATTTACCAAGTAGTAATGCCTCAATATTTCTGAATATATTAATGAAACTAAATATTTCAGATGTAGTCCGATCTCCTATTACAATGTCAAGGCTAGTATTGCTCTAATAATAATTAGTGACCCATGTAAACTAGCAAACTTCTTGCTGACGATGAAATATAAGTTTCAACATACCTCAGTATAAACGCCGCCACAGCTGCAGCTAGTATCGTTTCTGATGTTCACGATTCGGAAAGTGGACTCTCCAATAGACAATAAGTACATAAGTACTAGGACACCATAAGCGATAACAGCACACTGTAGCACCCACGGAAATATTGGAAAAATAACTGTAGACTTTATAGAAGTCACTGCTCTGAAAACATCAATAAATCATCAGATAGATTATTTAAATTAGGTTTTTCAATACAGAGCTAAAAGCTACTTTTTGCAGGCTAATGATTAGATAATGTTGTGATAAAGGGACTGATTAATTTAAGTTTATGGGGGTTAAGTCAAAGTGTGGATAAAAACGTAGTTAAATAGTAAGTGGTGGTACATAAACGAGGAGAGAAGCTAAAAAATTAAGCAGTTCTTTATGCAGTAAGCAAAATATTTTCAATAGAATTATGGAACTTTTTTATACTCACTTACTCCCTTCCCTTATCAAAGCAATTGCAATGGTAATGCGGCTTCTGAGAAAAACTATGACCAGTAACAAGATGACAAAAAATATCGCAAGAGCGACAAGAATGACCATCCACGTCTCGTGCTTCGAAAATATGGACTGGAAGTATCCCTTCAAATTGGTCGTTTGATACAGACCCACTGGGTTCGCTTTGAAGTACTCGTATTGTTTATACGACAGATAAATACCTGAAATTAAATTGGAAAAATTATTTTAACACACTCAAATAGATCGGGCGCTTATTTTTACCTTGCATTCCAATTTTCATAAGACATAATAGGCTACTTGACTCATACTTAATTTCATACATTGAATGTTTCCTTTAGTACTTGGGCTTAGGAAAACGTAATAAGTATAGTTAAAACACGAAATAAAAGAACTAGATGGTTATATAAACTTAATTTAAAAAATTATATTGTTTTTAATAATTTAAACTGACGAAAACACTAATAAGTGCATTGTGCGAATGGCCATGATGATAAATTAAAGTTTTGTGGGTTTTTATGGTTTGCAAAATAATATTCTATTTTATTTGGTACAACGGAACAATTATTAATCATTTAGGATAAAAATAAAAAAGGGTCAAGTAGCCTATTGAGGTGAACCTAACAGATGGAGAGACAGATAGAGATAGAGAGGTGTGGTCTTGTTATAAATGTTACAGCCAAAGTAATAAATCCGGATATTATATATACTATCCAGCCATTATTTATAATGTCTACTCAATTTAGACAAAGTGATGAATGACACAGAATTAATCACATTGACTGGCAATTTTATATAATATCTTCGAAAAATTGGA
This sequence comes from Glaucopsyche alexis, assembly GCA_905404095.1. Classification (NCBI taxonomy): domain Eukaryota; kingdom Metazoa; phylum Arthropoda; class Insecta; order Lepidoptera; family Lycaenidae; genus Glaucopsyche; species Glaucopsyche alexis. The sequence continues at coordinate 7,637,028 of FR990050.1, forward strand.
TAAAGTAATAAAAATGTAGGTACAGGTAAAGATTATAAAATTGTATTTCAATCTGCCTTTATATAATAATAATTATAATGTTTATTATAATTATTATAATAACATTGTCATAGATACAATTTTATTGTGATCTATATAAAGTAATTTAACTTTATGAAATATTTTTTTTATAATAATTTTATCCTTTTTAGGGTTCCGTAATACTTAAGTAACCCTTATAGTTTCGCTCTGTCCGTCTGTCTGTCTGTCTGTCTGTCCGCGCCTCTAGATCCTGTAATTATGAATATAAATTGATGAAATTTTGTGCAGTTATAGATTGTGTATAGATCACTCTACCCCATCGTGTGGGGTATCGTAGAATAGGTCTTTTAAAATAAAGGCAAGGTTTCATACGTTTCTTTTTTATAAAGTTGACCATTTTCGAGTAATCGACCTCCAAACTAGTTTGTAAGTTGGTCCTCCCCCTAGCATTTTTAAACTATAGGAGATAGAAACTTGCAAATTTTGATGCTGATAGATCATACTAAAAACTCTTTAGGAAAATTATTGTGATCCAAATCGGACAGTAACTTTTGGAGTAATTAAAAAAAAAGCATATTACGCATTTATAGTTACGGAACCCTCCTTACACATGTCCTGACATGCTCTTGGTAAGGTTTTAGTGATATATGTTAAATTATTAACTAACGTTTTAAATAAACAATCGAATATATAATTATTGAATACGCGCCAAGCTTCCATTAGGTGTTGTATAGTTGTAAAAATAAGATGACGATGATGATTACTGTAAGTTACATAGTGGTATATTATGCTTGCAGTTCTTTGAACTCAGTTCTTAAGTTTGAGTTTGAGTTTGAATGCCGAAATTTTCAAACGCGTATATTTAAAGACTGAGGAGTTCTGATCAAAGCTTATGTGATCATCAGGTCACAGGTCAGATCATAATCCGAGGTTGGTCCCGTTTTCCCGAAACGAAAGTGAAAAGGCATGCAGAACTTCCGCGGAAGCGGAAGCAGAAGCAGAGTTCTGTTGCATCACTCAGTTGAATCGTGTTTATTACTTTAGCTAACTTTGGCCCGCTATTATGAATAATATCCGGACAAAGTGATTAATTTATCACATTATCTAGACAATATAGTTATTATATATAATGACCAGTCATTATGTATAATAGCTATTTAATCACATTGACTGTAACATAAATACATACATCATACACACACAAAAAACTCCATTCATCGACAGTCGGGTAAAAGTAGTAACAATAGACTTTCGCCCATTCCAAATACTTAATAGTCCGGGAGCTGGTAACACTGAAAGTCCCGTCATGAGGAATTAAAAAATATTTATTTTAATTAAAAAATATATAAGTATAGACATAAATTAAGCTCAGTATGCGAAACAGTGTAAGAAGTTAGCGGCTCCCCGCCTATAAGGATTGAATACTAATTGCTTACTATAATATAATTAAAATATTTACACAATAGATAAGCTATAGGTACAATGTTTTGGCCTTGTCTGATACGCTGAAAAAGTCGTCTGACAGACAAGAACAAAACATTGTATAGCTTAACCATGTGTAAATATTTTTATTGGTAAGATGGTTAGTATATAGTGATAATGAGTGATAAAAGAATACGCATAAGTAAGTAGATAACGTCTGGGATGTTGTGTATGCAGTCAAATGGCGGTACTAACTGCCACATGAGCATTGTCAACAGTCATTGAGACTATTGTTATGTTGATAGTTTCATTAGAGGCGTGGCCAAATGGCTTTATTATCTTCATTGTGGAACACGAGCCGTTCAAATTGTAGACATACACGAAATCATTTTAGAAATATTTCTTTTACTAACAACTGAGAAAATTAACTAAATAGCAGTGGCGTGGGGTTCCCATAACATCATTCCTACCTATCGGCTTCACTTACCACTTACCTTTTTCATCCAAATCCTTACCTATTATACAGGCAGGGTCTTCCCTATGAAGGAGATTGGAGAACCAGCCTTCGCCACTGCTAAATAGATACAGTCACGAACATAAATGGATATTATGGTTAGTTCTTTTGACTGTACATTTAATGAATAAAAATTTACTTACAAAACCCAAGTAAAGCGAATAGGCCGGCGATACTGCTCCATACTACGGGAGTGATGACGAACCGCAGCAGTAAGATGTATATGAAGCAAATGATGACCACGGCCACTAGGGCTCCGGCCATAAACCATCGCGACTGTACCAGGTCCTGCACTATCTGTGCCGATAGCTGTTGTGAAAAAAATAGATTAGTTAGCATTTCCATTTAAAGCGTATCTTCTAGTATTCTAGATAGATCCATAGATTGATAAATAGAATAACTAGATCTAGTTCTATGTTTATAACCAGATCTAGTTCTTCTATATATCAATCTATGGATTGGACGGAAACTTCAAATTTAGGCAACAAGGACGGCGTATATCATATACAAATCATATCGCAAAAATATAAAAATACTGTTCATATTTTAAATACATAAATGTTTATATCAAATTCCGCTGGTTCAAAGATAAGCCAGGGCATGGTAAATACGTTTATGTCGTTTTAATTTCCAAATGAAGTTATAATTAGGTATAGTCAACTGTGCTTTATATGCTGAGTAAATAGCATGTTTAAAGGTGATCAAATAATGAGTTTAAGTGCAGTAAGTAGATGAAATTAGTACTCTATTAGGGCATGCATTATAGTATTGTAAGTATATAATAGGTATGTAGTATATTATGCATGATGAATTTTTACAATGAATATGAAATTGGCAAGATTAAGACCACTATTTTGAGAGTCAGAAAAGCCTTACGCCATAATAGGTAATAGGTATACTTAATATATTTTTTGGTATTTGGCATCATTGAAGACAGACTTCTAATCTATTTAACTTTCTTAAGTAATAGACTTAACCTTTATAGCACTGTATTACCTACAGAGTTAGAAAGTAGTAGACTGTAAAACCAATAGAGATCGCTATTTTATTTAAATTGTAATAACATTAAAATATTAAAATTACTGAAATCAATATAATTACCTACTACGAGAGTCACGAGTAGGAAAGAAGGTACATTAAATTTTAATCTACTTAGTACCTACTACACAATTATTATTTATAAGTACGTCAAAGAACATTTCTCAAAGCGATTTTTTTTGTTTGAAGAGAAAATCATTTGCTTTAAATCCAACAATACAAAACATCTATACCTGCTGTAAATTTAATAGTCTTGCCAATTTCTCAGACACACCGGTGGAGTTCAAGGCACCTTCTGCAGCCTCGTATAGTTGCTCCGCCACATTTACAACTTCAGTGGCGTTTGGAAAGCACCGACCCAACACTGTTCCATAATTTGATTTTATTGATTAGTGAGTATATCGCTGTGCTACTGACCGTTATCGGTTATTGTTTATTATTTTGGTATTAAAATTTCGTGCAACACATTCCCAATATTAGACTTGTTAATTTTGGCCGGACAACTGTAGTCTGCACCTTTCAGAATTTTAGATCAGAAAATATTAGGAATTTAGTTATTCCAAGATATCAATTGCGGATACTTCAGGCACATGATCAACTGTTTATATAAGACGTTTAGGCAGAAAATTATTTATCTGCTTATAGGTCTTTACATAAACAGCAGATCATATGCCCGTTTATTCAATTGCAATCAATAGTACAGAGCGTTTAAGACTGGGACTATATGATCCGGAATCTGATGGGCTCGGGAAAATTAAGAGCACTGAGCCTGCCGGATCATATAGATTAGAATATAGATTATAGTCCCAACCTTAACGAGGCTCTCAAAACCTTTTGATTATAAAAATCTGATGAGGTGGCGTTTTCGATCAATGCTAGTCTAAGCGCGATGCACATGCAGTGTTAATTCGTGCAGCGGAATTTACGTGCTTTATGTAGCGGCTAGCGTACTACGTACTACATGAGTCTCTCGTTCGTCCCTCGTAAAGAAGGTCACCCAGCTGGCCGCGATCCAGCCGACGTACGAGTCGAGAGCCGTGGCCCGATTGAGCAAAGACTTTTGAGCCTCCTTTGGATTGCGAACGCATGTTTCGCTGTTCCCTGTCCATTTGCCTTTGCCCGTCGTGTCTTTGCACTGCAGCGGTGATAGGTCGCCGATGCAGCGGAACAGAACTGCAGCGGGATTTGACTTGACTATTCATATTCTATAAGACCATGCGGCACAACAATTAGCGATCTAGGAACATCGTCATGCCACACGTTGAACACAATAACGCAACGCTTTGATTAAAAAGCCACATGTTAGTTTTCACACTTCAGATTCAGGGCTATTATTCCCATAAAATGAATCTCCTCACTCCATAGCACTCGGACTGCAGTGAGATTAAAGTTCAAATATTGATAAAATTACCTGGTTGACTTGGTATTATGAAACTGGTACATTTGTCTTGGTCGATGTACTCCAGAGCTTTGTCAGACGTAAGTGTCTGCATGTCTACGTCATCTGTACACACCATTTTTGATTTCAGTGTGTTAAATGACGAAGGATTCGTTTTTATTTCTTTCTCGAACAGAATTGTTTCGGAGGGGCATTGTGAAACGCAGACCTGGAATAGGAAATATTAATTAAGTAGCATGTTTATTTATTTAATAAATGGACAGGAAAACTTAGACAATTTTCCATAGATTTAATATTTAAAGTTCCTTTACTCCATGTTATACTAAATACTAGTTTGATGTCACTTGCCTGTCTCGTCGAACATCCCGTAATAGCTGTTCCTGGTGCAAGACATTTCACAATGTTGAAGAACAGCAAGTTCTTTCGATTCTCAAGACCGGCGTCGAGACCACACCGTCGACCTTCGGTGTCTATTGGCGCTAACAAGTTCTCGACGTTGCCGTGTTTTATGCCTGAAATATAAATTATTAATATCGAAAGATTATTAACAATAAGGCATATTGAGGTAGGTACAGTAAACAGTTAGTAAAGATCAGTTTGACGTTTTAATAATTTATTTGAGTCGTTTCAGAAGTGATTCAAAGATTCAAAGAATTCATAATCAACCAAGTAAGTACTTAGTGTAAGTACTTAATATGTAAGTATACACATAAGCTATATAATACAAATTTGAATTGCCTTGTGCAGGCGTTTGATAAAATTAAAATACATTTAAGGATAAATATGTACTTATGCAATGTTTTTACATTATATAGGTAGGTACTTATAATATTGTATAAACAGCCAACGTTGTAAATCTCGCCTGCCTAAAATTATTTTGACTGTCGTCCCGAATGTTATTTTTTCTAGGAATGGTTTAAAGGCTTTACATTCCAGGAATGTGTATTAATCTATTACAATTTACACATGACCTTTTCAAATAGTTCTTCAATTATAAAATATATTATAATACCTAATTTTTCCTTTCAGGTGTCAATGTAGTGTTATTAAATAATAATCAAATTTTCGACTATTTTCTCCATAAGTAAATATTTTGTAGGTACAGTTCTATACTCACTGTAATAGCCGACGTAACCCCATCCTCCGAGAAATAGGATGAAGATGATTAGCCAGATGATGTCAGTGCAGGAGCGGTTGTGAATAGGTCCGTTGAAGTTAGGATCGTATCTAATCGGCTCTCCTGAAAATAGAAATATTCTTGAAAAGATGTGATAGTACCTAGTAATAGTTAGTACAGGACATACTCAAACATATTACGGAAGGTAAATGGTTAGGTGCAGTTTACCTCCTTAATAAAAATATTTACACAGGGGATAAGCTATGCAATGTTTTGTCCCTGTCTTATACGTTGGAAAAGTCGCTTGACAGACAAGGACAAAACGTAATTTGCTTATCTATTGTATAAATATTTTTATTAGTAAGGGGGTTAGTGTTCCAACAGTACGGTCTACCTACCTTGTTGTTTTGGAAACAGATTATGAAGCGCATAAATTACGTTTGACGATTTGGTTATTCGTATAAAATCCTCATAACTAATCTAAGATGTATACCTACTGTATACATTATACGGCCGCTCTAACGGTGAAGGAAAACATCGTGAGGAAATCCGACCATGGTTTGCCCCAGACGTATTGACCAGTCATTCCTCTGGGTCTGGACTAGGCTGACTGTGTTGTGAAAATGCCGTATGCGCTTGGGAAACCATACGATATTTAAAACTGACTGTCCCAGGCACTACAGTATTTCAAGAGTGGTTAGGTACTGCGCTCGGTGAATACCATAGATGTATAATATATAATATTAAACTAGTGAATACTGTATAAATCATCCAATAACGGATGAAAAGGTTTTTTATGTTTTTTTATGAATTAATGAAATACCTAATTAGAAAATCATTTTACTGGCTGAGACTGTAATTTAATGTCTAGATAGGTCAATATACTTAATTATATGGAGGGATTAACTTACTAAGTGGTTAGCAAAAGAAAAGAGCTATAATAGTAGAGGAGGCGAAGAGGGGATTTCGGGAGTAGCTCGAGCGGCTTGTATAGGCTTCCGACATGTATCTAGTTATCATGGTATAGAAATCAGATTTCTAACGTGGTGGGTTAAAAAAAATTTTTTTTTGAGTATTGAAATGTCATCTAATCTGTCAGATTAAGAGAGGGGCTGGAGGGGCTGTTTAGTATACCCCAAAGAAGCTTCCATAAAAAGCACTGACAATTCAAAGATTAGGTAAGCCTGTAGGGACATTTTAAAATATAAAAATACCTATAAAGCTTCATATTTTCCTAACTAAGCTTTGCAGATATTTTATTTTGCACTAAACTAAATGATTTAGTCCTTGTTGTCTAAAATCTATACTAATATTATAAAGCTGAAGAGTTTGTTTGTTTGTTTGTTTGTTTGTTTGAACGCGCTAATCTCAGGAACTACTGGTTCGAATTGAAAAATTCTTTTTGTGTTGGATAGTCCATTTATCGAGGAAGGCTTTAGGCTATATAACATCATGCTAAGCTCAATACGAGCGGAGCACCAACCAAGAATGTTTCAAAATCGGGGGTTATTTTTTCCTTTTGAGAGCTTTCGCTGCATACGCTGCGGAAACGGTTAAAGTTTCGCTAAAATGATGTACGACAGAATTGTTCCCCTTTAAAAGTTCTAAAAAAAAGTCCGCGACAGTACATGTCTATCTTTTAAGGTTGGCTCACAATAGCCTTTTAATGTTAACCAAATTTGTTCCAAAATTAAGTATTATCTGTGAGGGTGTTTGCATAAATATGATATTAATCCTTATCGAAGTAAATACGTTATTCATTACAAGCATTTAATTTAGAAGAAATTTGCCGATTACATCATTTGATTTCAATGAGTATTTTAGAAGATATCGCAGTAATAAAATAATCGGGCGCGCGGCGGGCGGGCAGTCGCGGGCAGGGAAGCGCTTCACCTTCAACGTAAATGAAGTCGCCGGTATATTTTAGCGATATCCCAATTCCCAAAGTAACTGTTCCACGCGAACGAAGTCGCGGGAAAAAGCTAGTATTATAATAACTGACCGAAATAAGCAATTTTATGAATATATTTTCTTTTCCAAAACTTTAAAATGGCCGCAGTTTCTGAACCCACCGCTAAAATAAAAAACGCTCTTATTATTGTTTTATCAGTTTTACCCTTTGTTTTACCTAATGTAAAAAACCTACAAACAAGTATGTAAGGATCGTAGCAAGTGGAAAGAAGTGGTCTCTGCCTACCCCTACGGGAAACAGGCGTGATTATATATGTAAAAACCTACTAGGTCTCCATGACGCTCGAGTGGCTACAAAATTAGCACCTTCCCTCCCCTACTATAATAAACTCTACTAACTACAAGATGTGTCATTGTTGTGAAATCAAAAATAAGTAAAATGACATGACTCAAACATAACCTCAAAAGTCAAAACATACTCGACTCTTTCGTCGAAACAACGCAGTCATCGCAGCAACCCATTCCGTCACATTTTCGATATCACTACACAGTATTTAGCAATTCTTTTAATAACTAACAAATTTTTAATAACTTGCCGATTGCAGCAGCATAGGACTACACCTTGATTTTGTACGAATTATGTGGCTTATCTTGAATTTTTAGGCTCTCATGCTCTATCGAATCGACTTTATCTATCTCTAAATTGATAATGATAAATATTTGCTTATGATATTCTGAAGGGCCGCCTACTAGATTAAAGTCATATTAAAATCAAAACATTATCAACTGTATTCTTTGTCATTGTTATTTATTTTGTGTCGATTTTTTTAAAATTTAAGACAATGAAAATACAAAACGCCATATTCCGGTTTATTGCCCAAGTGTGTTTGCAACCAGTGGTGTAGAGGATCATTTAGCCAAATATTATGTTTTTTTTACTTTACTTAGAGTACTTAAATGAAAAATATACATTCAAACTAAATTAATAATTAGGTACTTAGTACTATTAAGTATATTTTTAATTACGTATCCGTTTAGGCACGCAACCAACAGTTTCTTCCACAACCTTGGGTGAAGGACTGCGGATAACAATGGCTCTACATAAATCATATTTAGTAGGTATGTGCGAAATATGTAGCTACATGAAGCTTACTACATATAACATAAACTCCCGATGGGTTTTAAGTTTTAACATCCAACATACTAGGCATGCAATGTTCGTAGTGAATATGATCACGATGGGCAATGGAGAGTTGCTATAATTCTAAAGAGAACTTACGAATTTTAGGACACTACCGTCAAACGATGTAGTTCAGTTAAATCACAGGTTAAATGAACTAGCTACAAGTCACGGCCGGCCAGTGCGTGTCGGATTCGCGCACGTAGGGTTCCCTACAATTATACCAATACTAGCTTTTGCCCGCAAGTTCGTCCGCGTGGAGTTCGGTTTCCATACAAAATTTTAACCCCTTTTTCACCCCTTTTGGGGGTGAATTTTCAAAAATCCTTTTTTATCGGATGCCTACGTCATTACAACTATCTGTATGCCAAATTTCAGCAAAATCCGTTCAGTAGTTTCGACTGTGCGTTGATAGATGAGTCAGTCAGGTTTGCCTTTTATATATTTAGATTTTACATGATTAATTATTATTTCGTTATTTCTGTACGAAGTTTTCCAAGTAAGCGAATTTTATAAGTGTGACATCTCTCCTATACCTACTAACATCTAAGTTATATGAGCCGTTATAGTTTTCCTATAAAGTGCTTTGTCTACGTGGTAAATAGTAAATTATACACATTATATCCATGCAAAGTTTCATCTTTCTAGTACTAAGTAGGTACCAACTAACCGTTTGGACGGTAAGCCGAAGACGGACGGACGGACGGACATGACGAAACTATGGGGGTTCCGACTTTCCGACTTTCGAGACATATTCGAGACATGTAATATTCTGAAATTATAAGTGTTTCTCCTATAGAATTAAATCGATATTACAACTAAGTGAGAGATTATTTGGTAATTTTAAGCCCGTTTCTATTATTTTCCGCTTAATAGATAGAAACCTGCGTATCTAAGGGGCCCCATACATGGTCCGGTCTACCTTCAGTTCGGCCTGAACGGATGGAAAATCGTATCGTGTGTGTGCAATTTCGAGATCGCATCAGGCGGCCGTACGGACTGAAGCGATTCGTTCCAGTGTTGCCAGCTCTTTTTTTGTGAAACTACTAAACTCGTATCGATTTCTACTAAAACTACTAAAAAACTACTAAAGAGGCTACTTAACTTAGGAATTCCTGAAGCCCCCCAAAAACCACTGCATTTTAGGTTTTATTATATTAATTTTTTTTCATTAATTGAATTTGATTATAAATTTTACCATTAAATTAAAATATACTAGGAAATATTACGTATTTAGTAGCTATTTTGCATATCTTTACTGTCTGGCTCTTTCCTACTTAAACACTACTAATAACTAAATTTCTACCAAGGAGGGAATAAAATACTCAATTTAGTAAAATTTTGTAAAATAACTAAGTTGGCAACATTAATTCTGGCCTGACCGATCGGCCTGAACGCGCGGCCTGTCCTGACCGTGTGTGGACAAATCGCTTCAGTTCTTGCCCGACCCGCTGCCGTGCGGGCGTGTATCTTGTACAAGCGTTGTATGAGTTTTCGCGGTGTTTAAATACAAAATTGATAAACACGACCGTAGCGCGCGGCAAACCAGAATGGACTGATGCGACTGTTCCGTGTGTGGGCACGAATCAGATCAGGCCGAACTGACGTAAATTGGGTTGGATGCGATTTTTTCCGTGTGTGTGCTCGAATCCGTTCAGGCCGAACTGACGTCAGTTCTAACTGAAACGATCGGCCTCTCGTCTGTGGGGGCCTTAAGTGTGTAAAATTACATAGGATACCTACGTCATAAGACTTATTAAATACGTACGAACTCTACACTCAAAACTGAAGCCCTATTTTCGATAATATCGGTTCGGTCAACGCGCTGACTTCGCAATTCGCATACGCGTCATTGACGCGCGCGTGGGACTCGAGAGCAGGAAAATCCAAAGAATAATTAAGTACCTTAAGTATCTGATAATAAATATTTACGAGACCCAATTATGAATTCTAAAATCCCAAAAGCACAGAAAAATCGCGGTTATCTATTTGCCATAAATAAGTAGGTACTAGTTAGTTAGATAGTCAAATACTTATTCAAGTATTACGTCAGCGAAATCAATATTATTTATTATAAGTCACAAATGCCAGTTGTTACAATAAGTACCTAAATTAGTTAAGTGCAAATAGGTCTATGTCCTGCAGTGGACGTCTCCAGGCTGGCACATCGAAGTGCAAATATCCGTTATGGTATCCGACAATATAAAATAAGCATTATCACTCAATATCACTATTACAAAACAACAGAAAACTAGTTATTACTAGTTGCAATGTTCACATGTACTAAATGTTACGTTTAGAAGTTAGAACACGAGTGATGTAAATTCGGAAGTTCACGACAGTGCAGCGCGCGCTCGCGCGACAGCGTCTAAACACCACACTGATGTAATAATTCACATATCTGTTGTATGTATGACCTTTGAGACCTTGAGGTATTATGTTTACCTTAGTAAAAAATATAATATGAAGTTTCTACTATCAAGATACCAAGATACTGCCTACATGCATCTTGGACATGTGGGATGTTCAGACTTCAGTTTTCTTTAGAACATCTCATTAATTCATGATTTAAGTAAGACTTGTAAAGTCCGATAATTTTTTTTACAATCACAATTCACAGCAGTTTTTATGGCTACCCGCTTGTTAGAAGAAGGCTTTAAAGATAAGATACTGTTAAGGGGAATTACATGTTTATTTTCACTATGATAGCGTATCTGTTTGATTTGATATTAAAACGCTTGTGTTTTAATATCAAATCAAACAGATACGCTATTAAAACACAAGTACAAACATAAAACCTCGTTACACATAAGTAAATTAACGCTGCCGTACTTACCGGCTTTCCTGTTTCAAATTTTCTTTACGTAATTCGTTTCATTATTATGGTCTCTTAGTCTTCTCAATTTATGTTAAGAAATATCGGCCGTCGCTTTATGGAAATTGGAAAGTAATAGAATTTGGCAATGTAGAATTTATTGCCCTTTAGTTAAGAGCTTAAAACACCACAGTACCTCTACAAGGTAAAAATATTATTGCTTAATGAAAGTGTACCAAAGAGTAATTAATATCACAAGTGTAAGTGTGAGTGTACTTACACTTTGACTAGGTCTTACTTTAAGTACGATCTACACTTGGCCTTTGTCTCAGACAGTCTTCATGGAGAATCATCTCAATTCTCACGAGAACATTTTTTTGTAAAATGTTGCCAAGATAAGACCAAAATATGTCACACACCGCACACGGTATTACGAGATATATCTAACTCTACACGCCCTATACTCTACGTGCTACGAGCCCTAACTTCCATACTCTACACAACAATAGGTTAGGTAATATTTATTACACTTGCAAAAAGTTAGACAAGTTGCCAAGCAGTAAGCCGTAACTTCTCAAAGGTCGCAGACCCGTTCACTTAGGAACACGGTAACTGAACTAAAATCTTATTACCGGTAACTTTATCATACTTACTTATCTATACGACGACTCATGAAATTCTATACCTGCATTATAACCATGTAAATAATATTATAACATTACGTAGGTGTACATAGGGTGATGGCACCAGTAATCGACACTTTAAGGGAACTATCAACTTGACAGTTAAAAAAAACACCCCATTTTTAATCTTAGAGAAAAGATAAAAATTGACAATAGTAGCTAATACTCTCAAGAATAATTATGAAACTTTAAAATCTAGTATTTACATTTGAATTATAATATATACGACAAAAAGTAAAATTCTTAAAAATCACCAGTAATGGACAGGCGAATTCTAGTCTTGAACAACCAGTAATCGACATTCACTAGTAATCGACACCCACTAATAGACATTATTTCGTCGGCCCTCAATCTAAATAAAAAAGGGTTCTGTTTGAAAAAGGAACAGGGCAAGGAATTAAAAATTTGGAACGTTGATGAAGAAAAATACAGAAATAATAGTTATGTTTTAATTTAATCAAAATACAACAATAAATCGTGGGATAGATCGTGTCTACAAAATGCTCAACATTATGACATAAGTAATTGTTGTTGTTACTTAAATTAATTGTATTATGAGATTCATTATAAATAATATATTAGGTCATTACATTTATGAAATTGGCGTTTTGTAAAAGAGGAACTTAAAGGCTTAAAGCCAGATTTAAGAAAAATGTAGTGAACGATACCGGCATTAGTCCACCAAACGCTCACAAGTAACTTTTGTGAGTAAATTTTCGCTTGGGGCAGGCTTTGGCTGGTTCGCCAGTGTTTAGCCATTGCGATGAGTGTTTCCGATTATCGTACAGGATCTACTTTTCATCACAGGTAATGATTCGATTTAAAATCCCTTCATTATTGTGTCGGTTGAGTAATGTAACGGAGCAGTCGATGCGCGTTTGTCGGTTTTCTGCACTTAATTCATGATGTTTTAAGCTTTCTCACCTTCCCAATTTGCTTCAAGTGGATTAAACAGTTTTATCACTAACACTGCAGCCTGCAGCTAATTCGGACGTGGTTTGCGATGGATCTGCTTCCACAATAGTCTTCAATTCTTCATTATCAACTTTGGTCTCAGGCCGTCCACGGGGCTTGTTCTAATCGAAATTTCCAGAATGAAAACGTTGGAACCAAAAATGCACTATGTTTTCTTTTGCGACACCGCCGCTATACACACCATTAATCATTCGAGTCGTTTCTGCAGCACTGGTGCCACGGTGGAACGTATACTCGAAAATAATACGATATTTCAAGTTATATATCCATTTTGTAAACAGAGTGACGCAAAGAAAAAAAACAAATTAATTACGGTTTACCGTGTTAATTACGGTTCTGTCTTTTATTCTCAGTCACAGTTTTTTATACACTATCTAATAGGTTATCTTTTGATATTGGAAAATGTCTTTCAGCCAACGCTAGCAGCCACCGTACTAAAATATCCTCCTCTGTTTTTATCATTATTGTGCTTGGCCTCATTCGACAGCCGATTGGTGTTTTACCTGTGACCTTATTGAGGAATGTGATTCGAGGTACTCCGAATTGTTCAGCGGCAACTGCAACTTCTTCCCCACTCCTCACGGCAGCAATTGCTTTTTCCATCTGTTCGGGAGAATAATTTTTTCTAGGTGCCATCTAAAAATCCAGTCATCGACATGTGAAATAGCCAATTATCGACACATTGTTCTTTACTGGTACTGTAACACGTTTAGATTTATTTCAAATACTGTCAACATAATCTTGTTGAAAAGCAACCAATTCTGTCATTTTTGAACACACTCACAAAAAAAATTAGTTTCGACATTTGTCGATAACTGGGCAAGAACATTTACTGAAATCCAGTAATGAACAATGTCCACAAAACAAATAGGTTTTAATTTTAGCCATTCAAATATACCTCATTATCAACGGAAGCTACTCACGATACAATGAAATTAATTCAAATGTAAATATTAAATAAAATAGAAATATTATAAATCAAAACATGAACTTACCTTCTTAAGGATTTCGTTAAGAAAAATAGAATTTCTTGTTGCGCATCCGAATTTCAAAGTTACTCGCCTACCATATTTAAATAGAATGGCCGATTCTAGTGCCGTTATGTCAAATTATAGTAGAAAGTATACTAATTATGACTACGATATTACCATTTGAAAATAATAATTGAAATTCTTATTTTTCGACATTCTTTTTAAATTTGTCGATTATTGGTGCTTGTCGATCACTGGTGCCATTACCCTACGCTTGTTTTGCTCTGTTTGTTTCGAAAAGTATTAATCACAATTTATTAAATACTATCTTTTTCCCTGCGTAGGCTGCCTTTTTTCCTTTTAGGCTGCGTAAATAGGTACCTACACGTACAGTATCCCACGGGAACACTGTTCTTTTTCGGGATAAAATGTAGCCTATGTTTTAATCCAGAGCCTAAACTACTACTTTGTCTAATTTCGTGGATAAAATACGTAACGATGCAATGTTGTAACGATGCACTAAAGTCACCGACATTGCTCAACGAATCAGTACGCTGAAGTGGAAGTGGGCCGGCCATGTCTGCAGACGGACAGACAGTCGATGGAGCAAACAAGTATAAGAGTGGAGACCACGCTTTATAGGACAACGCGACGTAGTGTAGGACGTCCTGCGGCACGATGGACCGACGATTTGAAGAAGGTGGCTGGCAGCGGATGGATGAGGGCTGCCCAAAATCGGGATGGTTGGCGCTCATTGGGGGAGGCCTACGTTCAGCAGTGGACGGCGATAGGCCGATGATGAATGATCTAATTTCATCGAAATATAATCCGTTCAGTAGTTTTTTGCGTAAAAGAGTAATAAACATCCATCCATCCTAACAAACTTTCACATTTATCATTTGTATTTAGTAGGATAGGATAGTAGAATAGGACTAGCTGACCCCCGGCCCCGAGACCCGACGCGACAGACGCTGTTCTGTCTCTACTATAAACACTTTATAACAGGAATAATGACTTGGTACGTACCTACTACCTACACATGCTATACCTACACCTACACATACTACCTACACCTACAACCTACCTACACATACTAACTACATCTACAACCTACACCTACAACTACGCCTACAAGACTACACTGTACACCAAATGATAAATCATCGGCGAACGAAACTGCATAACAGCGCATTCCATGTTGTGTGATGTGTCCCATGTTATCCCATGCATGCATTAATAAAAGTTAAAATAAAAAGTAAAAAATAATTCTGTATTATTTTCACTATTTGCTAGTGTGGCAGGGCTAGTAAGGATACAGTTTTCGGAAATAATATGGCAATATGTATGGAAAGTGTTGTATTTTGATGTAGTTCATATTTTGAAGGAAGCTCCTCTACACATCTTTTAAGGTTTCCATGGTTTATGTCTCGTAAGTCGTAACCCTAATTATTAATGGTATCGTCACGACTCACGTCCGTCTGTCCGTCCATCAGTCAGGCTCACCGTCCAAACGTTTAGTGCTAGAAAGATGAAACTTTGCATGAATATTTACTACTACGTCGACAAAGTGCTACAAAAATCACGGATTTTTTTTTTAGTGTAGGTGCCTACGCGCTACGTTAGTAATATAATATGCTAGCTTTTGCCCGCGACTTCGTCCGCTTTGGGATATCGCTAAAATTTACCCGCGACTTCATTTACGTAGAAGGAGAAGCGCTTCCCCCTCGCGACTGCCCGCCGCGCGCCGTACATTTATTGCGCATGCGCGCTTGATTATTTTATTACTGCGATATCTTCTAAAATAGGTACTCATTGAAATCAAATGATGTAAACGGCAAATGTCTTCTAAATTAAATGCTTGTAATGAATAACGTATTTACTTGGATAAGGATTAATATCATCTTTATTAAAACACCCTCACAAATAATGCTTAATTTTAGAACAAATTTATTTAGCATAAAAATGTTATTGTGAGCCAACCTAAAAAGATAGACATATATATACAGTCGCGAACTTTTTTTTAGAACTTTTAAAGGGAAACAATTCTGCCATAAGTAGGTACATAATTTTAGCGAAACTTTAACCGTTTCTGCAGCGTACGCAGCAAAAGCTCTCAAAACGAAAAAAAAAACACGATTTTGAAACATTCTTGATTGGTGCTCCGCTCGTATTGAGCTTAGCTTTAGCATGATAATATTATATAGCCTAAAGTCGTCCTCGATAAATGGACTATCCAACACAAAAATATTTTTTCATTTCGAATTTCGAACCAGTACCTAGTTCCTGAGATTAGCGCGTTCAAACAAACAAACTCTTCAGCTTTATAATATTAGTATGTATATAGATTCTTTTGTGTAGGTAGGTACGGGAGGTACTTTTTTGGTGTGATTTTTTTTTCTCGCGTCGAAACCATAATGTGGGGTATCATAGTACTTATCATAAGACAGATATTATAAATTATAATCCATTTATAATCATAATAATTAACGAAGCTAGAAGGGAGGACAGAGCACTGAGCAGAGCGAACTATAGGGTTCTTTGAGTATTACGGAACCCTAAAAATGAATCATTATGTGGGTATGAATGTGCTTTGTGCACTCACTGTTTGAAGCACAAAACAATTGACGACGATCAAAAGAAGTTTACAAAACAGGAAAGGAATTTTTAACACTGTTGGTACCCCTACCCAAGTATGGGCAACAACAATAGGCTAAAAGTTAAAACTCACCATAATCTTTACCCATTATTTATGGGAAATTCCCAGCTAAATTTAGAAAAAGCTAACTACGGAAATTGATTGATAAACACTGGCAATAAAATGGAACAACTATTTTCACTGTCACAACCTCTTCACTTTGCACTGCACCGTTCCTGTAATCCTGTTTCACCGTTCCGCCCTTATAAAATAGTATAAAAGTATAAAGTGCCTTGGATAAATGTTTACAACACAAGTGAAAGTCAACTAAGTTTACGTGCGACTGCACTGCATTCCGCGCGCACGTCCTCTACAGACAATATTACGAGAATGACTGATTCATTCATTGTGATTGTAAAATGTAAATTGTGGACAGTCCAACGAGGAACAAAGCATACAAAGATAGAATATAAAAACTGGTTGACTACAGTTCTACACTGTATACATAGGTAGTACAAATAACAAAACGCATCTTATGACTTATCTAGAGCAAACAGGCTTAATTAACAGATTCCTGCAGAACGCGAGAGTACCGAGTTACAGGCAGTTTAAAAACATTATTTAATTTAAAACGTGACTCAAATGACGAACTATATTTACACTGTTGTCTCCTATTTTAAGCGACGCCATCGTGGAATTAATCTCTGTGGGATAGGTGTAAGTCTATATTAATAACAACTTCTCAACTTAGCTCTCAAGTTTGTTCTTTTATTTTAACATTCATAGGTAAATTATTGTAATACACACCATTAGGTTACAACATAATAAATAGAAGTCAACGTTGTACCTATTACCATCCTATTAAAAATCCATGTTTTATTTTATCTTAGAAAAATCCTCACTCTCTATTTAATTAAGTACTATTAAATTGCGGGTTTTGCTGCTTTTGCAGGAAAATGGACAGGTAGGTAAGTATGTTATATT
The DNA here is from genome assembly GCA_905404095.1 of Glaucopsyche alexis. Lineage (NCBI taxonomy): Eukaryota > Metazoa > Arthropoda > Insecta > Lepidoptera > Lycaenidae > Glaucopsyche > Glaucopsyche alexis. The sequence goes on from FR990050.1 coordinate 7,654,693, forward strand.
AAATACAAATAGGTAATGGGTAGATATTAGATAATATCCACACTATCAGGTATTATTTTAATCAAAATAAAGATAATATCGTATTTCCTTTGTGAGCAATTATTAATGAGTTATTTCTTATTAACTTTATCATTCATTTTCCGGTTGTACCTAATTGATTTCACAATCTATCAATATTCATAGTTAATATTATTATGTAACTTCCTTTCGGCTTCGGCTTGTGGACACAAACAATAATTATTATTTAGCGAATATCACTCCAAGTCCGAAATCTTTTACAAGATTGCATAATATTGTACCTACCTAGTACCTACATTAAATTAGTACCGATACTTACTAATACATCTATTATAATAAGAATTAGTAAAGCATATACCACCTAAGTACCTTGAAGATGGCGTCGCGTCGGTGGTCGAAACTCGGGATAGACTGCATGCACCGTATATAATATATTATGAGTAAGCTGATGGAGGTAAACGGCCGGATCGTCGCGTCAGAGGAACAAAGCATCCCCCGGCAGGCTATTGACCTTGCAAGTTGCACGTACTTGAACCCTATGGACTGTGATGCACCTGCTCTAAATATGACCTTGAACAAATAGTTACGTCTAGCTTTTTCACATTGGCTTATTCGCTGTTAACCAAGTTTAATTGAAAATATTTTTGTTTAGGTACGTTTAAATTAAATCGAATCTGGACATAACTCGTACCTTCAATCAATAAATACAACTAAGTAGCATAGTAAATATTCGGAATTTTTACTTTGGGACAACTAGACCGAGTATTGAAAAACTTTACCTTTGTACCTACGTAAGTAATTTAGGATTCTATTACATAAATTTATCCACACGACTGATGAGTAAGTACATTAAACGACAAATGACAATGGCTCGTGACAGTCGACAGTGGTTTTAATTAGATAAAAGGTAGGTACGTCTACTAATTGTAATTGTCACTGTTCTTTAACCTCTGAGTCTGGGTGCATTAGTGTAAATGTTTTGGATTAAAATTGCAGTTGAACCCATAGGTACAGAACCAATATGCATACCGATTACCGATGTGCATATTATTATAATTTAATAGTTATTCAAGATTCCTGCCGTGCCTCATGCCTGGGAGAGCCACGCTTTTGCTCACGAATGGGCCGACTCTACGAGGGATGGCACGACCGCGGCATTTCGGGATCACAGCAGGACAGGATGGCATGGCAATTGGCAACACATTACACAACACGTCATTGTTGACCACAATGACGACCTCTTTAGCTCAGTAGTGAAGCGCGTCGTCGCGATAAGCCTGAGGTCGCGGGTTTAAATCCCGCCTAAAGAAGCAACCGTTGTCTGGTACTTGTGATAAAAGCTCTTCTGTACGAGGACCAGTTTGACGTGGTGTGAAAGCGTAGGTACATAATAGATATTATTTTAATTTGTAGGTACTACAAGTGTGTTGCGGGTTTCCTATCAACTATCATGAATCATCAGACAATCAGTGCTCTTTTGGCGTTCTTAAATATAATATTATATAATGACTTCATAGTCTATGACATAGACCATAGTTTTAAAATATTACAGATTTCTCACTAAATGGGCCAGTCATGGGTAGAAGATTTTACTAAGTTATACTATTGTCGTTGGCGCCGATATGGCGTCCCTCGTCCAGACGAACAACCAAGGCACGATAGGGGTTGCTTTTGGCTATCGGCCAAACGGAAACTGCTTTAAACAGTATCATTTTCTATGGGTATTTTAGTTCATCACATCACGTGTGTACGCTGGAAAGCCGATACCTACCAATATTTGTAAACCTTATAGCCATCATATTGTAGCCTTATTTGAAGATCTACAAGTGATACACTGACTTGTCGGCGAACGGACCGCACGTCAAATCTTGAGAAGGATACAAGTATGAGAAGTCACATTTTTAAGGCTTATACATTAAAATTTGCAGAAAGAAACAATCCATAAATAAATCGACACATTTTACCGAAATGATAGTCTTTAACTTCGTCATCGATCTTTTAATAACAGTCGGTCAATTTGGAAGTCGGAATAACCTAATTCGTAGCCGGTAAAACCATCTATTTTGATGGACGGCCTCGTTTCGAATCAGTTGCGATTTCACCCGCATGGCAGCAGCGTAAAATAATTGTAAATATATCATTTAGTAATGATTAAAATTGTATGTCAAGGGAACTGTTAAAAAAGAACAACCTAAACTTACTATAATTAAGTTATTGTCCAATAGGGAATATGCATAAAATATAAAAATAGCTTAAAACATAATAATATTATACTAGACTGAAAAATAAAGGAAATGGCGAAAAAAAATCCAATATCTGTTGATAAATGAGTAAGATATGAGCGGTCAAAGTTTGTAATCTATCTCTTTCTAGAAAAACGACATTTAGTATGAACTTTCTATGAAAGTCGTGTTATGTGACGTCACGATACACGTCGGATCTCTCTGTCTAATAGACTACTTTAAACGTTCATATCTTAGTTATTTTTAATGATATCAAAAAACTGATTTTACCATACGATTTACCAAACAAGATAGATCTATATAAAAAAATGAAAAAATTACGTGCATATTCCCTATTTCGCTCAAAATAATTTTCCTAAAGAGTTTTTAGCATGATCTATCAGCATTCAGCATGGCATAGAAACTTACAAGTGCGATTCAAATGAGAATAGGATCGACTCAGTGCCATACAGTGGCGAAGGCTGGTTTTCCCTCATATGGAGCCCTAGACTGTATAATAATTTGGACGAGAGTCATCAAAGAGACATGCAGGTGAAGCCGATAGGAATGGAGTTATAGGAATCCCACGCCACTGGTGTCATATTGTTTCGAATTAAGATTATTATGGTAATTACATTTATATTTAGATATTTTACTACTATTTAACGTTTTTATTTAGATTCCATGTAAGACTATTAATATTGTGTTAAAAAGTTTTTCTGCAAACCGCACTTTTCAAGTGATATTTGACAGAAAAAGGTCATAGACGTTCCTATTCTTAATTGAAACGCATTGAACAAGTTTATATCTCCTATAGTTAAGAATTGCCAGGGCAGGGGGCAACTTATAAACCAATTTGGAGGCCGATTACTAGAAAATTCTCTTTGTAAAAAAATCATGTAGGTACATACCGACCTAACTATGAATCCTTACTTTTCCTAACCGACTTCCAAAATTATTATTTTTAAACAAAAAATTAAATCGACTTCCAAAGTAAAAATACACAAAAGAGTATGAATTAAAACTTATTTTCTAAATAAGTTTTAATTCAAACTTTAAAACATACCTACATAACCCTTTTAAATTTGGCTAAAATTTTAACTATTTGTCTACTCAATCTTAATTTTGAAGTCGCTACCAGCCCAAACAATATCCTACAATATTTATAGAACTTATGTTCTTTGCTGGTACTGACTTAAAAATTAAGAAGATTGAGTACTTAGTCAGTAGAGAAATAGTTAAAATTTTAGCCAAATTTAAAAGGAGAATCATTTAGAAAATAAGTTTTAATTCATACATTTTTGGGTATTTTTACTTGGAAGTCGGTTTAATTTTTTGTTTAAAAATAATAATTTCACCCACTTTAGTGATATATTTTACGTCTTAAGAACGCCTAAAATAAACGATCGAATTTTTAATTGAAGACGCGCCAAGCTTCCATTAGGTATTGCAGTAAATAATATTAAGATGATGAGGATTACCTACTGTAAGTTACAAAGTGGCAGGGCCAGATTTAAACTTTTGCCGCCCTTGGGTACTACTAAAAAAATGCCGCCCCATCATTGAAATATCACTGATTAATTAAAATTTATTTTAAAAAAAATGCAAAAACAATTCAATAACGTTCTTAATTTTTCCAAAAAAAAAAACAAAATTATAATTAATTATAAAAATATATGATTAATTAAAATAATAAAAATAATAATGTTGTATCTATTAGATAATATATAATTATATTAAATAATATATGATTAATTAAAAGAATAAAAAAATTATATTCAGAAATTTTGATGACAATAAAAAAAATATTTTTTCACTTTCCAAATTTTGCCGCCCTAGAAAATTTGCCGCCCTGGGCACTAGCCCCGACTGCCCCTAGTGTAAATCCACCCCTGCAAAGTGGCATATAATATGCTTGCAGTTCTTTAAACAATGCCGAATTAAATTATAATACAAGCGCCCAGTATGTACTTTAGATTACTAATTATTTCTTTCTACAGCGCCATTCTTGAACTCCGTGGGGTTAATAAAATTTAATGGTTGAGCTAGGAGGCCGGTCCCCACTTTTTTTATTTATTATCATGAATAGCGTCATCTACTATCATGGGCGCGACGATCTGGAGCAGGCTGCCCTCAGGGAGGGCAGCCTGCTCCAGATCGTCGCGCGTCAGGGAGGGTTACTGTCTCCACTGGAGTGGTCTCTGGTAGTGGATGAGCTCCTAGAAGAACTGAATGAAAAAGGTTCTACGCTCAAAAATACGCTGACGACCTAGCGATATAGTGCTGGGCAAATGCGCATCAGTGGTCGCTGGGCTAACGCAATCAGCACTGAGAGTTGTCGAAAATTGGTGCATGAGGGTCAAGCTAACAGTCAACGCTGATAAGACTTGCAAGCGAGGTCAAATACCAAGGAATTATCCTAGATAAGGGACTCACTTTGAATAAGCACATCGAACACATCACAAAAAAGGCTAGATGTGCTCTGGGATCCTGCTTAGGGGATCGAAGACCGGTCATATTTAAAAAAACCGGGTTTTTCGGTCCCAGCCATCTTCAAAACCGGGTACCCGGGTTTTTTCGGGTATTTCGGGTTTTTTGTTGATTTTGTAGAATTTTGTTAGGAATGTCCTAAAATTAACTTTTATCAGCTGCTTTCTGTTGTAACAACGTAATACTGGTAAAATGTGATCCCACCATAAACATTTTCATGTAAAGTAATTAATAATTTCACAAACTTTACACCTTAGTGAAAATACGTTGCCTGGCGAAATGGTCATGCCACATAATTTGACTAAAGTGTAGAGTTTGTAAAGTTAGGCTTGTAGAGTTAAGGCGTGTAGAAACAGAAGTGCCTTGCCGGCCTTTTAGGAGGGAATATGCTGCCTTCTTGAAGGTGTGCAGGTCGTAATGGTCCGGAAATACTGTTGGCGACAGTTGGTGATACATACATACATACATACATAAAATCACGCCTTTTTCCCGTAGGGGTAGGCAGAGACCACTTCTTTCCACTTGCTACGATCCTTACATACTTCTTTCGCTTCGTCCACTTTTATTCTTACCATACTTTCCTCCTCTTACATTCAACGTAGTCAAGCGTCTCTCCATGGTCCGCTTTTCGCCTCCGCGAGAAACGAGACGTGATGGGTGGCGAACCACATCGCCGCTATTTTGGATAATGAAATTATTTTTGATCATCTATTGCGTTTCCACGGACTGGTGGAGAGGGTAGGAATAGGGAAAGGGAAGGTCAGTCCTATCCTTATAGGTGGTGTGGAAAGGAAGATTGGTAAGTTACAGTGGGAAATAGGGAATGTAGGATATTACCGCCCAGGAGGGCAAGGGATAGGACAGTAATAGCTAGGGAAGCCGGGGTCGCATACCCGTATACTATACCACAACTACCGGACAGGTAAGTTGGGAAGAGTATCCCATGACATTGGGATGAGGATGATAAATATTTTGTCCCTTCGAACGATAGCGAAAAGTTGCAGCAGGTATAAGTCCGAACAATTCCTCGGAGCACTCCCCGTAATATAACCGATATATGATGCAGAGTGATGCTCATCTCTACGTAGCTCTAAGGAGTAAAGCCTGTTTGAAATACTATGGCAATCGACAATTCGAGCGGCCCTTCGTTGGATACGATCCAGAGGGAGAAGCTGGTACTTTGGCGCTCCTGCCCAGAGATGAGAACAATATTCTATGTGAGGCCAAACCTGCGCCTTATAGAGTTGTAGGCGTTGGACCGGACTGAAATACTGCTTTGACCTGTTCAGAACACCAAGCTTCTTGGAGGCTAACTTGAGCTTGCCCTCCAGATGATATCGGAACTAGACCTCGCTCGATATGCTAACACCAAGTATTCCGATGTTGGAGGAGACAGTTATGGGTATGCTATCAAAACGAGGACATACGACCATCGGTAACTTATTAACGATGAACGCGCAAACTTGTGTCTTAGAGGTGTTGAATTGGACTAAGTTAAGTCTACCCCATTCAGAGATCTTCTCCAATGAATTCTTAATTTGAGAGACAAGTTCGTTTCGACTCTCAACGACGTTTTGCCGAGAGATGTTCGGGCGACCTGTATATAAGGCATCACCCGTACTGTCGTCATCACATAATATTATCATTGATATGCAGTATGAACAGGGCAGGTGATAGCACACCAAAGCTGTCTACCAAGATGCCAGGACTGTGCCATAAGAGCAGGTGAGCCGAAAAATATGCGTTAAGACCGGTGCCAACTCTGGAGCACACATTTTTAACACAATGGGACGGATTCCGTTAAGCCCACTCGATTTTTGGGTATCATGGGAACGGAGAGCAATTCGCATTGAGCGCTGATGGAACCGAATAATAAATTATACCAAGTTATGAAGGTCCAAAAAATCGACGAATCGCTTCGAGAAAAGGTAGTCTGGTCCCTTACGTTTCGCTCACTCGTCCTGGCGGGGCAGGGGCACTACCGTGCCCCCAAATCGGCCAAATGTACTACATACAACATGAAAACATTATAACTATTGTTCTAAAATTCTACATTGACAATCACAAGCCACTATAACGTTCGGTTTGTGACTGTAACTGATAACAGTTACAGTCACAAACCGAACGTTATAGTGAAATTCTACAACAGTTTATAAAAACTGTTGTAGAATTTCATAATGAAAAAAAGCTCGAAAAAACCGAAAACCGGTTTTCAATATTTTGATAACCGGGTTTTGTTGTAGGCCCGAAAACCCGGGAAAACCCGGGTTTTCGGTTTCGGGTAAAACCGGTCTCGATGCCCTAAATTCCTGCTGGAGATTTGTCAGCTCAAAATGGGGCCTTTGGCCGAAGGCAATGCTGTAGTTATACACAGCTGTAGTGCGGCCGATGGCCACATACGGCTGCGTGGTGTGGTACAATAAGGCTCAACAGGTGAACTGCATTACAACAATAGTGTACAGAGGCTGGCCTGTCTGATAATCACTTGTGCGCTTTCGTCGGCACTCACCGCTTCACTTGAGGCACTGATCGACCTAACTCCTCTTCCTCTGCTTGTTTCGATGGAGGACCTCCATCGGAACCTGGCCCTGAGAGCTGCCTTCCTAACCTCCAAATGGGTTTCCACCCTATTGGGACGGCTGCAACAGTCTCTTCTTGAGACACTGGCCATGCCATCGGACGTCATGACCAAGGTGCACAGCTTCTCGAAGCTATACCAGGTTTTCATACCTTCTAGTGAGGAGTGGGATGGAAATGTCCCAATTACGTAGTTTGGCTCACGGACGCCAGAAAGGACAACCGGGCGGGTGCCGGTTTCTACAGGGGCATACCACCAACGGGCAAATACGCTTGTTTGGGAGAATTTGCTACCGTGCTTCAGGCTGACGATAATTGGTTGTTCACTAGAGAGCCTAGAGATGGCCCTAGTCCATGAAAACTGACATTCTGACAGTCAAAGCGCACAGCACAGCGACAGCGCTGAAAGCACTGAGTGCATCGGAAATTTCATCCAAATTAGGTCTGGAATGTTTTTTTTTTATTTATGTAATGAACCAGGAAACGAGCAGACGGATCGCCTGATGGTAAGCGATTACCGTCGCCCATGGACACTTGCAACAACAGAGGAGTTACACTTGTAACTCCTCTGGTGTTGCGACGTTCCTGGTCCTTAAAATCCCCAATCCCCCCCCTTGGGCCTCCGGTAACCTCACTCACACGGCGAAACGCAACGCAAGCGTTATTTCACGCCGGTTTTCTGTGAGGTCGTGGTATTTACCCGGTCGAGCCGGCCCATTCATGTCGAAGCGTAGTTCTCCCACATTGTGAATGTGATTGAGAAACTAAATATGCTAAGACGCGACAACAGTATCCGTCTGGTATGGGTTCCGGGCCATAGCAATATCCCCGGCAACGAAACCACGGATGAGCTGGCTAGGCTGGCTTGAAGTCTCATTAACGGGCCAGAACCAGTCTGCGGAATATCAATATCTTATAGTTTATACCAACAGAGCACTTAAAGTATGGAGCCGCAGCCTAAGCATTAAGCAATGGGCTGCAATTCCGGGCGTTAATTCCAGGCTTTAACAAAAGGCGTGCGGAACTGGCGCTTTCAATGAGTAGGAATCAATTAAGAATCCTTACCAGAACCCTAACTGGGCACTGCAAGCTCCACAAACACCTCAACAACATAGGTGTCGGTGACACAACTTGCAGATTTTGCGAGGAAAAGGATGAGACACCCCTCCACCTCCTCCTAGACTGTCCAACACTTCAACAGAACATTAACAGGTACATTGGGCGGCACGAATACTCCACCGGAGGAAATTCGTAGCACCAGCCCCAACCATATCGTTGTTTATGAGCAGCATAGTACTATAACGCGAAGGAGTCACAATAGATCCACTTGGTCGCAGTGACGTCAGGGCTAGATTTTGGCCTGCCTTCGATTTATGTAATAAATAAAAAAAAAAAAAAAGGTATACGTGTTAGCGTCTCTTAGGCCGCTGCCTCGAATTTTGCAGTCAGCGGCGCGGTGGCATCGGCGACGCGGGCAACGCAGACCCGTTCTCGAAACCAGCGGACAGATCGCGCGGCACTATAGCGGCGCGGCGTGGTGTTGTATTCGTGGTTGTGTCGTCGAGATGTTTTATTCGCAAACAAAAAAAAAAAGAAGTGAATCCCTGTAAAGGGCAAGGAAAATTAAATGCAAGTTTTATCGATATTATGAATTGAAGTACACAATAATAGATCCCGGGTGTTTTTTCAATCACTATCTAAACTTTCAGAAGTGTGAATATACTCTTGAATACTTTTCCTATGGAGTCAACTTTCCATTTTGAAAAATAAAATCAGTAGTTTCATACAAAAGGGCTTCGGCATAAATAGCATTTTGTATGAAACTACTGATTTTATTTTTCAAAATGGAAAGTTGACTCCATAGGAAAAGTATTCATGAGTATAATTACTCCTGAAAGTTTGGATAGTGATTGAAAAAACACCCTGTATAAAAATACAAAAATAAATTACACAACACTGCAATGCTGACGCGCGGACGGTCGCCGCATAAGGGTAATGAAGGAAAGAGTAACAATAAATAACCATATCCGTCATAATAATTTTATTCGCATATTATAATTGATTATGATACATGGAGCACAACGGAAACCGGTCTACCGAAGACGCGGATCAGCACTCAGACATTTCCGCTCCAAATTAAATTATTATTTATATTGCATCGACATTCGTTATGCAAAAACGTGGCTACATATTTACTAGTGAGAAGTCTCGAGGCAGCATCGGTCATATGGACGCGTGGTCCTCGCAGTGCAGTCGGTCACGTGTGTGTGTGGAATGAGGGCCTGGGCTGAATTTCCCCAAAATAAATGAAGAACCAATCAGGGAATTTGGAGAAATATAGTTGAAAACTATAGCCCCCATAGTGTGGTCTGTCTGTCCACACACTGCTATTACCCAGATCTCGTAAAGTATCTGAAAAAGATATAGTTTTCTGACAACAGACATTCAACAGACTATTCTACAAAACAGACTACAAAGCTTCAGAGATAAAAAAAATATTTAATTACATACCAAAATATGGTCCACAAAAAAGTGACAATTATTATTAATTTCCAGAACTATTACCGACTTAATTTCAGAAATATTTATCGGCGCAATTTGAACCAATATGAGTAATTCGGCCCACGCACTTGTGTTTATGTTACGCCAAATAACTATAAAACGAGAGAAGTGGCAAAAAATCTATAAGGAACATATTTCTGTACTACTAAAAGTTAGTTTATATCTTAAAGTATGGGTGATTTACCCATTATGAATATTCTACTAAGTAGCCGCAGCCAGGAAACCATAATTATCCAGATATTTTTTGAGATCTGGGTAATTAAAGCAGTTCGTGGACGGAAGAACCACACCATGATCTTAAACAATCTTTCTAAAAATTCCCAGACTTGTTTTAGATTTTTTTTATTAGAAGTGTTATTCTACTAGAAGTGGCTATATTTATTTTGGAGAAATTCAGCTAGGTCCCTCGTTCCACACACACACGTCTGTCATACGGAGCGCGTCCGTCGACCATTTTTTCATACATATACTTAAATAATAACAGTCAAATAGACAGCCGAATGTCCGTCCAATCATTATATTTACATACTAACAGACACCTTGCACACGCAATCGCGGCCTCCAGGGCCAATTTTACCGACGAAATAACGCGTCAAAGGCGCACTGACTTGTATGGTTTTTGAATAATATTAAATCACTTTTTCATAATAATTTACGTCGAAAATACCGAGACCCTAAGTCTTATGACGTTAGCGATATCGCCAAACAGTTCATGCGAGTTCACACACACGTTGATCGCTGCCATATGAATCGGGCCGAGCACTCGCGAGTGAGTTTAGACGCACGTATCCCGAATACAGGTTGAGTCCGTCGAAAAACTGGACTGCTACAGTAGAGCTCCAGTCGTAAACCCAAGCACTGGCGAGTTGGGGCGTGGGCAGGGCGCGCGAGCCGTGCGGCGCGGGGAGCCGGGCGTGTGCTGCGGGCCGCACTCACTCGGCCTTCACCTCTGCGACGGGGGGCGCTTCGCTCACGGGCGCGGCGTCGTTAGTGTCCTCAACGTTTGTTGGCACTTCGTTTCCCTCGTTAGGGCGCTCTGTGCCGCCTCCTCCTCCATCTGTAATTGAAAACAAATTAAACTGTACAATAGAAATATATTTTTATTTTTGCATCGCCATATCGGGTATGTGCACGACACTTACTGCGCTGATGGTGGTGGTAGTACAGGTTGTGGCGGGGCGCGTGGTGCTGGCGTGGAGCGGGCGCAGGCGGTGCGCGGTACATGGGCATCGCGGGTGCGTGCGGCCGCTGAATGGGCGCCGGGTACCGCGGAGCGACCATACCGCCCCGGTTCATCGCGTTTCCGTTGTTACCACCTCTTCCATTGTTACCACCGCCGACCATCTGCAAAAGTAGGTATAATAGACCTTTAGAAGGCTCTTTGACAGATTACACAAATTTTTAAATAAATGAAATATGGCTTATATTACCTGTTGATGTTGCTGATGCTGCTGATGTTGTTGGTGCTGCTGGTGTTGCTGATGTTGCTGGTGCTGCTGGTGCTGTTGATGCTGCTGGTGCGGATGCTGCTGGTGGTGCTGGTGCGGCGTGTGTGCCGGTGGCGGGTGCTGCGGGTGGTATTTGTGCTGCGGCGGCGAGTGTGGCGCCTTCTGCTGCTTGGTGCCCTTGGGCGTGGGTGACGCAGACTCGCACAGCTGCGCGAAGCCGTTCGCGTGCTCATGCAATGGGCTCTTGAGCTGCGGCGGCGGGCGAGGCTGTGGTGGTGCGTACTGCTGTTGCAGAGGCGGCGCGCGGTATTGTTGCTGATGATAATAATTTTATTTATTTATTTATTTATTTCATTTATTTCGGGCGGCATAGGCCCATATTATAAATACCTTACAGACTAACATACATATTATATACTTAAAAACTACACTTTGTCACGTGTTGTCGGCGACGTGATCCGCGCTTCGTTCCGGAGTCTCCCCCGGAACCTCCGGTAGACCACACCCGTCGGCCAGAACTCCTCCACCTCGAAGGTCGACAAAAGATGCGTCGGCACTCTCACCACAAAGGAACTGAAATTGACCTTGTGGCGAGACTCCAGACGTTCGACCCTTAAGGCGATGGAAGTCTTCTGGCGGATGTAGTCCACGACGTCCTCGACCTGCATAGACCAGTGCAGGCGGGATACGTACAACGGCGTCGCGGGTACTTCGCTCCGCAGGCGCAGTTCAGGTACGTAAGGTGCGGTGCCCCGGTGGTTGCGGGCGGCGGGCTTCTTCTTTCTTCTCTCCACCAGTATGAAGCCCTGCTCATCGCACCTCCTGCTCTCGTCCTTGCCAGGTCGAAGAGGCTCAGCCTTGCGGCTCTCCACAGCCTTACGGCTCTCCTTCACCCCCTTTGTCTTCGCCCGCGGGGGTGGTGCGGGGCGACCGGCGACAGTCGCAAAAGTTTTCTGCTGAGTTGGTTGACTCGGCGTCTGCACGACCCGGAGGGGAAGGCGGGCGGGGGCGGCGGCGATCGCCGACTCGTCGGAATCCGCTGACACGCAAAACGATGTGTCAGCGCGCGCGCCGCCACGACGTGTGTTGACAAAGGCGGTTGAATGATCGGGTGACCTACTTACTGAATTATTACATTTTAATTGTAGTAATTCACTACGTAAGTCACGGATGGTAGATTCCGATGCATCCAACCTACCTCGCATCTCGTCCAGCTCTGCCTTCATACTGTTGAAGTTCTTCAGCAGGCTGGAGACGTCGACGTGGTCCATCGTTACTACCGGCAGCTTGTGGAGATCTTTCGCCACAAAGGCCGGCACGTCGTCTGGATCCGTCTGCTTCAGCAGGGAGATGATGTCCTGCACGCTTCGTTCGCCGCCATCTCGCCTCCGTGATGGCATGTTCGCGCTCTGGCCGAGCGTTTCATAAAGCAGCTGCTTACCCATGCAAATCTCCTCGCTTGAGAAAGAAGATTTGCAGATCTGCATGATGCTGACCTCGTCCATCGTGTCGATGGCGTGCTGGATGAACGCCAGCAACTCGTTGGCCACCAACGCCATGGTGTACGTGCAGCGGCGTAACCGCGCGACTCGCAAACAATTAAATTTGCTTCGTGTGTAATACGGAGCGCGACCGTTTCATAGCACTCAACGCACGACACACTTAAAACACATGTAAATAAATTATATTACTAAGTTAGTCTAGTCCAAATCTTTAATAAAAACCCCCCACACCGATTTCGGTGACGGTAGCCGGTTTTATTGAAACCAGACCAGTTACGCAGGAGTAATTTTATAGTATCCAAGTGTGTGCGCAGTACACAAGAGCACTCTCTCTTCCTTTACTCTCATAATCCAGTGGGATGGATAATAATCGACACGACTGAGGAGAGATCAGGTGCTGGTCCGACTTTTAACATGATCATCCGACCCATGGATGAACATATGAGATTGTCAATCAGGCCATCAGCCTGCAATGTCCTAACCAAACTTGAAAACAACTTTTTTTGTTGTTCCAATGCAGGAATCAAACCCACGACCTCCTAGTCAAGAGCCAAGCTTTAATCCGCGGTTAGCTTCGCAGCTTTAAGCTTTAAAAGAGCGGTTACGCACTGCGTCCGATCCGAATCCGATCCGAACCCGTGAAAATATGGATCTAGAAAACTCGGATCAAATTCTGATATTGCTTACGCACTACTCCGATCTCTGATACAAATCCAAGCAATTCAGGTGCCATCTTTTGGAATACGTAATTTTACTCAGAGCCACAGAAGAGTGTTCACGTCGTTGATCATGAGTCCTTTTATACAAATACAAGTCGTTCATACAAATAATACTATGGCTAATTCGGACCTATAAAAAACTCCTCCGTGTTTTCAGATTCAATTCTGTCATGGACATTCTAGAATGACGGAAAGAAATCGGATGACGAAAATCGCATCTAGTGCGTAAACTACCATAGAAATAGTTCTACGGCTACTCCGGACCATATTTTCACGGGTTCTGATCGGATTCGGATCGGACGTAGTGCGTAACCGCTCTAACTCTCATAACCCAGTGACATGAATAACTGACACCACTGGCGAGAGACCTGACATTGTCGAAATAGAAAAAAAAAAGGTTATTAACAATGGATGTGTCAAAGGGCAATATTAGCGGCGAAAAACAGTAGCGTTGACGAAATTAACGACCCTAATTTTTACTAAACTTCCAGGAGATATCGCTACCTACACATTTATAGATAATGTAATGGATCCAGAAGATGCGGTCCATTACCCACAGGAGTTTCTTAATTCTTTAAACCCGGGTGGTCTTCATCCACATTCCCTCAAGTGAAAAATAGGTGCCCCAATATTACTTACTTATAAATCTTAAACCACCAAATTTATGTAACGGGACCCGACTTCAAGTCAAATTTCTTTGCAATAATGTGATTGTTGCAATATTTTTGACTGGTCCAGCAACTGCTGAAACTGATGTGATGTATAAGCAATGTTTTACCAACTGGTCAAACATTGCTTATACCTCACATCTCAATGATTCCAATTAATGTTTTAAATTATTTTTAAACCGACGAATAATAGTAAATTTTAGATGACAGTACAACATTTGCTGGGACAACTTGTATATTATTTTTAATTAGTCCGCTCAAAGTGAGTAGAGTGCGTGAGCGGGGACCTAAGCAATTTCTTCAGAAAATTGTTCAGGATGCTTAGAGAGTAAACATACTAAAAATCCTCGCCTCTAGGAGGGGCGCCGGAGTGGGGGGAGGGGGTTAAAGTTCCCACTTTTGAGTTTTTCGCTAATATCTTTAAAGCGGTGCGTCGTAGAGAAAAAGTATCTTCTACGTAATGAAAGATAATAAAATTTCCTACAACTTTTGTCCTACCCAACTTTTCGGATTCCTAACCATTTTTGAACTACACGAAGTGAAATTTTCGAAAAAAATACGACTTATCAAACACCACCTCTTGCCTGCTACTTCAGTCGTGTTATTTCGGGATGAAAAATAGCCTGCATTAACATCCAGGTCCTATTATATCAACCTATCAAATTTCATACAAATCTGTTCAGCCATAGAGCTATCGAAACATTTTTCCTTTTTTTAACTATTTTATTTTATATCATTTTATGTCATGGGATACTCATCCCAAGTTACCTGTCCGGTAGTTATGGTATAGGGTACGCGACCCCGGCTTCCCTAGCTATTACTGTCCTATCCCTTCTCCTCCTGGGCGGTAATATCCTACATTTCCTATTTCCCATTCTAACTTACCAAACTTCCTTTCCACACCACCTATCCTTCCCTTTTCCTATTTCTATCCTCTCCGTAAATCCGTGGAAATGCAATGGATAATTATAAAAATAATTTAACTATCCAAAATGGCGGCGATGTGTTTGCCACCCATCACGTCTCGTTCTCGCGGAGGCGAAAAGTGGCCCATGGAGAGCCGCTTCGCTACGTTGAGTGTAAGAGGAGGAATGGATGGTAAGAATGAAAGTGGATGAAACGAAACAAGTATGTAAGGATCGTAGCAAGTGGAAAGAAGTGGTCTCTGCCTACCCCAATGGGAAAGAGGTGGTCTCTGCCTACCCCTACGGGAAAGAGGCGTGATTATATGTATGTATGTATTTTATATCTTCATCCGTTTAGGCCGTGAAGGTCCTAGGAGGAGTGGAACCTATCAAAAGCACAGCAAGGTCCATCCCTTGATGGATGGACATCCAGGGATGCATCCCTTACATCTTTATAAATTGTTTTAGCTCAGGTGTAAATTTTAGGACAATTCGTATGAATTAAAAGGGATGTCAAACCACGGAAAATTTGGTGCTTGTCATCATTCCGTTCTTGACTAGCTTTGATAAGGCCCAGAATTCCCTTTTCTTTCATCTCCGTGACGTCCTCTTCACATAAAGGACACTTTTTAGTACTCATTGCGGATAATCCGATTCGTAACTAATATCGTTTATAGATCAAAGAATATTTTTGACCTTGTGTAGGTTACTGCCAAACAGGTTAAAATTAGATGAGAGACGATGATAACATAAGCCCAAAGGCATGGATGATAATGGGAATGGATGGTAATGCCCATTACGCTGAAAAACATTTATTTTCACTATTTCGGAGTGTGATGCTCTAAACCCGATGAGAATTTCGAAAAAGTGTATAGGATAAAAGTTGTAGGAAATTTTATTAGCTTTCATTACGTAGAAGACACTTTTTCGCTACGACGCACCGTTTTAAAGATATTAGCGAAAAACTCAAAAGTGGGAACTTTAACCCCCTCCCCCCACTCCGGCGCCCCTCCTAGAGGCGGGGATTTTTAGTATGTTTACTCTCTAAGCATCCTGAACAATTTTCTGAAGAAATTGCTTAGGTCCCCGCTCACGCACTCTACACCTGCTTTTTTAAGTGGACTAAATACCTTTATGTGTACAATTATATTATGACCATGAAACTTACTTGCATCTGCTGAACGGCCGCCGCGACGTGTATTTGAGATGAGAGGAATGGCGAGTTGAATGCGTTGGATTGAGCTTGCTGCGTGAACTGGAGCGGATAGGTGGGCGCCGGAGCGGTGGGCGGCTGGTACGGCGAGTAGTAGGAGGAGGCGGGCGGTGCGGGACGTGGCATGAGGCCGGGCAGGGAGTACGACGCATCGCCCACCGGCGCCGAGTAGCCGAGGAATTGTTGCTGAAACGTGTTGACGCCGCCCACGCCGCCAACCCCACCTACTGCACCGCCTTTACTGCCTGTAGAAAGACCTCATATTAGAATATCTTGTTCTACAAGACGCAAGAAAGCTGTGGGTTTGATAAACATAGTGTAGAGCATGGGCGTAGCCAGGTTTTAGTTTCGGGGGGGGGTTCAAGAAAATAAAACGACTACAAGTACAATAAATAACCAGGGCCGTCTTTAACTTATTAGAGGCCCTGGGCACATTAGATTTTTTTTTTCGTTTTTACCTGTTTAAGCTTTAAACCCTGAGAGACTGTGTAATTCGAAAAAATAAAAATAGGTATATATAGTCTAATACTAAACGTCAGTACTAACTTGTATAATACGTTTATTAAGCCAAAAACGAGCGAGCGAAGCGAGCGAGAATTTTTTTTTCCTATTTTACAGATTCAAACATTCAACTCTGTTCAAACGTTAAACTAAAATATAAACTTCGGAAAAATACCATATAATCAACCGGCTAAAACAGAACATCGGTAATAAATAATATAATGCCCTTAAGCGAGCGAGCAAATTTTTTTTAGGTTTAGCAATTTTGAATAAGTTAAATCTGTTCAAACTTTAAACCCTACAAGACTGTGAAAATAGTATTATTTTATAATATAATGTATACCTATTGGGCGCGTAGAATAATGGGCGCCCATTTTTTTTTTTCGTTTTTACCTGTTTCAGGGTTTATTTTGAAAGACTGTGTAATTCGAAAAATACAAATATCAAAAGCCTAAAACTGAACGTCGGTACTAAATTTTATAGTAATATGTTCTGTATGCTAAACACGAGTTAGCGAAGCGAGCGAGCAAAATTGTTTTCCCATTCTATAGGTTAAAATCTATTCAATCGTTAAACTTAAACACTGAATAATGGTGAACTTCGAAAAAATATCATAAAATGAACTGGCTAAAACAGAACATCGTTACTAAATAATATAATATGTTCCTTATGTTAAACGCGAGCGAGCGAAGCGAGCGAGCAAAATTTTTTTCCTATTTAATAGGTTAAATCTGTTTTCACTTCAAATTTTAAACCCTAAATACATTTTAAACCTCAATTTTCATTTTTGATTTTATTGTTTTTTTAAAGTACAACATTTTTTCAGGGCTTTAAAAGTATAAAAAGTATAAAAGATTTTAACAGGTTAAAGCAGTGATAAATAATATTATATATTATCTATGGGTTAAAGCGTAAAAATATTCGCTCGCTTTCTCAGTTTGAACGCATTTAACATAAACACATACATATAGATAAAGTTAGCATTAAAGTTCTGTTTTAGGCTGTTGATTTTTTTTTTGTTAAATAACTTTAAAAAATCATCTTTCAGATAGGCTTTCAGATAGGGTTATTGGGGCGGCAAAATATTTTAATTGGCCTCAGGTGCAAAATTTCTAAATACGCCTCTGTATATGGGTTATCCACATGGACCAGCCGGCCCATTTCGGGGGGGGTTTGAACCCCCTAAACCCCCCCCCTGGCTACGCCCATGGTGTAGAGACTACGAGAAATACATTAACCCCCTTACTAATAAAAATATTTTCACGATGGATATAAGCTATTAAATGTTGCTGTATTTGTCTAATACATAGGAAAAGTCACTTGACAGACAAAGACAGCGTAACTTAACATTCAATAGCTTAACCATTTTTTAAAGGAAATAATTTTCATTTTTTTTATTTTAGATTACTTTTCTAAACGTGCAATATTAGTAAATATATACCGATGGCACCAATTTGTTGAGTTGAGGGCTTGACTGTAGCCGACATGAGGGAATTTGACGTGCTTGAAATAAGGACAGTGCTTGGACTGTTACCCAATTGTCCTGATTGACCGAACGCCGCCCCGCCTCCCGCAGCTGCGGCCTAAAATACACAAATACATTTAAAAATGTAATTATGACAAAGACAATAATTTAATTGATGTTATTTATTTACCAAAATATTGTAAATCTTTAGTAATATTTAGTAGAGCTTACCATGCGGTATTGACTTGGAAGGCTTTGGAACATATCTGGGGGTGGCTGGTAATTGTATGGTGTAGCGGATCCAGCACCATAAGGGTTTCCCGGGAATCCTCCAAATTGTCCTCTTGTTTGATCCAAAAATGCGCCATATAGTCCTCCCTGTTGTGGCAGTTGCTGTGAAGAACCTAGTAATTGTTGTGATGAATTGAACAACATAGTCGGAGGCGACGGCACAGACAGCCCACCGTATCCGCCTTGATAGCTGACATGATTATAATGCTGCGGTGGCGGCGACTGAAGTTGTTGAGTCGGTTTAACTTTACACACATTTGGTGGGGCACCGGTCTCTGTGTTATTCTCTTCGAATCCAACAAACTGTAATTCTTCGCTACCTTCAGCCACTGCAGGCATTTCCCACACCTTTTTAACACTGGCGATTTTTAAATTGAGATCCGCCGCCAGTGGTGAGATTGTGTTAGAGGTGCTCATATGTGTACCTCTAGGAAGCCCGAGTGACTTGCTAGTTTTGTCTTCTGTAAGTTGCCCAAGATCAGAGTCAAATGCAAAGTCTAGTTTCATGTCAGACGAGTCCTCTGGTTTTTGTGTTGTATCAAAAGACATTTGTAATCCAAGAGAGCCCTCAGCCTCGGAAACGGGTCGTCCAGTCTCCGCCTTAATCATTAATTCTTGAATGGATCTGGGCCTTGACCTCACATCGCCATTAAATGGCAGAGATCTTGATTCAATTTCGCCAGATACTTCTTCTCCTTGAGGTTTGGGTCCTGATGAACTTTGTTGATATTTTTGTTTTAAAGCCTCTGCAGGCGGTGCAGTTTTGTAATTTGTATTTTCAAATATTATCGTTTCTACGGGAGGTGTTGCTCCATCTAACACTCCAGCTTTATCAGGTCCTAGCGGAGAAGGTGTTACAACAGCTGCTTTGGCTTCTGCTGTATTATCGCCAGGACTACTACGGTGGCTCGATTGACTGGACTTGGTATCGACAGGAACTTCAGCAGGCTCCTCTACATTTCCTCGCAATGTTTGAGCAATAGGCTTATCCCAAGCATTGACAGCGGGAGGCGGAGGTGCACTGCCCGTTTCTGGTCCAAAACTGTTCGTTAATCCCATTTGTTGCTTCTGTCTTTGTTTTACAAATCTAGGAGCCAAGTTAGCTTGACGAGGCCTCTCATACTGAGCATTTGGTTTGCCACTAACAGGGGCAGAGCCTCGTGAATTTGGCTTATCATTTCCACTTCTTGTTGAAGACCCATTTCTGCCTCCACCTTGATTAGATCGAGATCTTGGTTGCTTTTCCTCTTTACCTGTATTTGGAGTGGCTCTTGAGTCTTTTGAAGTTTTCTTATTACGAACTTCCTGAAAACCATCATCAATAATTTCTTCGTCTTTTTTATTGTTGGATATTTTAAGGTCATTAAAACCTTCTGTGATTTCACTGGTCTTATTTTCTGCTCCAATATCTTTTTTAGTTGTTAACTGATTTCGTGAGTTATTTTGACGGTTGTTAATATTTTGATTACGTCCACCATGTGGGCCTTTCTGTGATTGAGAACTTGGTCTACCGGCGGAACGTCGACGACTACTTGTCCCACCCTCAGAATGTTCTGATGTTGTTTCCCAATTTTCGTCTTCTCCACTCTGAGGACCGCCAGTACCCTTCATACGTCTGTCACGGCCTCTCCTATTGGAAGAGTTTGCACGAGATTTATTAGTTTTTTCTCTATCTTCCTGGTTATCTTTTCCGTCTTCACCATCTTTAACAGCTCTATTTGCTTGACTAAAAGGACTCTTTGTGTTTGGAGGTCCATACCCTGTAACCCTTTTAGCTGGTGCTGGAGGCCTAGATGTACCCTGGAATCCACCTCTACCTCTACGAGAAGGTTGACCTCTAGGAGCAAACGGTTCTCTATTTTCCAAGCCATCAGTCTGAGGAACCATCTGTTCCAAAGATGGTTGAGCTGCATCTTCAGGTCTATCTTGTTTTTTTCCACCTCTGGGACTTCGCGGTGCTTTGCGCCTTTCTTTGCGTTCTAAGTTTGAACCTTCAGTAGAACCATCTGACTCACTTGCTCTATTATTAGACCTAGAACTACGATGTGAACGGCGTCCTCTCGACTCCCTGGCTCCCCATCCTCTGACGTACACATTATAACTGCCGCTATTATATGGTCGACCTTTCTTTTCAGATCCTGAGCCACTTGATTTTCTTTCAATTGGATCTTTCATCATTTTATTTAGTTGTTCGTTACTGAAATTTCTCTTATCATCAGGAGCACGCTTTTGATCCAGGACAGATGTGTTATCCAAAGAACTGGAAATATGCCCTGCTGTGTTGATTGGGTCAGTGCTAGATTTAATTGCCAATGATTCAGATTCTGATAAGTCTCTTTCAGACTTCTGACTACAGAATTGTTTGTTTTGTTGAATACCTTCTGGTGTTTGCTGTTTTACATTTATATGCATACTAGATGAAACTTCTGAAGATGACATGGATTTAGTTGTCTGCATACTTGTTGCATTAGTGGATTGTGTTTCAATGTTTTCTGTTACTTGAATAACAGAAGTGGATGATGAAATATTTTGCACATGAACTTGTTGATGTGATGACATTTGGACAGTGCTTGCACTATTTGAACTTGTAATACTACTATACATATTTGAGTGGGATTGGGTTGATAAGTTAGAAGAATTATTGCTTGCACTCTGGTGCACGTTAAATACTGGTGTAGGATTATTAATGGACTTTATCTCAGATTTCTCAATTTCTTTCGGCTCATCTAAACTACGTCTCGGTGATGGCTCTTTTTCTGTCTTTAAAGTTGCATTTTGTTCTTCTTGCGCGACTTCTGCCCAAGAAGACTTGCCAAAATCTTTTTCAAATGAGTCACTTTGCGTTGTGTTTGATGGTGGAGTGACTCGTCTTTCAGCAACTGCAACTTGTGACGAAGTATCGCTCGAAGCAAAGGGCTCAGTTAAACCAATACTTTTCCTTTCAAACACTTCTGTCAATTTATCAGCAGCAGTTCGGCTATGTTGTAATGGATCTATAGGTGTCGTTTCTACTGGTTTTCTATCATCATTACGTCGATCCTTGTATTCATTTGAATCTTTAGAATTTGATCTATCCAGCTCACGCCCAGATCGTTCATAGTCTTGCATTTCAGACCGCCACTGGGGGCCCGACGATACATCTTTGTCTCTGCGTACATCATCTTCGCGATCAGAATAATCCCTGAAAATTATAACAAAATAAATAAAAACATATGTACTAACAAAAGTATATATTGTAAATCATAATAAAAATGCAAAGAATTATAATAAAACATTTTTTCCAGAAAATACATACCTAGAATAGGAACGGCGTCCATTTGCATGCCTCGGAGCATTATATTGTGGTGGCTCTTGTCTTCTGGGTCCTTGTTTGTTGCCAGTAAATGCCCATCCTCCTTTATGCTGTTCCTCTTGTTGGCGATTCTGTTGTCTCAAAAAGCGTGGCGGTAAATTTGCATTAAATGGTTTTGAAAAGGCTGGATTAGATTGATCGCGGTCCCTGTCCCTATCGCGGCCATAATCTCTTTCTCTAAAGTCACGATCGCGATCGAGTCTATCCCTGTCACGATCTCTCTCATTACGATCCTTGTCCCTGTTGAATCTTTCTCGATCCATTCGATCCCGGTTATCGTTTCTGTCCCTCTCCCGTATATCGCGGTCTTTGTCATCTTGACGTTCTCTATTATCTAATCTTCCTCTATCCCTATTATCATTTGGTCTATCTCTATCGCGATCACGGTCACGATCGCGTTCACGGTCTCTATTATCAAACCTATCCCTATTATCCATACGGTCGCGTTCCCTACTTTCAATGCGGTCTTTTTCCCTTAACGAACGTTCTCTTACGTCATTCCGCTCTTTATCAGCGATTTCTGCATGATCCCGGTCCCTAGGAGGAATCCTATCTTTTTCCCGGCTGTCAATGTCACGTTCCCTGTTATCATTGCGATCTCTTTCCGACCTGTCTTTTTGCGCGGAGGTTGCATTTGCATCCCGCATTTGCCGGCGTTGTTCCTCTTCCTTTCTTTGCCTAGCTCTTGCAACTGCTTGTGCCACTTCGTTACTCTGCTTTTGCCGTCTTTCAGCCCACAATTGTTCTTCATCACCAGGTTCAATTTTCGAGTCACCGCGTTCATTTTCAGTATTGGAACGGTTATTGTTCTTTACCGATTTGCTAGCTGGCGTCGATGATTCACCATCCGAAAAATCCAATTTTTGACTGAAAAAACAATATCCTTAGTTAAGAACAGTGTATTTTACATAATTGTTTTATGAATTGACAAAATAAAAAGTAAACAAACATTTAGGGGTTCGCAATTTTTGGATCAAATTCAAAAGAAAGTAACATTACATTTTCATAGACTTGATTTGAATAAAAAAATTGTAAAAAAAGGGAAAAACAACCCTTGCAAGGCCACCCATGTAGCACTACTAGACTCAAGATGATTCAAGTTTGATCTTTAATTAATACAATTAACCGTTTCTTGTTTAGTAATTTGTTGCAATGTATGATTTGATGTCAATAAAAAAAAAACATTTACTTAAATTAAAATAAAACATTTCTTAACTTCTATTTTAATTCAATTATTATTATTTCTAGATGTAAAATAGTTGACATCACCATGGAGCTGATAAAAAGAGATGACATAAGCACTGTGATTTGAACTACGTCCCAACGTCATCTCAACATCTTTTTTTTTCGTATGGGAAGGCATTTAGGCCCTTCCCAGGGGTCTGGGGGTCCCCCGAGGGTGTGGGACTCACCGGCGACCCGCACTAAACCTTTTTTTTTTTTAAACCAGCTACGGGTGCCTTCGGTCGTATAAATGAGGTTACCGCAGATCTGTCAAGCACAGGGTAACCTCGCGACAAATGGTCGTGGCCTAAATCAATGTCAGCGTTGCACACCTGTTATTTCAATAACTTTTTGTACTTTTCGAGTTACTAAGAAGAAAATGGTGAAATATTGTGTCTTATCATGTAAAACATAGTCTAATAGGCGTTCTGATGCAATGGAGGGCATTACATAATTTTCTTGTGTATCATGTATGTAATTAAAAACTAAATTTATTATTGTTCTAGAAAAGTAGGTTAAATTAGAAATCATTCTACTTGCCAATGGATGACGTTTTAAACTTTGACCATGGGGATTAACAATTTATTCTAGACTAGCATTAATTGCATGCGGCTTCGCCCAAAGGTTTTAAACTTTCATTCCCTATTTTACTCCCTCGGGAGTTGAATTTTGCAAAATCCTTCTTTAGTGGATGCCTACGTCGTCTATAATATCTATAATTTATGTGTGCAAAATTTAAAATTTCTAGCCTGTGCGTTGATACTAGTGATGTGCCGGATCGTTAAAAATGTATATCCGCGGATACGGATCTGAATACGGATATTTGGTGTCAAGATCCGCGGATACGGAATATGGATAAGGATCTTAACTTTCTTACGCAGTCGGAGTCGGTGCGCGCGACCTTCACACATGTTTCGACTTGCATTGCACGGCGGTTCTTTCTTTTGTTTTGTTTATAGTTTAGTGTGACACTAGACAATATAGATAACGTTTGTTTGGTATTTTGGTATTGGTAAATGAGTTAGAAAAAATGTCTACAAAGAAGTTTAATAGTGTAATTTGGAATTATTGTGTTAGTAAATGATGAATGTACAAAGTGTAAAATTTGTGATGGAAAGTATTCCCGTAAGGGTAAGTGCCTTTACCCTTACGGGAACTTCTTTAAAAAATCATTTACAAAGAAAACATCCTCAAAAATACTATCTGTATTGAATTTAATAGTTTTTTATTGCTAGTTGCTACCTTAATCAGTAATCACCTATTTAAAGAATTCATCTATAATTTTAAAATTAATAAGGTAAATAGATCCGTAAAAGATCCGCCAAACAGTAACGGATACGGATCTTTCTTCTGCCTCGGATATCCGCGGATACGGATATCCGGAACATCACTAGTTGATACATTAGTCAATAAGTTTTGCCTTTTATATAATATTATAATATAGATACGTAGTAACTCAATATTAATACATATACTATTTTAATCATCATGCGTACCAACTTTTTTTTTGCAGTACTTCCTAAAGACTTTTCAGTCCTAGAGCAATATTTAGTTTTTCGTCATTTTACGTCCCTATCGACCAAGCTGTGAGATAGCAAAACTACTTAGTAAGGTCGATAACGAACGAAGTACGTAGTTTTTCTCGTTACTGGAACGTTGTGAAAATTTGTGAGGATGGATGGATGGATATTTGTTACTTTTCATGCAAAAACTACTGAACGGATTTAGATGAAATTTTGTATAGTAGTAGTTTAAGATCCTGAAATATTTTGACAGACATAGGACAATGGCGAAATGTTATTCTCTCTCCTGTTTAAAATTAAAATCACTTTTTAAGTACTTACTCATAATCAATATCGTCATGCTGTGCCCATCCGGCATCACGTGAGATGTCATCAAGTGATGATATTTGCTCTTCACGCAGGATGGGGCGCGCGGTAAGCACCTCCACCGCCCTGGGTGTGACAGGTTGCTGCCGGGGTGCTGGTCTCTGACTCGAGTTACTGTTCGAGTTACTACCTCCTGTATTGCTTCTATTGTCACGAAGAGTACTCAATGTTCCCAATCCGAGGCCAGCTCCATTGCTACCTTTCATCAGCTATAAGGAAAAGAGCATACTATAATGTTTAACTGCACTTTGTTTTAAGGGTGAGGTACAAAAAAACGTAATTTTGCGAGTCATGAGATGCAGAATTTCAGTCGGCAGAAATAGGGAATATGCATAAAAATTTAATTTGCCTGAAATATTTTTTTCCCTGTTCTTTATTGTCGTCACATTATAACTAAAAGGATTTTTTTTAATTTAGTTCTTATTTAAGCTGAAAAAAAATATATAAAAAATGCAAAATCAGCCCGGGATATTTAAAATTGCGAAACGCGTCTCCATTGGTCGCGAGTTGCGACCAATGGTGACGCGCGTGTGACGTCACGCTACACGACGCTGTCTTTCGTGACAATGACATGACTGACGTTAAATTGAATTTTATGCTCTGACTCATCTATGATTTTATCTGTCAACTGTCTTTTTCGTGTACGATGACGTCACAACCCAAGCCCGCGAAAATGGCCTGTTTAAACCGCGCAAAAATTATAGTGATTTTTAATCATTTTTTCCAGCTTAATGGATAATGTTTTTGATGTGTTATATATATTTTTGGTAATGTTATAACCAGTAGAAACGTTTAAAAAAATAAAAAAAATACATGCATATTCCCTATTCTGCTGCATTTGGTTTCATAGTCCTATTTGATTCACACGGCGACGCAAAATAAGTCTGTACTTTAGTAGGAAAATAAATTCACTCAACTCACAAAATTACGCTCGTTTGGACTCACCAAGAATAATAAAAAAATTATATTTAAATCTACATAAAAGTAAACAGTTTACGTACGAAGGATGGCAGAATAGCACGGTAAGCGGGTGTTTGCTGTGAGGCAGGCGTGGAGGCGGGAGCGGCGGCGGGAGACGATGTAGTTTCTGGCCGAACGCCGGCCGTACCACCGCACGTCCAGCTGCCTTCCGCTATACATGTTGATAAATTAAATAATTACCAAATATAATATATATGTTGCACATTGATAAAGTAATAGTATGAGAAATAAAATACAGAGCTAAATTAACGAAATAGAATGACCATCAAAACTATCTAAATAACGTGATAATTATGTCTACACTAATATTTGTGTATAGGCTACAATAAATTCCACTTTGCATTCACACTGTCAAGTATTGCACTATTCACTAAATAATAAATCGTGAATAATATAAAATAATAGAAGTGCAGAAGAGGTCCGAATGGAGTGGGAGAAAGTATGTAGCTAGCTAGTCAAATAATATTCCGTGATAAATAAGTAAAGTTTGAAAATTGTTCATAATGTTTTGTTTTACTGGTACAAGCGGTTGGTTCTTTTTTGCTGCTGATGAATACTGTAGTTTCACCTTTTTAACCTACATGTCGCTGTCTCCGATCCAAGACCATGCTATTAGGTTGTTATAAATGTTTACCTCCTTATTAATAAAAATATTTATACCATGGATTAGCAAATCCAAATCGCTCTCTTTGTCTATCAAGTGACTGTTCCAAACTATCTGACAGAGACAGCCATGTTGGATTAGCTAATCCGTGGTGTAAATAATTTTATTAATAAGGGAGTTAGTGTTTATAAACAATGTCTTCAAATCGGCTTATGACTATATTTACACAAATTCTATTCTCTTGTCATTTCACTTCACTAGTTTAAAAAGTCATCTTACTTTGTGGTCTGAGTTGGGGCTGGGTAGCAGTGTGCTCTGCAGACCGGTGTGAGGGCTGAGCAGCAGCCTCCAATGAGGGGAACTCTGTGCGGAAGTGTGGGGATGTCGGTGGCGGTAGGGGTACCCATCCTCCCGACCCTGCTCCCGCAACCACACTGCTGTTCGGGGTTGTTGTCTGAAAAGCAATGCAAATTTTATCAGGAAAACTATTTTATTCATACATGTATTATTTACATAACTATTTTATGTAAACAAAATTAATTTAAAGAACTTTTGACATTTAAAAGCAAATAAGTAACATATCGACCCTTCTGGGTAGAAACGTCGTAAAAGCCAAATGGCCATTTTACAGTACGACCAAAAAACAAAAATCGTAATTTTGTTTCACGCATATTTTTTTATTCTTTGAAGTTATAATAAACCACTATAGCTCATTAAGCTTAGATTTTTGGGTAGTTTACTAAATAGAAACTCAAAATATTCTACATTCAATAGTTTCAGAGATCGCATGGCTTTTACTACAAAAAATTTAGTTGTAAATGGCTTTTACAACATTTTTTTTTTGCTTCGCGACTATAACCATTTATTCATTTAGTTGTATAAGACTTAATACATCGTTTTATAGAAGGTATTTTTGAATTAAAAGACAATTGTAATAATAAGAAAGGTAATTTTGTGTATTAAATGCGACAAACATTATTGACAAATATCAAATTATTTTATAGTTTTTCATTATTTTAACGTAAAACTGTACTTTTCCGACAAACTTTAATAAAATTATCAAAAATAAAATCAAGGTAACCTCTAAATTATGCAAAACTAGGTAAGTATTTAACAATAATAGCTTTAGAAAATCAGTTCTTCGTATTGTAAGTCTAGGTAATAAGTATTTTGGTGGAAAACTTCCTTGAAACATTTTCTCAACTTACAAATTAAACAATCTTAGATTCTAAAACGAAAAAAAATATGAAAGTTATTAAAGATATCTTTGGAAATAACTGGAAATTGTATACAAACTTAACAACAAAAAATAAACGACATACGTAATTTGTTATTCAGTCAACTCACTCATCACTGCAGTAACATTATCAAAATAAAATCAACACAATCTTAAGAGAACAATATTAGCATTCGCACAGCTACCTTCAAGAAAAAGAACCTAAAAAAGATGAAAATAAAATATTCAATGAAATAAGCTGCAGTAAGCGAGAAAATTACACTATTTGAAAAAACAAAAAACAAGGAGAAGGAAAGATTATAGGAAAGGGAAAGGGAAAAGCAAAAGGTAAGAAAGAAATGAACCTCAAATCCGTCAAACACAAGATGCAGATTATTTACGAGAACTTTATGACATAAACTTGCAAAAATATTATAAAGATAAACTTCCTATTTCAGCACAAAAGTATAAAGATTTGAAAAAATTATGCACAGATGGAACGATTTCTAGACGGTTCCACAGTGATTATTTAGAGATGCCGCATAGTGCTAATAAAAATAACACATTAATAATTGAGACTGAAGAAGAAGATGATGACGACGTGACTGAATGATGACTAAATTTTATTATGTTGTTTCTTATTGTTTTAGATTAAATATAAAACTACGTTTTTTATTGTACTGTAAGCATAGTATTATTATGTGCCATTCACTGTTATTCCAATATCTTTAATGTTTACTTTAGTTCGAGAAGCTAAGATTTTTTCGTATAAGTTGAGCAAAATATAGTGTACCTGAGCAGTTTTCCTCAAAAAGATTTATACCGTAGACATTACGAATACATTACGAAGAACTGATTTTATTAAGATAATGTTATTATTGTTAAATGCTTACTATTTTTGCATAGTCTTAACTATGCAAAAATAGCATAATTTTTTCAAATCTTTATACTTTTGTGCTGAAATAGGAAGTTTATCTTTATAATATTGTTGCAAGTTTATGTCATAAAGTTCTCGTAAATAATCTTCATCTTGTGTTTGACGGATTTGAGGTTCATCTTCTTTCTTGCCTTTTCCTTTTCCCTTTCCCTTTCCTATAATCTTTCCTTCTCCTTTGTTGTTTGTTTTTTCAAATAGTGTAATTTTCTCGCTTACTGCAGCTTCTCTCATTGAATATTTTATTTCCATCTTGTTTAGGTTATTTTTCTTGAAGGTAGCTGTGCGAATTCTCTTGAATTTTATGTTTTTTGACGTTTCTTTTGTGAAAGTTTTAGCCCGTTAACGACGTAAATGACATCGTTCATTTTTATATTTGAAGTCGAGAAAATGTTGTAAAAGCCATATTTGTTGGTGATGTGTCTTTTACTACAAAATGTTTGATAGTATTATTTTCAAGAACTGTATTATATTATGTAGTATTAACCACGAAATTAAAAAATATGTCGCTTACTACATATATTTCAAAAATTAATTGAAATAATTGCGCATTACACCATTTTAAAACAAGAAAACTGGGTTTATAATGAGTTGAAAAATGCTGTAAAAGACATTTTTTTTGCGAATTTGAACATTTCAAATATACAGATCGATAGAGCTCGCGATTCTGAGTAAGAAACCGTTAAAAACTCATTTTGGCCAAAATGGCTTTTACGACGTTTCTACCCAGAGGGGTCGATATCTTCAATGAAATTTATGATTTCTATTGTTCTGATATCAAAAGTAATGGAACTAATTTCACATTAAAGCAATCAAAACTTACTATTGTCTGAGAAATGCATGTTACTGGTGCAGATACAGTTGTTGTTACAGTTGAAACGGAGCTAAAAAATAAAAGATTATGATATAAAATAGTACACAATAAACAAACTCCACACTCTTATTGAGTAATACCGAACATACTTAGCATTAGAATCTTGACCAGTTTCAGTCTTTAATGATGGTAGATTAGCTGGTGGACGCCTTGCAGAGGGAACTTTTCCAAGACTTTGCATTCCATGTTTACGGCTTAGTTGAGATTTTACTGAGGACGGTTCCGAATTTTCGTTCTGAAAAATTTATAGTTATATTAAAAGACTAAGGGCATATTTCACAATTTTCGCGTTTAAGCGTCGTTACGGCACATAGATCCAATTTTGTTGCAATATTTAGTTTTTTTTTTTTAATTATAAATATCTGTATATGAATCTGTGATTTAAATTTATTAACTTGGTACAGGGATAAAACATAGCTGTTATAGCCTTTTGTCTTTGCTGTTGTACTCAATGAAATAATAAATAAATTTTTAGTCTACGACTAAAGAAATGTGATCTTGTCATTTGCATTATTTGATGTTTGGTTAATTTTGTGCACTAATCATGAAAAATTTTATATACCTACATCATTATTATAACACATATTTAATTAATTAAATAAAAACTTTGGTACATGTGTCATATAAATTTTCGCCATAATTTAGCTTCAAAAACCAACGTCCACAAATTCATTTTCAATAACGTTTTATATTTTACATGATGTATTTTATATTTCTCGTATTTTTTTAAATCGTGTAAATGATTCTTCTAGTTTATGAAAATGTAGAACATGCCAAGGTTTTACTAACAATTCAACAAAAATAATTAAATTCTATTGTGTTCACATCAAGATTGTTTTTTAGGGTTCCGTAATACTTATGGAACCCTTATAGTTTCGCTCTGTCCGTCTGTCTGTCTGTCTGTCTGTCTGTCCGCGCCTCTAGCTCCTGTAATTATGAACATAAATTGATGAAATTTGGTGCAGTTATAGATTGTGTATAGATCACGGTTTCAGAATCATAAAAAAATAATAATTTTATATTTTAGGGGTGGCTCTCCATACATGTGAAGCGGGGATGAAAAATATTTTTTCACTCTACCCCATCGTGTGGGGTATCGTAGAATAGGTCTTTTAAAATAAAGGCAAGGTTTCATACGTTACTTTTTTATAAAGTTGACCATTTTCGAGTAATCAGCCTCCAAAGTAGTTTGTAAGTTGGTCCCCCCCCTAGCATTTTTAAACTATAGGAGATAGAAACTTGCAAATTTCCATGCTGATAGATCATGCTAAAAACTCTTTAGGAAAACTATTTTGAACCAAATCGGACAGTAACTTCTGGAGTGATTTAAAAAAAGCATATTACGCGTTTATAGTTACGGAACCCTCCTTAGACATGTCCTGACATGCTCTTGGTTAGGTTATTTTTTTTTGTTCCAGTTACATGGTAATATAGAGAATTTATTCTAGTTTCTAAATATATATGCAATACTTGCAATGGTTTTAGTATAAATTTATTAATATAATCTTGTAACACCGTAGGTGAAGGAACCACACAAACACCTTCAGTGCCGGATGCCGGGATCCTGGTATGCGGAATGGATTTTTTATTTTGACAGTCCGACACTTGAGCAGATAACTATACCTATATCCCCAACATTTCGTAACATTTAAACCTCCCCTGAACTTTCACATTTATTTCAAGACCGTAGCCAGTGTCTTAGTTTTAGTTTGCTCCAAAATTTATTAGGTACATGATATAAATAATTTTCTTACTATAATTTTTAACTTTTACCATTGAAGTTATTTTGAGTAAGTCCATAATATAAGTATAAACTTACTTTAAACTTGTTACAAGAAAGGTGAATGTACCTATGTCTAGGAGGGTTCATGAACTTCAGTAATTAAACAAAGAACATTCAGTAGCAATATTCAACTATAAAACAATATTTAATTTGTCAATTCCTTATTAACAGCACTATTTTTGCTAAAATATAGCACTGAAATTACACATAGTCACTACAAAAACAGTGACTTAAGCAATCTTATGAAATAGGTTACAAAGAAGAATTTTCATGCATTTAGTTGCATTACAACTAAAAATCATAGTCAATAATAATATACAAGATCCTAGTACATTATACCTATTCAAGTAGGTCTTAATGGTTCTTTTTATGGTTGGATGGACTAAAGAGTTTAAGAGAGTGACTATACGTTCAAATATTCATTTTTTATTATTATGTTTTAGGCAAAACTTACCCGATTAGCGCAGTACAGACTATTGATGTCCAACTTTTGATATTTTTGCTTGCCGGACGTCGGCTTGCTCTGCGCCGTAGTGCCTCCGCCGCCCGGCGTCGAGAGTGCAGACATGCTGCGATATACACACCATCAGGAGTTCACCCTCGCACCGACCACCAACTGCAACCATTACAATCTATGCATTACACAACCACTTTTCCCACAGATTTCATTTGCACAAGGGTTTCACTTAGAAAATACGATTTTATTATCAACTGTTCACTTTGACATGTCTATTACACACTTATTAATCGCAGTGTTCCGTAATATATCGCGTAATCCACAAAAAACTTGATGTTTTATAAGAAACTAGCCCTGCCCTCTGAATTATATTGACGTGTTACATCCGTAGGATGAGGGACGCTGGATCGATTAATAGCATTAAAACTATTAATTTGAACACTTTATTCACATCACTTTATAGGTTTCTGTACTATTTGTAGCACAATAACGGTACAAACAAAATACAATCAAAAGAAACGGTAAAAACAAAGTAACTTTTTTCCCTTATAAAAAGACCTTATATCAAAATAAACCAGTACCTCGGTCCGTTATATTTAATAAATTTATTTTGTAAATATCTAAGCTTGTA
This sequence comes from Glaucopsyche alexis, assembly GCA_905404095.1. Taxonomy (NCBI): domain Eukaryota; kingdom Metazoa; phylum Arthropoda; class Insecta; order Lepidoptera; family Lycaenidae; genus Glaucopsyche; species Glaucopsyche alexis. Next base: position 7,687,219 of record FR990050.1, read on the forward strand.
AGCGAATGTATTTTTGAAGATTACTTTAGATTTACTTCCTAATCTACGCTACCAAAACTTAAATCACTTTGTTTTAAGATGGCGTCTGAGAAGACAATCTCTTCTACCAATCAATAGTGTGACGTCACAAAACTCACAAAGACCAAAGACGCGACTTTTTAATGCTGGGGCCGCACCTGCGTCTATCGTACGAAGCTTCGTGCTATGAGACGATACCATTGGACGATACACGCAGATCGTCCAATGGTATCGTTTTTAGCGCGAAGCACTACGCAGGTGCGGCCGTAGCATTATAAGAAGACAGAGCCACCTACTGAAAAACAGTATATTTTATAATAAATGCGTTCATAAATAAGTATGAATAAAAATTTTGTAATATTAGATAATACGTATAATAACGGGATACAAACTTGAAATATATTATAAGACATCAGATTATACAAATAGTCAAATATAATTAATGATATTGGTACAAAATAAAATATTGAACTGTAATCATTATTTTTCTAAAAAAGAATCAAAAATGAACGCATTATTACTTCCGTCATTTGACATTAGTTTGACATTGTCTGCGTTTCATTTTACGTTAGATTCCAAAAAACTTTGTATTTTATATAAAACATCTTTTTAAAATGTTTTTTAAATAAAAAAAAGTTCAAGGTAGGTACAATTAGTTGTATTTAAAGTCGAACCGAAACCATTAATTGAAAGTTTGAAACAGCAAGGTAGATATTAGTGCATGAAACAAACCTTTATAGTTTAATCGAGGCGGTTTATGGTATCTAATACAAATTTTAAAACATATTTGAATAGATCGAACCTCTTTTTATTAATAATACATCTATGTCGAAACCGAAATTTGTATTGTATAATGATAACTTTATAGGCAGGATTATATGAAGTACCTATTAGGTATTTCATAAGCATTACAATCTAGCCTAGCTTAGACTAATAAGTAATTTTACGTTAACTTAAATTGCTATATGTAGAGTAAAGCTAAGATTGCGTCCATCAACACCAGGGTTGCCAATGCTAATTTATGTATTTCCCCAAAAATCGGGATCGAATTCCCCAATTTGGGGACAAAAATCCGCTGATTCCCCACAAATTCCCCACATAGGTTTTATAAAAAATGAAACAATATTCTACTAGCTGAGTATAATACGCATTAGTATAAGTACCTAATTAATAAAAATAAAGAGTCAAACAAACAGTTAATATGATCAATAAGTTTTCTTTAATTCTATCGTTCCACGCTACTTTCTTAGTTTTTCTTGCATAAGAACCTTCTCCTGAAACAAACACAATAAAAAAAAAAAGAATTAGGGAAATTGGTCAAGTCGTTCACACGTGAGGCCATGACCAATGGAGATGGGGATTCATTTTTATATAGGTACTAGCGACCCGCCCCGGCTTCGCACGGGTACAATGTATATATCTGTATAATCTATGGGTACAATACTGATACTAATACTGCGGCTACCTCATAGATCTAAGCCCTCCCGCACGCACACCCCCGCCTTGGTGACGCCTACTTCGCAACGGGCCGTGGAGCAGAAATCGTAATATTTTAATTTCGCCATAACTTCAAAACCAAACGTCCAATTTTAATCATTCAAAGACCAAATATTATCTACATAAACTGTACTTAGTGATAAAATAATTTATTTTGATAAGGATTAATAGCATAAGTAAAATAAACGCGTTTAAATGTAGTCCAAAAAAAAATCAAGATTTCTAAATAAAAAAATTGTTGTTGTGCCTCACTCGACATAGATAGGTATAGTGTGTCGCGGACTTTTTTGTAGATATTTATAAGATCTACAATTAGTTAGAACATTTTATGGTTTTATCTTTTATAGTTTAGGCAGTGTACGCAAAATAAGTAACTTTTCTGATTGATTTTTTACACCTTGTGTACGAAAACGCCAAATATCTTACGGAACCCTATTTTTTCCAAAATAAAATTTAGCCTATGTTACTCATGGATAATGTAGCTTTCGAATGGTGAAAGAATTTTTGAAATCAGTCCAGTACTTTTTGAGCCTATTCATTACAACCAAACAAACAAACAAACAAACATACAAAGTTTTCCTCTTTATAATATTAGTGTAGAAGTGTAGATACCTATATAGATTATTTAAATAATATTGAGATCTTTCATATTCTTTTCCATATTTTTGTGGAAAGCATTTTGTTTGAAGGGTAGAACTTGTCACTGCCGCCCGGTTTTTTATTCCTTCTCTTACAGCCATAAATGATACAACAGTATCTGTTAAAGAAAGGGAAAAAGGGAATCCCCTGATCATAAACAAATGTCAATCTACTAGTAGTTTGAAACTAAAGATGTGCCATGCCCATGCCATACATAATGATTTAAAAAAAGGTCGATATCGTGTCGATAATGAATGATGAAATATTTACCGATGAGAATAAGATGTCGAAATGTTAAAATCCCCACATTTTCCCCACATAGTGCCAATCCCCAATAAATCCCCAATCGACTTGAAATTCCCCGCAGTTTGGGGAATTCCCCACAAATCGGCAACGCTGATCAACACATTTCTTATAGTCTCTATAAAGGAGAATACACATTATTGTTTGTGTTCTGTCACAGTCACACACTTCACTGACTTTAACACTAACTTAACACACTAACTCGAAAGGTTTTGTCCTTTTCAGTCTTCTGACTATGCCCGTGTTGTCGAGGAGATGTATAACATTAAAATTTATAGGCCTCTTTTTACCCGACTGTCGAAAAGGGTTATGTTTTTCGCGCGTATCTTGCTTGTATGTATGTAGCATTGAGGTATATACATTGGTCATTGGTATGTAGGTATGTTTGTAAATTCCTTTATTCCCACGTATCTTCCAAACGGCTGGATGGATTTCGGTAATTAAGGTAGTATATTTGTCTCAAAAACCCAAGTGTCCTTAGATATATAGGTAGTTCAAAAAATATACAAAATTGCGATTTTTGGCGCCAAATTGTAAGTAGTTAAAATTTTTTTTTAACCAAACCCATCAAGTAGGGTATTGTAAATTGTAATAAAGGAAATTAAAAGCAGATTTCAAAAATATATGATTAATTTGTCCTAAGCTACTTTATATATGTATTTAAATCCAACCAGGAATAATTACAACCATTTTAATAATTCGAATCATTTTGTAATCAATGCATTCATGCCTTTGAGATTCATGCAGTCGTATTTTTGCTTTTTAGTGCGTTACTTAGGTTTCTGTCTTTTTTTGCAGTCGGGTTTTTAATTTTTTTTAATTACTTATTAATTTTTTATGTAACATGCCATAGTAGAGAAACACATAATATTAGAGGTTTCTAATGTCCTAAATAAACACATTTTTTGGCTTACATTGCAAACGCTGGCTGAACTCTACGAGATAGATCAAAATAAACGCTAGATGTATCATGTACGCGACTTCGTCCGCATCAACTGATGGCGCAATAATGCATTAATTTCGACCAAATTTGATCACCATAATAAAGGTTATAGTGAGTCAATCTTAAAACATAGACATAATACCTACACTGTCGCCAGGGCCGAGCCGACCCCCGGCAGCGCCTGTGTGCGAAACCCATGAGGCGCCTCTTATTTTTACGAATCTTCCTGTTTTAACGTACTTTTTTATTATTTGTTAATTTTGACTGAAAGAAAAATGTTCTTCAGTTTATATATTATCTAAATTTTCTTAAAATACGAAAAATAAAGCGCAAATTAAATTGTTACATACTTAATGTGTATGTATGTGTAAGTATGTAAAACTCTTATAACTTTTGAACGGTTTGACCGATTTTATTGCGGCTGGCGTCATTCGAAAGGGCTTGGCCAAACTTAGATTTTGAATACAATTTGGACCGATTCGGATAGATTTCAAAAAATCTCAAAAATCTGTAAAAAAAAATTAAGTGGTTTTTTTGGAACAACTTTTAAACGGCTTTATCGATCAACTCCAAAAACTAATCAGCTCTTAACTATTAATAACCACGTGGATGACCGCTAATTCGTCAAAATCGGTCGGTTCGTTCGAGAGATATCGTGCAGGAAAGAAAACCGAAAAAAGTGTTTTTTCGGAATAACTCCGAAATTTTTCATCTAAAAAAAATTTGTTGTCGATTCTTTCAAAGGACATGGAAAACTGCATCGATTGCCGCCAATCACGTGAAAATTGGTTAATTCATTCCAAAGTTATGACAGTTTGAAATTTCAAAAACTATTTTTTGAAATTTCAAACTGTCATAACTTTGGACGTTTTATTTAACTTTCCAAGGCTGACGAAATAAAATTTCCAGTGAAAATTTTTAGAAGCACTTTTTTTGAGCTCGATAATCTCAAAAATGACGCATTAGATAAAATTTAAGTGGTAAGCGGGAAATTGCACGGATGGCCTTTAGGTCAACTGTTTTCTTAATTTTGTTTTAAAATAGTTTTTTTGGAATAACTTTTAAACGGATTTATCGATCAACTCCAAAAACTAATCAGATCTTAACCTTGAAAAGCCACGTCGATCACTGCTAATCCGGTCGAAATTGGTTGGTTCTTTCGAGAGATATCGTGAAGGAAAGAAAACCGAAAAAGTGTTTTTTCGGAATAACTCCGAAATTTTTCATCGAAAAAATTTTTGTTTACGATTCTTTCAAAGGACATAAAAATCTACATCGATTGCCCCCAATCGCGTGAAAATCGGTTGATTCATTCCAAAGGTATGACAGTTTGAAATTTCAAAAAATATTGTTTTATTAAACTCCAAAAACTAATCCGCTCTTAACCTTAAAAAACCACGTCGATCGCCACTAATCCAGTCAAAATCGGTTGATTCTTTCGAGAGATATCGTGAAGGAAAGAAAACCGAAAAAAGTATTTTTTTCGGAATAACATTATGACAGTTTAAAATTTCAAAAAAGAGTGTTTTATTAAACTTTCATCAGACATCTCAAAAGTCTGATGAAAAATAATTATCAGTGAAAATTTTTAGAAGCCCTTTTAGCTCGATAGGCTTAGCAGGAAGCTGCACTGATGGCCTTTAGGTCAACTGTTTTCCTATTTTTTTTTAATATCTATGGACGCCTCACACCAAGTCAATCTGGTTCTGTGGTAAGTTCTCGAAGAACTTGTGTTACGGCAACGGTACTTAATATATTTATTATTTTTATATTATACACTTATTTTCATCATCCATGACCCAGCAACACGGAAAAACTTTTTGTTCCTTCGGCGGGATTCGAATCCGCGTTGAGAACTCAAACCCCCGGGGGGATTGAGTTCTCAACTGAAAAACTTATATTGTAATATAACTCGTGAAATTTTAAAATGCTCATAGACTTCCGACGCGAATATTCTGCCTATAATTTAACACTTTATTTTTCGGTACATTATAAATATTTATTAATTAGTATCTAATGAATCTTTCGACATATTTTTAATTATATTATTTTACAATGAATAAAATATGATTGTTCAATTGTTTTGACTCTCTCCTACATTAAAATCGGGGAAACCAACGATCCCAACGCCCGCGCACCCATGCCACCGCGCTTGCGTCGCACGCATCGCATCGGGATTTGGGTTGCGTTCATGAACACACTCAAAAATACTCACGGCGCAGCGCCGCGGGCGGTTATTTTGATTCGCTGAGTAATTAATGTAAAGTAAATGTATTATATGTTTTGTTATTTACAAGGCATATGTTGCGCCTATTGTACCTATTTGTTATCGATACTCCACTACAAACAATATGTTGTTGTGTAAGTGTTAAAGTGTAACATAAATAATTTCGGTGGCGGCCCGCGGCGCCCTCATCGTCTTGGCGCCTGTGTGCGCCGCACACATCGCACACAGGAGCGGCACGGCCCTGACTGTCGCGGACTTTTACGCGGACGGTTTATCAGGCTGTCCCTATGTATATTGTATGCAGAAGCGTAGCGTGCCTTGGCGGGGCCCCGTATAAAATTTGTTTGGGGGCCCTTAGGCAGGGTAAAGATTTCTCACAAAAGAAAAAAAAAATGCATAAAATTAAAATAAATGTTTATTCATCATAATTATCTTCCTGTCACTTTTTACAAAATTTTCACAAGTAATTCAAATTAAATATACAGTATACACTCTTCTTGCCTTTTTTTTCGGAAAACTGATTTATTAAATCTGATACTTTGGCTGATGATGAAATGAAGATGAAGATGAAATTTGGAAGATTTTATTAATTTTTGCTTACGCACGTTCAGGGCCCCCGTAGCCAGGGGGGCCCGTGTAAGTGATACGGCAGATACGGCGGTAGCTACGCCCTTGCTTATTTCTTTAAAAATATCTCAAATCTTAAAAGATACAAGTTAATGACGATACCTCTTATGTCTTATCCCTGTAACCTGTTACTATTATACGTAACTACCTGTTTCGGATTTTTTTAAATAGCCTAGACCAGCCATACTCAAAGTGTGTTCCGCGGAACCCTGGGGTTTCGTGAAGCCCCTGTAGGGGTTCCGCGAGATTTTAGAAAAAAAATCAATAAAAGACCTCTCTCTGGTCGAACGTTTTTACGCGTCGTATCATGAGGTGCAGCCGAACTTATTCGCCAATCACAACAGTAACAGCCGATCGGGCCTCGACACTCAGTCAGTCAACGATTAGTGGTTGGAGCGATAAGTACCTAAGTACAATCTACCTAGCCAATTGAGAACTTTAATCGAAGTATTTATTGTTCTACTGCTGTATTCTAATTGTATCAGTTTTGTACATTCATTCTTCTTTCTTCAACTCTTTTACACAGTAACGATCGTGCGTTATTTTGACCCAACCATCCTGACATTTACCATTATTAATAAAGAAGAATGGAACATTGGCTTAAAGGCGTTAAACGTGTTGCAACAACGTCTTCTAACGAAGCCGAATGCTGCTGCTTTTGAACCAGTGCGCGGAGTATTTAGCAAATACCAACGGCCATGGGCGTAGCCAGGCGGGGGTTTTGGGGATTCAATGCCCCCCCCAGAAATGTTCAGTTATATTATATGACAAACCTAACATGATAAGTTATTATTTGTCATCTATTTTGCAACATCAGAAACTACACTAATTATACATTAAATTAAATTACAATATGTCTTTTAGGATTTAAAGTTTGAACATATTAAACGTATTAAAATAGGAAAAAAATTTTGCTCGCTCGCTCCGCTCGCTCGCGTTGACCATAAAGAACATATATTATTTAGTACCGATGTTCAATATAGCCGGTTGATTTTTTGGTATTTTTACGAAGTTCACCGTTATTCAGTGTTTTAGTTTAACGTTTGAAGAGATTTTGACCTGTAAAATGGGAAAAATTTTGCTCGCTCGCTCCACTCACTCGTGTTTGGCTTAAAAAACATAAATATAAATAAATAAAAATAGTTTATTTCCAATAAAAACATTAACAAAATATTACAAAAGTAACGTTCCCCCAAACTAGGCGGCGCCTGTCCTATGGGGGACTAATACATATTATCAATTTTTATATTTCCGAACTACAGTTTAAATTCAGGGTATAAAGCAGAAAGAAACAGGTAAAAACGAAAAAAAAAATGGGGACCCTTAATGTGTCCAGGGCTTCTACCAGTATTTAATGTACTTTTAGTCATTTTATTTTCTTTTACTTGCTATGTAGTAACTTACTATAGTAGCTTACTATTAGTATGTAATAAGTTGTAACTGTTATATTGTACTTTTATTATGCTTATTTATAAAGAATACATTTATAAAAGGCATGTATTTAAACTTGCGACAAAACAATTAAATTTTGGATGTAAAAATACCCAATATTGAATACTAAATTACTAAGTTGGCGAAAGAATGTAAGGAACAAAAAAATTACAAATCTGGTGACTAAATAATACCATTGAATTTTCCAAACTGGCAGACAGATTATATTTTAGCGAACAAATAACCATCTTGGCGACAATTTGTGAGTACACATTTAATTTAAGAATAGGCACATATATTTTCCCTGATGTAGGTAACTCAAAAACCATACAAGCAGCAAAACGAGAGCACACAAAAAAAAACATAAAGGAGCGTACAAAATTTCCAATTTTTAATTTTTCTCGGTTTTAGGGGGGTGTAGATTATTGTGTAGATTAATTTTGAAATTTAAAAGTGGCGGATATTTATTTTTCGTAAAATTGATATGGGTGTCGTTTACCAGGTTTTTGGGAGTGCTGGATACGAAAATGACATTCGTTTTGAAATTCCAATATGGCGGACATACTTAATTTTATAAAAATAATATGGGTGTCCTTTTATTGGTTTCTGGGGTTGATTACAAAAAAGTCATCCATTTCAAATTTTCTTAGTAACCCCGCAACCTCATATTTTCGTCATGATGGGAGAAAAAGAAATTTGAAAATCCTGAATTTTCCAACATTTGTATAGCTTTATACATTCCTAGTATCTCAATGTACAGCATTTACTTCTTTTTTTTATAAAATTGATTCTATCTCGGAAACGGTGCATCCTATTGAAAAAATAATGAAAATTTCGCCCCCCTAAAACCCCGACAACATCATATTTTCTTCATGATGGGAGAAAAAAAAAATTCGAAAATCCTGAATTTTCCAACATTCCTATAGCTATAAACATCCGTCGTATCTCATTGTACAGCATTTACTTCTATTTTTCATAAAATTGATTCTATCTCGGAAACGGTGCATCCTATTGAAAAAATAATGAAAATTTCGTCCCCCTTAGAAACTCCACAACATTATATTTTCTTCATGATGGGAGAAAATTTTTTTCAAAAATCCTGAATTTTCCAACATTCCTATAGCTATAAACATCCGTCGTATCTCAATGTACAGCATTTACTTCTTTTTTTATAAAATTGATTCTATCTCGGAAACGGTGCATCCTATTGAAAAAATAATGAAAATTTCATTCCCTTTAGGAACCCCGCAACATCATATTTTCTTCATGATGGGAGAAAAAAAATCGAAAATCTTGAATTTTTCAACATTTCTATAGATTACAACCCTCGTATCTCAGTACAGCATTGCCATATTTTTTTTTCTATAGTCGCTTCTATCTCAGAAACGGTGCATCCTACTGCAAAAATAATGAAAATTTCCTCCCCCTTATTAACCTAGAAATCGCATATTTTCTTCATGAATGGTATAAAAATTCATAAATCCTGAATTTTGAAAATTTTCTATATATAGCTGGTACCTTGAACTACATAACATACTGTTATAATAATCATCAATCCTAATTAGCATCCCCAAGATCTTTTAATTTAGTATTCATATTCATTTTACGAAGATTGAATATTCTCCATTTTGGAAAATGAAATTGGAAGACAATTTTGTAATCAGAACCCCCAGAAACCTGGAAAAGGACAACTTTATTAATATTAATGACAAAAATTTACGCCATTGTGGAATTTCAAAATAGATTTTATTTTCATACTAGCTAATGCCCGCAACTTCGTTTGCGCAGAACTAACGAAAGCAGAACCCTATTTTTTTAAACGGAACCCTAAAATAAAAGTAGCCTATGTTAGACCTTATAACATAAGCTATCTGCTAGTGAAAGTCCCGTGAAAATCGTTCCAGCCGTTTCATAGATTAGCCGGAACAAACAGACAGAGAGATCGACAGACAGACAGACAGACGGACAGACAGAAATTAAAAAGAATGGTATTTTATTATAAGTACCGAATATACAATACTTTCAGATTCATTTTGTGAAAAGCTGTTAATTTGAAGTTACAAACAGACACTTCAATTTTATTTATCTGTATAGATATTATAGATTATTCTGCACCTCCAGAAACCTAGAAAGTGACACACATGCCAAAGAAAAACTTACTCCAACAGTATCCAAAAATAGGATTTTCCGTAGTCAGCAAATTGACTTTTTAGCAGCCATTAATTTATCAACCAAATCTGGTTTTATAGCTGCTTATATGGTATAATGGTCACCAACTCGGAAATTAAGTCACCAACTTATAAATGTCGGTGCTAATTTGGATTAAATTTCGCCTCTTTTTATCTGCCGACTTTTGAATTTTTTGTCACCCGAGTGTTTTCGCCAGTTTAGTAATTTAGTCGCCAACATATTAATTCGCTGCCAAATTCAGTAATACAGTATGCTCACATGCAGCCGCCAACTTATTTTTTGTTCGCTCGATTAATTATATCCCTTTATAAAATAATTGTTTTATTGTAGGGTTCCGTCAAGTATTTCGCCTTCCAAAAGGGTTCCGTCACCAAAAAAGTTTGAGAACCGCTGGCCTAGACGACTGACAAAGTACTTTTTTTCCCTGGCAAAGTCCTCCCCGAATGTTTTTCAGGTGTCTCTGTTCTGAACAACCGCTAGCCAGCCTGGCTGGTGTGCATCCAGCTCGTCGCGCCATCTTGTTCTTGGCTACGACTTCGTCCATCATCAAAACCCGAGACGGAACTTTTGTGATTCGGTCAATGACCAGGTTTGAGCATCGTAGGTTAGGACGGGAAGAATACACAATATGTCGATAAGTTTTCGTTTTAGATAGATTGGTAAATCCCCCTTCATTAATGTCTTCATGGACCAGTTGCTTTTCCAGGCATTTTCGATTCGGCGACCGACTTCCTTCCCTTGTCTGTTTTCGAAAGATACTAGCTGTCCCAAGTAGATGTACTCATCGACATAGTGTATATCTTGCCCATCTAACTCGACACTACGTTTCGTGCTGTTGCTCATTATTTGAGTCTTGGACCTATTCATTGTCACTCCCACCTAGAGGCTTGTAGTGTTCAGATCTTGGAGTATAGATGCAGTTCCACGGCTGTAGGAGCAAAAAGGATAATGTCGTCAGCAAAACGCCTTTTGTTAGCCTCTTTTTGCCAACTTTTGAACCTTTTGCCACCCATGGACCTTTCAGCTTTCGGAAGACCTCTTCAAGCACATAGGTAAAGAGTTTGGAAGAGAGCGGGTTACCTTGCTTGACACCTTTGAGGACTTGGAATTTTGGGTCAGTAGTGTTAAGTTTTATGTCAACGCTACTATTGGAATAAATGATTTTGAGCAGTTTTATATAAGTGGGATCTATGTCTTGATTGTAGATATAAGGATGTAAATATAACGGTATGTTTTATACCGTTCTATCAAAGACTTTGGTATAGTTAATTGACAAAAGCTAAATACTTAGATAGGTTTGTTGATCAGCAAATTTGAACGTGAGTTCTATAAAATATTGTAGGATATTCTTTGTGTTGGTACTGACTTCAAAATTAAGAAGATTGAGTAGAGAATTTTAGCCCAATTTAAAGAGGAATTATTTAGAAAATAAGTTTTATTTCATACTTTTTTTGTGTAATTTTACTTTGGAAGTCGGTTTAAATTTTTGTTCGAAAATAATAATTTTATTAACCATTGGGTGCGAAACCCTAAAACATTTTCAATATTGTATTCAGAAGTACTTATATTGTTGTGAGTCGAGTTATTTGCTCAAGTAGTTTTTTCTCCAAGAACACTATTCCACGAGGGCGGAGCCGCGGGCAAAAGCTAGTATAATATAAATATTAAATATTATGTTATAAAAATATTATAATAAATGTACGTAGACTACTATATATGTATATATTTTCCGTTTTAAACTGAGATAGTTATATGTTGCCAGACCCGTTCACGCTTGCGCAATATCATTACGAATAATATTGATGAACAGAAATCAGTAAGCGACCATCGGTGAAGTTGTTCATAAGAAGAAGAGTACGAGAGAAAACCGGCAGCCATGGCCGGGAATGTGGGGATGGAACAATTGATCCCAATTGTAAATAAGCTGCAAGATGCATTTACACAGTTGGGAGTTCATATGCAATTGGACCTGCCTCAAATTGCAGTTGTAGGTGGTCAATCTGCAGGGAAGAGTTCCGTTCTAGAAAATTTCGTCGGCAGGTAAGCTATACACTAATTTACCTACATTTCAATGGATTAACACACACAGACACTTACAGTACCTACCCAAAAGATTTGTCAATAGAGATTTAGAAAATAATCATAATTTAAGAAAATATTAATAAAATCTTTCAATGAAAAGAAAAAGCTGTTGTTATGTAAGGTATAACAGGTATAAACTGATAAATTACGTATCAGTTTGACCTAATTTTAAATACTCAATAATGTCTCTGAAAAACGTTGTACTATTGTGTAACTGCATAAAGTAAACAGAATAAGTACCTACTATGATGACAAAAAGTATATAATAAAAAATACTGTAGCGAGAATTACGATACGTTATTTGAATTATGGCTTTTAGGAGTATCTAAGGTCATAAATAGGTCCTTTGACTACACCAACATAGTAAAAATGGCCCACTTATAATGCGCATGTCACGCGGTATTGATCTTGTTATACAGCCATCTTGTATTTATATTTTAACGTATTCTCAATTTTAAATACTTCAGATTGTAATTTATTTATAATAATGTATCCGTGTGTAGGTCTCTACCACTCGGCACGTTACTACGACATCAACATTCAACAGTGATTTACATCTATACTAATATAATAAAAAGGAAAAGTTTGTTGTTTGCATTGATTATGCTCCGAAACTACTCGACCGATTTTAATGAAATTTGGCACAGATGTAGCGTAGACTACGAGGAAGGACATAGGCTACTTTTTATCGCAGAAAATGTACGGTTTCTGCGAAATTAACTTTTGCGCGCACGAAGTCGCGGGTAACATCTATTAAATAATATTATTATGGTATTTTTTTATAGTAAATCATAGATATATAATATTAAGTTATCACTGTAGTAAATAGTACAGTAATAGTGTCAACAAAGCTTAGCAGCGCACTCTGTACGAATGGTCATTAAAATAATTAATAATATAAAATGTTAAAATAAAAAAAAGATGTCATTTTCTTCAAGCTTTAAACAAGTATTAATTATTAATTACCTACATATAAAAAGGGAATTAAGAATAAATTATTACTTTTAGGCCGGGCGCATACGCTCGGTTTCCTGATTAGGTTTCTTGATCAGGTTCGGTAACCTGAATGATCCATTTACATAACATAACCTCTCTCTTCTCGAAGATAATGGAGTCCATTATTAATAGACAGCTCCTTCGATACTTAGACGTTCAGCAGTTGCTAAGCGACAAACAGTACGGGTTCCATAAAGGTCGCTCGGCTGGTGATCTGCTGACGTACCTAACTCATCGTTGGGCACAGGCGATCGAGTCTAAGGGAGAGGCATTGGCTGTAAGTTTGGACATAGCGAAAGCCTTTGATCGGGTTTGGCACAAAGCGCTTCTTTCGAAGCTTCCTTCCTATGGGCTCCCCGAGAAATTATGCAAGTGGGTCACGAGTTTCTTAGCAGACCGAAGCATAAGGGTCGTAGTCGACGGTGAATGCTCAGATACTCTGTCTGTTGATGCTGGTGTCCCACAAGGCTGTGTGCTGTCACCTACCCTGTTCATACTGCATATCAATGATATGTTACAAACCAATGGCATTCATTGCTATGCAGATGACAGCACGGGTGATGCCTTATATCCCGGCCACGCGAATATCTCTCGGCAAAATGTCATTGAGAGTCGAAACAAACTTGTTTTTATTGAAAATTCATTGGAGAAGGTCTCTGAATGGGGTAGACTTAACTTAGTCCAATTCAACCCCTCTAAGACACAAGTTTGCGCGTTCACCGCTAAAAAGTTGCCAATGGTCGTATGTCCTCGTTTTGAAAGCATATATAGCCCATAACTGTCTCCTCCAACATTGGAATACTTGGTGTTAACATATCGAGCGAGGTCCAGTTCCGATATCATCTGGAGGGCAAGGCCAAGTTAGCCTCCAAGAAGCTTGGTGTTCTGAACAGGTCAAAGCAGTAGGTATTTCGGTCCGGTCCAACGCCTACAACTCTATAAGGCGCAGGTTCGGCCTCACATGGAATACTGTTCTCATCTCTGGGCAGGGGCACCAAAGTACCAGCTACTCCCTCTGGATCGTATCCAACGTAGGGCCACTCGAATTGTCGACTGCCATAGTGTTTCAAACAGGCTTGACACCTTAGAGCTACGTAGAGATGTAGCATCGCTCTGCATCCTCTACCGGTTATATTACGGGGAGTGCTCCGAGGAATTGTTAGGACTTATACCTGCTGCAACTTTTCGCCACCGCTCCATGCGACAAAATAATTATCATCCTCATCACCTTGATGAGTGGCAGTCCTCCACCGTGCGCTTTACCCGAAGCTTTCTGCCGCGCACTGTAAAACTCTGGAATGAACTGTCGCCTGCAGTATTTCCGGACCATTATGACCTGCAAACCTTCAAGAAGGGAGCGTATTCCCTCCTAAAAGGCCGGCAACGCACTTGCAACTTCTCTGATGTTGCGGGTGTCCATGGGCGACGGTAGTCGCTTTCCATCAGGTGATCCGTTTGCTCGTTTGCCCCCTAGTTTCATAAAAAAAAAAAAATACAAAATGTTAAGCAAGGCGCACACGTCCTTACTGTCCTTACTATTTCCAAGTAGAGATTTAAAACTAAAATGACGCGCCCCACTACATAATTACTTTATTTATAAGTGTGAGTGCGAATATTAATAACGGCACTGCATCTGTGTGGGAGTGTCATTATTCGGTGAAGTATGATTTGTATGTGCACATGACGGCCGACTAGTCGGGTGATAAATCCGACAACGCTCGCTCTATGGAGCAGCGCCGTCACATTGTATAGAACAAGACGTCCTCTCCTGTCGCAAGTTCACGATCTACTAAACTAGTTGGACAACAAATCCGAGAACGATGCGTGCTTCCTACGTTTGATAACTGGCAACTGAACGACCAATAATAATTGCATTTTATGTGTATTTTGAAATTTGCTTGTGTGAGTAAATGTGGAGGTGGGGCGCGTCATTTCAGCTTAGACGATCTCTAAAAAACCTGACGTTCTGTAATGGTGTCTACAGACCAGGGGTGGTCGACTTTGTATGAATGACCTTGGACCAAAAAGGGGGCAGTTCGGTGCGACAAGAATGGTTATATTTCAATATATCGCTCTCTGTCTTACATGGTTAATATTACATAAACGTTACTTAAAAATCACAACAGATGGCGCACAACAGATACTATGCCGCTTCTAGATCGCGCTATCGAAAACATTACACGTATGTATTTAGGGCTCACGAACGATTCACTACGTAGTAGTTATGATCTGGTCGTGGAGGTGGTTGCTCGGTTTTGTTGGAATGTAAAATTTAACTCTAAAGAGAAACTTAACGATAACTTAAACTTTAATTACGTATCTTCAATTTCCCGCCATATTCATATAATCAAATATATAGTCCTCCTTTGTTGGAAGGCGGTTAAAAGTTTGAGGGGGCAGCTCACTAGAGGCGCTAATTTGGTCCCAATTTTTTTGTATGAAGTCGACCTTCTTCTCCGCGAGTAATAGTGTTCTGTGCTACAGACACACGAATTTGGTACGGAGCGTACAGCGGATCTGGTACGCTCCGTACCAGATCCGAGCGTGTGTAGGGCAGTCCGGCGAACATAAGAAGAAGGCGAAGAGTTCACCGTTGTCCGCATCGGATCTGGTACGCTCCGTACTGGATCCGTGTGTGTGTAGAGCAGTCCGGTGGTTGGGCCGTACAACCACAGCCTATAGAACTATTACCTACAGTCGTCCAACGGACACGTCTAGACAGAGCAATCGTGCGGGGCGTGCGGGGTGAGAGAGGGGCGGTAGCGAGCCCAAGCTGCCATACACTCGCTTGGGACACGTCAGCCGGGGTTGACGCTTTTTAATTTGATTGTTTTAAGTGGTTTGCGACAGTGTTTCGTTTGAGTTGTATGTAGGTAGGTACTTATTTACAATGGTCAATTATATGAACAGCTAAAGAAGATTAATTTTAATACAATGCGCCTGTTTCCCGTCAGAATTTTTAATAAAATTGTATCTACGTATGAGAATTTACTAACTACATCGTCAAATTCAACAATCGCAATCTAAAAACTAGTAAATCCAAATGTCGAAAATACCTTTCAGTTTCGCATTTGTGGCTTTTGCAGGGTTCGTAAATATCCGATATTTATAACAAATATCAAAATATCAGATATCTTTGATATATATCCGATATTTTTGATTTTTTGATATTTTCAAAATTACATACAAATCTCATAGGTACTCTGATATGTTTTTTCGTAATAGTTGAATCGAAATAATTTGTATGTCTGATAATTTGAAGATAGGGAAGTAAAATTAAACTCATTTATTTATTATTGATATTAAAAGTTTTCAAATCAATTAAAAATCAACGATAGATACTTTTGAGTATCAATTTAAATAAACCATAAAACCATAAAATGACTTTTGTTTATAACCAGAAGAAAAAAAAGTGTATTAATTTTATCAGTCGAATTAATTTGACACATGGTATAAATAGTATAACAATAGTATAATAACAAACAAGGAATTTTCTTCCGAAAAACAGGGGGTCACGTGGGTGTCATATGCCGTTACAAGCCGCGTCGACGGCTATGATTAGTTAATGTCGTGTCAAATAGCAAGTTTTTGATGACCTAGGCTTGTGAAACTCTCGGAAAATAAGACCTGTGTTGATGTAAGATTTTTACATTTAAAACATTCTTTTACATTTTTAAATATAAATATCAATTTTGATATAATATATCAAGCATAAAATATATCAATTGATATGTATCATGATATATATACGATATATATCAATTGATATATATCATGCTAACCCTCAGCTTTTGTATACGCATTTGTATTTTTTATAATAAAACTCTACATTAATACTTCTATATTTTTTTTTGTTTTATTCCTAGTAGGTACTCTACATACACATACTACGAATACCTACACAAAATGTAGAACAGATTATAATAAAACACATTATTGTGACAACCCTGCAGCAATGACGAATACCTACACAAAAGCGGCATTTCGCGCGACTTCAAACGCGTTGGACCACTGTATCCCTTTATTACACTGTGGTACAACGGTATCTGTGTTGCCAACTTAGGGATGTACCCCCCAAAATTAGGCAAAATATGTACGGGGGTTTACTAGGGGACAGGATGTTTAGAGTTTACTCCTTATGAATCAATTTGTATGTAATAATAAAAATAATTTTAATGTGTGTATATAGCCAGGGATATGAAAATGTATTGGGAGTGAAATCAAGTTAGTTTTATGTTATTCACGCTTCATCATCAAGACAAGTTAGTTTTATGTTATTCACGCTTACTTTATGTTAAACGTGGTAGAGCCATGCTTCGGCACGAATAGGCCGGCTCGACCGGAGAAATACCACGGGCTCACAGAAAACCGGCGTGAAACAGCGTTTGCGCTGTGTTTCGCCGAGTGAGTGAGTTTACCGGAGGCCCAATCCCCTACCCTATTCCCTTCCCTACCCTCCCCTATTACCCTATTCCCTCTTAAAAGGCCGGCAACGCACTTGCAGCTCTTCTGATGCTGCGAGTGTCCATGGGCGACGGAAGTTGCTTTCCATCAGGTGACCCATTTGCTCATTTGCCCCCATATTTCATTTAAAAAAAAACACATAACTTTTCTTTCTAGCTTATTATCTCTTAGACCTGTCAATGGTATAAGTAATCAGGGGTAAAATTTTGGGAGAAATATTTTTTAAAGTGTTGGTTTCACTGCCCGTTATCAATGAATTGCGGGAATCATCGTCGTCGTTTAAAAACCGCACTGTAAATAGAACTCTGTGCTATTGTAATAGAGCATAAAATCGAACACACGAGTGTCGAGCGTTTCGCTTCACTGCACCGTACCAAATTCGTGCGTGTGTAGCAACACCGAATTTGGTCTCCGGATATGGTTCGCTGTACGCTCCGTACCAAATTCGTGTGTCTGTAGATAGCATAACTGTAACAGTGCAGATTTTTCTGTCGTAACCACAAATAATCGCTCGTGGGAACGTAGCCTTAAGTGTCATTTGCGTCAATAATAATTTAGCCAACATAAATTTCAAAAAATCAAATTTTTAATAAATATATTTCTTTGTAATACACAAATTTTTTTTTGTGAGTAATTAGATAGTAATTAATTTGCTATTTTTACGCTTACGATTATAATAGTTAACATTTTTTTAATTAATCGGAAAATAGACTTCCGGGCACTTAATCGATCGGAAAGCCTTGTGAATTTCGAATAAGCCAACAAAAATGTTTGTGAATGATAATTATTTTTCGAGAAAATAGGAAAAACATTTTTTTTTGGAATGAACGTTCCTTATGGCGAGTTGCGGAGGGGTACTCTATTCAGCAAAAATCGTCCGTAACGTTAATTTACAATTAAGAAATACGGTGATGAAAATTTGAATGAATATTCTATTTCCCGCCTTTTTTACTTGACACTGTCATATGGTTATAAGCCGACGCCATTTATAAATAAAAAAATACTTGACACTGGCAAATGAATAAAAGCCGACGCACAAAAAAAAAACGGAACGTCTCTTTTTGACATTTGGCGTCTAGCAAATGAGCAATATCAGCGGACAGCGATCACCAACCAGTCAACCTAACTAATATATATATATATTATCTGTATATCTGTATTATCTATGCAGTCAACCACCATATTGAAAAATAAAGTAGTTTATTGATGATGTGAAGAACATACAGAAAGCAGTGAATTTATAGTGATTTGCGGTGATAATTTGATGTATTTCACACAAAATGGCAGGAAATTATGGGATGCAGCAATTGATTCCCATCGTAAACAAATTACAAGATGCATTTGTGCAAATGGGCGTACATATGTCTTTGGACTTACCACAAATTGCAGTTTTAGGCAGTCAATCTGCTGGAAAGAGTTCGGTACTAGAAAATTTTGTCGGCAGGTAAGCACCCAAGAATCTGTAACTTTTCCAGTCGTGAAAGCCTATGCATAATTATTAAAGAATTATGTTTATAGGTAATAAAGAATATAAGAACCAAAGACACAGTATTTGAAATATTTATTGTTTATCATAGTCTTCTTATTATTTTAACTATTATTCTGATTATTATAACTATAAGCCTTGCCTTTAATAATGCCAAACAATGATTGATTGCCTATCTAGTATGTATTACTACTATTTAAAACTATAACAAAGACTTGAACATGTAATGTCATAGGTAGGTTTTTACAAAGGTCATAAATTACAATTTGCAGTGATTTATTAGTTCTCTATAATCTCTTTAGTGCCGTACAATGTGCCGATTATTATTTATTAATTAGCAAAACCATAAAAGTTAATAAGTAATTTTGTCAAATAAAATTTAAACTCTATTATAAATGAGGTTTCTTCATTCCTTTAGTAAGCAGATACAAAACAAAATGGACCCATCAAATCTGTGGTTTATTATTAAATTAAAAATAGTATGAACTTTATGCAAAGGGACATAATATTTGGATTTAAAATACAGGGCATTGATTGGCTGGTTAAGTTATGAGTCATAGATGTATGAATGAAACATGTTGTTTTCTATAAGAATGTTTTAATATAAATAATTTTCCTAATCTTTGGTATGCTATAGAGAAAATAATTATGTTATGTTTATTTTGTCTACACTAATATTATAATCTATTACTAATATAAAAAAAGAGGAAAAGTTTGTTTGTTTGTTTGCATTGAATAGGCTCCAAAACTACTGGACCGGTTTTGATGAAATTTGGCACAGATGTAGAGTAGACCATGGGGAAGGATATATGCTACTTTTTATTGTGGAAAAATGTATGGTTCCGGCAAAATTACCTTTTGTGTGCATGAAGTCATGGGGAGCATCTGGTTTTAGTATAAAATTAATTACCTTAATTGTTTAGATTTCCTCGCTTGTCATAGTCCTGATGTTTCTGTATTATGAATTAAATAATACCAGTAAAATGATTTAAGAATGTACCTACATTGTGTCTAATACTAAATTTGTTCATCTCATAATTTAAACATAATTGTTAGTTTCATAATATTTTGTTATATCTAAATACAATGTTAGACTTTACTATTTACTAATGTAACAATAAACTAGTCTTTTAATTTAATTTGGTTAATTAATGTTATAATAAGCAAGTTCTTGTATAACATACATTAAATTATTATCAATTTTGTTAAAATAAAGCTGAAAAAAAAAAAAAACTATTTCAAATTGTTATCACATTAAAGTTAATTTAATGTAATGATTATGTTTAAATTATTAAGTTTTTATTTGCTAGATTCACAACTCCGAAATTAGGTAGTTCTGGTGTAGTAACTAGAAGTGAATACTCGATAATTAAAATATTTATCTAACCCTTTGTTTAGAGCATGGCAATTACTGGAAGCAGTCAATGCAATACAACTATTTTATTTTGTACAATCAAATTTTGACGAAGTATCTGAGAGGCTAGGGCAATGGATATAATAACTTTGTATGTCAATTGATAATAATCAGTATGAATTAGAATTATTAATTGAACATTTTTGTTTCAGAGATTTTCTTCCAAGAGGATCGGGAATTGTGACCCGACGCCCACTCATTCTACAACTTATCAATGGCCAAGCAGGTAATATAAATTTTCATATGACCTATTATTTAAAAATAATAAGTTTATGATGTGTTTTTCTGTCTAAATATGTACCCCCTTACTAATAAACGCTGTATAAGTTTTGTATAGTTAAATGTCACTTGCGTGACGTGAACTTTTGTTTACTATTCAAAGCTTATACAGCGTCTATTAGTAAGGGAACCAATAAATTGATTGAGCTAAATGTGCAAGAATTTCCTTCTTCTTATAATCTTTAAAATTGACAAGCATGCTATTTCTGCAACATCAATACACAATAAACGAATGGCCAATACTGTTATTTAATTGTTATTTGTTTATTAAACTACATTACTCGTGTTGGCTTACTTTTACAACTGTTTAACGTTTTAAACATTTTATGCAATGTTGTTACAACTTGTTATTTTTATTTCTTATCTATCAAAATATTAAGTTGCAACAACTATTAACTTATAATAATATTAACCCTCATACTAATAAAACTATTTACACAACCGGTAACTTAATAAACGTTTCTGTCTTTGTCTGATACATTTCAAATGACAATAATAGAAAAAGATATTAAGGTGGTTCGTTTCCCATACAAAAAAACAATGGACATTATTTAGGTAATTTCATACTATTACTATATAAATTTATATGCACATCTATTTATTCTGCAATACAATTGTCGCAAAATATATTTAAAATACTTTATTTCACACAGAAGTCACATTTTTATTGAATTTTCGACAAAAAGTGACATAAGTTACAAATGTCACTTTTTGTCGAAAATTCAATAAAAATGTGACTTCTGTGTGAAATAAAGTATTTTAAATATATTTTGCGACAATTGTATTGCAGAATAAATAGATGTGCATATAAATTTATGTAGTAATAGTATGAAATTACCTAAATAATGTCCATTGTTTTTTTGTATAGGAAACGAACCACCTTAATGCTGCTTAATTTATCTGTTGTGTAAATATATTTATTAGGGGAAGAATTATTTATAAGGGGGAAAGAATATAATGTGTATACATATTACTAACATACATGTCATAGATAACATAATCAATTTATAAATGTACTCGCGACCCGCCCCGGCTTCGCACGGGTACAATACTGATACTAATACTGAGGGTACCTTACTCATAGATCTATCCCTCCCGCACGCGCACTCCCGTCTTGTTGACGCCCACTTCGCAACGGGCCGTGCAGCAGAAATCGTAATATTTTAATTTCGACATAACTTCAAAACCAATTTCAATTATTCAAAGACCAAATATTATCTACATAAACTGTACTTAGTGATGAAATCATTTATTTTGATAAGGAATAATAGCATGAGTAAAATAAACGCGTTTAAATGTAGTCCAAAAAGAAATCAAGATTTCTAAATAAAAAAATGGTTGTTGTGCCTCACTCGACCTAGTTAGGTATAGTGTGTCGCGGACTTTTTTATAGATATTTATAAGATCTACAATTAATTAGAACATTTTATGGTTCTATCTTTTATAGTTTAGGCAGCGTACGCAAAATAAGTAACTTTTCTGGTTGATTTTTTACACCCTGTGTCGGAAAAACCCAAATATCTTACGGAACCCTATTTTTTTCGAAAATAAAATTTAGCCTATGTTACTCGTGGATAATGTAGCTTTCGAATGGTGAAAGAATTTTTGAAATCGGTCCAGTACTTTTTGAGCCTATTCAGTACAAACAAACAAACAAACAAACAAACAAACATACAAACAAAGTTTTCCTCTTTATAATATTAGTGTAGATGCCATACATAGATTTATTAATTACAGAAATAATAAGTGATTAAACATATTATCTTGATCTTAAAATATATTAAATTGTCAAGTAAAAACTTTGTACTCCGTTTTACGTAAAAAATGTAAACAGAGGAATATGAAATTTAGCACTGTTAAAATTTGTATGGAGGCAGAGTGGATCGCATTAATATTTTTTTGTAATAATGTTATAATTAAACATGTATAATGCATTATAATTAAAATAATGTTACACACACTACCTCAGATTAATAACTCACACTACTAGATATGTGTTTGTATAAAAACATTAGGTGGTTTTGTTTGTCACACATTTGTCAATCATGTCTTACACATTTACATTTTTTTAGTAAAACTTAAAGTTAAAGCCTTTCACAAAAGAATCCTAATAAAGTTAAAAAATAAATGAATGTTAAAATTACGCACATACCTCATTCTATAATAATTAATTATCAATGTATTATTTATTAACTAAAAAAAAATATTTTGAAAATCTAGAATAACACAAACATAGCTGCATACAAAAGAGGCATACATAAGTTGTGTCTAAACCAAGGGTGGCCAACCTTTTCGACACTTGGGCCAAAGTTCGGAAGTAGAATTTTACCCCGAGCCGCACTACCAAATTTTATGTATACTCGTAGTGCGCGCCAGATAAGTCTGCGCACAGTCAAAATCGGATACTATAATTTTTCCTATAGAACTTAGAGCTTAGAACAAAAAAATGTACTTTATGTAGATAAAGCATGTGTTGACACAAAACACTTTATCCTAATATTATAAAACAGTGAACAATCAACCTTGCTAAAGCTGAAGGGATTGCCCACTACTAGTACTAAGCATTACACATCAAAACTACTCAGAATTCTAAATACATAAATTTTCAAACATCTCATATTATGCTTAATAATATAATACCTATTATTTTTTATATGAAAATAATCTCATTCATAAAATTTGTAGGAAGTTGAATGTGCCTTTAATCAGTCAACTTTCCAACGCAGCCGAATCTGGATATCACTAGTACTCACTTCCTTGTCATATTGAACGAGCGCTGCATAAAGTGTTTTGTTGCAGAGTATGCCGAGTTTCTGCACTGCAAGGGGAAAAAGTTTGTCGACTTCAATGAAGTGCGGCTGGAAATCGAAGGGGAGACGGACCGCATCACCGGTTCCAACAAGGGCATCTCACCCGTGCCTATCAATTTGCGCGTTTACTCACCCAATGGTAACATTTTAACTCATGACTCATACTCGAATTTCTAATACTTTTATACTTCCATTGTGTTAATTGTCCAAATATTGTATCAAAAGCAAAACATAATATTACAATGGGCAACTAATAAAAACGATGTCACTGGCATCAGCTCCCTTACGACTCGCAAAAACGGCTTGTTGTAAAAGCATTTTTAAGTTCTAGAATAGAGATTGCTTTCTACAAGAACTCTCGTCTTGTAGAAAACCATCTCTTTAGGCACAAACTAATTGTAAACAGCCAGATACATATCAAATACCTGCATAGCACGTAGCTCCGCAAATTGTAGGCTGTCAACACAATTCCCCTTCAATCAAATTAAGAACACGTTAGCTTATTGACCTCTGCGCCGGCTCTGCATTTATTGGCTACTGAGTACTGATTACTAAGTGCTATAATAACTATGGTTTAATTTATTTTTATAGTCCTAATATAATATTCAGTCCAGTGGTCTTTGGTTGTCTAAAATTTAGTTTACAAAAACAGGACAATTCACGAACTATGTAGCTACTACCTACTAACTAGGTAGGGTCTTTTAGCCAGTTTGCGACCGATTAGCGAGGCCTACAACTTTAAGATGCGAATTTTTATAAAAAATGAACGATTTATTTAAATGTTTTTTAGTAGAATCGTTGCTAATATAATTAAGTTTATTATACTCAAAAATATTAAGTAGTAGTATCAGTGGTTAATTTTTTATTTAATTAAATATGAAAAAATAGGTAATTTGCTAGTTTACGACCACTTTTTTTGGTTTGCGACCACTTGTTAGCTAGTTTGCGACCACCACCGAATAGAATACTTTAGCAAAAAAAATCTACTTTTTATATTAAAAATAATAGGAAATCAGACAATAATTACAAATTTAACAGTCTTTACTCTTTCATAATCAGTCTTTTGTAGATTAATTACACATAAATATATTAACAGTCTACTTAAACAAAAAGGAGTCAAGCCTGTTTGAAATACTATGGCAGTCGACAATTCGAGCGGCCCTTCGTCGGATACGATCCAGAGGGAGAAGCTGGTACTTTGGCACCCCTGCATAAAGTTGAGAACAGTATTCCATGTGAGGCCGAAGCTGCGCCTTATAGAGTTGTAGGCGTTGGACCGGACTGAAATACTGCTTTGACCTGTTTAGAAAAACAAAGCTTCTTGGAGGCTAACTTCGCCTTGCCCTCCAGATTATATTAGAACTGGACCCCACTCGATATGCTTACGCCAAGTATTCCAATGTTGGAGGAGACAGTTATGGGTATGCTTTCAAAACGAGCACATACGACCATCGGTAACTTTTTAGTGGTGAATGCGCAAACTTGTGTCTTAGAGGGGTTGAATTCAGAGATCTTCTCCAATGAAATCTCAATTTGGAAGACAAGTTCGTTTCGACTTCGTGGAACACCAGCATCAACAGACAGAATATCCGCTCTCACCGTTGACTACGACCCTTATGCTTCTGTCTGCTAAGAAACTCGTGACCCACTTGCATAATTTTTCGCGGATCCCATAGGAAGGAAGCTTCGAAAGAAGCGCTTTGTGCCAAACCCGATCAAAGGCTTTAGCTATGTCCAAACTTACAGCCAATGCTTCTCCCTTAGACTCGATCGCCTGTGCCCATTAGTTAGAGTTAAGTACGTCAGAAGATCACCAGCCCATCGACCTTTACGGAACCTGTACTGTTTGTCACTTAGCAACTGCTGAACGTCTAAGTATCGAAGGAGCTGGCTATTAACAATGGACTCCATTAACTTCGAGAAGAAAGAGGTTATAGCGATTGGTCTGTAGTTGAAAGGATTGGAGCGATCACCTTTTTTAGGGATCGGGAAAAGCTGTCTTCCAAGATGCCGAGACTGTGCCATAAGAGTAGGAGAGCCGAAATAGACGCATTAAATCCGGTGCCAACTCTGGAGCACACATATTCAACACAATTCAAGATAATGTGAATATACTTCTAATCCTTCTTCTCTCTCTTTTTCTGTCTCTTTCTTTGTTTCTTTTTTTTTTGTAATATATATTTTTCTTTTCTTTCCTCTATGAGTTTCTTGTTTCTTATTCTCTGATTCCTATTTTTAGCGGTAGCTTTTTTCTCGTGTTTTACCCTTTCTTTTTCTAATTTAACCTCTTCTTTTTCTTTACAATGATCTCGCCATTTTTGACTTGATATAGAGGAAAGTAAAGTAGATCTTGGATGATTTTTTGACTTCCCAGAAGGTCAGGGTTGTTATAATTTCTTGGCAAACACGTTATCCGTCAATGCTTTTGATTTTGAGGTCGTTGCAGTACTAACAGCTTTTGTTTTTCCTGGCTGTAGAAGCAGTCGGTATAGTAGGGATTTGGATGAGGGTCTTCAAAAGGTACCTACTTAGGTTAGGTACCTACTTACCACTTGGTAAGTGAAGACGAAAGGAATGGAGTTATAGGAACCCCACGCCACTGCTGTAGAGTGAGCATACTTGTTTCAGTCGCAGACGTGATTTGTGTTTGGGGAGACGTAGTATTCAGTTTAATGTTTATAGGATCGGGTATAAGTTCAGCAGGAGTGGATGACCTCCACTCCTTTTTTTTCTCCTTCAACACCTAAATATAGCTCTAGCCCCCTAGCTTGTAGCACATCGTGTCTCCTACCTACCTGCTAACCGTTCTGGGTATTCCGTATTTTCTGCAAGTCTCCCTGATACCTTTCTTATCGCCTCTAATTTCTTTTAACGCTCGTTCTGTATCTTCATGTCGATATTTGACAGATTTCTTCTTTTGAGACTTAGAGAAAGGCATCCCGAATCGTCAAGTGAGAGTGAGCAAAGTGAGCTGACGATGATGAATTACAGCTAAAACACTCTTGATCTTGTCAGCTTTCAAACAAAAAAACTCGATCGGTATCGGTTCATCCGTTTGGATGCCACGATGCCAGGGGTAGACAGACAAACAGACAGACACGTCAAACTTATAGTCCTCTGTTCTAGTCGGGGGTTAAAAATGGGCACTTTTTTCACTTTCAAGTCAGAAATTTCGACATATTTTTAACGATTATGAGTAAGTGGTCGTCTATCGCCTCACTAATAAAATAACCTAACCAAGAGCATGTCAGGACATGTCTAAGGAGGGTTCCGTAACTATAAACGCGTAATATGCTTTTTTTTAATTACTCCAAAAGTAACTGTCCGATTTGGTTCACAATAGTTTTCCTAAAGAGTTTTTAGCATGATCTATCAGCATGGAAATTTGCAAGTTTCTATCTCCTATAGTTTAAAAATGCTAGGGGGGGGACCAACTTACAAACTAGTTTGGAGGCCGATTACTCGAAAATGGTCAACTTTATAAAAAAGTAACGTATGAAACCTTGCCTTTATTTTAAAAGACCTATTCTACGATACCCCACACGATGGGGTAGAGTGAAAAAATATTTTTCATCCCCACTTCACATGTATGGAGAGCCACCCCTAAAATATAAAATTATTATTTTTTTATAATCCCGAAACCGTGATCTATATACAATCTATAACTGTACCAAATTTCATCAATTTATATTCATAATTACAGGAGCTAGAGGCGCGGACAGACAGACAGACAGACAGACAGACAGACAGACAGACAGACAGACAGACAGACAGACAGACAGACGGACAGACCGAAACTATAAGGGTTCCTTAAGTATTACGGAACCCTAAAAATAATTCAGTTTACGGCCGTGTAATCTCCTTACATTTATATGACGGTCGCAAATTAGCAACATCAATGTCTCGATATTAGTTTGCGACCACGTTCATATTTTGAATGGATTGATTGGTTAAATAAAGTGATATTAATGGTCGTAAACTAAAACCTATGTTATAATCCAAAATTAAAACCAAAATAAAGTCTCAAACTTTGAGATCTATTAGTAGGGCCATAAAAAAAACGAAAAGTTCATTTAAACTGTTATGCTAGTTATCCGGCCACCCGGCCGCAAAATAAAACTTTACTGATTTTCATTATTCAGTTTGCGACCACCAATTTTTTAAGAATGTAGTGTTTTTTTTACATTAAACAATGTAATAATATGTTTAACAAAGCTCCCATATCATGTTAAAATATTCACCAAGTACATAATGTACTGAAGACTGGGTAATACTTACTTTCAAACCCACCACTGTCCACTATTTTTTCTGTAAAATCCGACGCGTGCGCGGCCTCGCGAAAATTAGTGCAAAAATAGATGAGTATGGCCGCCAAAAATTGTAAATGTGGGGAAAAATATCTGTCCTTCTCGTTCAAGTATTCATAATTTCTTATGTCGTTTTAGTTAGTGATAAATTGTAACTGATTCTGGTTTGCAGTATCATGTTTATTAAAATAAATACATTAAATATAATATTAGTTGCATATAAGGAGTCTATTTTATTATTTTTGAAAAGAGTTTATTTTAGTCTCCATACAAAATTCGTTTGTCCCACTAACACATCTCGTACTTTGAAGTCACTTTAAAAATTCCAATTCTTTTTGGAACCTGTTTATTATGGTATTTCTAAATTGTTTAATCAATATGCTATATTATATGTAACGATAAACTGATGAATTAATAACGTAAATCAATAATAAAACTAATTATAAAACTTTGTCTCATTTTTCATTCCCGAATGATACTTCACGTAAGTTACCATAAACAACAACTAAAATGAAGAAATTCCCGGTCCGTAAAACATAATTTTTGAAATAGCAACACCATGTTTCAAGCTGGCCAACCTAAGGAATAAAATCGCCATTTTGTTTTGTGCCAAAGTGGTGTCCAAGGTGGTCGGCATTTTTGTCTCTTAAGTTTTAAATGTTTTTATTCGAGAATATCCACGAAAAGGATGAAAGTTGTATACATATAAGTGTACATATTGTTTCAAAGTTTGTGCGTAGATTTGCCATTCCTTTTTCGAATTGAACCAAAGGGAGCCCTACTACATCAAAACTTGCAGAAATAAATATGTTGTAGGTTATGTCCACGAGTATTTTGTTTCACGAATGATACCATGTGTTACCATATGTGTTACGTAACATTCGTGAACAGTTATAAAGAATAGTACACACTATTAAAATTGAAAATTATCAAAAGCACTACCGGTATTTTTGTGACAAATGGACACTTTTTTAACCGACTTCAAAAAAAGGAGGTTATCAATTCGACGCGTATAAATGTAATATTTCCAGAACTGCCCAGTTTTCGTATAATTATGTTAGTCTATATCATTAGCTATAATTTTGAGTGACAAATTACTTTGTAGTTAGTAATTTTACTTTCAAAAGAATTTCCAGTATTTTCTATAACTTTTTTAGAAATTTAATTAAGATTAAAAATAATAAAAAATTTAGTTAAGAAGTTTATATAAGAACTTTCTAAAATGTTGTGTTCCTATATTGTTTTAACTTTTAAAATGTCTATGATGTTGTTAGGAGTTCAACTCTTATCTCAGTAGTTATCTACAACTGAGATAATAGAGAACTATTTTATGTACAGGAATAAGGATAAGTCAGATACAAAAATAAGTGTTAGTTTTATTCATAGCCTGACTTTTTTGTAGTATGTACACTAGGCTTTATAAAGTTCACATGCGTTATCGTCATTCACGAATGTTACCATGTGTTACTTATTCACGACTGTTACCATACAATTTTTGGCGGCCATACTCAGATGCGATTTTTCGATTGATAAGTAAAATTGACCGGAATTTCAAATACGCATTAGGGTTACTAAAGTCATCCTTGTCTAAATCACATAATATGTTACTAGAAAAAAGAGACAGCATTCTTATTAGCATAGTATTTTCGCTGTGTCACCGTCAAATGGTCGCTTACTAACGCAGGGCCGCAAACCGACGCAATGACCCTACCAAGGCAAGAAATTACGAAAGAGTACACGAAATATTTTAAATTAGAAATACAGCAAAAACAAGCTTACATCGACTTAAATAATTGTCTCTTTGTTTAGAAAATATTTGTGAATAGTAAGACTGTTATAGTGATGTACCAGCGACCTTACCGTGCCAATGAGCCAAGTCTGTCTGTTCGTTAATGATGATATAATAATTATGCATATCATTTGAGGAAAAATAGCGAAGGTTGAATGAATAAGCTGGCTTATTTACGTAGACGCGTAGAGTACGACCGCTGATAGAGCTATCTAAAAGTCTTTGTTTTTGAAGATGTAGTCATTAGGTCCCATTCAAGATCTGAAAGAGTCGTCATATTTCCTAGTTTTCTTGGAATCTAGTCGAGGCTCTTTGTCACTTAAGTTACGACTTACGATGTAATCATTTCATCATGGTTACCTATTAGAAGCCTGATTAAGACTCAGGTATAAGGAGACATTTAATGTCTAAGTACTTATAGTATTAAGCCGATCGGTAAATAAGTGATTATCCCAAAGTAAGTTCTAATCCGTAAACAACTTCAAACGGTATTGATTCCTTACAGAAGTAAGCCAAGTAGGTGGCTGTCTTTACGAGACGGATTGAGTTTCGCTGATATAATTTGTTCTCAAGTTTACGGAAAGGTCAAAGGTTTGATCGATGATTCAAGTATGTAAAATTTTAGTACCTACATATTATGGTTTCAATTCAATTCGTGATTGTTTTATCAAATTTCTAATACATTAAGATTTTATCTTTTACCTAAGAAAGTTCTGAAGAATTCATTCTGAAATCTATCCGCACAACGTTCCAAAACTTTATTTAAGGCTACATAGGCCCATATTATAAATACCGTATAGGCTTACATACATTATATTATTATTTAATACAAAAACTAACACTCAACACGTATGTCTGCGACGTGGGGCGCGAAGTGTTCGGGAGTCGTCCTCTAAATCTTCTGTAGACGACTCCAATTCGGTGCGAACAGCTCAGAGATCCATATCGGCTTAGTTCCGGATTCGCTTAAACGGGATAGAAAGTTGTTCGCGTATTGTAGTGAAAATTCAATCGCTACAATACGCCAGTCGCCAATACATAAGGTTGACAAGGGTTTGCTTTTGCGTCAAGTATTCAAAGGAAATATTATGTGCCAGTGAAAACGCTTATTTGGCTTCATCTGTGGATACTATTTACTTATATAACACCTATAATTACTAGTATAATTACCAAAATCAGGGAGAATATTGTAAGGTAATATTTTGCAATTTTCCTTCTTCTATCAGAAACATGCAGTTGCTTCAAACTACATGTAAGGGAACGTAAGGTTCCCTTATCTTTTATAAAACAGCGAGTTCCAAGGACGTCAATTTTAAAATATGTCCATAACGCTGACAGATAAAACAAATATAGAGGTTTTAGATATGGCAGAAGAAAAAAGAAATATAATAATTAAAACAATAGAAAAAGAAGGGGAAAGACGGTTGGACACTCGATATGACATGACGAATTTATAAAGAATATTATGGAAGGAAAAGAGGGGAGAAAAAGAAAGCTTTGGACCGAGAAATATGGCGATTACTCCACCGACAAGAGCTTACTCTTAAAATTTGAATGAGTGAACATTGTAATACCCGTTTAAGACCATGCGGTCCTTAATGTTTATGGCGTAGGTCATACAAATAAAGACAGCTGTTTATCCATACTAATATTATAAATGGGAAAGTGTGTACGTTTGTCCGTCTTTGTCCAAAACTACTGAACCGATTTAAATGAAATTTGGTACACAGATAGTGTAGAGCCTGAGAAAAGACATAGGCTACTTTTTGAACTGTATGGGAAATGTATGGTTCCCGTGGGATACTGTCCTTACGCGAGCGGAGCCGCGGGCCTCAGTATACTATAAAGCCTAAAAGGAGACATGACTTTTGCTTTAAAGAAATGTCCTGATGCCATATATGACGCCATTGCGTATGAGGCATGAGTGCAATTATTATTGTAATGAGTCACTGTTGATCAAGTGCCTGAGATAACTGACTGATTAACAATAAACATACTCGCAACTATGCTACATTATATATCCGTATTAATAATAATATATTATATTATCATATTTTATCAAGCACGTTAACTGTCTATAATCTCCTTTTTGTTAGATTGCTCCCTTTTTTTGCTTTTAGCTCTTTTTCTTTTGGTTTTTGCCCTTCCCTAGCCATAAAGTATGACGATGGTAAATAATAATTAATTTATCACCGTGGAAGAGCCATGTCTATGGAAAATATAATATTGTCTAACAGAAAACTGGCGTGTTATTACGCTTGCATTTTGCCTCGTCTAGAGCAGGGGTTCCCTAACTTATTTGTAACACGCCCCTTTCGACCATAAAAAAAAAATCGTGCCCCCAATTCTCCTGTCCAGATAAAGATAATCAGAACAGAATTAAAAAATAAAAAGTATTTAATAACAAAATAAGGATTTTTTGTTTATCTCTGATAAGGTTTTTAATATTCGCCTACTGAGGAAAATAAGTTCCTGACAGATGACAAACTCAGTTAATTTCTGTGCCTTACAATAAAAAAATAATTCTTTTTATTAGTCGTGACTCGTGTCAAGCTGTCAAGTAATCTAGAATGCATTTTCTCAGTGGTCGTTGATTTTTTATACTCAACTATACAAGTAGCCCGCGCCCCTCTTTGAAGGTCTCTGCGTTCCCCTGGAGGACGCGCTCCACAGTTTGAAAACCGCTAGTCTAGAGACCAGAAGCCCAATACCCTAAACCGGAAGCCCAAGGTGGGTTGGGGGTTTCAATAACCGGACACGCACATGTAGCTACTTTAGGAATGCCATACTTGTCTGCAATCCATACTAATATTATAAATGGGAAAGTGTGTGTCTGTCTGTTTGTTCGTCTTTCACGCCATAACTACTGAACCGATTTGGTATGAATGAATGAAATTTGGTACACAGATAGTCTAGAGCTTGAGAAAGGACAAATACTGCTTTTTATCGCGGGGAAATGTACGGTTCCCGTGGAATATTTTATTTATAGTTTTACGTAAAAACTACTAAACCGATTATCATGAAATTTGGCACATATATAAAGTAGACCATGGAGAAGGACATATGGTATTTTTATCGCGGGACATATAAGGTTCCCGTGGGTTACTGTACTTACGCGGGCGGAGCCGCGGGCATCAGCTAGTATCTATATAATAATATGTCATAGTCTGTAGAATCTTGACTCTTCAAGTTACTACTTGGTACTTGTTTTTCTAACATTCACGTACCTAATTCACCTCAACAGATTGACCGGACGTAGCCACTTACGATTTACTGGAAGTTGTTAAAAAACCTCCATCTACCGACAATTATTATTCGCACGATCAGCAATCATCAATAGTTTCGTACTTGTAATTTGCGGTGGACGTTGGTAGTTGGTACATTTGTATCCTCAGGCAGCTATCCTGATTATAAACAAATGACAGTAGTCGCTATAGAATAGAATAGAAAACGTTTATTTCAGACAAAAATATATGCCCATAGAGTTGTTAGTGTGTTAGTCGCAAAAATTATAATAATACTTATAATTATGTTAGTAATGTTAGTAGTATTACATTCGTTATACGAACTTAAATTTTTCCCATTATTACCCTCACCCAATGTCTTTGGATGGGGCAGTCAAATCTGTCAGCAATGACTTTCAGGATGCTGTTGCTAGCTTTTCGCAGACGCTGAAACAGTGAGGCTGTTTTTTTGCGTATTATCGCTTGAAAGCCATCGGTACGCGCAGTAGCAAACATACCTGACGCACTACAGCGCCACGGTAGCCCCAACAGCATTCTGAAAGCATTGTTATACTGGACGCGCAGAGTGTCATAGGTTCTGCTCTTATACCTCACCCACAGGGCACTCGAATAGAAAGACTGGCAATATGCTTTAAACAACATGGTCTTAATTTCAGTTGTACACCGAGTGAACCTATGTATGTATGCTATGATGTGTAACATCTGACATCAGCTCAACCTTATACACAAAACTGCTTACTTAGACGACCTCTGTGGCTCAGTGGTTGAGCATGTTGGTGCTCAAACCGGGGGTCGCGACTCGCGGGTTCGAATCCCGCCGAAGGAACAAAAAGTTTTTCCGCGTTCCTGGGTCATGGGTGTATATTAAATGTGTATAATATAATAAAAATCTTAAATATGTGCATAATATAAAATTATTAAATATATTTCCGTTATCTGGTACCCGTAACAAGTTATTCGAGAACTTACCACGGGATTACCACTACCAGATTGACGTGGTGTGAAGCGTCCATAGATATCACTATTAATTAATATTACCAATTTAGTTATAATCCTTTAACTTTATCATCGCATATTAGACGTTATACAGTTGTTAACTTCCGTCCCATATTTTTTTAAATCATTCCCACACACGACAGAAAGCGAGAGGAAACATGATATAGTACCTACCTAGGGACCACAGACCTCTATCTAATATTTATATTTGCTATTCTATTCACATATTTTCTTCATTTATTATTAGTCCAGCTTGTAATGGCGGCTGAGTGATAAAAATGTACTACCTCAATTTTTATATGATCCTATTCATATAACTCTACCAATTATTAATGTTGCCAGGAGGCAGCCCGGGTCAAGTGTTAATTTGCATTATTCGTTTGCAGTGAATAGGCTCCGAAACTACTGGATCGATTTTTTATGAAACTTGCCATGTAGATAGAGTAGACTACGGAGAAGGACATACGCTATTTTTTATCGTCTTAAAGTGTACGTCCTGGGCCTTTGCAGCTTTCAAATGTTTATTGAAAAAACTCTTATACTCTATTCGCGTTATGAAGTCACTGAAACATGCATACAAATGTCAAAATTGACCAATTGAGCATAAGTCGCGTTTACATTAAGAGCATTGATCGGCGCGCGACTCAGATTTCACGAAAAACGCTACTTTTCAAATGCGTCTATATCTAACAAAAACTGGTTATTCTGATTTTTATATGTGAAAAAACACTAGAAAATATTGTATTCTAATTTTTTCCTTATCATTTATTTTAAAATAATTTCAAACTTTTGAATAAAACTGACAAAACTAACCAGAAGTTTTTACAACTTTAGGTACAGGGGCATTTTCAAAACATATAATAGCTAAAACCGCTTACATTTTTTAAAAAGAAAAAATCTTTACAAACTTGTTGGATCCTCTTCTAGATTTTCTATAAGTCAGATTATTTTTATATAAGTTTCTATGTCATAAAAATAAAATTTAAAGAATGCGAAATTATTAGGAATTATAGTTATTTAAAATGATGATATTTATGTATTTTACTTGCTCCTTTTGTTTCTTACTTACATAATCTGTGAGAAAAACCTTTAATATGCTAATTAAATTTTTAACTAAATTAGTTTCAAGAATTTTATATGAAATTTTAAAAGTACTATATAAATCGAGGCGCACGAGCGTTTACAACAGTATTTGTATTGTTAGTTTTGTTAGATTTGTCAGTTTTATTCAAAAGTTTGAAATTATTTTAAAATAAATGATAAGGGAGAAATTAGAATACAATATTTTCTAGTGTTTTTTTACATATAAAAATCAGAATAACCAGTTTTTGTTAGATATAGACGCATTTGAAAAGTAGCGTTTTTTGTGAAATCTGAGTCGCGCGCCGATCAATGCTCTTGAAGCAAATTAGAGCCATTTTGACGCATATACTCATGATTCTTCTTAACGCGAAAAGACTACAGGTTGTTCCACGAAAACAAATTCTACTATGCGTGACCAAGAGTATTTCAGTGACTTACGTGTTTGTAATATAATCTTGAGCATTGCCCGTGTACAGACGATCTTGCCAACTTAATGCGATTATAAAAGATTATTATTGTTTGTTGTGAACACGTGACCCACATTTAATATGATAAAAATATGAATATTATTCATTGTTTAGAGGTAATTTAATACAATTATTGTAGGTTAGCGTGATTTCAGAGCAGATTCAATGACATGGCTTGCAAGTATTCGGGAATATGGCCACTCTTTGTATTTTCCCGGACCACAGCAAAAACATAGAGCAGCTTAGAAAACATTTTGATGCAAATCAACAAAATGTATAATTGTATTGATTTTATGAAGGCTGTCTCGACACAGTACGACTGAATGTATTAGTATTCGCCTAACGCCCTAATTTCGAAGTCTCGATAGAGATAATTTAATCTCGACGCCCTATCTTATCTAGACATCCTTTGTGTTTGACTCATACACAAGTGTAAACTCATTCGCGTTTTAAATTGACCACTGCACTGTAGTCTATACTATACATGCAAAAAATAATATAAAAACCAGGGCACGCAGCGGCGTGAAAATGATTAGAGAAATAACAACACAAGTGATTGGATACTTCACGTACTCTGATTGATTTTGATACTTTTGATTACTGATCGATTTTGACGTTGATACTTTTTTAAATCATATCAAAATCATCTACAGTAAAATGTAATACACATTACACACCAAATCATTTTAACGTAATTTATATACCATGTTAAATTACAATTTACTGTCAAGTGTCAACATAATCATGACGCTAACAAAATATTTGAAGATGGAAAGGGACTAGGTGCAACTCAATTTACAGATTGCCTATAATATGGGCAATACAGGCCACTTATACAGTGGCTATGTCGGTAGTATATGATACCTCATACCAGCTAACTTTTCCAAATGTGTAGAATTATCAGATATGGCAATTTTTACGATGTATATGAATTCAAAATGAATTCTTACAAGATCAACCTTACAAAGTACCTAATAAAGTCACATATAAACAAACTTTACCTTCATATAATAAGAGTAGTTATACATACTGTGTTAATTTATATATTATATTATATAACGTTCATTTATATATTAATTTATATATTATATCTACATTATAAAATATTAATGCTTATTTATTCTTATATATTTATATTGTATAATAAGTAATTTATTTTGTATGTATATTATTACTATTCATTTACTAACATTTTTTAAATTAAAATAGTTCTATAAATTAAGCATATTTTACTGAATTGTACCTTTTTGTGATGAGGGAGCCTGGTGATTCTGTAACACAGGTTTATCCTAGCACAGACACCAGGTCTCTCACGAAGGTTATGTGTTAACGTTAAGGCGAAATTGTATTGTAGCTAATATCAAAACCTTTGTGGAGAACAATAAAAATATTCAATCAAATAAAAATACTACATAGTTAATTAATTTGTAAGAAACAGATTAATTATCACGTACAAATATATTTAATTTTAAATAATAATAAAAAAAAGTTATTATAATATCTATGTAGTTAGTAGTTAAGTACTGCAAGTAATATTATGAATTACAATGATAGTGTTTATGGAACGGATATATATTTCGTAAACTGCTGTAAACAATTAGCGGGGAAAGATAATAGGGATGTTGCCTTCTGTGGAATATCACAGTTTTACAAATAAAATTTTATAATTGTTGATTAAAGATACATAAATCTGAAAGAAATAGGTATTTAGAGTGACGCGATTAAAAAATATAAGCATATAAAAATATTGTCCATCCCTTTCTCGAAAAACGATTCGTGACGTCACAGCCTGCTACCGCCATACATTTTGTGATGACAAAATATGTATGGCGGTAGCAGGTTGTGACGTCACAGGCCGATATATCGCTCTCTTTCATATTGTAAATTTCAATGGTTTGTATCTACGTTATTTTTTCAGATATACAAAAATGGGTTCTGGATTGTTTATTAACATGTTGATTAACATCCAATAGACGAAAAAAATTTTTTTCGGCAACATGCCTATTGTATGAAAGTAATGACAGCGCATACGTATAAGCATCTCTCGTCAAACCCCAAACATTTTTGTTTTCAAACTTCGTCGTCGTAATTAGCGATGACAACTTGGCTCAAACTTCAAGAACTGTAACTTTTAAAGAAGAAAGCTAAAACTTAAGGGGCCCCATACATGGTCCGGTCTACCTGCAGTTCGGCCTGAACGGATGCAAAATCGTATCGTGTGTGTGCAATTTCGAGATCGCATCAGGCGGCCGTACGGACTGAAGCGATTCGTTCCAGTGTTGCCAGCTCTTTTTTTGTGAAACTACTAAACTCGTATCGATTTCTACTAAAACTACTAAAAAACTACTAAAGAGGCTACTTAACTTAGGAATTCCTGAAGCCCCCCAAAAACCACTGCATTTTAGGTTTTATTATATTAAATTTTTTTCATTAATTGAATTTGATTATAAATTTTACCATTAAATTAAAATATACTAGGAAATATTACGTATTTAGTAGCTTTTTTGCATATCATTACTGTCTGGCTCTTTCCTACTTAAACACTACTAATAACTAAATTTCTACCAAGGAGGGAATAAAATACTCAATTTAGTAAAATTTTGTAAAATAACTAAGTTGGCAACATTAATTCTGGCCTGACCGATCGGCCTGAACTCGCGGCCTGTCCTGACCGTGTGTGGACAAATCGCTTCAGTTCTTGCCCGACCCGCTGCCGTGCGGGCGTCTATCTTGTACAAGCGTTGTATGAGTTTTCGCGGTGTTTAAATACAAAATTGATAAACACGACCGTAGCGCGCGGCAAACCAGAATGGACTGATGCGACTGTTCCGTGTGTGGGCACGAATCAGATCAGGCCGAACTGACGTAAATTGGATTGGATGCGATTTTTTCCGTGTGTGTGCTCGAATCCGTTCAGGCCGAACTGACGTCAGTTCCAGCTGAAACGATCGGCCTCTCGTCTGTGGGGGCCTTAAGAGTCGCTTCAGTCCAGCAGGCCGACTGATGCGATCTCGAAACTGCACACAGACGCGACGATACGATTTTGCATCCGTTCAGGCCGAACTGAAGGCAGACCGGACCGTGTATGGGACCCCTTACTTAGTGGCACTGTCAGCACATAGTACTTATAGCATGTAATATGAATACCTATTTTCATGCGAATTTAAAATATACATTTGTTCTTCTAATCGATTGTTTGGTTAGATTTATAGATAAGAATCTGTCTGATGACGCAGTTTTTTCGGCTAAACAGCATTACCGGTCGCGACAGACAATTTACGCGATTGGTTTTCGTGATGACGAGTCAGCGGCGCGGAAAAGACATTGAACTTGTCAACGGACGCCCACGACTCAGCGGCTTATCATCGCCGTGAACCCGCCTCGTGTTACTGTAAAGTGTGAATGAAATAAAAATATGCAATTTCAATTGACGGACAATGTTGTTAATGTTGTGAATGTTCATCAGTCAGGGAGTTGTAAGGAGGAGGAGTTGTAATGTAATGCTCAAAGTCGAATCTATAATGTAACATTACATGCGAATGCTCTAGGTGAGGAGCACCTTAATGGGTGAACGAGTATAACAATTATTTTTCTGCCTAAACGTCTATACATAAGCAGAAGATCATATTATGCACAAAATATCCGTGATTGATTTTACCGAACCTTATCTATATATTTAACATACCAACAAGTAGGCGTTAAAACAACAGCTATCTTTTGGATGCGCGATTTAGTAGGTTCCTTTCTTTTACGCACGATAATATAATTATGTGGTTATCTTGCGTTTCTTTCTAATTAGATTATACGCACACAACAGTTAAAATTGATCGCATCGATAGTTTTGTGAGGGCTTGGTTGACTATAAATGAGATGCAGAGATTTAATTATACTCATTCATAGTTACAAAACAATATGTTGCATGGCGACCCTGCCAGTGCTGCCCCGTGGCAGATGCAGATGGTACAGTGACAATTATAATATTGAAAATAAATTTAGACTGTGATGTGAAGAGTGAACTTTAAAAGCAATGTGCAGGCTTGGGGAGTCCAATTAAAGATTTTGTGCTCGCGAATAACGTTTATTAACTCGCTCATTAAATCAACTTACATTATAATATATAGGTAGGGAGGTGATACACACATTACATTACATTTATTTATTTATGTTGTTACTCTAACATAATCAAGCCAATTGTGTTAAACATCCGCTGTTAACTTTCCTTCATATTGAGTCGTTTCATGGTCAAAATCATTAAATCGATAGCATCTTAGCCCGCATACGACTGAAAAAAAATTGGCTTCTTGCTTGAATTTGTTATACTTGACATTAACAAATAAAAGCCTCAGAAAAATATCCTACTACTATTATAAATGTGAAAGTTTGTGAGGATGGATGGATGTTTGTAACTCTTTCACGCTAAAACTACTGAACGGATTTTAATGAAATTTGATATTATGGTACTAGTTTATCCCGAAAAAGTACATAGGACACTGTATTTACGCGGGCGGAGCCGCGGGCAAAAGCTAGTCTCTAATAATTATTCTTGAAATCTTGATTCATTTTTTTTTACGGCTCTTCATATAACCGCAGTCCGCACCTCTCGTCTACTCGACCACAGAATAAATCTGGGGGCACGGCAGTGCCCCCGCCAAGTCGAGCGCGAAGCAAACACTGCCGTACCATCCTTTACTGGAACCATTTCGCCGCATTTTCAGGCCCCTACTTGAGAACCTCTGGATAAGACCAGAACGCAGAAATTTTCGTCATCCAGTAAGCTATAATCACATACTTAAAATCCAAAATTTCAAGTCTGTAGGTCATTTAGTTCCGAAGTTAAGCGAAAGCAAAGTTTCGCATTTATGAAACTCACTCACTCACTCACTCATGATCATCAAAATAGAACTAGTACTTCCCATAGACATAATCGATCTGGGGGCACGGCAGTGCCCCCGCCAAGTCGAGCGCGAAGCAAATACTGCCGTACCATTCTTTACTGGAACCATTTCGCCGCATTTTCAGGCCCCTATTTGAGAACCTCTGGATAAGACCAGAACTAAAGAATATATATTACTAACGTAAAGAACCGTCACTCCACCGATTTACACGACTCACCGCTCGCAGCTATGTGTGCGTGTCTGGGCGAATGCGGGGGCGGGTGGGGTGTAACTTTTTCCCAGCCTGGACTATAGTACACGGGGCTGGCAGTTTCGCCGACGCGATAGTGTAATTTCTTAAGAAAGACTTGTCGCGACGTTTATAAAAAATATTTGTTTTTTGTTTCACTAGTGATGTAGTCATGCAATAATTTCATTTTATCGATATTTTTAACGAAATATGCTTGGGTTGGGTAAAGTTTATAGGAGTTAACCTCGAACGTATATCAAATTTTTATTAAAACCCGTTAAATAGTTATTGCTTTAAAGAGAAACAAACGTGTGGTGTGCCATTTTCCCGTTTAAGATTCATCCGTCCATCCATTCATCCATCCATACATCCTCACAAACTTTCATATAAAATATTAGTAAAGATTTCCGCATAATATTTTAGATTGAATATTACATGTAGTACTTAATCGCATTTAAATCTGTCGATACCTATCGATATTGTGCGACGATCTTAGTTGTGTTACAACACTTATTGAGTGGTAATAAAAATTTAAAATTGCATTGATATAATTCAAAATATAGTCTTTAAACTACTTAAGAATTAAATACAAATTAAACCCAATTGCTAAGGACACAAGGTATATTTTTCCAATTTATGGGCCAATGGCTAAGTTCATTTTTGATTAAAAAATATGGCTATTATTCGTTTGCATTTGGAGATTATTTTGAATTTTTATTGTAAATATCAGTATCGTTATAAAGTTTAAATCGCACGCACCGTGTACCTAAAATAATAGTAATTTTCTGATCGGCATTAAAATGGGTGGGCTTAATTGTGGTTGTATAATTGGTCGCCAGCCGTAATAAGCAAGAAAAAAATTATGACAAAAGCTTCTTCCGCTCGCTTAATAATCCAGAAAGGTAAGTACCTACCTCGATAATTATTACTTATTTTTTCTAACCTAACCCTTGCTTTTGTCACACGCAGTAGGTACAATAAATAACTGAGACGTGGATTAATTTAGTAGGTAGGTATGATTTCCCTTTTTAGCTGTTGCCCGCGGCTTCGCCCGCGTAAAAAGTATTGTATTTACGCGGGCGTAAAAAATATTTTAAATTAATTCGATGTCAACCCTAGGCTTAAGTCAACATAGCTGTCATTTGTCGGTGCTCGAACTGTCATTTGTAAAGAGTGTCGCCCCTGTGCCAGAACGTCGATCTGGGGGCACGGCAGGGCCCCCGCCAAGTCGAGCGCGAAGCAAACACTGCCGTACCATTCTTTACTGGAACCATTTCGCCGCATTTTCAGGCCTCTATTTGAGAACCTCTGGATAAGACCAGAACGCAAAAATTTTCGTCATCCAGTAAACTATAATCACATACTTAAAATCCAAAATTTTAAGTCTGTATGTCATTTAGTTCCGAAGTTAAGCGAAAGCAAAGTTTCGTATTTATGACACTCACTCAGTCACTCACTCATGATCATCAGATTAGAACTAGTACTTCCCTTAAACTTAGAGAGCTGAAATTTGGTACAGAGTTAGGGTTTAATGGCCACATAAAGGGAAAACTATAAAAACTAGGATAATCGAAGATCTGGAGTACCTGGTGACCCTGATTAGAAAACACAAGAGCCCAACCAAACTATTAGAGATCGACATACCGCCTTTACAAAAAATATTCAACTTGGTGGGCCACTTCATTTGATGTCAAAAATCGAAGGTCTGAAGTATCTGATGAAGAACCCTCAGCTGGTCTCAACTGATTTAGAGTTATTATGGTAATGCTCCCCTTCTACTATTGGTACATAAAAAAATCAACTGTCATTGCAAAAATCCAGCGAAGTGTGACACATCTTCTAATTTAATCTAGACCGTAGCGTCCCCACTACTGGGCGAATGCCTCCCCTTCTGCTTTTAATACGCATATAAATAAAATTAAAGGGAAACTCTGGATAAGACTAGACTGGTTTTTATACTTATACTTACAAGTTTACAAGAAGAAATAGTCGAACGATTAACTTTTTTCTACTCGA
This sequence comes from Glaucopsyche alexis, assembly GCA_905404095.1. Taxonomy (NCBI): domain Eukaryota; kingdom Metazoa; phylum Arthropoda; class Insecta; order Lepidoptera; family Lycaenidae; genus Glaucopsyche; species Glaucopsyche alexis. Next base: position 7,729,652 of record FR990050.1, read on the forward strand.
ACATTAAATAAACAAATTACACTAAAATCTAATAACATATATCAATAAGCCCACGTTTCTACAAAAAGAAGTGAAATCCCACCAAAAACATTCTCTAAAAAACTAGCCAAGTCTCAATGGAGCTGCTTGTTTATCTCTAAAAAGTAATGAAATCTAGACAAAGTCGTGCCAAGTCTAAGGTTCCTTACTGCGATTTCTTTATTATTATAGTTAATGTTGTGTGACTTGGCCGTTGAAGGGCACACAAGGGTACAAAAGGGGCTCCATGACACCATTGCTCCAATACATGTGTTGTACAATCAACAACAGCCTAAAACGAGACACTAGCATCCAATTACCAATACCAGTATGGGCTATTATCTCGCATAACAAACATAGGTAGTTACAACAGATATAACATTACGTGTAAACAAAATTGACTTGTACCCACTAACGTATAAATAATGTTCAACGGCCAAGTCACACAATATTAACTATAATAATAAAGAAATCGCAGTAAGGAACCTTAGACTTGGCACGACTTTGTCTAGATTTCATTACTTTTTAGAGATAAACAAGCAGCTCCATCGAGACTTGGCTAGTTTTTTACAGAATGTTTTTGGTGGGATATTAGTTACAACTCGACGTAAGACACGATGCGTGTTAAGGCCAAGGTTGTGTTGCAATTTTCAACGATCATTTTCCGTTCTACATATAACATTAATATCAAGACGCGTTTGATTTAATGGACTTTTATAGCCACAAGCGTTCACGATGTCTGTTTATATTGAACGCAATGAGCGTTTTGCCTGCGCGAACCACTGGTAATGTCGCACTTAAAAAAAATATGCATCGTCCGTCGGTTCCATAGAAAAACTGTATTGAATTCTTGCTCATGAATCATGATTTAAATTGAACCCATTGGCAACCATTTCATTGTTGTCGATTCTGGTATGAATTTTTGACTAACTTCTTTCTAACAACTAATACCTACGTCCTACATGTTAACTTTACTTCTATAGAATTCGCCTTACATTTGAATCGGACATTAACCCACATATTTTCAGCTCTGCAACACACAATAGTCATATAAATAAATTTTCTTTCCCCAGTGCTCAACCTTACCCTGATCGACTTGCCGGGTCTCACGAAGGTGCCGATCGGCGACCAGCCGGTCGACATCGAGCAGCAGATCAAGGCGATGATCTTCCAGTTCATCCGCCGCGAGTCCTGCCTCATCCTCGCCGTCACGCCCGCCAACACCGACTTGGCCAACAGCGATGCGCTCAAACTCGCCAAAGAGGTGGACCCGCAAGGTAAACGTAAACACGGTTTTATGGATAGGACTGTATAGTGCAATTCAAATGAGAATAGGATCGAGTCGGCGCCATATTGTTTCGAATTTAGACTGTTATGACTTATGATAGTTAAAGTTTTGTTTAGATGATTGATTACTTTTTAACGTTTTTATTTAAATTCGATGCAAGACTAATAATATTTAATATGCACATAAGTTTTTCTGAAAATCGCACTTTTCAAGTGATATTTGACAGAAAAAGGTCATTGACGTTCCTATTCTCATTTGAAACGCGTTATATCTCTAGATGACTTTTTATTGGTTAACAGATTTATGACGCGTTTATATTATGATCGCAAGAATTACAACGCTGCTACCGCAAATTGTGCTTTATCGACTAGACTACTACGCAATGTAAACATTCTTAACGACCTAAACTATGTTTGCCATAAGGTTGTATGTTGTGTCCTAGTCAACAAAGCTCAATTTGCTATGAATGAAAACAGGCGCTAGGCGTTCGCTTGCCTGGCCTGCTTACTGGGCCCTTAAGACGAAAACAACCATACCTACATATTACACATATACTACATAGCTTTTGTGGAATCATTCATAGACAAACAGGTGAGAGACAGATATTATGTTGTATTAGTTAACACGTTTTTTCGTCCAGATCGAATAGATTGTCTTGAATTTTCACATCGTCCATGAACGATCGGAGTACTATTACGTTGTAACCAGTTTACTTTCTCACATTATCCACGCCATAATTAGTCACTTGTCTAATTCACCATTGACGCGTGTCCAATAATGGTACAAGCTATAGCGGTGGAAAGTAAAAGCCAGAAAAGTCAGTAGTATTATGGTTTATCTAATGAATAGATTTAATTCGCGAATATTCGTAGAGCCCACTTACTTGGATAAAAATATGATTATAGTAGATATTTGAATATAAGGCGGCTTTATCTCTCGCGGCGGCGGCTCTACGCGGCAGCAGCGCGACCATTTGAATCGCGTGTTGCTGCATTAAGGCGAACGCGTAACCCTAAATCCCAATAATTAAAGGTACGAATTCTTAGAAACAATAATTATACTTATGAGTAACTGTTTGTAGGTCTCCGCACAATCGGTGTGATCACCAAGCTGGATCTCATGGACGAGGGGACGGACGCGCGCGACGTGCTCGAGAACAAGCTGCTGCCGCTGCGGCGCGGGTACATCGGCGTCGTGAACCGCTCGCAGAAGGACATCGAGGGCCGCAAGGACATCTCTGCCGCGCTCGCCGCAGAGAGGAAGTTCTTCCTCAGGTACGGAGTGCTGCAGGTCTGAGGCTGGGAATATATTGTCCGGAATCCGTAAGGCCGGGGAAAATTCAGAGCGCTGAAAACATAACTGCGCTAATACGAGTTAAAAATTGAAGACACGAGTGTTGGAGTTGTCAGATTTGACATTGACATTTGACTTTATAAAAATATTTAATAATAATATCTATGGACGCTTCACACCACGTCTATCTGGTCCCGTGTTACGTTCTCGAAGAACTTGTGTTACGGGTACCAGACAACGGAAATATATTTAATACTTTTATGTTATATACATAATATTTAAGATTTTTATTAAGTTATACACATATTTAATAAACATCCATGACCCAGGAACACGGGAAAACTCGGGGAAAAAAAAAACAGAGGTCGGCACTCGTGTGTTCAACACTTTGAGACTCGTTTGTTCCATTTTCGCCGCCGTCGGATTCCGGATCGTGTAGTCCCAGCCTAAAATGTGATCAAAATTAACGGCCCGTTTCAAGAACCTATCTATCTGTAACTATTTGTTAGAAACATCAAATTTGTATTGCGAAAAATGGCAAATAATACTCGGCAAATAATTGAATAACGACGTTTTTAACAAATAGTTATAGAAAAATAGGTTATTGAAACGGGCCGTAAGTGAATCGTTTATGAAACATTCATATTATGAAACATCATCTATTTTGAAAGATATGTGGGACTACAGAAGTATAGGGAAGCGGGCTGCTTTAAAAAAAGGTGTCGATTTGTTTTTCATGACTTGCGGACTTCTTTAACTGTATTTCTCCAACGTTTCTTGCTGTCATTATGGACGAGAAAAAAATATAATGTGTGATAATAACCTCACTTCGATGACCAATGGAGAACAGAATCGAAACGTCGTACAAACGATTGTCGACCACGATCTCAATAGTTTTTGGGAATCGTGGTTTTTGATACATCGTTTATCATATCCAAAGAAAAACGACGATAGCCTAGCGCCATTATCATTACTGTACGATGTACATAATTATGTATTTGTAAATTCATTAGTTAGCCAATTAATCAAAAAACACAAGTCATTAGTTAGTTACTAATAATGACTTGTTTACAAATATGTACTATATTTTACTAAGTAATAAAGTACCTATGTATAAAATAATAAGTATCACTACATAGTATAAAACAAAGTCCCCTTTTCTATCTGCCCATGTGTATGCTTAGATCTTTAAAACTACGCAACGGATTTTGATACGGATTTTTTTAAATAGATAGAGTGATAGAAGAGGAAGGTTTATATGTATATAACTTGCGTAGTATAGCAGAGAAACACTGATAATTTTAGAGTTTTCTAATGTCGTAATAAACACATTTTTTGCGCTTACATTGCAAATGCTGTCTGAACCCTACGAGATAGATCAAAATGTACTACAGTATTGTATACCTTAAAAAGTTCTATAAAAAAGTCCGCGATGGTATATGTCTTATCCCTTAGGGATAACCCATAATAACCATTTTTTATCCTTTACTTTTTACGAGAAATAATGGCTTATTTACGAAGCGATTGTAAGCAATACATCACTAATACTTATTCAATTAAGTACCTTAAATACATTGTGCATATAAAAGAGATTAATATGGGCCAGCGTGTAATTTAAATTAATATTTTCGAAGATATTAGAGATTTAAAATGCAGGGACATAGCGGTTTACTTAATAAAACTAGCTGCCCGTGCTCAGTTCATACTTATTATTGTGTATGGCATTTCCAGAAGCTATTTAGACGGATACAGTATGGATCCTTATTAAATTAAATACATTTCTCACACTAAGCATTTTCTACACATTTTAGTAGCCTTTTAAACCAGTCAGTTTAAATAAATATCTTTTACATATTTCGAAGACATCGTAATATCAAGCGGACTTGCACGCCACGTCGAGGTGCTTAAAGTAAAGCAAGTCGATTTTATAAAATAATAAGTATACCTATTTTATTATTAACTAGCTGACCCGACGAACTTCGTATTACCTCCATATTTTGACGTCTCACAGTTTTCCGTCTCATTCGTACACTTTTCGGAGATTTTTTAAATATTTGCTAATTTTTTTCATATTTTTTTCATGTAAACCTTCTCCTGACAATAACGAACATATAAAAAAAAATGATTAATCCAATTTGGTGCAGTCATTTAGAAGTTATGCGCGTACAAACATTTTGGTTATTCATTTTTATTTATATAGTACCATGTCAATATTAATAATAAAATATATATATATACATATATATAATATTAGATATAATACTAGACTTTTGTCTATAAATTTTAATTTATTACCTCACAGTAGGTTATCTCGAGAGGATTAAAATATTAATAACGTGTTGCTACAAGGTGAACTCATATGTTTATAATGACGTCACACATTCTTTAGCCGTAAATTGTTTACTTGTTTTCATGTTTGATTGAATGCTCCTTCGTTGACGTTTTGCTCCAGTAGAAATAGATGAATTAGTATTATGTTGTAATATTAAGATAAATAATTTCAATTTCAACAGTAGGAAATCCTCACGTACTCCATGATTTTTAGGTTACGACGTATAATAAAAATTTAGTAACATAATATTATGTGGAAATAAAATATGGTTGTATTTCTTAATTAAGTTACGTAGCGTACTTTGATAAGTTCCTCAACATAATATTAACATCTCATAGATTTAACCGGTCCTCATGCATCTCATCTCTTTCATATATATATATATATTATATATTTATATTAGGAAAATTTCTCTTCGATATTAGTATATACTATAGCACCATTTAATAGTAAATTACTACAGTAATTACCAAATTTAACACCATACCAAGCATTCTAGGATTTGACATGTTTAGTGTGATTTAATGACGACGAATCACAAGAAGGTGACGTCATGACAACACACTTTATGCTGATCTGCAAAGAAAGGAAAGAAATTCACAAGGAATGGTCCAGATTGCATAATGTTATTGAACAATTTGACAGATTAAAAAAAACTTGGAAAATACCCTATTAGATCAACATTAGATTAAAGTCGTAATATTCAACCACCCGCCATACCATTGAAATATTTCAGTTCATAATAAATACAACAACAATATACTCTTCTTTCAGCCACCCATCCTACCGCCACATCGCTGACCGGCTCGGCACGCCGTACCTCCAGCGGGTATTGAACCAGCAGCTCACCAACCACATCCGCGACACGCTGCCCGGCCTGCGCGACAAGCTGCAGAAGCAGCTGCTGACCCTGGAGAAGGATGTCGACCAGTACAAGCACTTCAGGCCGGACGACCCCTCTATCAAGACCAAGGCAATGTTACAGTGAGTACAGACACCTGACAGACTGTGAAGATGACAAAAGCTACTGATAGCCCTCGCGGCGGCAATGAGGGTTTTTAAATTAGTGTCATCTGACAGCTTTTTGACACGACAAGGACCGTCGTGCTACCAAGCGCTGCCTGGGTGACGAAAAAAGAATCGAAATTTTTTATTAACCGTTTTTGATGCCATTTACGCCACCAGATGACGCTTTGTGTGCGTTGGGTCTGCCCCCTAAGGGGCCATCCACATATTACGTCACACAAAATTTCTACTTTTTGAACCCCCACCTTATGTCACGCTTTTTAGTATACCTGTACCTGTACTTAACATGCACTTATGTCACGCTTTTTAGTATACCTGTACCTGTACTTAACATGCACTGTCACATTTAGTATGACCCCCCCCCCCCCCTCCCCCATGCGCTGTGACCTAATATGTAGATGGACCCTAACGGCAGAAAAAATATCAAACTCTCATTGCTTAGACGTGGAAGCGATTAGATATGAGGAATTGTAAGTTGACACTTGACAACATGTGTTGATGTTATGTTATCATTTCTTTCTTCTAGAATGATCCAGACTCTGCAAACGGACTTCGAGAGAACTATCGAAGGTTCTGGATCGGCGCAGATAAACACGAACGAACTTTCGGGCGGTGCTAAAATCAACAGACTGTTCCACGAACGATTCCCCTTCGAGATTGTCAAAATGGAGTTCGACGAGAAAGAACTGCGTAGAGAGATCGCGTTCGCCATTCGGAATATCCACGGTATTAGGGTAAGGATCTATCCATCTTATAATGTACTACCGTTTGAATACCATGAACTGTCACCATTGAATATCAGTGGTAAACTTGCTATTATTATTATTGTTCTTTATTTTTCCAGGTTGGTCTTTTCACACCGGACATGGCGTTCGAGGCTATAGTAAAGAAACAAATCGCCAGACTAAAAGAGCCATGCCTGAAATGTGTTGATTTGGTCGTGCAAGAACTATCGAATGTGGTGCGCGTGTGCACTGAGAGGGTGAGTAAGTAAAAACTAGATAAAATCGCGTTTATGCGCCGTACTACGACGTACTACTAGACGTAAGTTGTAACGGGTAGTAGCGGGTAACATAACAGATAGACGTGATAGATATCTACAAAAGCATAAATTGCTGCCAATTGCATCACAAAATATGCGGAAGCATTGGCGGCGCAATATTTTTTAAGTAGCTCATAATTTAAAAATGTTTGTCTGCGCATGACTGTCCGCGCCGAGTTTTATCTTGCTTTGCAGGTGTCATAAACTATGTTAACTATATAGTTCGCGTTCGTATGCTGCAGCGAAACTAAAAGATTTACTGTCACACTCTTCGAAACGTATTGCGTTATGTTGCATCTCGCTCTATTGTTTAAATTTCGCTTTTTCGCCGGTTTTTCGCAGTTTGCTCCGTCGGTGTACTGACAATGTAAAGGTAGCTTTCCGATGCACGCGACGCGCGACGCGAAACCGCGACCCGAGACCGAAATAGGGTCGCGGAGCCACTGCTTAGTATGAATTTATATGGAGCACTAAACAATCCCGCGACTCAAGACGCGCGACCGGTGAGCGTAGCCAGAGAACCTGATTGGCTGGTTTGCCGGTCGCGGCGCACGGCGGTCGCATAGATCGGAAGGCTACATTAGTATTACATATACCTTAAGGTAGCCTTCCGATCTATCCTACTATAATATTATAAATGTGAAAGTTTGTGAGGATGGATGGATGGATGTTTGTATGTTTGGGTGGATGGATGGATGTTTTTAACTCTTCCACGCAAAAACTACTGAACGGATTTTGATGAAATTTGGTATGGTAGTAGTTTAGGCTCAGGATTAAAACATTTTTATCCCGGAAAAGTACAGTATTCCCGCGGGATACTCGATAGTATATTTACGCGGGCGGTGCCGCGGGAAACAGCTAGTAATTAATAAATTAAATTAATTAAATTAAATTAAATACCATTTATTTCGGGCTGCATAGGCCCATATTATAAATACCTTATAGACTAACATACATATTACTATATTATATAACTAACACTAACACTATTAAGCCTGAAATAAAGTAAATTTAATTAATAAAACTTTTAATCCCTCTCCCCCCAGATGTCGCGGTACCCGCGCCTGCGCGAGGAGACGGAGCGCATCATCATGTCGCACGTGCGCTCGCGCGAGCAGCAGTGCAAGGACCAGCTCGTGCTGCTCATAGACTGCGAGCTGGCGTACATGAACACCAACCACGAGGACTTCATTGGATTCGCCAAGTAAATACGTTTGTTTTAATATTATACAGTGAAGTCCGTTTATAATGACATCGCAGGGATATAACAAACACGTCATACTAAGCGGGCGTCATACAAATGATTTTATAGAATATAAAAATTTTCTTGTTTTCGTTAAGTTCCTTTGCGAGAGATCCATTTTTTAATCTCTTCAATCGTAAATGCTTTACGACGACGCGAGGTTGAGAAATCACATTTTTCATATGTCACTAATAAACAATGCGCGACCTTAAACTATCAAACCAAAACAAAACAAGCCATGCACGCGCCGAATGTCGTTGGGTATCACATAACTCTACCGAACCACGAACACTGCCGAAGGTGTTATGAATTACGTCGGTCAATATAACCGGACGTAATTTATTCAATATGCGTTACAATAAGCGACCTATCACTATATCGACGTCATTATATCCGACTTAGTTATATAGAATTTAATATGAAAATCAAACTTCGCTGTATAATTACTTCATATAAGAGGTTGGTCAATATAAGCAGAGTCATAATAAACGGATTATACTGTATTGTAAACCTATAATATCCTGCTCATGTAAGCAACGTGGAAGTTTGTGACGAAGGATCCACCGTTGAAAGGTTTTGAGGAACTTTCAGCATAGTCATTCGGAGGGATAGCCCGAATTATAAACTGGACAACTTTTTATACTCATAATTTAATTATTTCTTGATGTGAAAATTTTTGTATCATGACTGAGATCCTTTTTTTTCAGTGCACAGAACCAGTCTGAAAATTCAAACAAAACGAGATCGGCTCTTGGAAACCAAGTCATAAGAAAAGGTTTCATGTGCATACACAATCTGGGAATCATGAAAGGTATGTTGAAACATAATTTTTTTCGTAAATAATAGGGAATATGCACGTAATCTTTTTGATTATGTATATCAGACCTATCTTGTTTGGTAAACAGTGTGGTAAAATCAGTTTTTGGATATCATTAAAAATAACAAAGATATGAACGTTTAAAGTAGTCTATTAGACAGAGAGATCGGATGTGTAATGTGACGTCACATAACACGACTTGCATGGAAAGTTCATAAATAATTTCGTTTTGCTAGAAAGAGATGGATTAAAAACTTTGACCGCTCATACCTGCAAGATATGAGCGAATGAAATAGCGAGAATGTAATGGCGAGAAATATGACAATATCTGTTGATAAATGTGTAATCATTTATCACAGATATTGTAAATTTTCTCGCCATTTCCTTTATTTTTCAGTCTAGTATCATATTATTATGTTTTAAGTTATTTTTCTGTTTTATGTATTCTCGACTCGATGCGGTAACAACATTAAAAATTTTTAACACTTGAATTTTTTGTACCCACTTTCATACCGCACATGATGCACGTACTAAATACTGCACAGTATGGCGTTTTTTTTACAAGAAATTATATTCCTGTTACAAACTATATCTTTGCTTTGTACAGGCGGTTCGCGTGACTACTGGTTCGTGCTCACGTCGGAGAGCATCTCGTGGTTCAAGGACGAGGAGGAGCGCGAGAAGAAGTACATGCTGCCGCTGGATGGGCTGAAGCTGCGCGACCTCGAGCAGGGCTTCATGTCGCGCCGCCACATGTTCGCACTGTTCAACCCTGAGGGCCGCAACGTGTACAAGGTAGGCAACACTAGTTTTAAGTAAAGATATTTCTATTAACCCCTTAAATAGTAAGGGCCTCGTGATCAGGGTCGGCACGGCGTGTATTCTACTACTTCGCTCTTGTACACTCGCCACACTAAAACGCACAATTAGAATGTTTTTCTTGATAAACTTTTTATTTAACGTGTATCGTGAACTGTTTAAGGACTACAAACAACTCGAGTTGTCCTGCGAGAACCAAGACGACGTAGACTCCTGGAAGGCGTCTTTCTTGCGAGCCGGCGTCTACCCAGAAAAGACATCCGAAGCTTCCAATGGGGATGAGGTAAGATCGCTTAAACGCAACCCTCATTGACTTACTTATTATTATTTATTAGACAATTTATTATTATTTATTTTTTATATTTGAAGCAGTGTTTGTGTTTATGTCACCATTTTATATTAAACCTTTTATAATATAATATCATTGTATATTTGAAATACCCAATAATATATTGTTTTACCATGCGATACAGGGCGAAGGACATGAGGTTTGTCGAGACGGCTTATTATACCCTTACCGTTCACATAGCTCACTTCACATCATATTGTGTGAATCTCCAGGGTGAATTTCAAGAAAATGTATATTATATTGTAATACATGTATAATATTATGTACGAGAGACGTGTAAATAATTTTTGACTGTACTGTTCTTTTTTTTTTTTCATAAAATTCATACATTATCTGAAAGACGACTTTTTTACTTTTTACATGAATTACACAACTAATATTATCTTTGCCTACACATTTTTCTAATATACACGATTGGATGGAAATTTTTTACACGTCTAGTTTTATGTAAAATATAACAAAAAAAAAAAAATCAGCAGACATTCTTGAAATACATGCAAAGTTATATGTAGCATGGCATGTAGAGTTACTTCGCTAAGTTGTGAGTGAGTCATTCTTGCACTTGTTGAGGGTTTACACTACTTAACTATTCATTTACTTCTTACTCATTCGTATGATATTCGTTTTACGCTGTGTTATATTTGGACGATTATGATGATATGAAGCTTCGTTTTATACGACGTTTTTAGGGTTCCGTAATACTTAAGGAACCCTTATAGTTTCGCCCTGTCCGTCTGTCTGTCTGTCCGCGCCTCTAGCTCCTGTAATAATGAATTGATGAAATTTGGTGCAGTTATATATTGTGTATAGATTACGATTTCGGGATCATAAAAAAACAATAATTTTATATTTTAGGGGTGGCTCTCCATGTGAAGTGGGGATGAAAAATATTTTTTCACTCTACCCCATCGTGAGTAGAATAGGTCTTTTAAAATAAAGGCAAGGTTTCATACGTTACTTTTTTATAAACTTGACCATTTTCGAGTAATCGGCCTCCAAAGTAGTTTGTAAGTTGGTCCCCCCCTAGCATTTTTAAACTATAGGAGATAGAAACTTGCAAATTTCCATGCTGATAGATCATGCTAAAAACTCTTTAGGAAAATTATTGTGAACCAAATCGGACAGTAACTTTTGGAGTAATTAAAAAAAAAGCATATTACTCGTTTATAGTTACGGAACCCTCCTTAGACATGTCCTGACATGCTCTTGGTTAGGTTATTTGTATTTGACGTATTTCGATCTGTTTTTACGACAGTAATTAATATTTAATAATCGGTGGACAATGTGTTTTAGCAGTGTTTCTCTATTTTTAGTTATTTCTGCCTTTATCATCGTTTGGTGTAAATAAAGAAGTAAGTTATTCATAGAGTCTTAGAACTAATCGCATTTTGGACTTGGTGATTTTTTTACTAACAGATTTGATTGTAACTGCATAGGTGGAATGGTTAATTTCCTGCGTAAATTTCGAGGTTTTCCTGTACAGAAAGTTGTGCTCTTTTCTATGTAATAATATTCTATATTAGTAAATATTTTATGCCGTCCAATTAAAAAAAAAGCCAGCTCGCTGTCTATGGCTTTTGTTTTATGCTTTTTGCGTCTCTTGTATAGTGTTGATGGTTAAGGCGATCAATTGCTTAAGGAAGAGAAGAGATAAAAATTGGTATTATGTGGAAGCAGTGCCGTTTTGTTCAATAAGCTATGTGGGACAGGTTTAAGTAGAAACTTGATGTAATTATTTCGCTTAGTTCAGATTTTCGTGATGGTAAGTAAAATAAAAATGTAAATAAACAAACGGATATAGTTTGTAATAGGAATGTGGGAGGATATTAGCTTGAATGAGGCTACATCATAATTTACGTATATATATTTAGTGTAGTTTGCATGCTTTAAAAAACCTGTATTATTTGGTCCATTCTGTTTTCGCATAAAATCATATGTCATAATTTTACTTGACATAATTTCATTTCACCTAAAAGCAGTTTCGCATAATATTCATTTGGCATAACTTGCTTAGCATAATTTTTTTACGCATAATTACTAAAAGCATAATAATTGTTAGGTATACTTATTGCAAGGCAATCACTTTTTACACATAATATTAATTAAGCATAATATTTTTATGCATAAATATATTTATGCATAATTATTTGTATAATATACATATATTACATACTACATTATCACATACTAATGAATGATAAATTCTACTGGGTGTGCAAGTTAAGATGAAATAACAATTATAATTGTAATTATCGACTGATTAAGAGATTAAACTCGGACAAACTAAAAACATGCCAAGCTATAACCACGAGCCCAATGCGCTTAAGGATAAAGTCAGTTTTGTTGTTGCATTAAATAACCTTTCATATTAATTATTTTAAACATGTTAGCGGCTTTCGGGTAGCCCAAGGGCCACCCCGCCGTAACTTAACCTATTGTTACACATGTTACACTAGGTATAATGAGTGTAATACATGCTTTTTGAGATTAATAAATATGCGTTACTTTAACTGTGTTTGCATTATGTCCTTCCAGCGACAGAATGCCTTGAATTTATTATGACAAAAAAATGCCTTACGAGTTTATGCCAAAAAAACATTTAAAATGCCAATTTATTATTATGACAAAAAATAATTATGGCTTATGAGTTATGCCTCATTAAATTAGGACAAAAATATTAGTCTAAATCATATTTATGCGTAATAATGATGTATGCCAAGAAACCATTATGCCAAATTATTATTCTGCGTAATAAAATTATGCCAAATGAAATTATGACAAATAAAATTATGCGAAAAAAAAAGGATCCCGTATTTTTTTTCATATACCTGTGTCATGATGAATAATAGAGAAAACTGGTGGTGGAGTTGATATATTTTCCGTTACAACGATGCCTTGTCAGCTCATCTATGACACAAGTAAATAAAAAAAATCTTTTAGTTTTTGCAGGAATTATTATCCCAGATAATTAAATTAAGCTATGAAGCTTATATTAAATTATGATGTAGAACATAATACATACAAAATAATCATTCACCTCATTGTGTTTCTAGAATTGAGAGTGCAGTAGAGGCTTATATTAGCTTTTAGATGAAATAACAGCGTCGCCTATAAAAGTTATAATTACACTCAAAATATTAAACTAAACAAAAATTATACTGCATCGACATTTGACATAACAAAACTTACAAATAAACACTCAACATAGATAAAAATAAACAATTTACTTTCATCAGATTGGACATGCCAAAAGTTACTAAAATTAAATTTGAAAGGTATTTAAAACGATACCACTTGAGTGAATAGACCTCCTAGACGTGAATAACAAATAAATACTTCACTCAACATAAATGAAACGAGTAACGAGGAACTGACAATATGAGTGTTTTGTTTCCAGAGTTCAGACAATTCGGGGACCAGCAGTATGGACCCGCAACTCGAACGCCAGGTCGAGACCATCCGCAACCTCGTCGACTCCTACATGCGCATAGTGACCAAGACCACGCGAGACCTAGTGCCCAAGACCATCATGATGATGATCATCAACAACGCCAAAGACTTCATCAACGGTGAACTACTGGCCCACCTGTACGCGTCTGGCGATCAGGTAAAGAACTTCATTTAAATTAACCTAGTACAATGAAACGTCATGTGATAATACCTGTCTACATCATTTATCAGAAAATGTAACGCTAATGCCAAAACTAGATATTAGGCGTTTCTATCGAATCGAATCGAAATATCAAACACCCTTAGTGTTTGATATTTCTTCTGCTGTTAGGAGGCAGACCCAACGCATACAAAGCGTCATCTGGTGGCGTAAGTGGTATAAAAACGGCCAATAAGAATTTTCGATTCTTTTTCTGTCACCAGGCGGCGCTCGGTAGCCCGATGGTCCTTGTGTCAAAAAGCTGTCAGATGTCACGAATTTAAAAACCCTCATTGAGACGATGTACATATTCCAGGTATTTAATTGCCGTCTAATTTTAACCTATTCGTCGCTTTGCAGTCACAAATGATGGAGGAATCGCCGGAAGAAGCTCAGAAACGCGAGGAGATGCTCCGCATGTACCACGCGTGCAAGGAGGCGTTGCACATCATAGGCGACGTTTCCATGGCAACGGTCAGCACGCCCGTGCCGCCGCCCGTCAAGAACGACTGGCTTGAGAGCCGTCTCGACTCCAACCCGCGCCTTTCGCCGCCCTCGCCCGGCGGCCCGCGACGCGCTGCGCCTGCGCAGCAAGGTATATTTTTAGATACTATGAAATTATATTCTTACTTAAATCGTGAACAATGTGAAATATAAACCAGGTGTTGTTGTTGTGTACTTGATTACGAAAAAAAAACAAATGACGTGTCTTGATTGTGATAGTAAAAATCTGATGAAATTCAACGGCCGTGATGATTATTATTTAAAAAATGATGTAATGGAATTATTTTTGATCATACACTACATACTAAATATTACTTATGTCATAGCCTCGTTAGGCCAGCGAGGCGCTCCGCCGGTGCCGGGCGGTGGTGCGGGTCGACCCGCGCCCCCGCTGCCGTCGCGTCCCGGCGGCGCCGCGCCCCCACCCCCCGCCGGCCGCCCCAACCCCGCGCAGGGCCTGCCCGCCCCGCTCATACCCACGTGAGTACATTAGTATAGGACACAATATACGTACACACGTGAACGTCATACACACACTAACACGCGGATGTGTAAGTGAACGCACACGTACATACGTGTTTATTATATACGTACGTCATACACGCATACATGCAAGCAGATCTGGAGACCAATTCTCGTAACTATTTTCGATATGATCACGGTTCGGTCAAAGCGCTGATTCATTCGCATACGCGAGCGAGACAGCCTGATTATTCAAATGAGATTAAACCGATAATATTTGCGAGAATTGCTTCCTGTTATGCATAAAATACATGCAACTGAAATAACAAGAATGTATTTTTTTCGGTTAATTTCAAAATGTAGTCCGTTTCAAATAAATGTAGCTGTGTGATTTATTTCAAAAGAACACTTAAAAATAAAATGCGTTTATCTTTTTGGACATGAAAAAGTACTTACAAAAGAAGACTGACCCAAAACAATTTTATGCGTGTTTTGATCGGACTAGATACGTATATTGTGAAATTAACCAGAACAATATTTAACTATTATAATTTAATAATTAATTTGAGTCATTTCTTACAGTAATGGCCTTTAAAATAAATAAAAAAATGCTATTTAATACAATTTGTTTTTCATGTGATTTGCAAAGTAATAAAAACTAACTTCGTATTAACATCCGTGAAGATTTAGATAGAATATCTTTAGTTGTTTGGGTGATGTAACAGCCATAATATGCATCTAGTGTGGGCCAAATATAATAAATCTATATACTATAATATACTGATACAAATTATATTATGCTAGTAGAGTGAAGCATGTCTGGTGATGGGAATTCGTATGGATCTATAAAAGAGTAATAAAATATTTAAATTGTAAGTTCGTACTTGTCATTGAATATGCTTTATATGAGATTATATTATCCCTTTAATATGTACTTTGCTAAATTTAGTAGGAAAATGCTAATATTATGTTACTGTAAAAACAACTTAATGAGATCATCTATAATATATTTCACTTCATAAAAAGTTTTAAATAGTATAAATTATTATAGATGAGTGCAACTAACTCTCAATATTATATTTCCATGCGTTTTCACATAGCTGGCAGTAGTTTAACATAGATGGGCTTTGGTGAACTAAGCGAAGTGAGTGTGTGGTTGTTTTCGCAGACGGCGCTAAGTGTGCGGAGGCGGCGCGTTACTAACATAAGTTATATACGAACATAAGGTACTAACTCTGGCGTGGTTGTTAACTTGTACAATTGGGTTGCTTAACACATACGGTTGTAGAGATCGTGGCATCGACTGTCCGACTGTTTTACCGACCGATTACGTGGAATGTTAAAGCGCCATCTAGTGACAACATTCGATACTAGTTGTTAGCATGTTTTCGGTCGGTGTTGCAGTTGGCACATATTCGTAAATATAACCTGTCGCATTTATTAACCCGTCGCATTTAATATTTTGTATTTTTCTTAGGTTAACATTTGTTTAAATTTAAAAACGTTTATTTTATTAATATCAATAATAAACTTCAATACCTACCGAATTATTATGATTTACAGAAACGGTACATAAACTTTATACCTCCATTTTGTTTAATAAAAATATTGTCTAAAGTTAACAACGGCCAGTAGAACTATAAATATTTATACATATGTTATATACAAGTATAGTTAATGAAACATGAATACTTATGATAATATATTAAAAAATGTTGCTTCCAAAACTATATAAACATAGCGGAAATTTAAATCTAGTACTAGTAGTGATATTGTATGATAAGTGCTTAACCGGACACGGATTGGAGTGAATATTATGCAGATAGTTTCTGAATCAGTGTATAAATAATTTAAATAACTATAATTTTAATACATCTTGGTACAAAATAATTTATGAGTTACAAATTATTTGTTACTGTGCAGTTTTTTGGAATCTTACATATTTTTTTATTGAAACCTTATGCCGGGTCCACATGTTTGCCACTTGCCGCAACCTCCAAACCTCCACAAACGTTTGGCTTGAATAAGGGAATCAAACATCGCCATCCACACGCTTGCGAGTGAGTTAGTGTGATCTGACAGGCAAGCATGGCGGACGTTGAGCAAATACTTATAGCCTATACAAGCGTATAGGCTATAATTATTTGCTTTCAGTTATTTTTATTGTAAAAACAAGAATCGAAATAAAAACAAACGAAAAGTACGGCAAAGAAGATGGTGGATGTTACAAATTCATAAAAACCGGCTTAATTAAACTGGCTTAATCAATGATGCGCTAAGGCGACTCCACGCATCGGCAACTTCTTTCTCATCTTTGTGATCCTTGTTTCCCGGGTCTGCATGAATACATGGTTCACCCTGGTAACATTCGAGAAAAAACAGAATATCTTCATTTGACCAATTTCCACTCATTTTGTGCGAGCGTAGGCACGTCTGCCCGCCTCCAATACACAGACCAGACTGAGCGCGCGCAAACGTGTGAATACGTCGCAAGCGCTTGCGGCAAATTCCCTTTGATTTGTGTCAAAATACCGACACTCGATCGGAACGGCGCTTGTACGCTTGCAATCCTACACAAATCAAGGCCACTCTATCCACTCGTTTAAATTTGTGACAGCTTGTTGAGGTTTGGCAAGCGTGCGGACCCGGCATTATGTTATATTATACGCTGATGAATTGGTTCTGTATGAGATAATTGTTATGTACCATGATATAATGCACATCTTATGTATATTTTGTGGCAATAAGTATAGGGTTGTGCGCTCATCGAAGTTTCGCTTACGTGGTTCGAAATGGTTTCAAATATTCTCATATGGCGATTGTGCATTACCTTTTTGTAATAAAATATGTAACAGAGATTCTAGTAAAATGACACGTAATTAGATGAGTTTTTTTAATTATGGCCTAATTTTGAAAACCCCCCTGTAGAGTCCTATTTTTTATTTTCAAAGCATTCTAGCACACTACTTGTATATAAAGACAAGAAATTAATAAAACAATTGACAATTTCTTATTAAATATATTATTTTTTGTAAATCCGACACTAATTTAAATACTTAATTATTATCCAACATGGAAATTTAGAGACGCACAAATATGGCCTCTACTTAAACAAATTTTAGTTGCGGGTGATGCACAATGGACGAATTCCGGGACACGCTATATTTCATGTAAATTATTTTTCTCGTAATGAAACTATTTTGTTAGTATGTTTATATGTTGTATTAAAAATAATATAATAAATTTACCCGTGTGTATAAAGTAGGAGCACTGCATGTATAGTTGTCACTAATGTGTGGTCTTCAATATTGTGAGTTAAATCACGTATAATGTATCTAAAGGTAGACTTTGGAAGCGAGTGTCTGTAGGGACAGTGCTGCCGCGACATTGCGACAGATAATGTAGTACTCAATTGTACGGGACAGCTTTCGAACTTTGCGACCACAGACATCTACTGACTAGATAACGCAAGTCTCATCGTCTGTATAGAAACGAAGCGTGTCATCATTTTACTACCTGCTGTGACGTCACAAGAGCGATTTAGTGATGATAACTCCCTGTCCCCTAGTAAACGATTCAAAGGCCGTCACCGCGCGCGTCAAACTAAAAAACGCGACAAACCCGTCGCGTTATATAGTTATCGTTTGCAGGACCGCGCCGACCTCCGGCAGCGCCTGTGTGCGAAACCCATGAAGCGTCTCTTAATTTTACGAATCTTCATGTTTTAACTTTTCGGTGGCGGCCCGCGGTGCCCCCATCGTCTTGGCGCCTGTGTGCGCCGCACACATCGCACACAGGGGCGGCACGGCCCTGATCGTTTGGCACCGAGAATATTCGAGAGGAAATGGTGCTGAAGGAAGTAATTTTTACTCCTCTTTTACACGCGAAGTACATACACTTGCGTGGTCTAGTCAATAGATGTCTGTGGTTGCGACAATGTCGCGACACTAAACGCTGACGCTCGAATCGAAAGTCTACCTTTGTGTTAAAATAATCGTCAGTGCAAAGTGACCCAACCACAATATGTCTTAAAAATAACTTATATCAGTTTTTTACACTTTCAGTTTTATGCTAAAATAATGTCCAGAATTAGATGCAATGTTTGGTCACTTGCGCCGACGTCGTGAAGTAAATAGTGTCTAATATCTATACGCCTATTGTTTATTTCATTTTCACAGTTGCCCTGTAAGAATAATTTAGCTTACACGCACGTATGTGTAATATTATGGCAGTTACATTACACAAATAGCTCTTACAGAGAAGCTGTGAGGAATATAGTTTCTTTGTAGCGTTTATCTGTGTTTTTTAAAGTATGAATATCAAGTGTTTTTTTAATTCTTTCTATATCAAAGTAATGTTGTTTTATGGGTCTTTTAACTTAATCATTTAACGTATAAAATAACACATTTAAGGTGTAATAAAGTTTCTCATTTAATATTATCTTAATGTTTTCAACATATTAACATAAACTCATATAATTTTCAATTTATCTTACTGGCGATCTTCGCTAAGTGCTAGGCTTTACGCTAATAAAGTTTATAAGCACCATGTGTGGCTAGGCTTTATTTTGAAGGATTTATTATATTAGCTGTAAAAATATATTATGAAATATAAAACCCACATGCCATCTAAAATTAGGGCATACGACTTTACCATTAATAAACAACAAATATATGTAACTTATTTATAACAGTCGATTTACCATAAACATTTACATACTGTTCTCTTTAGAACTTTCTAGGTTATGGTATTTTCATTTAATTTTCGTTGATACAAAATTATCTAGCCAGCCGAAATTAATTATCGCCGTGAAAATTACAAAAGAATATATAAAAAAAACATCTGGCTGATTATTTTTCTCGATGAAAATTAATATTACTAATATTATTTTTGAATGACATCAAAATTTAGAAATATACTTGTGTTATTCTATCAATATGCATAACATAACTAGGAGGCCCGGCGGCGGCGGCGCGGCGGCCGCTATCAACCAGCTGCCCCCGCACATGCGGCAACAGATCAACCAGGCTGTGGGTCAGGCCGTCACCAACGCGGCCATGAACGAACTCAGCTCGGCTTTCGCCAAATTCAAGTAAACAGTCAACAGTAGCGCGGTGTTGCCTCTTGTGATTGTTACGTGGCTCATTTTGCAACGTCCGTAGTCTGTACGCACGCGTGCACGCAATGTGCGTGCGGAGTTGCGTGCGTCGATTTCAACGTATCAAAATAATCAAACAGCTTTTGACATTAATCTTGAAATATATTAAATATTTGATTGAAACACGTTTTAAAGAGCCATTAACAATTGACAACATTCACAAGAGACAAGCCGCGGCCACGAGGACCAGTGATGAGTTCGCTTTTGTAACTGTCGATAAAATGAATGTTGCTGTAATGTGTTTGTAACACAACTAACGGCGTCGCGCTTTTATCTGTAAATAAAACATGTTCAATGAGATTGTAACCCGTAACAGTTTATTGGTCATTAAGTTAAGCGATCTCTGCTTTAAAATTAATGTTGTTTTTTTATTTCTATATAACGCTTTGAAAGTTATCTAATGACTAATCGGTTTAACACATTTTTTTGTTCCTCGTGTGGCTAGATAACGATGCCGACGAAAAGGCCATTAATTTAAAAACTAATCTTTGCTTATTAAATCAATTTAAAAAATAAATCCTTTTACTGTGACACAATAATATTGTTATTTGTTTATTTACTAACATTTAAAAGTATAACTGTAATCACAGGATATTGAACCTATACAGAACTGATTAGGACAATGAATTATTATTATTAAAAGACTTAAGATTTGATGAAGCCCCTATAAAATACACCTTTTATAATTTCAAGTTATATTAAGTACTAGTTATTTTAGCATTAAGTCATTAGTAATTTTCGACGCAATTCGTCTAATTTGTGTAATATTTGTTCCCAGTGTTACCATGTACGAATTAGCTAGAATATAAGTTTTTGCTTAAGCATTTATTTGTTTTATGATTCTCTCAAATTCTACTCGAAGACCACACAAGAGCTGCTATTGCAGTGCTGCTACGACTATCTCTATTTTTCTGTCAAAGATATTATTAATTTAAAATTATTGGTATGTATAGAGATGATATTTTGTAAATGTCAGTATTATCAGCGAATTTTACGAACGCGGCGCTTTAAGATGTAAAATTTAATCCGAGTAGAGGATTGTGGTTTATTGTTATAATATGGGACTACTTAGTTTAAAATTGTTAAGATTCAATGGCTTAAGATAAGGCGTGTGGGACTTGCGGCTGATAGCTATTAAGGTTTTCAATGCAGCCGATAGCGCACAAGTGACCTAACCCATGTTGTAAAATATCAAAATACAAGATAGGTCTTACCGTAAGTTTTTCACATTTGAGAGCAAGGCTTTTCTATGAAATTATACAGGTGTGTATTGTCATCTGATTACTATCAATATTTTTATCAGCTTTTACCTGTGAAATACTTTATCGAGGATAATCAAGTCCTGATTACGCCACTTACGCGCTGTGGGTCTCATATCCGTTTGGAACTGACAAAAAGAGATAGCTATTTGTTGCATATATGCGTCTGGTGCAGACTATCGAGTTTACCTTTATTTAAGATGGTGCCGCGATTGGATTTTAGCGACAGATTGTAATCAGCATATCATGGATATTGATTTATAAGTGTTCTAGGATTATATACACTAAAGTTTCGAGTATATTTGTTGATGTTGCACTCGAGTCTGCGGTGCGTACGCGCACGTAAGTTGCGTACGCGGTGCGTACACATCGAGACATGTTTTCTTAGCTACGTAGCAGACGAAACTAAAATTTTCACGTCAATGTTTAGGTGTTTCAGTAGCTTAGGGACTACGTTGTCCCGAAAATTTTCTCCGTCTTGTAGTGACGTATAAAATAAGGTAATATTGAAATATATTCGGGCTTTACCGTTTACGCGACCTCCGTATAGCAGGTCGTTGGCCAAAATATTTACAGTTTGTATGGTACTTACGACCACGAGTAAGACCAAATCCGATGTCTTATATTGTTGCTGTTAGCAATATATTTGGTCAATTAATTATTATTAGTATTCAAAATGATGATGAAATTTAAATCGTTAATGAATTTTAATCTTTAAACGTTCATGTAGTGGCTATGCTTATAGCTGTTACGATATTCGTTCACTAGTTTCATGTTTGACCGGCTTTGTGAATAGGGACGGAATGTTGTTATATGGCCACTGGCTGAAAATCACAAATGTCACCAAATAATTAAAAGTTACTAAAGCTATAACGCAAGTCTTATTGATATACGTATAGCTATCAGTTATTTATAATTATTTATAAAACTATATTGAAATATTAAGTTTGTGTACTTACTTATTTTTATTTGATAATATTTATTAATAGATATAGGACATAGGTGTATGATATTCATTAATAAATTATGGTATGTATGTATATTATAATATTATATTATATAATAGTATGTATGTATGTGTATATATAAACCTACCTATATATATTTATTTTTATCGTTATTATTTTCCTGAACGTTTATTTAAAGTCACCTACCTTTGTAACAAGTTACTTACAAATCTTTTCCCAAATTCAACAAGGTTGTCTGGTAGAAATCGCTTGTAGCGATAAGACCGCCTTTTGTGCCTAGTCTTAGTAACTGTATTGTTGATTTTACTTTTTGGTGCGCAATAAAGTGTTCATTCATTCATTCATTCAACCCGACTACGCAAATAATTTAGCCTATGTTATCCGGGCTTATGTTACGAATCTATTAACATTCTTATTCTCATTCATTAAAATTGGATCAGTAGTTTAGGCGCTACGGTGGACAAAACATACATAGACTGCCCTCGCTTTTGGCTTCGCCTTAGTCGGTTAAAAATGGATTTTAATTGAGTTTTTGAGTATGAAAACTTCAACAAACATTATTTAGAGGTAGTTTCAACGTGTGTGGCTTAAATATGTAAATATAATAGCTACTACATTTGTTTGTCATAAATTCAAAGCTAGAAAAAATATTTTGGTTATTAATAATAAATTTAATCACGTTTGAACATTCCAAAAAATTAAAAGTCTAAAAGATTTACTCATTTCAGTGCAACATTGCGTCCGTCTTCAAAGTTTCCGGCTCACTGCGTTCATTAAACGATCCTTATCATACGAGAAATAATATCAGCCGTTTTAAATGAAATATATTACGCCCTACATTCTTCGCGAGCAAGGATACGTGACATCCTGTGTTGCCACATCGCACAGTCACGTTCGCCTAAATATTAATTTCTAATTTTTACTTTTGCAATGTCGAATAATATTGATAGAACATGGTAATTCCCATTATGAATCGTGCTATATTGGCAACACTAAGGCTGGGGCTATATGATCCAAAATCTGTAAGGCCGGGGAGAATTCAGAACACTGAACATAGAACTCTGCGTTACTACAATAGAGCTGAAAATCGAACACACAAGTGCCAAGTCAAATGTCTGCCACTTATGACAGCTCGACACTCGATACTTCTATTTCCAAATCTATGGTATTAGCGCAGAGTTCTATTTTCAATGCTCTGAATTTTTCCGGGTCCGGATTCCGGTTCGTATAGTCCCAGTCCAACATATCCTTGTTTGCGAATGCTATTTAGACCGTGATGTCAGGTAGGAGGTATTTATGAATAAACTAGAACCGGCGTCGTTATACAGTTCCTACACAGTCGCTGTAGCTAGCTCATCTCGATATCATAAGTTTTGCTCTCTTGTTAATAGCGATAGTACCATCGACAAAAGGTATAGAAACAGATTGTTGGATTTGATATAGTTTATGAATATTGTTAATCTTATTCTGTATAAATAGATTAATTAAAAGCTATATGTGTACCGGGTCGTTTGATTTCATTTACGTTATTAATATAAATTAATATTAAAAAAATAATTAAAAATTATTATTATGTATTTAATGTAGTCCACAGTGGTACGAGTATTATTTTTTAGTATTTTTTTGTCAATTCCTGTATTTATTTATTGTACCTATATAAATTCTTGTATGTAAAGTTTTAAAATATTATTTATTTATTTAAAAAATCTTACTCGAATCAATTTTGCTTCAAAGCTACGTAATTTTTGTGTGCTTTTCCCCCTAATACAATAATCGTCCGGAATTTATAGGTAAGCAGTATTTGCATTTTTACAAATATTTCAGTAAAATTATAAAGTCTTGCTATTCTTTTCTGTAAGTACCTAGTAATGATTTATTATTTTATTGAAATATGCTATGATAAATGGTTTGTACTGCATGTATTTCTAGCATGAAATAATCTAACACTTTGGTTTAATTTATAAAGTAGGTACTAATTTAAATTTGTAATCAGATAAACTTGTAGGAATAGATGGTTTAAATTCTTAAGTATTTCATCTCAAACAAATATTCTTTGAACTTTTTATTACAAAGAAAATGTGTGTTGCGAAAATACCAATTATTTTACGTAGACAGACAATAAAATATTGGGGTATCTCGTACCTACGTACAGGTCGCGCAACGGTTTATCAACGCGCGCTCAGTGAAAGTGGAGGGGATCGTTCGCGCATGTGACCAATAGCAAAGAATATATATTACTAACGTACCAATAGCGTGTCGGCAGCCACGTTCGGCGTATCCATACCTCCCCGCCCGAGCCCGCTACCGCCAAACACACCCTAAAACTGACTTCTGCGCATACCCCCTCTACTTTTGTTGAAAGATCTTAATTCGTTGCGCGACCTATACCTGAGTAAGAAATTCGTTATGGTATGCATGCTTGATATGTAAATCTGATACGTATGTATAAGTATTTCTGTAATTTTATTTGCATTGTATGTTAAACTTTGTATTGTAAATATAAGCTCTTACTTTTCTGTCTGCAACGCTCATTACGCATCAGCCTTTAGCACTTTCGTAACGGCGATTATATTCGGCTAACGGCCCGTTTCAATAACCTATCTTTCAATAGCCATTTTTTTAAAAACGTCAAATTTGTATCACAAAAAACCGGCAAATGATTGAATGACGACGTTTTAACAAAGTTACTGGTAGATAGGTTATTGAAACGGGCCATAAAAGAACTTTCCATTGACATAAGCTTAGTGTGCTTTATGATATTTCTTCTTATAATCGCCTCTTCGAAAAATCATTCAAAATTTTTATTTTAATAAATCAAATACTTATATCTATTTTCTATACAGCCGTCCCGTGCCAAACGTGCCGCCGAAGCTGCCCGACCGACCGCAGAACGGGCGGCCATTTTGAAAGCCGTGCGTCCGCCATCTTGTGATAGTGCCGTAATGTAAATATGAATTGGTATTCGCATCGCTTTATATGTTGGATGTATAATATTGTACATCACGGTTACAGTTTAAAAAATATGTAATTTAGACACGCTACATGTGAGACTAATAGACTAAATAATGTAATTCATAAAATTAAATGAAAATTTTAAATTTATATAACTTATGTCAACATTATAAACTGTATTTGTAAATACTAAGTAGGTAATAAATGAGTATAGTTAGTCAATTTATTGCAACTTATTTAGTATTGTTGGAAAACGATTAGGATAAGTATTATGAATATATGGAGTGTAGAGGAAAGGAGAACTATCTCTGTATGGTAACTTGAAAAAATGTCCAGCTGTCGCTAAAAATAGCAGTTGAAAAAATCGTCCACGAGTGGCGCTAGCAGCGGCAAAGGCTATAAGGCCATATAATGAATTATGTTAGTTGAGTTAATTACTAACCAATAACGTCACATCTCTTATTGATAACTTCATATCATACCCTCTTCTGACTCTAGCGCCATTATGGCCAGTTTTGGAACTTATTTCCACTTATTTACGGACATTTTTCATCTATGGACATAGTTCTCCTTTTCTTTACACTCCATATATGAATATAACGAAAGTGTATGTACCTACGCAGCCATCCTTGTAAAGGAGGAGTTAATGTTTAGTGTATATTGTATGGAATAGAAGGTGCTGTTATATTTGTATCGATTAATGCACTGGCATCTGAAGTAATGGACGTACTAATAGGATTGGGGCGAAATATTTATTTTTTGGTCAAATGTCCTATTTGTTTAAAAATATTTTTTTGATGCCAGCAAAGGTATAGTATAACAAAAATAAATAATTTTAAAGCAACTGCGAATCGTTTAAAGCTCTTTTGTGAGTCTTGTGGAAACGCCTCGTACGGAAGTCGTACTGTGTATGTGACGTCACACGCTCGTGAGTCGCTACTTGCTATGAAATGTATGGTTACAACTTACATGCACAATATTTATAATATCTCCGAAGTTTGTGCGTTTATGTTTTTTTAATCAAGTATATTATATTATATAATATTATTTCTGAATGTATTAAAAAAAAACTAAATTTTTACATGTTGTCAAATATATGAGTTTGACTGTCGTAATTGGTCTGTAAAAAGTGTGTAATATTAGAAAAACATTAAACAATATTTCTGACTTATATTGATATGTAAATCAAGTATTGTTTTAAATTCGATATAGACATTTCACCCCAACTCTGTTTATAACCTTATGTTGCATTTAGTTTAATCTACCTCGTCAACAAGAGAGTGCTGGTTGTATTAATATGTTGTCAGTGGTTGGTTGCGTGTTCAAAGCACGTCGGGGTCACCAGCGTTAGGCTGGGATTATATGATCCGGAATCCGGAAAGCCGGGGAAAATTCAGAGCAGTAAAATTAGAACTCTGCGCTAATACAATAGAGCTAAATTTACACACAAGTGTCGAGTCAAATGTCAATGTCATATAAGACAGTTCGACACTGGACACTTCGATTTTTAACTCTATTGTATTACGCATTTTCAGTGCTCTGAAATCTTTTGCCGAAATCGGAGACGTCTGTAAACTGGAAGTGCTCCTAAATAATAACTCTGAATATAATTAAAACATTTACTGCGCGTGCGACTGAAAAATGTCACAGCGCCAGAAACACTAACTCTAGCACACACTATGGTTCTTAACATTAAACGACGAAAGTTTTTTATACAATAGTGTCGTATAGGTATTAGGTACACGACGTAACTTGACCCCCACAGTCCACACTAACATTCATGCACCATCATATTTGGATTAACATAATTTTCTAATGTACTAATATCTTATTATTTCTTATACATATTTTAATTTTATAATACATAATTATTACAAATCTACCTATTTTATGTCATTACATAAGTTTTACCTTACCTGATGTTTAAAATATTAATTGTTCTACTTTAGATACACATTCCTCTTGCTCGTTGTTGACGCGGTAGGTTTTTTGTACCTAATATGTGTATATAAATGTATAAATTGTCGATGTGTTTTTACAATGTATACAAGTTGAATAAATGTACATAAAATATATTCTCTATCATTTGCAACTTCCTTAACTGTCCATGAATCAAGAAAATCACCCCAGTAATTTATTTTTATGAGGCCTCTTAAAGGGTTGTTTGTATGACGAAAGTTGTGCAATAAAAAGTAATGAAGAAAAAATCCTTGTAACAAACGCTATTATCATAATTCATAATAGAGTATATATTATTAGTAAGTAAGGAAGCATTCCTTACTTACTAAGGCAAGGTAGTTATAGTGTCGCTTTAGGGCTTTACGACTGTATCTTGGCTATCCGAGATAGAGTCATAAAGCCCTAAAGCGTCAGTTCATACCGAGACAGTGTTTTAAGATAGTATTTCAAAATTGTACTTCATTCTTTATTTATCAAAATTGAGCTGACCTTTAAAGATAGACTTAGTATAGTCTTCAAGCATGTGCTGCAATAAAGGACAGAAAAACTTGTAGATTATCTTTTCTAACAACTTGTGAGCTTACTAATAGCGATTATGGTTGCATTTGCTGTTGGCTCGCTAGTCGCTACTTACTGAAACCTACTGAGGCAAAAAGAAAAACTGATAAAAATAAATGCTCTAGTTTAAATATGCAAGCACATGGGGTGTATCATACCCCACGGGAAATAATAATTCACATTGTTTTACGTAATTATGTTGACTCTAACCGCATAGTTCACACACCGGTCGGTAATTTCGTGGTACTTTAGGGTTGACAGAAGTTAATTTTTTCGTGAACACAATCGGCCCTTTTCCCTTCACCGGCCGCTAATTGTTAGATCGCATGACGCGGGAGCACTTAACAATATGAAACGTTTCCGAAAACAAGACGCCATTTTACACAAATTAACCACCAATAAATACTGATTTTGTTTGTTTAGGTTGATTAATATTAGTGATTCTTTTTTCGTTATAGTCCTGAATTTAACTGCGTTCAGGAAAAAAAAATACTGTGATTTATTTTTAACCGATTTCCTAAAAAAGGAGGCGGTTATACGTTCGGCTGTACCTACCTATATATTTATTTATATGTTCAACGATAATTCCGCCGTCTGTTGACGGATTTACAAAAAGGGTATATGTATAACCCGAAGTTGGTCTCGTTGTCACCAAAGTGGAGACCTGATAATAACATCCATGAGGAATCACGGGAACTCCTCAAAGTTCATAGGGACATCTATAGGGGTTTAACTTTTGTGAAGTAAATCAAGCATATGATACCAAAAAATGAAGTTTTGTGCCAAGGGTAGGTACATACCCTGGACCCAAAAACAGAACTCCTCAGTCTTTAAAGATACACGTTTGAAAATTGTGGCATTGTTTTAAGAACTGCAAGCATATGCCATTATGTATACCTACCATTTAACATTCGAACGCTTATTTTAAACTTTTTTAAAGTTTGTTAATAATAATAAAATAAATACCTATGACTAAAAAGAGAAAAAATATTATTTTTAAACAAATAATAAAAACCGACTACTAAAGTAAAAATGCACTAAAAAGTATAAAATAAATCTGACTTTCTAAATAATTTCCTTTTATATACGGCTAAAATTTTAACTAGGTACCTATTTCTTTATAGGCTACTCATCTTCATTATTTTGAAGTCTGTACCAGCCCAAACAATATCCTAGTGTAGCAATATTTTATAGAACTCACGCTTCAGTTGGCTGATACCGACTAGGACTTCAAAATTATGAAGATTGAGTAGAGAAATAGTTAAATTTTTTGCCGAATTTAAAAGAAAAATTAATTAGAAAATAAGATTTTTTTCATAATTTTTTGTACATTTTTACTTTGGAAGTCGATTTTAATTTTTTGTTTAAAAATAGTAATTAGACTAGATCGTATAATACCCATATTAACCGATCTAGCTTAACGACAAAAGTTTAAAGGTCATTGTTGATGGGGCCTTAGTACCTAGACATTAAAAATAACAGTTCATAGTTTTTAAACATACTTATGTGATCATCTCGTTTGTACTGCATCAATATAACACTTCCTCTTCGAAATGAAACGTTACACCCATATTAGGTACCGTTAACGTTGAAATAAACTGTCTACTTACGATAACTACTCCATTTCAAACGGAAGCTCAAATTTTATAATTCGAAACATAATAACCAATGACAAAGCCAATTTCGTCACCAATTTTCTCCAGTAATAGCATTAGAGTTACAATCTATCGCGTAACAAACCGAAACTAAGTGCGAGAGAGCAGCTTCCGCTGGGTCCAAAGCAGTGGCGGATATACGACTTTTTCGAACCGGGGCAAAAACTTGATATGGCGACCCCCCCCCCTGTCAACTGACGTCGCGTTCGACTTTGACCGTTTGAATTTGTTCGGCTCAACTCGTATAGATGTGACGCGGATTCGCCTGGCAGAAAGATCACGCACACTACGCACGCCTTCACTCTCTCGAGTGCGAACTAAATGGTCTACCCACTAGGCCACGCAGCTCTTCTATATTATATCTATCTTCTATATTATAATATAATAATAATAATATCTGTAGACTTTTCAATCGAGTATCTTCTATATAATTTGTGACGAATATCTTCTAACTGTTGCCTGCGATTTCGTCCGCGTCAACTTATGGCACAATAATGCATTAATTTCAACCAAATTTGATTACCATAAAAAAGGTTATTTTTTTTTCATACATATTTTTTGGTTAACTTGAACCACAGTGTAATAAAGAGATACAGTGGGCCAACGCGTTTGAAGTCGCGCGAAATGCCGCTTTTGTGTAGGTATTCGTCATTGCTGCAGGGTTGTCACAATAATGTGTTTTATTATAATCTGTTCTACATTTTGTGTATTCGTAGTATGTGTATGTAGAGTACTAGGAATAAAACAAAAAAAAATATATAGAAGTATTAATGAAGAGTTTATTATAAAAAATACAAATGCGTATACAAAAGCTCAGGGTTAGCATGATATATATATATCAATTGATATATATCGTATATATATCATGATATATATCAATTGATATTTATGCTTGATATATATCAAGGTTGATATTTATATTTAAATATGTAAAAGAATGTTTTAAATGTAAAAAATCTTACATCAACACAGGTCTTATTTTCCGAGAGTTTCACAAGCCTAGGTCATCAAAAACTTGCTATTTGACACG
This sequence comes from Glaucopsyche alexis, assembly GCA_905404095.1. Classification (NCBI taxonomy): domain Eukaryota; kingdom Metazoa; phylum Arthropoda; class Insecta; order Lepidoptera; family Lycaenidae; genus Glaucopsyche; species Glaucopsyche alexis. The sequence continues at coordinate 7,760,033 of FR990050.1, forward strand.
ACATTAACTAATCATAGCCGTCGACGCGGCTTGTAACGGCTTATAACACCCACGTGACCCCCTGTTTTTCGGAAGAAAATTCCTTATTTGTTATTATACTATTGTTATACACTTATACCATTTATACCATGTGTCAAATTAATTCGACTGATAAAATTAATACACTTTTTTTCTTCTTCTGGTTATAAACAAAAGCCATTTTATGGATTTAAGACTTAAATTGATACTCAAAAGTATCTATCGTTGATTTTTAATTTATTTGAAAACTTTGAATATCAAAAATAAATAAATGAGTTTAATTTTACATCCCTATCTTCAAATTATCAGACATACAAATTATTTCGATTCAACTATTACGAAAAAACATATCAGAGTATGAAATTTGTATGTAATTTTGAAAATATTATCAAAAATATCAAAAAATCAAAAATATCGGATATATAATATGAAAGATATCTGATATTTTGATATTTATTATAAATATCGGATATTTACGAACCCTGCAAAAGCTACAAATACGAAACTGAAAGGTATTTTCGACATTTGGATTTACTAGTTTTTAGATTACGATTGTTGAATTTGACGATGTAGTTAGTAAATTCTCATACGTAGATACAATTTTATTAAAAATTCTGACGGGAAACAGGCGCATGGTTTTGTATTAAAATGAATCTTCTTTAGCTGTTCATATAATTGACCATTGTAAATAAGTACCCACATACAACACGAACGAAACACTGTCGCAAACCACTTAAAACAATCAAATTAAAAAGCATCAACCCCGGCTGACGTGTCCCAAGCGAGTGTATGGCAGCTTGGGCTCGCTACCGCCCCTCTCTCACCCCGCACGCCCCGCACGATTGCTCTGTCTAGACGTGTCCGTTGGACGACTGTAGGTAAGTTCCATAGGCTGTGCTTGAACCGTTTACACAGCGCACGCAACGGAAGCCCTTAAATATGAATAATTTTCTACTGATGCTTCGCTCCTATTGGTCGTAGCGTGATGTTATATAGCCTTAAGCCTTCCTCTATAGATGGATTATCCAACACTAAAATATTTTTTCTATTCGAAGCAGTAGTTCCTGAGATAAGCACGTTCAAACAAACAAACTCTTCAGCTTTATAATATTATATAATATAAAGCGGACGGCCACATAAATTGACTAAAATGTAGAGTTTGTGAAAATAAGCGTAACTCTACACGCTTATTTCCACAAGGCGTGTAGAGTCAGAAACTTTACATGAGATCTGATAATTTTTGACACTGCGATCTTGGCATCACTTTACATGAAAATGTTTTAGTGGGATCATAGATTACTTACATGACAATATAAACCTTTACCTACCTGGCGCTTACATTTTCCGCGTGTAGTCTGCCATTACGACGACAGAGGGCGCCGCTACGAGCGGACAAGTGCTCATCTCCGACGATTTAATCAAGTCGCACTTCTAATGGCTTTCTCTCTTCATTAAATTGTAATAATGGACATTGTTTTTGTTATTCGGATCCGTGGTCGCCGTGTAATGAAGCGGCGGTCACAAAAAATGATTGCTACTACAGTTTTGGTTATCGTATTAAGGCAGGTTATTGCTTTTATAACGCTATCAAGGTTTAGCGTTTGAGAGTAAGTCTGAAGCTATTATGTAAGTTCAAAGTAAAAAAATAATTATATTTAGGTATGCACAACGTTTTTGTAGGTACCTACCTACCAACTTAGCTTTGCTTCCTAAATCCTAATATTCTGTTAACTACAATCAGCTTTATTACAACCCGAACTCTACTTTTTATTTTTTAATAAGTTCCTCATGTTTAAAGGATTAAAGAACAATTTAATAACTGCATCGTTCAAGGGCTAAAGATCGTTTTTTCCAGGAAGACTGAGTCTGGTAAACATATTATTAAAGATCACTGCGTTTACTCTCAGAGGTAAGTCTAAATGCTACTGTGTACTGTTTTAATAACATCTATTAAGTCCCAACGACACAAACTGGCATTTGACCCCCGATCGACGTCGACGGCATGATGGATAATCGCGCGGCCAGAGGGCGGCTATTAGAAAATATCTTGAAACGTTAATTACAGCTTCAGTAATTGCACACACGGAACAGAGCATTTAGTCAAGATGCCTTCGATAATTTCGACGGCGAAGTTCGAAATCAAAAATGTATGGGTCATCGCTAAGTGACATGTCGCTTGTGAAGGCATCACAAACATTTTGTTTTCGAACTTCGTCGTCGAAATTATCAAAAGCAATCTTGACTAAAGGCCTTAGTTACAGTTTCTTATGTGACTGTAGAAAATATTGACTAAGCCGGAAGCAGTTAAAATTTGAAGTGTATAAAATTTTCGTGTCACATCTGGGTAACTCCTCCGAAACGGCTTTACCGATTTGCAGGTACATTCGGTAGGCATGATAATTGATTGTAGGTTAGCCTTTGATTATTTTTAATATTATATATCTATGAGGTTAGCTATTTTTCGTACACCTAAGTGATAGTCCAATTTTCACTACATATCTACATATGAAAATAAAATGGCAAAACAATTTGAAAATATGACCCCAATTTTGTTTCAATTGTTTTTCCCTTTTTTATTTTATGATTGGACATTATGTAACTATAACCACCAAATTTTACCTTTCTTACACAAACCGTGAACTATATTTAATTGTGATATTATAGTACTGTAATAATCTTTAACCCTCAGTCGATAATAATTATTCTTTCACACATCGCCTGTAGCTTGTAGGTATTACCGAGGTGTAAATTGTAGGTGTAGGTGTTGGTGTATGTAGGTATTTATTTATTTCAGTTCATAGTTAAGACAAAACAACGTCGGTTGGGTCAGCTAGATTAAAATAAACTTGAATTAAGTAAATGACAAAAATCACATTAATTGCGTAGACTGCACGTAGCAAAGCTCAAAATCCGCACCATCATTTTGTAGCTTTTCTAATTTCTTTCGGTATGCCAGGCGAAACAAAACAGAGATTCATATACTCACTAGTCTACTAAATATGTGCATTGTGCATATTAAGTTTACTATATTTAGTTATACCTAATGAATAGCAAACAAGTCAAGATGAATTCGATAATTTCGATGGCGAACTTCGAAATCAAAAATGTATGGGATTATCGAAATTATCGAATGCATCTTGACTAGACCCAGTTTGTGTCAGATACAAATAAAAATAACTACATTTTTTATTAAAAAAATTATAACCCGACTTCGTTAATTATATTATAGCCTATGTTATCCGGGCTATTATTATTTATTAGGTACAAATCTATTGACACCTTATTCATTAAGGTCAGATCAGTAGTTACGCGCTTCGGTGGAACAACATACATACAATATACATACATAGACTGTCAAAAGACTACCCTTCATTTTGGGTATTTTGGCTAATAGGTATGTCATATTATTATAAGTAGATAATTCTTCTACTTACCACATTCATAGTTTATTAGAATCGGAATCAGTGCAGTTTTACATTGGTCCTAACGATACGTTTCCCTGTTTAGGGCAAGTAGAGTTAATAGGTGCAATTTGAACATTAATCATTGGCCAGTCCCCTTATCGTGCACACAGTACGGTAGATTAGTTATATGCTTCCGGACTACTGTTTCGACTTATGCTGTAATCAGCCGAATGCTATTCTGTATCATATCGGGCTATTTCTTCAATTGTAGAGCTGTAAGGTAGAGGATATTCTGACTAGTTTGTTTAGTTGCGTTTCAACTACGAGTATAACTAATACATAATTTTGAGCAGGTACAACTACTAAGTTTCAAATTCAGTAAGAGAAAACTGATATATGCCCAAAAATGGCTGAAGGTAGAGCGAACTTTTATAGAAGTATGATAATTTTCCTATATTGAAAAAAGTATTCGATATCTAAATAAAAAGCACAAATAAATGCAGTACCTACTTACAATAAACGATTTTTTTTATGAAATGAACCAGGAAAAGAGTAGACGGATCGCCTGATGGTAAGCGATTACCGCCGCCCATGGACAGGAGTTATATTTGTAACTCCTCTGGGTGTTGCGACGTATGTTCCGTCCACTATTTTAATTTGTGACATTTGACGACTGACAAGTCAAATTCAGTTGACCTAAATTTTATACCACCTGTGTTTTGCTTTTGTATACCTATATGTGAAAATATTGTAATGACTATAGTGATTTTATTATTTTACTTATTATATTATTAACGGATTTAATGTAAAAGTTGAGAACATCTCCACGCCCAATGGGTAGAAATTGTGACCAATAATTGTACCTAATGTAACATCTTTGTACCAATTTCATGGAAATAAATGATTCTGATTCTGATTCTGATTCCTTAAGTCCCCAATCTCCTTTATTTTGAAATAATAGGGTATTTGTCTGTAATTTTTTTATTACATATCTAAAAGAATAGTGCTCTAAAAAATAGAAAGTTTACAAAAGGAATTATAGTAGGTACCTAAAGTTCTATTAATTTCTAATATCAAATTAGGTATCAGATATAATTAAATTTCTAATATCTTCGAAGTTTGTGCGTTTATACTTAAACTTACTATAGCAAATCTTTTTGTACTTGACAAAAGTCAAGTAATTATGTAGGTTTTTACACGAATGCTGTAAAAAAATATTTTGTGACTTTCATATGCACCTAATTACAAAACTACACATAAAATCTTAATTCTTTTAACTTTTATCAAGTTGTAATACTCACTTACCTATTTCTGAATGTTGAAAAAAAAAAAAAATTTTTACATGTAGACAAATACCTAATTAAGTGAATTTTTGAGACGTAAAGCCGTGAAAGAAAACAATTAATTTTGAAAAGTTCTTAATCCGCCTCAAATGTGTTAAAGAATGATAAGTATAGTACGAAGCCGCTCATTACGTAATTAACTTCCAATTTTATGAAAAAATCTAATTACAACAGAACTGTTGCCGTCGTTATATAAATCACTAATTAGTTTTACAAGTAGCGTAAGTGCTACTAGTTATGCGTAGGGTTGTCAACTACTAATTTAATTAGCTGTTTTGTCAACAACAATTACAGAACCCGGCCCAAAAAGAATGCAAACCTTTGAAAAGTAATATTCGGTTAGTGCTGGCTTTGCAGCGGCGGCGGTTTTTGGCGGTCACTTATAGGTAATCAATCATTTAGCCACTATCAAAATATGGTCCGTTCAAGACCTTCTAACCAAACTACTTAAGTACCACTCCTTGTAAATATTTTCGGGATAAACCCTCCAATCACTTATGCTAGCAACCCCTTTTGCCTGCCCGTGCCCTTTTAGATTTTTCCGGATTTGGCTTTTCACAAACTCAGTATTTACATGCATAAGTAATCAGTCATTTCGAAAAAAGCTATGTGGATTTACTAGATATCTTTATACTCGTTGTAAAATAAACAATGAAAATTAGCGACCTATATACGCAACTCATTCAAAAATTATGTTTGTTTAGCCTCACCCATGCTGTCTAAAACAATAAACCTTAAAAGGTGTCAGCCCTGCGTGAACGGCGGAAATCTGTGGGTCGATATAATGAAACAGTTGTCTAATATAATTGGCAATACGCGGGTTCCCACACGTCACAAGTCGCCCTACAGTCCGTCCCCAGTACCTGACCAGTCCCCACTTCCCAGTCAACAATTAGCGGCCACATAATTACGACCACAATCTCGAATATTGTTTAATACTACCGTAAAAGGAAATAAATATTAATTCGTATTTTTGCATGTTCGCACTTTGGGTCGTAGAGTTAGGAGCTTTTGTACGAGAAAAAATGTAATTAAAGCTCTACTAAGCATTTTTAGGGTTCCTTTCTTCCAAATGAAATAGAGACCGGCTAAGTGTGAGTCAGACTCGCGCACAAAGGGTTCCGTAAAAAACGGCAAAAATAAAAACACATAGGTACGTTGTACGGGAGACTCACTTAAATATTTATTTCATTCTCTTTTTAGTACTTGTTATAGCGTCAATATACCTATACACATCATCCGTGAAAATTTAGCTGTCTAGCTATCACGGTTCGTGTATGGGATACAGGCTACAGCCTAGTGACAAACAGACGGATAGACGGACGGACAGCGGAATCTTAGTAATAGGGTTTGTATTAATAGCGGTTGTGTTCCTTGGTGGGCGAGTTCGACTCGCTCTTATACGATTTTTAATATAAATTATGACAAAAAAATATTAAATATTGGACTCTGTATTATGCGAAATAATATACCTTAAAATATGTAAGTAAGCTTTTATAGTAGATGCAGTTAATAGACAAAAACATTAGATAGGTATCCTTTTAAAAGTTATACCCATCATACAAAAAAATGTTATCCACATCGGGTATTTAGGACAGGTGACTCTACTAGTCACACAGTATAAACGAAATCAAATTTTAATTGCTGTAAGTTCCGGCGTACAAGATAAATACAAATATCAAATAATCATAAAAGCAACCGAACCATTACCGCACCCCATCCCCCATTCCCCAACCCCACAAGTCCACAGCCCCACGGCACCACTCAAATTAAGTGTGGCTCGATCAACAGTAATTTCGGTTACAATTAACCACACATTTGAGTGAAAAGTCAACCACCCACTTCAATTGATTTATTGTATCCTTCGAGTTCCATTGTACGTAACTTTTCTGTTACATTGATCTATAGATATTTATAGACAAAAGATATTTAATTCGGTTTTAGTGTTCTGTATTTTATTTCATTAATTGTTGTGAATTGTTTGAAGTAAAGTAATCTTTGTTTATTTTAAGCACAGATTTTAAGGCTATCAAATACTAGAGACGGTTTTGTAGAGTTATGAAGTTTTGGTTTTTTATTTAGGTACCTAACACCACTTGGTAGTTGGTATGGAAAGAAATCCCAAGAAAACTATCATACTCATCGCGCAAAACGAAAGAATCGCACTTGCCGAAATTTAAGTAGCCTCTATATCTGTGCTAAATTTCCTCAATATCGGTCCAGTAATTTCGGAGCATATTCAATGTAAACAAACAAACCTTTCCTCTTTATAACAGACAAAATTGTTAAATTCAGTAAATATTTTATTACTAACTTACGGCCAAATACGCTAATCAAAATTAAGAGCCCTCCTATTCACATGCTGTCGCTGTCATTGCTAACCGAAATGACAAAGACAGCTTGTGAGTTGTGACTTGAGCGTCATTTAATTTAACTATCGTTTTAGTATTTGGACGTTAGGTACATAAATTACCATTTTCAGTATTGAATCAATTGAATGCTACAAATGTACTTGTTTCAACAAAACCAGTGTACCTATAACTTAGATCTATTTATTCTTGTTGAAAGAAAAAGTAATTAAACTCTACGACAAAGTAAGTACCTATGTTGCTATGGGTACGATGAAAAGTAAAGGTAATACGTAACAAGACGACGTAACTATCACATTACATTGTTTTCGCAATCATGCAATATTAATTGAGGTAAGTAAGTAGGGTAAATACTTGTAATTTACCTTGTCTGTGTTGATAATGCCGATACAATAATTTAAGAAATAATATAATTAGGTACCTTAATACAATTCAATTTTTGATGATGTATTTCGGGTGACAATTTTAATACTTATCAGTTGACGAACAATTTTAAAGCCTCATAGTCTAATTAAAGGTAAAAAAAGAATTGCTTCTAGCGTTTGATTTTATATCGTGGCCGAACATGGCGTGTGCCAGTGAGGGCGCTACGCTGTTCATTTGTCTAAACGCAGTAGCTGGAGTGCCCTCCACTAGGGCTGGGAAAGTGTTGCACTTTACAAAAAGTTAAAACGATTCTCGAGTGAAGTGTTCGAGTTATTCGTTAACCGCTAGCGTTTTCTTTGTTTGAAGTCTGCAATTGATGATTTCACGATCCGAAGTACATAATCGACAACTTTAACATTGTCACTAATTATTATCGCTCGCCGATGTGCAATTACCGATCGACTCACAATAAATATAGCACGCATTAAATCTATACAATGTGTTCACTTTGTATGTGAAATTACCTCGATTCGGGAATGTCATTACATCAAATTCTATACAATTAGAGAAACTTGGAGGCCGAGGAATTAAAAGTTTGAATTGCCAACGGTCGAATGATATCAATCTCTCGCCAGTAATTTTCGGCTGTTTGGTGACTTTCGATCGAAAACTTTTTCAATTAGGACGTATATTAGAGGCATTTGGGGCAATAAAACCATGGCCTGATAATTTTGACTCTTGTATCTACTGATAAATGAGAAAATAATGAGTGTATAAATGGGACTGTTGGTGTAATTACAGTTTCAGAATTTTTAGCAGCTTTCCAAAAGTGAAAGAAAACTGCTTTGGAAATTTGGTAGGGTTTGAGGTTTATTTATTTTAAACCGACTTCAATATAACTTATTTAACTAGTACGTAGAGTAAAGAACCCCGTAAAGTAAAATGATACCTACTAATTAGATACATACGGATAGTTGCCTCCTATTAGTTGGGATAACGTTAAAAATATCCCGGGTTACTTAGCGTGCGGCATGTATCCTTTTCGTTAGCTTTTCACCCCGTAGAGGTAAGCAAATTGAATAATCCAATATTTATTTTATTTAAAACTAGTTATGATCACTGTAAAAATTTAAAAAAAAAACAAAATAAAAAGTCTTTTCTTGTTTAATAATGTCTTTCTGATTTTAGATTTGTTATAATGCCCAATAGTCCTCCACCATCTGCGCCAGACGTTTCTCCGTGTCAGTGCCAGTTGGGAACTGCTTGCTGAACACGAAGATGTACTTGTCGTGGCAGTCCATCATGGCGAGGTATTTGTCCTGCACCAGCTTCAGCCGTAGATCGTAGCGACTCAGTCTTGATGTGTTGGCAATTCCTAAAAAAGTTGTTAATTTTTATTATAGACGCGTGCAGGGCAAATTATTGGGACCAAAGAAAGTGCCTACATTCTTGTGTGTGAAGTGCCTTAAGGTATATTTTGTGTCTCTCTCGTTTCTGGGTCTAAGAAAAGTCTACGAGATCAAAGAATATAGTCATGCGTTTTCGTAGACTTCCTTTGGATAGGTACTTACCTTTTGTGTCACAAAAGATAAAATAAAAATAAAAAACTGTTTATTTGAACTAGAAACTAAAAATATTTTTTTACAGAATAACATTAAAAAAAGTCCAAATTGGCGGAAGCAGTTTCTTCCGGCCAACCATTTTAATATAATATAATAATAATAACGGAGGAAAGATAATTGGCAATGAATTTAACAAAGGAAAAAAAAGTAGCGGAAGGTATTGTATTAAAAAACAAAGATTTCTACATTATACTTACAAATAATACTAATAAATAAACAAAATAACAATAGCATACATTACAATAGTCAACAGCATTTTTGCGCACGGGTTATACATACATTATTTTTATTGCTTCTATACCTAGAAATAATAATAAGAACAAAAAAAGTTTTGTATTTGCTTTTAAGTGTAAAAAATGAAAAAAATCAAATCAATGAAAATACATGAAAAATTTACATAGAGGTGATTTATTAAAAGTTACTGAGCATCAATTTTATGATATAATCTTACAACATAAGTTTTAAAATAGTGTTAAAATGTTTAAAAATTAACAGTTTTGCTTTTTCTGTCATGTTCAGTAGAAGTTATCTTATTAACCACCAAATATAGTCCATCAATCCTCAATATGCTTTCAGTATGTATACTGGCCTTGGGAACGTCTCTCAAATTCAACTATATCTCGATGGAATCCTTCCCCTTGTTCTTCCGAATAAGCTCCCATATTATCTTTAAACTTATCAAAATGAGAATGGACTATTTGCCTCTTTAGAGACATCCTATAGCCGAAGATGAGAAAAATCTTAATCATCTCGTTATTTCATTCATACATTTATTTCATAAGCCCATTTTTGGTCTTGATTTGTAACAGGGAGATGCAAGTAAGCTTGTTATGCCTCGCAAATCTTTAAATCTGTAGTTAAATAACACTTTTTCTCTTCCATTTTAATAAATCCACCACAAATATAGCAAAACGAGTCACCGTCTCCTTTTCAACTTCTCGAAGCCATTTTGTACAAGATAATACAGCGAAAAAAAATATTAAACACGTTATTTTTTTATAATATGCGAGGTCATACCGTCGTACACAAGGAGGGATGTAAGAAAGACAACCCCCATACCATACCTCTCTTTCGCCAGGAATAGAGCGCAAAGACCGACTTTAACTGGAAGCAAAAATCATAAATGGTCAAATCGCTATAACTTCTTAAAAAGCAAATATTTTCGATTTGTAATCGCACTTTTTTATAAATATTTGCTTATATTATATTCAGAATAAATCAAGTAAAACCCATGCGCAAAAAAATATTTTTTTTGTTGACCGGTGTTATATATTATATAATTATAAGAGAATATACTTTGAAAAATAGAATTAAAAAGGAAAAAAAACTTAATTTTAAATTAAAAGATCTAAGTAGTATTCTTTAAGTCTTTTTTTAAAAATGTTTATTGACTTAGAATTTTGTATGGATTCGGGTAATGCGTTTCAGAGACGAATAGCGGAAATAGTGAAAGAAGAGTCATAGAAATTAGTTTTGTGTGTTAATTAGGCAAGAGTTAGTTTGTTAGCCGAGCGTAGATTGGGGATTCTGTGACTAAGGAAGGAAAATTTTATTTTGAGGTACACAGGAGTTTTGGGATTAAATAGAATATATTATAGGAGATGAAGAATGTGTGTATTCCGACGCATCTTGACTGGAAGCCACTTTAGCTCAGACCGGTATTTAGACACATGGTCGAATTTTCGTAGGCCAAATATAAAGCGGATGTATAAATTCTGTAGACGTTCCAAGGAAGAAAGAAGTTGATCGTTAAGATCGCAGTAGCAGACATCGGCGTAGTCTAGGATCGGGAAAAGGAGAGTTTGGACTAAAGAGTTTATTGGTAAGAAACTACTCGGACGTCTAAGTGAAGCAGTGGCGGCAGACAGCTTTTGGCGGAGTTCCTGGACTTGGGTGTTCCATGAAAGAAAGCGGTCGAAATATATTCCAAGATTACGAACGGAGGAGCTAAAGGGGATGAGAGACCCATCAAGATTTATTTCAGGTAAATTGGCCCAGTCCACTCTAGCAATCAACTGCCTGCAGGACTTCGAGGATTGCAGGTAGGGCAGGTAAAATAGCGGCAATAGGCACACGCTTCAAAAAATTAAAATAAAAAGGAAGTGACCGCACCGACTGCAGACGTGATTGAAGTCCTCGTGAGGTATGTGCGCACTATTTATTAAGCGATTTTGATCTTATGCCTGGTCGAGGTCGGCAAAATATTTTACCTTTGTTGAAATGTACAGTGCAAATTGCGATTCAAATGAGAATAGGATTGACTCAGCGCCATGTTGTTTCGAATTATGACTATTATGATAATTAAATTTATATTTAGATAATTTACTTCTACGAGTATTTAACGTCAAGACTAATATTAATGATAAACTCAAACTCCAATTTTTTATTTCCATGTAGGTTATAATATAACGCTTTAAATAGAATTGTCCTACATGATGCCTACCACCGGTTCGGAAACTAGCCCGCCGAGAAGAACCGGCGTAAGAAACTCGCAACAATATGCAATTAAGTTTTTCTGCAAACTACACTTTCAAGTGATATTTGACAGAAAAAGGTCATTGACATTCCTATTCTTATTTGAAACGTATTGTACCTGTTAGCGAACCTATATATATATATATATATATATATATATATATATATATATATATATATATATATATATATATATATTATACGTACTATTCAAATAGGCACTTACGAGAAGAAGGGAATAATATCGTCCTATAAGCGCCGATTCCCCGTATCCTCTCCAAGTAGTAGTGCCTCTTCTTCTTGTGCGGCAGCTCTTGGCAAGGTATGGTCATCTGCAGGCTGATGCTGCTCCAGTCCACGCCGTCCACGTACTTCCCCACACTATCTCTGAGGATGTCCTGGTCCTGGAGAAAATACGGAATGATTTAAAAAAAAAAATTTTTTTTTCGTTCTTTTGTACTATGCTATTGAAAAGTTATATTAAAGCCTTTAAATATATACTGATACTTCCTTTTTCCAAATATGGAACTATAAGTTCAAAAGTAGAATGTAGAAGGATTTTTACTCAAGGTACTATATACCTACCTAATATAATAATTATGTAAAGTCTTTAATAAGTATAATATGTAAAAAGGTTGACAGCGGATCATCACCATTCACCAAATTTCATCGAGATTCAGTTGTTATTGCGTGAAAGAGTAAGAAACATTCATAATTAGAAACATATTTTTATGTAGAATAATTATGTATTGTATTTACTGTGTGCATGTTTATGATAGATAAAAAAAGACAATAATAAATTGTTCTATAATAAGAATAATAGAAAATTATACCTTATAGACAAAGGGATAAAAAATATAGAAAATTAAAAATTTAATAGCGCATTCCACACATAACGATACACTTGCAGACGCAGTCGCATTATTTTATTTTGACGATGACTTTCCTTTTTGTTTCATAATAATATACGCCAATGTCAATAATTAGAAGCTGACATTGAAAATTTTTCATCAAAACAATAATTTTGTTTAACAATAATAAAACTCAATTTATGAGTAAAAATGGAGAAGAGATGTATTATATTAAAAAGAGGTAGATATGGCATTGCGCGTAAAAAGTAAAGACCTAAATTGGCCCGACGACGGGCCAATTTAGGTAGTGTGCTCTTCGAGTAATAGCGTGTTCTGTGTTATTATGCGACGTTGACACATTGACAGCATCCCATGTCAATGTGTGTCTTGGCACAGAAATATTGTCCGTTTTGTAAGGGTATAACGTATCTATGTAATAAATAATCAAAGGGTTAAGGGGACCTAATTCTACAAAACAAGTAGGTAAATCATAATGAACAAAGTCCATATTATAGATACAAATATGTAGTAAGTTACATATATGGTGGAAGATCACTTTTTATTTTCATTTGCGTATTTCTAATTTATACTTTATTTTGTCCAACAAGAACATTAGGTACACTATTTATATCTACAGACGGAATCTTCTTTGGAAACTTTTATCTCGGAGGGAGTTAAAGAGATCAGTGTGTTCATCTACCCTTCTGTTAAAAAAATCCGAACCAATAAATTCGATCAGAAAACATAATATTACTTTCATTTATCAACAACAAATCATAATAATATAACCACAATATAACCTCAAAAATCAATTTTTGTCAATGATATTTGCTTAGATAAGAAATTAACCCCGAGTTAGACAAACCTGCTAAAAAGGTAGGGTTAAAATTTTAAATATTTAACTCTAGGTTATCTCTTAACTCTCGATGGTGCAAGACGAAATGTCAACTTAACTCCAGACTAGGGTTTAACTCTTATTTAACTCGGATTGGCGCAAGTGGCCCAAAGGGATTTAGTCGAGGTACAGTTATATTGTCTAGTTACTATTACGAATTACACCTCTGACCGCCGTTGATTTTATTTTAAGTGGTCCGTCTCCCGTGGTGGAAAGACCAAGGACTGATATAATTTGGATAAAATTAGTTGAGAGTTATCTTATTACCAAGGCGTAATAATAAAATAGTATGATATTATATTTGACTCACTTCTTCATCAACGACGGAGAACTCTAAACAGTGCGGGTTCCCCGTACCATTGGCTTTCTCATTCCTGAAGTGTATGAGGTGCCATATTCCCAAAGGCTGGGTCTCGTCAAAGGTCACATTCGCTGCGAACTCGTAACAATTCGGTCCACTGGCCCTAGCAGCAGCGCTTATTAGTGCTGTCAAATAAAGGCTTGTATAAATCAACAATAAAATTCGCAGCATCTCAACACTGTTAAGTACCATCGACAAAGTCCCTGCTCGACCAGTTTCAGTCTTTGCACTAGGACGCCTGAAAATAATTAAACACAAAGGAATTAACCGCACCGACTGCATACGTGGTTGAACTACATATTAACACGTACGTTTGCGTGCGCACGATTCAACGGTGATGTTAGGCGATTTATATGGTATGCCTGGTCGAGCGGCAACTTTGTTGATAGTACCTTCCTACATTTAAATACAATTTGTAACAAGGGTTTCGAAATAAATAAATTGAACATTTTAACTGGTACAAGCGGGACACTGTTTGGCGAATCTAATTGAACATGAAAGAAAAGTGGTGGCTCAATTTGATAATATTATTATCTGAACGTTAAAGAGTGATCTTAGAGAGAACATGAAGGCAAAAATAAATGTTATATTCACCGAAACAGCTGAGGAGTAATACAGGAGTCATGATGAGGCTCGGTGCAGACACACTGAGGATGATTGAGCGCGACCAAACGATAATCTTAACAGCTCATTAAGGCTACAGGCTGGGGTAGCCGTAGAGGTGGCACACCACTGAAATAGGCTCCACCACAAGTTTCATGGAAGTTAAAGATCTTGTGTAACCAATAAAGTTCAATATTGTATGGCTATCTTAAAAATGCAGCGCCACGTCGCATTTAGTTATTTTCGATGTGATTTTTTTCGTTTCGTTGAAATTAAGCGGAATATTCCTAATCGTACATTTTGCGACCAAATGAAACCAAATCCTACAAAACTAAATTGTCACAAATAGAGTCTTCTTTATCTAAAAATATGTTTAAAATATTATGATTAATATAATTTTTAACATAGCTAAAACCAATTTTCCAGAACGTCTTCATCCAAAATTTGTAAAAAAGGTTATTTCGATTGTTGAAATAAACAAAGAAAGCTAATACAATAACCTTAAAATTGGTTAAAAAAATCAATTTCCAATCCAAATATTGATCCGGAAAAGTATATAAAATTCTCCTCAAAAATTTCATGTATTTTGCTGTTATGCATGAATTTTAATACATCGCAATAAGGTTTATTTTATTTGATCACTGCCTAAGCTCATTTTACAAAACATTTCTAATAATTTTCATACAAATCTGTCAAATAACTCATTTCATAAGACGTGTGTCCTTACCGAATAAAAGTAAAATCAAATGCTCTGGTAACCTTTCTCAGAATTTTCTAGATTTTATATTCTCTGAGGACTTTTGATACATCACTAATGCTCGCTACACACGTGACGATAAAACTTGCACAGTTTGATTAAACTAGTAGCAACGCGCGGCTCGCGGGTCAACGTTACTCTACCTAATTTATTATAATAGCCGGCCTCTGGTTTACACTGTTAAATTTAACTGATCTGTGCAGTTTAAACGTAACGTGTGTAGCGGGTCATACTTGGGAATGTCTAGAAATTATAATCAATAAGTTATCAATTAATTATTATTATAATAATAAGTTGTATTAATAAATGTTTACAAATGATTTCACACGACAAGATTAAAATTCAATAATTATTTTATTACTAAATTAATTACATTGATAGCTGCAATTAATTCGAGTGTAATCACAAGTAATTAATCATATTATCGGTGTCATAATGTTAGAAAGTGCCGATTCCACGATTTCTCTTGGTCTTTGTGAGTGCGCTTGAGTAGATGAATGCAGCGTAACTGAATAATCAGCCGCGTCCTGTGCTCATTTGACAGCGTCATCAGACGGTCACGTAAGAGTCTTTCACACTTGCGATTTGGCCGCGAAATCTGCAGGCAGCTGCGTTCTTTTTAATTTTTTTAAATATAAAACTAGAGGGCAAACGAGCAAACGGACCACTTGATGGAAAGCGATTACCATCGCCCATGGACACACGCAACATCAGAGAAGTTGCAAGTGTTTTGCCGGTCTTTTAGAAGGGAATACGCTCCCTTCTTGAACAAACATAATACAGATTGTAGAGTACGCCAGTTTACCAATATTGTAGAGTAAGTAAGTGCGATTACAAGACGTTCATGAAATCGCAGCTGCGTTTCTGCACGGCGTTAGAAAACGTCAATATTGCAAGAGCGGAGGCTCTATAGTGTAATAACGCTTAATTGAATCAATATATGATTTATGACCCGAGGTGGTCTAACAAAGGCTGGAGCCATCTTCGACTGCGGCGATATTGCCTGCAAATTGATAGTTATTAGTTAGGTAACTGATGAGAATCGAAATCAGAAATTGAAAGTTTCGATTAATTTAAATTCAAAACTTAGACAAAGATATAAGATAAGTCATATTCTAAGACACTAGATTTTTATTTTTCTATTCTTAGCACTAAGGTGTGCTAGGTGAAATTGATTTGGTAAATATTCTTTTAATAATAATACTTAGTTTAGTTACCTACATCTGTTTACTTATATAAGAAAGAACTAACTTATATAGAAACTAATTTAAATAACTTTTATTAAAGTAGGTTTCTAGCAAAAATAATACTTACTTCAAATACGCCTTGTGACATTTTTGTATTAGATCTTTTTTTGATTTTTACAGATAGCTATAGATATAATTGCTTAATATAATTATCACTTATCGAGTCACTTAGTAAGAATCTATTATCTCGGTTCACATTACACGCTAGCAGCTAATATTAATTGCAGTAGATAGGTTAGTTATTTACTATGTAGACAGTAGCCGGACAACGGCACAACTATGTCGACAAAAACGCCGATTGTGTGTTATCTAATTGCTGACGATGACGTGAGGCTTCGCATTAAAATCCTATCTGCAATCATCGTAGCTTTCAATAAACAATTGTAACAACAATGTAAGTATCTTACTATGTTACAAGTTACAATTTTATTAATATTTATTGGTCTATATACAGTGAAACCTGTGGTTATTTGGGATCTCAAGGAATCGAGGATTTTGTAGTTTATCCCATTTAAAGAGTTTTTCATTTATTTAGTTTTCCATTTAGGCAAGTTTTAAGTTTTTTCATTTACAGAGTTATCCCGCTTAAAAACAGTGGCTGTGACATATGGACGGACAGACAGACATGACGAATCCATAAGGCGCAACGCAGCTGTACGTGTCCCGCCTGCACTGGTCCATGGAGGTGGAAGACGTCGTGAGCTACATCCGTGAGAAGACCACCTACACTTTAAGGGTTGAGCGTCTGCAGTCTCGCCACAAAGTGAACTTCAGTTCCTTTGTGGTAAGAGTGCCGACTACACTTTTGTCTACCCTTGAGGTGGAGGCGTTCTGGCCGTCGGGTGTAGTTTACCGAAGGTTCCGGGGAAGACTCCCCAACGAAGCGCGCATCACGTCGCCGAAAAAGACAATAACTACGTGATAAACTATTTTAGTATGTTTGTGTAGTGTGTGTCTGTGAGAGTGTGTGTACTGTGTAATAATATACCATAGTATAGAATCAATGTTAAATGTTAATCCATTGTCTGATTGCCATAACACAAGTCTTAACTTAGCATGGGATTAGATTGATGTGATGTATATTACATGTTTATTCTATTGTATGTTATTATGTGTGTTTAATAAAGAATTTGAATTTAAAATTTAGAATTTTTTCCATTTGGGTACGGAACCTTAAAAAAATCCATTAATTGATAAATTAAGTGGTGGTTTGCTATTAATAACACAGGTCTTAAGCTATACTTAATCGTCTGAGGAAAATCATTCCCCATAAGTTACTTGTTATTTTGTGCTAATTAATTCTATTATCTAGGCCACTGAGCAGAGATCGTCATATTGTACCTTCATTGTATTCTATCTACTATACTTTTATCAAATTTCAAGATCAATAAGATATATTTTTCTTGGTTTCAAGCTTCAAAGTAGCTATAAGGTAACTTTATATATTTATGAATGTCCAAAACCTCACAACAATTAAGCTATTAATACATTTTTTCCGTTATTGTAATGATGAGACGGCAGACGGCAGGTGGTTTTCGTTGAAGTTCGCAACCGAATACGCTCAGAGCGCGCGTGCTCGCAACCGCAACCCCTTTATTTTAAACGACTCATGCATTTTCTCCAACAAAATTCACTTTTAAACTTTTTGCTGGAGGCCTTTTTTTATTTGTAAACAGTAAGATTGGGGCTCCTGTTTCTTAAGACGGACAATGGTTGAAAATACGCGGGCCCTAACCGCACAGGACGCTAAAACCCCTGCGGTCTATTATACGTAACATAACACCTCCGATAAAGTGGATATATGTTTATATAGGTTGGTAGTAGTATTTAAATCAAGGTGTATTTTTTAAACTGGGTCGGTAACTGATCGCAAAAGAAAAAGTGTCAGTTAGACACAAAGTAAAGATATAATAAGTTTTTGTAGGCGCAAGATAGATTTGAAACTTCCAGACACGAGTATTTATTTCAAAATTCAAAGCTGAAAATCAACTTTACGTTCGAAGAAATAACAGAATGACTAATGTTTTATTTACAGATAGATAAATAGTCCACGAATTTCTGATCAACGCAAAAAGATCTATCTAGCACGTTTCATGAATAGTCATTTCATAGAATTGCATTACAAAGACCATCTTCTCTTAATAAAACTGGAAAGGTGTACCACCCGAGAGTCGAGACGCATGTTCAAAACTTAACATAATGAAACTCCTATCTACACCTCGTAAAATATCAACATAAAAAAACTCATAAAATTTATAAACTATGTAAAGTGACAAAACAATTTCTTGTTTATCAGAAAACGATATCGGTAAACGCTGGTAATGTTCGTCAGCGGTTTGGTTTACGACGGGGACGCTATCTGGCGATAGGCGGGCATATCTCAGCGCCCACCTCGGTACATGCTAACGTTGCTTGGTTTATGAAGCGTGTTCCCGATTTATACCCGTATCGCTACTTCTATATTTATTAGGAAGTTGTAGCTCTCTGTTGTATACATGCAATTATTACAACTAAGGTAATTCTTACATTGACGATTCGCCCTACGCGGAGTCTCAGATTATGTTATCCGGGGCCGCAGATATGAAAGGCCTTGGATTTAAAAACGAGTGGTATGCGCTGTGTTGTGTGCGCACACTCAAAACTCAACTTACTCGTAATTTCAGTACCTTATTACAGTCTCTAAAAGTAATAATACGTTAAAATGTAAACAAATGTATTTACATTTAAGTGCTCGTGACTCTAGACATCAAGGAAAAAATCGCCACGTTCTTAATCTATATAGTAGTTTTTGTGCAATTATTGTATGTGGTTGTGGAATAATATATTACCATCTATGTTATTACTCGTACAATGAATTTGAAAGCACTATTTTTCCTGTTATTTGGTTTAAATTATGTGGTGCAATGACTTAGGAATATTAAAAAGTGGACAAATGGAAAACACGAACAGTGTTTGTCACGCCAAAATGATACCCAATTTTTGCTCATATTTTTTGTTTCTAGCAATCTATTTTAAAATAGTTTCATTAATGTAACATAACATAATATTGCTGTAAGTACTGCAAGTATAAGATCCCTACTTGTAAATTGTAAGTTATAACCGAGATTTTTGAATAAACAATTTATTGAAGCCTGCAGTGGTGAAGCGTGAGATCTGCGAAATGGTAAACCGGGTAAGCAATTTATTGTAATACAGAACAACGATACTTTATTTTTATTGCACTTAGCGCCATCTATCGGGCGGTATAGATCTAAAACAAGTTTTTTGGGAGCATTGTGTGCAAATTATTATTTTGTTTTTATTGTATTTAAAAATGTATTTGTTATAAGACTTATAAGTAAGTAATATTCTTAAGGGAAGCCGATATGATGTCGAGTTGTTTATGTCACCCTAAAATTGTAAAAACTGTTAGATTGTAATAAAACTAGCGAAATTGTAAATATATAGTTTTTAATCTTTCGACATATTTTTACAATCTCGTTAGTTAATTTACAATTTAACGGTTTTTAAAATTTTACGGTGACATATACAAGCCTCGCTACTGGAAGCCTGGCGGTTTTCTAACTTTCTTACGTTACGTCGTCTAAGGTGCTATAGAGTCTACGCCAACGTCATGTAGGTGCTCTACCCTCTACGTCTACGTTGTATTCTATACTAAACGACATGTACGCCCACAGTGTATGCCGCACACTACACTCCACGGCAAAGTGTAGGTCAAGTCATTGTTGGAACTTTAGTATTTGTATGATATTTTTAGTTATAGTTTTTTTTTTCTGGTAATTAGGTACATAATTATATGTTACTGACACTTAATTAATTTCCGCCCTACTAAGGTGGAACAGGACAATGACTAAAGATATTAAGAGAAGTGCAAAAAAAACTTAGTGTCGTAGAATTTGTAGTAAATGCAATTTCTCGTAAGCATTTACCGCAAAGGGAAATTATGTCGGCGCTGAATCAATCAGACCAAGTAAGGAGTTTCTATAATTAGTCTCTAGGAGTTTTTGCAGTCATTACGCCCGCGATCAATTCACAATACAGGTGCGAACGTTTAAAAAGTATTTACTAATTTCCTGGATTCGGTCACCTGCTGGCGGCGATACATCATATAAATCATTAAATCTCAAAATCGCCCCGTTGTTTCGCCGCACAGACGTCCCGGCGTTTTTTAATTACTCGAATACATTAATGTAATCAAATTTCGATACATCATACTCGCACTATCTCCGCCTCGCTTTGATTAATACTTCTAATGAGTGCGGTGCCAAACGAGTTAATTAAGCGGTCGTTTTTTACGGCGCGCCACTGTGCCCGTAAACGCGCGCATCCATCATCGCTTTGAGCGCGCCGCCTGCGCCCTAATGATTGAAATGGATGCACTGTACTCGCCTGTACTCTCAATACGCCCGCCTAATGAAATGTACCCGACTGTACTCACAATACGCCCCTGATTGTGCTCTGTGAAATTGAAACGTGTAATGGCACTGATCACTTTTACCTGAGTTCAAGTTGGTAATTCGAAAATTACCACCGACTTGACTGTAACTTCTGCGTTTAATTCTTGTGACTTTTGTGATGGTTTCAGAGTTGCAAAGACCTTTTGCAGATTTTTACTTTTAAAACAAAGTGACTGTCTTCTTGTTTAATGCATTGCAATCTAAAAGCTCTTAAGCATCGTGAATGCAAAGCAAATGGATAAATAGCGACAGAAATATACTACTAAAATAGCACAGATGCAGCTAACTTCTGTACAAATATTGTGAAAAGGAAAGATTTGTTTATTTGTTCGCATTGAATAGGCTCTTAAACTACTGGACCGATATTGATGATATTTAGCACAGATAGGACTATAAAGGACCACTAGAAAGGACATAGGCTACTTTTTACGTGGCAAATGGTATCCGCGGGATTGACTTTTGCGCGCACGAAGTCACAGGCAACATTGTACTAAATATCTTAAACTCATTGTACTAAATATCACAAAACGGTTTTTTGTTGTAAGTAGAGTCATAATATTGAATAATGAAATTAAATATTATTTATTAGCAAAATGTCTGTATGGTTATTTGTCTGTTATTTATTGCCTTTACCGGTAGCAGCTTCGAAGCCTCCGGCTATATTTAGCTTAGAGATATCAAAATTGTCGGGCCATATTATAAGTATATTAGTAATAGTTCTAGAAATGACAAGTAATACTCTATATAATCTGGCCGATTTGAATTCCGTACTATCTGCATTTTTGTAAATTATACTTTCAGCCTTTCCGTTTTGATGCTGAAATTATTTTAATGTATATTTAATTTTCCAGGTTGTTCTTTTTTAATATATGGAATCATTTCTAGACTTAATTTTTAGTGAACCATTTTCAACATTAGCATTTAATTTAATTTAAAAACAGTTGTGTGAATGTATGATGTAGATGATTTTAAATGAGAGGAGTTTATTCTGTAACTAGTGGGACCAGGTGATCAATCATGGCGGCCGCGGGCGCGCCTCATTTGATAAACGCAATTAGCTACCAAATCTAATCTCACGCCGGTTTTCGGAACTTATTTGACGGCTAATGTGGAGTTAGATTACTAATTTCACACATAAGTGTAATAAAATATGGCCGCGAAATTGCACGTTCGAAATTATTCAGGAATGGGGTCTACGCGATTCAGTCGTTGGATTTTTCTCTATCATTGTGGAATCAAATGCGAACTTTCAGTAATGGCATCTGATTTCGCACCATCACTTCGAATAAGATCATTGTACGTTTAAATTTTTAATTAGCACGCTTTTAGGTTTCTTTTATTGTGGTTTGGGCGAGTCATTCCGGTGGCAGTATCAAGTGGAGCCCAGCATGAACTCCGCGCGCTACCAACAGGTGGCGGCACCGCGCACGCATTGCCTTCACGTCAGAGAGCCGCGAATAAAATTAATGATGTTCGCGCCTTAATGACGTCTCCCGACGCCGCTCCATTGTGTCCGTAATACAACAATTATTGAGATCATTTATTAAGTTTATTGATCTTTTAAGTTAATCTTTTATTTCGTAATTTAGCTCAGCGCGAACTCGAAAAAAACATCTCATATGCGAGGGCCATTTTTTGGACTATTTTTGTCATTATCCGGCGTGATGTGGAGGCTTTGAATGTGGAGGCAATTACCGCCCCGCATGTGGTTTGATTATGTACGACGAGCTCGTTCTGTCTAGCGGCCGCCGCCCGTCGCCCGTCAACCACTGAAACCTCCGCCGCAACTTTTTAGGCTTCCGTTGGTAAATTGACGTTGACATTAGGAGCTATTGTTACAAATTAAGTTGAATTATAGTCATGAGAATAGACTGTTACATTGCTTTTACACTATAATCAAGAGCTTTTTTGTACACCTTAACTGTTCTTCTCTATTAATGGTGTAAATTTCCTTGGAGGAAAACCCAAATATACTAAAGCGATTCAAACACGTACGACCTACCTATGTTGTCGTACCTGGCTACTTTTTAAGTTTTAAAGATATTTTTATACCCAGTAAGTAGCCTACCCTACCTAACACTTAACGTTACACCCAATTCTGCTAAAATATTAGGTACACATGGGAACATAATTTTTGTTGCATGAAATATTACGACTAATATTGTATATTTTCGGGGTGCTGATTTCAGATCTGATGTCAGATTTTTTGTATCAGCTTTAGTTTTTGAGATAATATATAGAAAACGAGATTTTCAAGAAACATTAAATAATTTAATTACCAAAAAACACCGGAAAAACCACCATTATGTATCAAAACATTTTCTTTTATAAGATTTTCTTGCTTCACTACGTCTGTTTTAATGCTTTAACAGTAGTCCGTCATCATGTTGGCATTCCTATGATCCTGGAACCACTCTTCCACAGTCCAAATATATTGATGGAACCGTTCCCCTTGTTCTTCATTGAGATCACCTAGATTTTCAGGGAAACGGTCCAAATCGCTATGGAGGAAGTTTACCTTAATGCTCATATTACAACCAAGCTGCTGGAAGTGCGACAATATGTCTTCAATGTGCTTCGCATAGCTTTCATCCTTTTTGGTTCCCAGAAAATTTCGTGCAATCCAAACGAATTCATTCCAGGCATTTTTTTTCAATATCGATCATGTAACTATAAAAGTTTTCAGCTTTCAGTTTGTCTGTACTCAAATTATGGAACTTTTTAGAGATGTATTGAAAAATCCAAGTCGTGATCAATTTGTATAGATGAAGATGCTTGTGGTACCTACTGATGCATCGCCGGAGTACATGACTGGTCGGGTAACAGATAACAAGTTAGGTTAAAACCATTTGGACCGTTTTTTTTTAATCCTGTTTATATCAACCACGCAAAAATAGCAATCGTCCTGATGATTCGAGGGTTCCCGCCAGAACATTGATGTTTGGTACTTTAAATGGGGTCTCTATTTATTCGCCCATAATCTTAAAGACTCGACGCATGTTTTACATACCATTTTAGGCACCTATTACCTGTCGCGGGTGTCCAACGAAAATCCAAAGTAGTCAAAGTACACCCATTTTACGAACTCCGATATAATTAGTCTACGATATTTTAATGTATATTCGCCACATATATTGCAGAAATAGTTAGGATCATTTTTACAGATATTTCGCGACATGGACATGCTAAAAAATATTTACTTTTTAAACCAACTTCTCGGTTTTATGAAAGTTAAGTATAACTAGTACGAAAATACGGTCAATAGCTGTATCTCAAAAACTAAAGCTGTTACAGAAGAATTGCGAGTAGATTTGAAATCAGCGACCTCGAATTGATAAACAACAGTCATCAAATTTCATGCAACAAAAAATACTAGCGAACCGCCCCGGCTTCGCACGGGTACAATACTGATACTAATACTACAGAATGTCGCCCACTTCGCAACGGGCCGTGCAGCAGAAATCGTAATATTTTAATTTCGCCATAACTTCAAAACCAAACGTCCAATTTCAATCATTCAAAGACCAAATATTATCTACATAAACTGTACTTAGTGATGAAATAATTTATTTTGATAAGGATTAATAGCATGAGTAAAATAAACGCGTTTTAAATGTAGTCCAAAAAAAATCAAGATTTCTAAATAAAAAAATGGTTGTTATGCCTCACTCGACATAGATAGGTATAGTGTGTCGCGGATTATTTTGTAGATGTTTATAAGATCTACAATTAATTAGAACATTATATGGATCTATCTTTTATAGTTTAGGCAGCGTACGCAAAATAAGTAACTTTTCGGGTTGATTTTTTACACCTTGTGTCCGAAAAATCCAAATATCTTACGGAACCCTACTTTTTTCCAAAATAACATTTAGCCTATGTTACTCGTGGATAATGTAGCTTTCGAGTGGTGAAAGAATTTTTGAAATCGGTCCAGTACTTTTTGAGCCTATTCATTACAAACAAACAAACAAACATACAAACATACAAACAAAGTTTTCCTCTTTATAATATTAGTGTAGATAGTGTAGATTAGTGTAGATTATTATTATTGGTGTGCTTGGTGAAAAGTTACTTAAAGTGATGGCAGTTATATGTCAATTATAATGCGTACCAACTTATGTCAAAATAGCTTATTTTAATTGGATAATGTGAACACGACTCATACGACGTCAATACTCAGTTTGTTTGTTTTTTGTCATTTCACTGTCTTCCGCGAATCCTACTAATATTATAAATTTAAAAGTTTGTGAGGATTGATGGATGGAGGGATGTTTGTTAAATTTCGTATGGTAGTAGCTTGAGGTCTGGATTAAAACATATGCTATTTATTCCGAAAAAGTACAGTGTTGTGTTCCCGTGGGATACTAAATTTACGCGGGCGGAGCCGCAGGCAACAGCTAGTATACTATAATCAATCAAAACGTATACACCGTTTGATTTAAATCGCAACACCTAAGTGCTACAGGATGTATCAGCTTTCGCGATTATAAGGTATTACAGGCTTGTGTTTATAAGTTTTGACGTAATTTGCAGTCAAGTCGTCGCCGTCCCTGCTTAACCTGCGAGTTTGCATACACCAATTACCCGTTCTCGTTACTAGTCTCATTAAAACTAACAGATATGAGGAAAACACGTCCGGCAAAATAATATAATAACTCGCATTAGGATTATAAGACGTGATTCTATCGACAAGGATCGATTTCTCAATAATTGCGAAGTAGGTTTAATTCCAAGCGAGGCTTTATCTGTAGATCCCCCGTCGGAAACCGGCGCAATTAGATGGAATCGTGTTGGAATTATTGTAATAACCAAAAAGAATGATTCTAACGATCTCGGATCGGCGTTTGACGATTGGTGTATCGCGCACCAATGCGCGCGCGCACGACCAGCCGGTTAGCCGATCTACCGACGATAAGTTAATTATACCACCACAAACTATGATTATTCTATTTTTCAGATGTTAAGCTTTGAAAAGCACTTACGTTGCTTAGAAATCTTCATGGTTGTTATTAAATTCGAAAGGTTATGCATTGACTCTCGATGCTGTGGGACCACCGTGGCGTTTTGTAATTGGTTACGTAAACGTGAATTTAATTATTGTTTGTCATTTTACAGTTCTTAAACAGGGAAGTCAATGATGGTTCTTTTCTCTATTGTCTCTAGTCATTTGGCATTCTTCAGTGTCAATCCATCACTGTAAAGGACCTCCGAGAGGATCAAACGGTTTGACTCAAACCTTGTTTCATGCAACTGTTTGACGTCGGTTTGATCGGATTGTCACTAAAAGGGCACTATGCAGTTTGGTTTGGTATACCGCTGTCACAAAACAAAAATATGTACTTCCACCAAACGAGCTTCAAACCTGTAAATATTTGACCAACCATTCAAACTATAGCTATGTAAATGATCAAATTGGTTTGAGTCAGATCAAAATTTACGTGTTTGGGTCAAGCTGTTTGAACGTCTATGGGGCTCTTAAGGGGCTCCGAGACAATTTAACGGTTTGACTCAAATCTTACGTGTTTGATGCAACCGCTTGACGTCGGTTTGACCGGTTTGTCAAACAGCACTGTTCAGTTTCACTGGCACTTCACTGTCTAACAAAACAAAAATATGTAATCAAACGAGCTTCAAACCCGTAAATGTTTAACAAATCGTTCAAACTAGCTTTGTAAACGATCAAATTGGTTTGAGTCAAACAAAAATCTACGTGTTTGAGTCAAACCGTTTAATCGTCTCGGGGGCTCTTTAAATGTAGCTACTGATTATGTTTCACCTTAAATTGGTGACATTGGTGAAAAGGCTTTTGATTTAATTATTTACTCAACCACTATTAAAAAGACTAATACGGAACCCTACATTTAGCATAGTCTCGGACTTGACTAGATTATTTGATCGATCGACGCGTAAACATTCATTAATCTATGTTATTAATTCTAATAATTTCTAATGCTATTAGTGAATTTTGTTTAGTCTCATCAACACCACCTGTTAGTGATTAATGTAATATTGTTTTTATTAACATACAAGCTTGCGTCGAATTATTGTGATACCTATTAAAACGTCTCAAATATAAATTAAAAACCGGTGTTGGAAAATCAAGTCATTATACAAAATATTAGCATAAAACATGTAAGATGTTTGTAGCTATACTACGAGTTGACTAAATTATGTAAATATAATAAAATATTCGTTGCATCCCTACCGAAAAATTTGTCAGAAAATCACAATATAAACTTTTTATAAAGTTGTGAATTGTGATATGTTTTACTTGAATTAGAAACGTTTTAGGTAAGAAAGTTATGTAAAGTCATCCTATAAAATCTGTGAAACTCGTATGAAAAAAAAATGAAATAGCGCAAAACGTCATCCTGAACTTTTCAGGCACTTGAAATCATCCGTACAGCAAGTTGCTAGGGTATTAGCTAGTAATTTTTAAAATGACCTTTAATCTTGGCTAAGCAATGGATTAAGTACTAATTTAGTTATTACTATATTATGTGCGTTGACGTCATACCTAGTGCACACACTAAGACTGGGACTACATTATATACGTGATAAAGTGTAGTTTTCAGGTATATAATAGTAATATGTATGTTAGTCTGTAAGGTATTTATAATATGGGCCTATGTCGCCCGAAATAAAGGTTATTTATATTTATATTTACGTATTATCCGGAATCTCTCCGGCTGGAAAAAAACAGTGTTGAAAATAGAAATCTGCGCTAACGCAATATAGTTGAAAATTGAACACACAGTAGTAATTATAAAATTCAAAGCTCGTGTATTCGATTTTCATCTCTTTAGTGTTAGTTAATTTCAGCGCTGTTTTTTCCGGCCGGAGCTATTCCGGATGATGTAGTCTAGATTGTAGGTACGGCAGTCACCGGGACTAAGTCTAGATTGTAGGTACGGCAGTCACGTACCGCGAATAGCCGACAGATCTCCATTCTTCACTGTACGTGCCTCCAGTAATCCTCAGCCCTGGGGAAGTGTCATAGACTTATTTACACCTAGATACGTAAAATATAAGATACATTATGCCTGGGACTATATTGTCCGGAATCCGGTAGGGAAGGGAAAATTCAAAGCATTGGAAACAGAACTCTGCGCTAATATTAATAATAAATAAAATAAAAATAAAAATAAAAATAAAAAAGCCTTTTATTCCTCACAATGTAACATAGTGTGATTTAAAATATTTTTTTTTTAAAGTAAGTGAAAGAAAAATGTACTTAAATTAAACTTAATCTAAATATTACAAACACATTTTTTAAAACATATTATTGTTTGCAAGGACCCCTCTGCAGGTGAAGGCCTCCTCCAAGGAATGCCACTTTTCTCTGTCTTTAGCTATTTCCATCCAGTTTGGTCCAGCCGTCTTAATCAAGTCGTCCGACCATCTCGTTAGTGGTCTTCCTCTATAACGTTTACCACTAGGACCTTTCCATCGTGTCGCCCTTATAGTCCAACGCTCGTCTTTCATTCTTGCCACATGTCCCGCCCATTTCCATTTCAGTCCTTGAGCATACGATAGAGCGTCAGTAGCTTTGGTTATGTTTCTAATTTTTGTGTGTCGAACTCTTTTAATTTTTCTAATATTGAGCATACTACGTTCTAGTCCTCGCTGACAAGTAATGATCTTTCTTTTGATTTTACTTGTGTATTCCCAAGTCTGACAGGCGTAGGTAAGACATGGTAGTAAACAGCTCGACATAACTTTTGTTTTCAAGTTTATTGGCATATTACTTTTAAAAATTTCTTTTAAGCTCCAGTATTTATTCCAAGTATTCTGAATTCTCCTTTCAACTTCTGAGTAATTACTGTCTTTATCAAAGCTGATTTGTTTGCCTAAATATGTATATTTATTTGTATATTCTAATTTTTCATCGTCAATAGAGATTGTCTTTTTCCTGCTGTTTGTCATTATCATTGTTTTTGTAAGGTTCATCTCCAATCCTACCTTCTTACTAGCCACGTTCAGAGATTGAATCATGTTTTGTAATTGTGAACATGATTCGGAGAAGAGCACTAAGTCGTCAGCAAATCGGAGATGGCTGAAATATTTGCCGTCTATATATAAGCCACTCGTTTTCCAGTCTATTTTTCTTATTATAGACTCTAGGATAGCTATGAAGAGTTTCGGAGAGGTCGGGTCCCCCTGCCTCACACCTCTTTTAATGGGGAAGCTTGGCCCGACTATTTCCAGTTTCACTCTACCCGTGTTGTTGCTATATATACTTCTTAATACCTGTATATATTCATTCTCTACGCCTTGTTCTTGTAGCGCTCTCCAGATGCTTGAATGTGATACGGTGTCGAACGCTTTTTTGTAATCTATGTAGGCTATATATAGAGCTCTTTGTTTTTCTTGATATTTCTTAATCAGTAATTCTAAAGTGTGAATGTGGTCAATAGTCGAGAAATTTTTCCTAAAACCAGCTTGCTCTACAGGTTGCTCTGCTTCCAGTGTGATGCTTATTCTTTGGTTTATAAGCGAGGAGAATAGTTTATACAGACATGGCAGTAAGCTTATTGGTCTATAATTAGCAACGTCACAAGGATCACCTTTTTTGTAAATTAATATAATATTTGACTCTGACCACTGTTTTGGTGTATTTGAGTTTTCGAGAATTAGATTAAATAATTGAGTTAGTGGTAGAGCCAGTAATGTTTGTGCAGATTTTATACACTCGTTAGTGATATTGTCTGAACCCGGACTTTTATTTGTTTTCAATCTAGTTATTGCTTGAACTACTTCTGATACCGCGAATGGTGTCTTTTTCGCTGGCGCCTCGTCTGGCTGATATTTGTTTTCGGCGGTATTCTCGTACTCTTGAGCGTTATAAAGTTTTTTGTAGAAGTCAGTTGCTATTCCTATGACGTCTTTACGATTATTTAGAGTAATTCCATTTGTTTTTAGTCCATCTATCCATGACTTGTTTGTCCTTAACTCTTTATAAGCTTTTTTTGAACTTCCTGAGTGCATTAGATGTTTCTCTAAAGTTTCTGATCTGTATCTTGCGTAGTCGCTTTTTATTTTTTTGCTTACTAATTTATATAATGCAGAGAGCTCGTTTCTCATTGCCCTAGATTTATCTTTGGTGTTTTGCAGTATCTGTCTTCTTTTCAAAAGAGCTAGAGTTTGCTCTGATAAGATTTTATGTCTTGTAGGTTTATTAGGAGTTCGAGCATCTTGGAGGCTTTTTGTGATGGCTTTCAATATTTCGTCATGGTAAGATTGAACTGAATGGTTTTCTTTAGGTACTAGTAGGTTTGGTAGGTGGGTTGATATGCATTCCTTGTATCTCTTTATTTCTTCCTCGTTTTTCAGTGTAGCGTTTTGTATACTTCGAAATCCAGTTCGATTCTTTTTTATTTTCGCAAGTGTTACTATAGCTCTAACCGGTCGGTGGTCTGATGAAAAATTGAGATTTAGAACATTGATATCTTGTACCATACCTGGCTTGTTTGAAAGTATATAGTCGATTTCATTTTTATATTTTCCGTTTGGTGAGCGCCATGTCCATCTACGGTTTGGTTTTTTCTTGAAGTACGTGTTTAAAATAGCAATCTTGTTTTCAAGTGCGAATTCAATGAGTCTTTGTCCTCTTGAGTTTCTTATGCCATATCCGTTTGGTTTCATTATCAGGTATTCATCTGCTCTAGGTTGTCCTATTTTTGCATTAAGATCACCCATAATTATGAATGTATTGTGAGCAAGGGTCATTGCTTTATACAAATTTGAATAAAACATTTCGATTTCTTCATCTTTTGCTGCTTCCGTAGGCGCATATATGTATATGCGCCTACGGAAGCAGCAAAAGACTGTATAAACGAGATTTTGTTACTTTGTATATTAAGATTTAGAAGTGCGACTCTATCAGAAATTCCGATGAAGCTGTCAATGTTTTTCTTTTGGTGTAAGTTTATTAAAAAACCCAACGCCATATTGTCCTTGTGTCAGGCCTGTGTAACAGAGAATGCAATTATCATATTCTTCTATTCTTGTACCCAGTCGTCGAGTTTCAGATAATCCAATTAAGTCATAATTTATATTTGCGCTAATATTAAAGAGCTGAAAATCGGACACACAAGTGTCGAGTCAAATGTCAATGTTAAATATCGACACTTGTCGAGTGTCGTGCTGTCATAAGGTATTTAAATTTTATGGCGTGATCTTGTTAAGTATATATGTTACGGGTAATGCTAGAAGATAGAGTAAACCTAGGTTTATTTGGGTTTACCTAGGATTACCCAAGCTTTGTGGATAAAGTCCGAATATTTATTTATATTCGGCGTTTACCCGTATACAACTAAGTTTACCCAACACTGGTTGGGTAACCTTCGGTGTTGGTCTGAATAATACAGATAAATAAATATTCGGACTTTATCCACAAAGCTTGGGTAATCCTAGGTAAACCCAAGTAAACCTAGGTTTACTCTATCTTCTAGTATTACCCGTAACATATATATAAGAAAGGCTCTACGAAGCGAAAAATTTTTAGGATAATAATTTTATTTATACATTTATTTTCATTTACAATTAAGACAGAAGTTCGAGAAAATATTGTAAGTTAACAATAGATTAACTAGTTGAAAAATTAACTTTAAGTCAAATTTCCAACGGGAATAAATTATTTATAGTGTTCAGAATACGCTGTAATATTTTTTTTATTAAAAATAATATATTTAATACCTTAAATAAATAAATGTATGTGTCGTACTCGCTTTTGACGCCGCACACGAAACCTAAAAATGTCGCACGGAAACCCATTTTCAGCGTTAAATTAAAATTATAAATAATGGAAATAGAGTTACGGGAGCTGAGAGTTTTTTATTGGAAATTTCCTCCTCTTTCAGCAATCTTTTTTAGCAATTTCTTAAATATTAATATTTCATGAAATATTGGTAAAAACGAAATGCCATTTTTTTCATCTTTAATTGTTTATAACTTTTGCAATTTTTTATGTGCTAATACATGCTTTTATCACATATTTCTATGCATTATTCCGAATCCAATGAGCTATCACACATAATTTTAAGAGCAGTATCTCTAGTTTAGACCATTTTCAACATGTCAACTAGACTAATAGGCATAATTTGATTACTCTGTCACTTAACTCACATTAACATACCTATATTATGTTTTATTAGCATATCAATTACACATTCAGGACATAGTTTACATCTCCTCCTAGGTACACCTTCTGTATATTTGTTGGTCTATGGGCTTTAAATGTGCCATGTGTATTGTGCAGGAACACTCATTACGTACATGTAATAGCCATGTGGTCGTGTAAATTGCCCTTTACACTTGAGACGCCTTCAGTATTCTGTAATTCTATTGAACTATTATTTAGTACGAGTTAATCCCCGAACTTCATCCATGAATTACTTTTTTACTTCTAAAGCTCGGTTAAACGCGGCAAGCACACTGTTGTAATAATATCGATTTTAAACTTTTCCGATAGTAAACTGTTATTCATATTACTATTGACAGTCAAAACACGTGACTACTTGTAACAATAAAATAATCAATAATTGAAATTTGTCAACAGAATGTAAATTTGACAGTAACTATTTGTCGCCGCCGACTTTTATGGCTGTCGTAGACCGAATTTATATTTAGTACGAGAAAAAGGTCGTAAACGTTATCGAGGAGGGTTTGACATTACTTTTTATTATTTATATAAACTCGTTATTAGAAAGTGTTGAAATACTGATAAGATACCTACGTAGCTAGATTTTTGTATTGTTTTCCATAAACTTATCTTTTGAAGTTTCAATTTTATTAATAAGTTATAAGGAGTCTCTACATTGTTTATTTGTGCTTATATTTTCATAACACAAAGTCGTCTTTTTTAAATTGTTACGTGTTGGTTTTTCGGCTTTTATTTTGTCGCTTATAGGTAGGTACCCAACTACAGAGATATATGAAATTTTGTGCATAATATGACCATACATTTCGTAGCAACTTACAGGCGTATGACGTCACCTTGTACGACTTTTGTATGAGGCGTTTTCACAAGACTAACAAAAGTGCTTCAAAATATCCGCAGTTTCTTTGAAAATATTGTTTTTAGTATAGGTACTACACATTTCGTAAACTTTCCTATTTTTCAGAGCACTATACATTTATTTACCTATAAAAAAATACAGGGAAATACAGCACCTATTAAAGATATGTATTAAAAATATTTTACTGTAAAAACATCAGACGCTATAATGACACCACTTATTTCACTTGGTAAATTATTATAAACAAATGAAACGTAGGTGCGACCGGATGGTACGAAATTGCCGAGCCAAATGTTTGTGACTAAATGATTATTTCTTAAGGGTATAAATTATACAGGAAATCGCTT
Source organism: Glaucopsyche alexis (assembly GCA_905404095.1). Classification (NCBI taxonomy): domain Eukaryota; kingdom Metazoa; phylum Arthropoda; class Insecta; order Lepidoptera; family Lycaenidae; genus Glaucopsyche; species Glaucopsyche alexis. Next base: position 7,793,171 of record FR990050.1, read on the forward strand.
TGTCGAAGGTAAAATTTTTATTCGCGAACTCAAAAGAATGTCAACTTTGCTGTGTTCAACAATGCGACATCAATTTATTTTAAAAACAATTGTTTCATCTGTATTTCTTCATTATGCACGTAAGTAAGAATATTTGTAACGTTAATTCAATAAACTAAGAAAAATATTAAAGCAATAATGAATTATTTCATGAAATGGCTAAAAACAATTTTTTATACCTAGCTGTGGGCTCTACATTTAACTATAACTTCGTCAACGCAAATGTAAAGCATTTTTTTTCTAAAATTCTAAAAAAAAAAAACATGATGGTAGTCCATGTGATATACTTTGAAATAAAATTATAACTTTAAAATAAAGCTATACATCTAAGTTCGGGAGTTACAGAGGCCTAACTTGTAGAATGCGCTTATTAGGAAAACTTCGTACAAAACGAAATGTTATGTAAATATGTAAAATATTAGTATAATGGTACGGAACCTTTCGTGCGTGAGTCCAATTTTGATTGTATAACGCCTCTTTTTAATATAATTAATAATACATTTATGTGTACGATCAAATAACGCGTTTATGTTACACAATCACAAGAGCTATTGAATAGATAAACTACCGATAAAAAACCTCAGAAACTGGGGAAAATTTATAAAATTAGTCTTATCCTTATACCTACTTTTGTAATTTGCGATCAAAGACACAGACTTGTTGCGACATTATTATTTACTACTAGCTGATGCCCGCAACTGAAACGGAACCCTAAAAGAAAAGTAGCCTATGTTAGACCTTATAACATTAGGTAACTGCCAGTGAAAGTCCCGTGAAAATCGATACAGCCGTTTCAGAGATTAGCCGGAACAAACAGACAGACGGACGGACAAAAATTTTGACAATTTATATTTTATTGTAAGTACCGAGTATACTTTCATATGCTTTAAGAGAAAAGCTGTTAATTTGAAATTACAAACACGCTTCAATTTTATTCATCTACTATAGATAGAAGACATACTCAGGTCTATAATAATAATACTTTTAAGCTGTAACAAAATCACTATCGGTTTGTACGAAACCCTCGGTGCGCGAGTCTGACTCGCACTTGGCTGGTTTTTTTATTTACGGTCAATATAATAGAAGATATTATGTATAGATCAGTCAGAAATTATATTTCCTTAAAAACGACACCATGCTAGAGGTTATAAGTTATAACGTATGTCCTCATTTTACTTTTCCCCATAATAAGACGTAATTGTCTGTGGTTAGGCAGCCGCACTCCGCAGTAGTCCCCCCTAAAGCGGGCAGAGTACCGCAGAGTTACCCAATACCCATCGCAAATAATTCTATAATGCGTGCAATTATATAAACATGTTATTTTTATAATGCCGCCTTTTATCACAGAATTTCGCTTTTAAATGGTAATTTAAGTAATTGCATTGAGGTCCTAAGCATTGATAATAATTAAGACATTTGTATTTTAAATATTTGGTGAAAGTAACTGTAAGATGGGTGCAGAAAGTTTACTTAGAGTTTCTACCTTTAATATTGGATTAACTTAAACCATCCATCTATACTACTAGATAATATTTTAACTGTAAAAGTTTATGAGGATGGATGCATGAATGGATGTATGGATGTTCTCTAATATTGTAGAGCATATATTTTTGTTCCGCAGCGCATGCGACGAAAGATGTTTAATGGCATTTTTTACACCTTTGGTTACGTTACTAAAGTTTTAGTAAGGATCCCTAATCTTTTCTAGCAATAAATATAGCCTATGTTACTCAGGGTACATGTAGCATTCTAATGGTGAAAGAGTTTTTAAAATCGGCACAGTAGTTTTTGAGTTTATTCATTACAAACATACACATACACAAAAATACAAATCTTTCCTCTTTATAATATTAGTGTACATAATATTATGTACCTAGCTTTTTCAAATTTGTTAACAATCAAGGCTAGAGTGTCAATTATACCGTAGGTACGTTAGTAATATATATTCTTTGCCGTAGGTGGAATACCGACTAAGACTAAGACAAAATATAAAATTGAAGACGGAGTAGGTAGGACGTAGGAATAATAATAATAGGGGATCGGACTACATCTGAAATATTTAGTTTCATTAATGTATTCAGATATATTGAGGCATTACTACTTGGTAAATGTAAAAAATATATTATTTTATGTGTAGTTTACTAATAAAATTCATTTACAAAGTACCAAAAAATATTTTTTTTTTGCGAAATTGGTAAACAAAACCTACATCATTAGTTTACTCACATCATATACAAAAACATTCATTATGGTAAGTATGAACTTAAACGCACAAATATCGGAGATATTTACAAATATATTCCGGCGGCCATATACTTCATATACTATAACCTACAAGTGACGTCATTTGTAGGTCGATTTTAGTATGGAGCGTTTTTAGGAAGCTTGCGAAATTTTTTATACAAATCACTGTACCTTTGAAAATATTGACTTTTGATATACGGTTTATTCTGAGAAGTTACTCATATTTAAGAGTACTATTCATGGGCGTAGCCAGGGGGGGGGGGGTTTAGGGGGTTCAAACCCCCCCCGAAATGGGCCGGCTGGTCCATGTGGATAACCCATATATGTATAGAGGCGTATTTAGAAATTTTGCGCCCGAGGCCAATTAAAATATTTTGCCGCCCCAAAAACCCTATCTGAAAGATGATTTTTTAAAGTTATTTTAGAAAAAAAAATCAACAGCCTAAAACAGAACTTTAATGCTAACTTTATCTATATGTATGTGTTTATGTTAAATGCGTTCAAACTGAGAAAGCGAGTGAATGTTTTTACGCTTTTTTATACTTTTTATACTTTTAAAGCCCTAAAAGAATGTTGTACTTTAAAAAAACAATAAAATCAATAGCCTAAAACAGGGTTCGCGAACCTATGGCACGCGTGCCATCGAATCCTCGAACGTATAGCATGCGACACAATATTTTAGGCACGTCACTGATCACAAAATTTTGTAATTATGTACTACGAAAAAGTGCAAAATACGTATTAGGTATATGACAAACCTAACATAATAAGTTATTTGTCATCTATTTTGCAACATCAGAAATGACACTAATTTTACTTTAATTTAAATTATAAAATTATCCTATTTTCACCCTCACAGGGTTTTAGGGTTTAAAAGAAGTGAGAATTGAGGTTTAAAATTTATTTAGGGTTTAAAATTTTAAGTGAAAACAGATTTAACCTATTAAATAGGAAAAAAAATTTGCTCGCTCGCTTCGCTCGCTCGCGTTTAACATAAGGAACATATTATTATATTATTTAGTAGCGATGTTCTGTTTTAGCCAATTCATTTTATGATATTTTTTCGAAGTTCACCATTATTCAGTGTTTAAGTTTAACGATTGAATAGATTTTAACCTATAGAATGGGAAAACAATTTTGCTCGCTCGCTTCGCTTACTCGTGTTTAGCATACAGATCATATTACTATAAAATTTAGTACCGACGTTCAGTTTTAGGCTTTTGATATTTGTATTTTTCGAATTACACAGTCTTTCAAAATAAACCCTGAAACAGGTAAAAACGAAAAAAAAAATTATATTATAAAATAATACTATTTCCACAGTCTTGTAGGGTTTAAAGTTTGAACACATTTAACCTATTAAATAGGAATAAATTTGTTCGCTCGCTTCGCTCGCTCGCGATTAACATAAAGAGCATTATATTATTTATTACCAATGTTCTATTTTAGCCGGTTGATTTTATGGTATTTTTCCGAAGTTTACCGTTATTGAGTGTTAATATTTTAAACATTTGAACAGATTTGAACGTTTGAACCTATAAAATAGGAAATAAAATTTGCTCGCTCGCTTCGCTCGCTCGTTTTTGGCTTGAATAACGTATTATAAAAGTTAGTACTGACGTTTAGTTTTAGACTATATTATATACCTATTTCTATTTTTTCGAATTACACAGTCTCTCAGGGTTTAAAGCTTAAACAGGTAAAAACGAAAAAAAATATATTCTAATGTGCCCAGGGCCTCTAATAAGTTAAAGACGGCCCTTAAAAATAAAACGACTACAAGTACAATAAATATTGTACTTGTAGTCGTTTTATTTTCTTGAACCCCCCCCCGAAACTAAAACCTGGCTACGCCCATGGTACTATTCATTTATGCAATAAAAAAAAATTAGTCCGATTGCCTATTGGGATTAACCACGAGATTTAGCGACGAAATATGTGAAGTCCATTGGTCCATATATTCTCGCTGTGATAATGTGATTAATTTGATGGAAATTGGTATAGTTATAGATTTGGTTTTCGCTTATTTTTCGGCACAATCTACACTAATATTATAAAGAGGAAAACTTTGTTTGTATGTTTGTTTGTTTGTTTGTTTGTTTGTTTGTTTGTTTGTTTGTAATGAATAGGCTCAAAAAGTACTGGACCGATTTCAAAAATTCTTTCACCATTCGAAAGCTACATTATCCACGAGTAACATAGGCTAAATTTTATTTTGGAAAAAAATAGGGTTCCGTAAGATATTTGGGTTTTTCGGACACAAGGTGTAAAAAATCAACCAGAAAAGTTACTTATTTTGCGTACGCTGCCTAAACTATAAAAGATAGAACCATAAAATGTTCTAATTAATTGTAGATCTTATAAATATCTACAAAAAAGTCCGCGACACACTATACCTATCTATTATAAAGTAATAAGATAATTAAAACATGTAGTATTTATTTGCTAGATATTTACAATCTGACTTAACAATGTTGACACCATGGCAACGGCCATCGGTGTCACAGATAATAATATATATCAGCTCTCCGCCGCTATTCCTGTAATTGAACGCCTGGCGCAGGCAAAAGCTGATCTAGGTGCCGGCGCCAGACTATACCAGCATCCGTTCGGACCTCATAATGTAGTCGGCCCAAACGACGTATAATAGTCCCGAATTCCCATCGCCGCTGGTTTGCGTAGGCTCTAGCTTGGACCCGGTCGCCTGGCGTGAATGTGTACGGACTTTGTTCATCGGTGTTGGGGGAGCGTCTCAGTCTAGTCTTCACTGTTATTAATTTATTAATTAGGTCACCTTCCTCCCCCTCCATTGCACGTAATGCCTTCTTTATAGTATGTACATAGCGTTCTGCTTGGCCGTTTGTAGCTGGATAGTAGGGAGCCGACGTCTTATGTACCACTCCGCATCTATTTAGGAAACTCGTAAATTGTTCTGAGACAAATTGTCGTCCATTGTCTGATACGAGTGTCAATGGGATACCAAATGTGGAGAATAATTCCTTGAGCTTGTTTATACACCAGGAACTTGTAGTATTTTTGGTTGGAAGTATTTCAACCCACTTTGTAAATGCGTCTACGATTATAAAAAGCTGTTGTCCCTGGATTGGTCCAGCAAAATCAACGTGCAGCCTTTGCCAAGGTTCCGTCGGTTGCTCCCAATGATGTATAGGGGCTTTCAAAGGTTCGTTTTGTTGTAATCGGCATGCTCTACATGATTTAACATTCTGTTCGATATCTCTATCGATATTCCTCCAGTATACGTAACTGCGAGCCAGAGCCTTCATTTTCACGATACCGCTGTGCCCGGCGTGGAGTTCGTCAAGCACACGGTCACGTAAGTTTCGCGGTATAACAACTCGAGTTCCTTTCAGAATGCAGTCGTCTTGAAGTGTAAATTCGTTGTCGTTGAAACCTATTGCGCGTAATGATCTACCACTTTGTAGGGCTTCTCTCAAAATATTTAATTCCTCGTCTTTTTTTGTCTCCTTGACTATGGTTTCAGGTCTTATTTCCAATACGTTGATTTGAGCGCGTTGGAAGGTGCAGTGTTGGTCTTCATAGTTTTCATTTACCGTTTCTACCGGAAATCTTGAAAGGTAGTCGGCGTTGCAATGTTTTGAAGCGGCTCTGTATTCTACGTCATAGTCAAATCCTGATAAAAAATGTGCGTAGTGAAATAGCCGCATAGTACTTAAGGCCGGGAGTGTTTGATGGGGATGGAAGATGGAAGTAAGCGGTTTGTGGTCTGTCACTAGTGTGAATTTTCGTCCGTAGCAATAAGGGAAAAATTTCTTGATACCCCAATATATAGCTGTGGCTTCTTTGTCTATTTGGCTGTATTTCTTTTCACTTGTGGCTAATGTTCTTGAAGCGAATGCTATGGGTCTTTCTGACCCGTCTGGAAATCTATGAGAGAGTACTGCTCCTAATCCGGTAGGTGAGGCATCAGTGGCTATTACTAATTGCTTATTTGGGTCGAAATGAGTAAGAACTTTATCGCTGGCAATTTCTTTCTTTATAGTATTAAAACTTGTCTCGCATTTTGAAGTCCAGTGAAATTTATTATCTTTCTTTAGTAATTCATTTAATGGGCTTGTGATAGTTGACAAGTTTGGAATGAATTTATTGTAATAGTTTGCCATTCCGAGGAAAGTTCGAAGTTCATTAACATTTTCGGGTCTTTTTGTATTGAGTATTGCTTTTATTTTTTCTTTATTTTTATGTAAACCATCTTTGTCTATTGTATGTCCTAAATAATTGATACTATGTTTAAAGAATTGACATTTATCTCTGTTTATTCTAAGACTGCTCTCTTGTAGTTTTTGTAGGACTTGGTTTAGTCGTATAAGGAGTTGTTCTTCTGTGGACCCCTGTATAATTATATCATCGAAAAAGCATTTAACGCCATCTAATCCCTGAAGTAGTTGGTCCATAAATTTTTGCCAGAGGCTTGGGGCTACTTTAACCCCGAACATTAAACGATTTACCTTGTACGTTCCTTTGTGTGTACTCAAGGTTTGCAGGGCCGCGCTTTCATCGTCCATTACCATATTGAGGTATGCTTGGGTAATGTCTAAGGTACAAAAATATTTACCTCCGTTCATTTCGGTAAATATGTCGTCAATTATAGGGATAGGGTATTTCTCATCTTTAATTACCTTGTTTAGGGTCACCTTGTAGTCGGCACATAAACGTATACTGCCGTTTGGTTTCACGATGGGTACGATCGGTGTGCCCCAATCAGAATGATCAACTTTTGTGATTACTCCTTCTCTACTAAGCCGATCTATTTATTTATCAACCTTGTCCTTTAGGGCATAAGGGATGCGTCGTGGCTTGATAAAAATAGGTCGAGCGTCTTCTTTCAGGTTCAAATGGGCTTGGTAGTTGGGTATTTTTCCTAAATCAGATTTAAATACCGTATTTGAGTATTCTTCTAGTATTTTTTCTAGTTTAGGGATAGGGGCATGTATTACTCGAATGTCTGCTAGTTTAATTGTGACTTCTTTCATCCAACTTCTGCCAAATATTGGATCTACGTCTTGGTTAATAATGTAAAGTTTTCCATTAAAATTCTGGTTTTTGTAGGAGCATTTCACGTAAGTTACCCCCGTCGGCTTAAAAACTTCTCCTGTGTAGGTTCTGAATTTCATGTCTGTTTTAAAAATTTTTGTTTGAATTTTTAATTCTTTGTAGAGCTTATATGATATAGAAGACAGAGTAGCTCCTGTGTCAAATTCCATATTTACTAGTTTGTTCTCTATTTTAATCGGAATCATGTATTTTTCAGAAATTTCCTCTTTGATAAGGTGTATGTCGCACAGGCTTTCTTCACTACTTAAATTGTCTTCTACTTGGTTTATACGTGTATTCCTTTGGAGGCAGACACGTGCCAGATGCCCTGTTTTTTTGCATTTTGAACACACGGTTTTTTGGGCACCGCATTCGTTTGAGTGGTGATCGTCTTTTCCACATCGATAGCATTTTCCTCTTAAATCTTTTATTGTTATCGGTGACCTGTACTTTTTATTGTATTTTGTTGAAGTGGGTGGCCTGGAACATCTGGATTGATTGCTTGTCGATGCTATAGCATTTGTATTCATTAGTCTGTTTATGTCCTGTGCCATGTTAATATTTTCGTGTTTTCCCATTTCCATCGATGAGGCCATTTGAATCAGCTTTGTAAAAGGTGGAGTGTCTCTTTCTTGTAAAATTTTTGTTCTTATGTCACTATCTCTCAACCCTCGAATAAACTGAAGTGATAAGAAACTTTCCAATGTTGATTTCTTACAGTTTTGACATTTAAATTCGCAATTTAGGGATAATTTCTTCAATTCTGCAGCATATATAGCGATAGTTTCATTCTCTTGCTGTTGTCGAGATATAAATCGATGTTGTAACGCCCATGTGCTGGGTTTCGGGTCTAGATACTCGTCTAGTAGGTCTGTTAATTCTTTAAAATTCATGTTGATCGGTTCTTCTGGAGAGCACAGGTCGTAGAGTTTTTCATGAAGTATGGGCGGTAATGCCGAAAGTAATGTGTATACTTTGAATTTTGCATCTGTAATGTTGTTCAACAGGAAATATACAGTTAAGCGCTGTGTAAAATTTTTAAATGTTTCGTTATCTTGCAACGCTTGAAAGTTTATTTTAGGTCTGGATTCTGTTTGGATGTTGGTGCTTAATTGTGATCTTGGTATTTGTGTGGAGGCAAAAGTCAGTTCACTTTGGTCTGGCATATTTAACAATTTTGTTTTCAATAGTGTAAATTTCTCTTCAATTTCATACCTGGTTTCTGTTTCGTTTTCAAATTCTTCATCTGGGCTATCAGATTCTATTTTTTCTTGTAGTAATCGAAATGACTGTAGGTTTTCTTGAAGAGATTGAAGTCTCGTTTGGGTTTCCGCGTATGATAAAATTTCGTGAGCGTTAACGTAATTCTCCAATTTAGTCAGTAGGGCGCGTAAAGAGACGCGGGTTCTTTTCAATTTCTTTAATTCTGTTGTCGACATCGTCGCCAGATATTATAAAGTAATAAGATAATTAAAACATGTAGTATTTATTTGCTAGATATTTACAATCTGACTTAACAATGTTGACACCATGGCAACGGCCATCGGTGTCACAGATAATAATATATATCACTATCTATGTCGAGTGAGGCACAATAACCATTTTTTTATTTAGAAATATCTTGATTTTTTTTTGGACTACATTTAAACGCGTTTATTTTACTCATGTTATTAATCCTTATCAAAATAAATTATTTTATCACTAAGTACAGTTTATGTAGATAATATTTGGTCTTTGAATGATTAAAATTGGACGTTTGGTTTTGAAGTTATGGCGAAATTAAAATATTACGACTTCTGCTGCACGGCCCGTTGCGAAGTGGGCGTCACCAAGGCGGGGTGCGCGTGCGGGTTAATGTTTAGTTTAGTTTACTTTAGTTAAATAGTTTAGTTATTTTATAAACATCAAATTGATAATATCTTAAAATATAATACTAATAGCAAAAAGTGTAAAACTTTATAAAAATAATTAATAATAGTCACAACTCGTGACAACAATTTTATTAAACTCGAAACTAAATATGGCTAAAAGTTATGAAATTAGAAACTTTACGATTTATAACAAATTAGACGCTATTGCGTCTAATTATCACTTCACAAAACACTTCACAATTATCACTTTAAAATTAATACGATTCACTGGTTAGGTCCTCTCGCTTAGACCGTTCGATATTGACTGTCTAGAAATCGCCTGTGTTGAAATCGAAGAGACCTCCCTCCTCTATGATTCGAGAGTGGGGAAACTTGTCGTGCCTCGCTCAGATACTAGTTGTTTATGCATTGCAGGTGTTGTTATTCAGGATGATAATGACTGCACCTGTTGTTTACATTTAGCACATCTGCAGTTATAAATTAAATTTACACAATGAAAATTAAGTTCAATCTGCATGATTAAAAGTGGATACAGCTAAAAACTCTTAAATATTGAGATCGATTATAAATTAAACCTAATACGGCCTCTCCTGACGTGTGGCTGTCCTCAGCCACTCTCTCGTTCAAAAGGTTGTCATTTAAACAGAGAAGGTCTCTGGTTTGTTTTGTGGCTTCTATCTTGGTAACTGGACTACAAAATGGATTCTTACTGGCGTAACTCATTCTTATTCAGTTGTGTATTTTCAAAGGAATTTTAATCTGCTGAGAAACACAAAAAAAGTTCATTGTAATTCGATACCAAAAATTATCTTTTGTAAAGTTAGAACAAGAAAACTCATAATAAAACTATAAGCTATTATGGCTCCCTTTTAATTTTAAATGATCAGCAGGTCGATTCTGCCAGTTAAATCTCACAGTAAAACAGTTCAGATGCAGTCTCGATATGCCAAAACATCAAAATGGTATTCTTGTAAACGACAACCAGGCGTCAAACGCGCCTTGATTGGTCCAAACTCCAAAAATCTGTTTATCATATCAAGACGATTCGTTCATAATTCACTGAAAGTAAATTGGAAGTCTTTTACATACTAGAATTTTAAACGGTTTTTATTTTTACTAGACTTTATAGTTTACAGTTTATTTTGTTGTTGCTTGCCTACTTTCCTCTTTAGAGTAAAGCCTTTTGACTGCGCTTAACTAAATATAAGCGCAATATAAAAGTGAAGTTCTTTCATTTGATCTATACTTCATGATCTGATGAGATTATCTGTAAACAAATAATCACACCAGAGCTAACATTTAATGCTCGAACAACAGTCGTAAATACGTCGCAGAAAATCAACGCTCAATACTAAATAGCAGAGCCAGTACTCAATGCTAAAAAGCAGAGCCATGTTAAATGCAAATAAGCAGAGCCAACGCTCAATGCTAAAGAGCATAGCCAACGATCAATGCTAAAAGCAGAGCCAACGTTTGACGATAAACAGCAGAGCCAAAGCTCAATGCTAAACAGCAGAGCCAAAGCTCGATGCTTAACAGTAGAGTTAACGCACAATGCTAAGGAGCAGAGCCAACAATGCTTTAGAGCAGAGCCAACAATGCTAAATAACAAATCCAACGCTCAATGCTCAACAGCAGAGCCAACGTACAATACTAAAGAACACGAGACAACAATGTTAAAGAGCAGTGCAAATACTTGATACTAAACAGCAGAGCCAACGCTCGATACTGAAAAGTAGAGCCGACACTCAATGCATGAAATTCAACTATTGTCAATGTCTCTAATTCATAAGAACGTTACCATTCTTCAGGTTCATCTCGTAGTGTAGTCTTGCTTAAATATGACACAACACGCAGTTCATTATCATACACGTAAAAGTATACCGCCAAATCAATAAAGCTTGTGAGTTGTGTCATATTATGCAATTCAGTTTATATCATTGTGGGCCAATTATTGCCAAATACACTATTTCGCTTTAAGCCACTCAATTAAACAATGTCATAACTTTTCCTGTTACTTCCCCTTGTAATTTAACCGTATTTCGTAATGGGATAGCAACAGATGCTATTTTTGATGCATAGTCATAAATGTATAACGACGGAAATATCCGACCGAAACTCACAAATGTCAGACTCCTTTGATACATAATAGGTAGGTTACCTGAAAGTCATATTAAAATTTCTTATTTATTTATGCTGCTCGGCCTAACCTGACCCTTTAAAATAGTTCTCCCTCAATATTCAGCCTATGGCTACAAACATACTTTTTTCATCATTTGATTGAAAAACCATCAGTTGCTGGAATCACCAAAACTTCATGTAAATTGATAACAGCTATGAAGCACAAATGACAGTGGACGCTAATATTAGTACTCGGTATGTTGTCAGTAGGTTTTTACCAAACCCAAAACTACAAGAGAACAATTTTGGTAAACCATTCTCATATGCTGTCAAAGTGTTGTCAAAAGCAAAGTAATTCTAAAAACTTTTATCCCAAAATAGCATAATATGTGCCATATGTAATATTGGATACATGAATTGTCAACAGTAGGTAGTTATCAAAATTACGAAACTTGTTTGTTTTCTTTGTATATAAAAATATTGCGACCAGAGTTATTGCTGCCTTTCGAATAAAGAGTCTCACAAACTCGACACTAAACTATAGTTGATGTTCGTACCGTTAGTTAAGAAATCTTTAAACTTATTTACAACAAACATTAATTAATCGCGATCAGAACCTACAAGTTCTGTCTTTACAGAAAACCGCTTACCAGTTTATGACACAATATTATTTTCGGTGTAAAGATCTTTATTTCCCATTAAGAGACAATAGCCACTTACATGAGAAAAATAAACTTAAAAGAAAGTTTACAGTGCATTATCAGTCGTCGATTGCGGGTACATTTAAAAACTTATAGAAGTGAGTATCTTCGCTGCGTAATGTTATTTTTACCCTTATTGGTTCTTACATAAGGCAATACGATATGATTGTCTCGTCGAGTTGTGTATGTGTTTGTTTGTTTCTTTGTTGGGAACGTGAGTTGTGTGTGTATTAGTTTGAGTTTTATTTTGTATACGAGAATAGGTACATGTATGATATGTGTAAAATTGTAACAAATCTGCTGCAATTAACTTTAGGTTAATAATTTAGGCGTAGGAATGCACCACGCCACACTATACGCGATTCAACACGTCTGATTCGACTTGAAATGAACTTAATATCCAGTTGCCCTAGACCAAACACAAAATTTAATATTATGTCGTCATAGACCAAATAACACAGATTCAGTTACTAAATAGACGCACAACAGTGCATGGATTGATACATCTACATAATATATTCCTCCTATAACATTACTCGTGTCTTGAAACTCAAAACGTTAACATCTTTGTCTCGCACATCTCGCGAAAGAAACATGATCTGTCCCGTCCGACCAGCTTTAGGCGAGAACACTGCACAATATGATCATGACTAATAATAACTCCCTACACCGATTTTGGTGATGGTGGTCGGTATCATTGAAACCGGGCCAGTTACGCAGGAGTAATTTTATAGCACTCAAGTGAGTGCGCAGTACATGAGAGCACTCTTTCTTTACTCTCGTAACCCATTACGACGGACGACCGACACGACTGGCAAGAGATCAGGCGCAGGACCAACCTTTTACATGCCCATCCGACGCATGGATCGTCTTTCTTGTCAGAAAATCAGGTTATGAGCCTGCTTTGTCCCAACCAAACTTGGAAACAACATTTAATATTTTAAATCATGACTAATGCCACACCCAAAGTAGGTGTTGATACTACCACTTGATAGTCTCTCGCGTATGCTACGATCAAACGGCGTACTGTGCGTTACCCTTCTGTATCTAAACTGCAATGGATTATATACCCCTTTAGTTTTAAATAAAATAGGAAACAGCAAAGTTATTTTATGAGAGACGGGTAACTAACAGTTGCATCTCGTAATTACTAGTATCGGTTATTGTTCGCGCCTTTAGCGCGCGTTTCGCCACTCCGTGTACCTCCGCGGTACTCGAGGGGCGTGCGGGGGCCCAACTGCAACGGTGCCGACCGGCATGCGGTCGACGGCAGCCACTAGCCACTACACATACATACTCCTCGGCAGCTGAACGAGTACACTAATATTTGTAACGCAAGAATAAACGTCTAATTACAGTCCGCTTTTCATTGATGAATCCCATAGGAGCAAAACTTTGCGTCCTCAACAATTATGCTCAATTTTATAATTGCAATAATCAAATATTGCAAATACGATTTTTAAATTCAAAGAAACACGCAACATCATTTGCGTATGTAAATTTTAAGTAAGTAGTCATAACGTTACACTAAATTCCCGCAAAATGGAATCTCCGTAAACAAAACTTAAAATTTCCGTTTTTAGATAGACATGTATCCCATTTATAAATATTCCTTGTTCCCGCACCCAGTTCACTCAAAAATAGACATGAGTGTAAACTAGGAACAAAACGTGAAATATAATAATCATGGTTCGATCTTACCTTACTTTACACCTTACTGTTCAAAGCACCGATGAGGTGACCCGTAAAGTCGTAAGAACTCGCCGATGAGGCACAGGGTAGCTCACACACTCGGTAGCACGCACACTCAGAGTAGCTACTTTTACCACTGACCTGGTGGTCTTTAGGAACTCATAAACTCCCTTTTCTTTGTGACTTCTTTTATTCCTTTTGGCCATATTTATTTTTCAGAACGTGATAGGCTGGAGCCGATCGCACTTCTGATAATAGCAAAAAGTGTAAAACTTTATAAAAATAATTAATAATAGTCACAACTCGTGACAACAATTTTATTAAACTCGAAACTAAATATGGCTAAAAGTTATGAAATTAGAAACTTTACGATTTATAACAAATTAGACGCTATTGCGTCTAATTATCACTTCACAAAACACTTCACAATTATCACTTTAAAATTAATACGATTCACTGGTTAGGTCCTCTCGCTTAGACCGTTCGATATTGACTGTCTAGAAATCGCCTGTGTTGAAATCGAAGAGACCTCCCTCCTCTATGATTCGAGAGTGGGGAAACTTGTCGTGCCTCGCTCAGATACTAGTTGTTTATGCATTGCAGGTGTTGTTATTCAGGATGATAATGACTGCACCTGTTGTTTACATTTAGCACATCTGCAGTTATAAATTAAATTTACACAATGAAAATTAAGTTCAATCTGCATGATTAAAAGTGGATACAGCTAAAAACTCTTAAATATTGAGATCGATTATAAATTAAACCTAATAATACATTATAATATCTATACATCTATACAGTTAAATACAATTTAAGTGTCTGTTTGTAACTTCAAATTAACAGCTTTTTACATAATGAATCTGAAAGTATATTCGGTACTTACAATAAAATACATTTTTTTTTTAATTTTTGTCTGTCCGTCTGTCTGTCTGTCAGTCGGTCTGTCTGTCTGTTTGTTCCGACTAATCTCTGAAACGGCTGGACCGATTTTCACGGGACTTTTACTAGCAGATAGCTGATGTTATAGGGTCTAACATAGGCTACTTTTATTTTAAGGTTCCGTTTAAAAAAATAGGATTCCGCTTTCGTTAGTCATAAATAAAGTCGCGGGTAAATTTCAGCGATATCCCAAAGTATTGTTCCACGCGGACGAAGTCGCGGGCAAAAGCTAGTATAATAATAATTTAATACTTTATGTTTGTTCTAAACTATTAGAGGTAGAAATTTGTAACTTTCCATGTTGTTGGGTCATGCAAAAAATTCTTTAGAAAAACATGCCCTGAAAAGTTCTTGATTATATTGTTAGATGCTACATTATTTAAGCTTAATTGTTACTTAAATCAACAATAAATAGTTGTGTAGTGAATAAAAGCGTACATAACTTGCCTATTTAGTGTTGTGGTTGCGTCACTGACAAGGGAAAAAACACGAATAAATTAAATTAATTTATTTGGTTTGTAACGTAATTAATAGTAATTACAGAGAGTTTTTAAACATATTATATATCTACTTATTAAATATTTATATTTGTACTTACATTGTAATAATTATGTACTTACGTTGTTTTTACATTATTTTAAATAATAAGATGTATCAAGTCGTAAATTTTGGGACATTGTATATTAAATATGAAACATAATTATGCATTAAAATTTTATAATATTTTATATTAGACGTTTTTTTAATATTTTATAAAAGTTATATAAAAATGTTAATGGCTAATTTTAGATTAGGATGAAGCGTAATTTGTTTTTGGATCCAGGCGTTCTGGGACTTCTGGGCAAGTAAGTAGAGATGAGAGAGAGATAATTTCGACGGCGAAGTTCGAAAACTTAATTTATGGGATTTGACATAAGGCATCGCAAGTGACATGTCACTTAACGATGACTTATGTCAAATCCCATACATTTTTGATTTCGAAGTTCGCCGTCGAAACTATCCAATGCATCTTGACTAGAGGGGCCTCTAGTCAAGATGCATTGGGTAGGATAGTATATATGGATAGCTCTGGCACAATCCGCCACGATAAGAAAGTTACCACCACAGTCCTTGGATTGGTGGCATATATGTACATATAATAGTTGACTACGTACGTTTTCGTAACGTTAATTTGTATGGGTGCTGTCATAATTTTCGTACAATACTCTTTCTATAACGTTACGAATACGCACTTGTCATTTGCGGATTGTACATAAGTCCTATCCTATCCAAATTCCACTGCACACCAGTGGCGAGGGGTTCCTATAACTCCATTCCTATCGGCTTCCCTTGTCACTTACCTTTGGCAAACCTTCATAGAAATCCCTACCTATTATACAGGCTCCGGCTTCCCTATGAAGGAGAAGCAGCCTTCGCCACTGCTGCACACTATCCATACTTTTACATCAATCATCATCGACTCCTTATTTTACGATATAACTAGATGTTGCCCGCGATTCGTGCGCGCAAAACTTAATTTCGCAGAAACCGTACATTTTTCCGCGATAAAAAGTAGCCTTTGTCCTTCCCCGTGCCAAATCTGTGCCAAATTTCATCAAAATCAGTCCAGTAGTTTCGGAGCCTATTCAATGAAAACAAACAAATATTTCCTCTTTATTATATTAGTAATAGATAGGTATAGACATTTACCCGTAAAATTGAAAATACCGTAAGATTGTAATATAACTAGTGAGATTAAAATCAAACATTGTGAACCGAACTTAAAATAGACGTCCCTTTGACGGCGCACAATCTTGACACTATTTTGACCACATAGGTACATCTATTGAGATAGATCTAGATAACGCAAGTCTCCTCGTCTGTATAGAAACCAAGCGTGCCATTATTTTTCTACATAATATTGTGATTTGTGACGTCACCAGAGCCATTTAGTGATGGTTAACTCCCCGTCCCCGAGTAAACGATTCAAAGGACGCCACGCGTCGCCCGACGCGTTTTTTAGTTTTCGTTTGACGTTTGGTACCGAGAATATTCGATAGGAAATGGCGCTGAAGTAAGTAATTTTTACTCCTCTTTTATACGTGAAATACATACACTTGCGTAGTCAATAGATGTCTGTGATTTTGACACTATTGCCGTGTACGCGATAGGAGAATTGTGTGCACACGTCGTATGCTTGTAGTAGTGCAATCTAATCGACAGTTTTCTATGTACATATGTTTTTCTGGTCATATTTTTCTTTAATCTGTGCTTATATTTCATACATATTAGTGACGTCACTGTTAGGTAGGGCTTTTGTGTGGAGCGTTTTCAGGAGACTTGCGAGATTTTATAAACAAATCGCTGTACTTAAGAAAATATTGATTTTAAGTATACGTACTGTTTATTTTGAGAAGTTACTCTTATTTAAGAGTTCTATTACCTCCATTATTCGAAATCTTAAAATTGTTAAATTTAAACTGAAAACTGAGTCTCGTTAAAAACTAGAAGTCCTCGAAGCTGTCTGTCTGTAGAACTGTCAAAAGAAGAAAGATGTTGCTGAACAGTTTGGCCTGCCATGCAATTCTTGGCAAAAATGCCAAGAATGGATCTCAATCTCTTTATGTCCAATCAAAATGCACCTAAGTCGAAATTCTCTGTAAGTCGAAAACTTTTTATTCAATGTGGAGTCTCCCTTGATGTTCGCCTTGTAGAGGTCCTACTTATTTGAGTTCGTCTATTCTCTATCCTATTCATAACAATATTACCATGCAAAATATTATTTTAATACATTTTAAATATATTTTTGAAGTTCAATAATTTGGGCGCGGGTGTCGGGCGGCCGCGGTCCGTGCGTGGGCGGCGACACGGCTCGGCCATTTGCTGCTCCGGTTTGTTATAATTCATTTACCGTGTTGTGTTTCCACCATTCGAAATTATTTTATTTCATATTATACATGTTGCCCGTGACTTCGCGCAAATGAATAAGCTGGCACTGTACATTTTGCCGCGATAAAAATTTGCTTATGTCGCCGGCTTCCCGTGGTCTACTCCATATTTTTCAAATCCTTTCATCAAAATCGGTCCAGTAGTTTTGGAGTCTATTAATGCAAATTAACAAACAATAATTATTTATTTTAGACAATAATTGGTAATTTTTTTTTCTTTTTCATTTAGACAATAACTTATATATTATATACCTATAGTTTAGACTTTAGATAACAATTGAGTTAGTTATATTAAATAGTTTTTAAATCAGTATTTCTTTAATATTGTAATGTGTTCCTTAGTTAAATAAATCATTTCACAAACATTTTAATATTAGTGCAAAGTTTAGACCGTATACAATAAATCTATAATTCTATACTAATATAATAAAGAGGAAAATTTGGCACAGATGTAGAGTAGGCCACGGGGAAAGACATAGACTACTTTTTATCGCGGCAAAATGTACGGTTTCTGGGAATTAACTTTTGCGCGCACGAAGTTGCGGGCAACATCTAGTCTACACTAATATTATAAAGAGGAAAACTTTGTATGTTTGTTTGTTTGTAATGAATAGGCTCAAAAAGTACTGGACCGATTTCAAAAAATCTTTCACCATTCGAAAGCTACATTATCCACGAGTAACATTGACTAAATTTTATTTTGGAAAAAATAGGGTTCCGTAAGATATTTGGGTTTTTCGGACACAAGGTGTAAAAAGTCAACCAGAAAAGTTACTTATTTTGCGTACGCTGCCTAAACTATAAAAGATAGAACCATAAAATATTCTAATTAATTGTAGATCTTATAAATATCTACAAAAAAGTCCGCGACACATATCTATGTCGAGTGAGGCACAACAACCATTTTAATATTTAGAAATCTTGAATTTTTTTGGACTACATTTAAACGCGTTTATTTTACTCATGTTATTAATCCTTATCAAAATAAATTATTTTATCACTAAAAACAGTTTATGTAGATAGTATTTGGTCTTTGAATGATTAAAATTGGACGTTTGGTTTTGAAGTTATGGCGAAAATAAATATTACGATTTCTGCTGCATGGCCCGTTGCGAAGTGGGCGTAATCAAGGCGGGGGTGCGCGTGCGGGAGGGAAGTTTAGTTATTTTATATATAGTAATATCCTAAAATATAATACATTATAATATCTATACATCTATCTATACATCTATACAGTTAAATAAAATTTAAGTGTCTGTTTGTAACTTCAAATTAACAGCTTTTTACATAATGAATCTGAAAATATATTCGGTACTTACAATAAAATACTATTTTTTTTAATTTTTGTCTGTCCGTCTGTCTATCTGTCTGTCGGTCTGTCTGTCTGTTTGTTCCGGCTAATCTCTGAAACGGCTGGACCGATTTTCACGGGACTTTCACTAGCATATAGCTGATGTTATAAGGTCTAACATAGGCTACTTTTATTTTAGGGTTCCGTTTATAAAATAGGATTCCGCTTTCATTAGTTCTACGCAAACGAAGTTGCGGGCATCAGCTAGTACACAATAAAATGTAAAATAGGGGATCGGACAACATCTGAAATATTTAGTTTCATTAATATATTCAGGAATATTGAGGCATTACTAGCTGGTAAATGTAAAAAATATATTATTTTATGTGTAGTTTACTAATTACAAACATTTTAAAAGTACAAAAAAAATATTTTTTTTGCGTAATTGGTAAACAAAACCTACATCATTAGTTTACTTATATCATATACAAAAACATTCATTATTATAAGTATGAACTTAAACGCACAAATATCGGAGATATTTACAAATATGTTCCTGCGGCCGTATATTTTATACCTACTTAATACACTTTAATCCAATAGTGACGTCATTGTATGGCGATTTTAGTATGGAGCGTTTTTACGAGACTCGCGAAATTTTGTATACAAATCGCTGTATCTTTGAAAATATTGACTTTTGATATACGGTTCCTTCTGAGAAGTTACTCATATTTAAGAGTCCTATTCATTTATGCAATAAAAAAAATCAGTCCGCTTGCCTATTCATATTCATACGGAATTCGGAAATGACTAATCCATTGATCTCTTTAAAATTCGAAATTGAAATAAAATATGTTACGTCACGCGTCATTCAAAACTCTACACATAAAAGAGTCTGTAAATTGCTATTAGTTTTCGGATTTTTCGTCACGTATTAAATATTCTAAAATAATAACTGAAAAGCTTGCAAAGCGCAAATGCTCTTATACGCAAAAAAATATGTAAATTTTACTTTTTTTATTTCTGTTATATTATTTGATAGACTTAAATGTATAATAAATTGTATATAATATTATGTACGTAATAAACAGGGATGTAAGGTGAAATTTCTGATCTGGATACGGTCATGTAATTATTTTTGATTTTCCGCTAGTTTTAAACAAACATCAACATTATAACAGGCAAAAATTTTAACTAAGTATTTCTCTACTCAATCTTTTAAGTTTGAAGTCGGTACCAGCAAATTTGAACGTGAGTTCTATAAAATACTGTAGGTTATTATTTGGGCTGGTATCGATATCAAAATTAAGAAGATTGAGTAGAGAAATAGTTAAATTTTTTTACTGAAGTTAAAAGGGGACTTATTTAGAAAATAAGTTTTATTTCATACTTTTTGTGTATTTTTAATTTTGAAGTCAGTTTAATTTTTTGTTTAAAAATAATATTAAAGAAATTTGCGTAGTAACATCTTTATCTACTAACTTATTAATTGTGAAAAGCGCGCCATTATCCTTTTAATTTTGCCGCTTTCTTTAAAAGTTACACTCTAGGTACAGTCGCGCCACTCTTGTTTGATGCTTTTTAAGTTTTTAGCGGACACTTAACTATCCCAGAGATTTTACTCCTTAACCCTATACTCCATGGTCGCGTACGGTGTAATGTAACGCTCGTGACTGTACCGGTTGCAAGTGCTCACCCACTGTTCACTAGGCTACTAATCGTTTGAACAATGACACAGATCTTCCGTTGACTGCGCAGGGATAACGAGCACAGATAAATATTATATTAATGAACAAAATGATACAAACCGCGTAAAAAGGCCCATTCATAAGGCGAATTAAAAGCGTATTAAAATGTCTAAAATGTCAAATTGCGAGGACGGATGGCTTATTAGCTAGATATATCGCCACCTCCACTCACACCGCTCCGTAATGATCGAATGAAAAATTTTAGGTTTACTTATAAATTGGATATTGATAATTCGGAAATAATCCTTTATTTCAAAAAAAACATTTTTATGGATTTAATCTGTTAATTCTAGACTCGTGTTTATATTTTTCAAACATTTTAAATAACATTTTAACAGCTGAACATTTATGTTAACATTTCCTACATTGAAATATAAACCTTAGTTCTTTAGTTAATTACTAAACAACTAAAGAACTTATTGCGCTAAAATTGTACTAATATACAAGTTTAGTGCAATAAGTTTAAGACGAAACGTGATGACACTATTTATTTCAGCGTGTAGAGGTAGACTCTGTCACTAGGCATTCAGTAAGTTTGTCTCGGTGTCAGATGAAAGCCTAAGGGCCTGGGTCACAATCTACTGATAAGTGTTATATAAATAAATTCGATCAATTCAATACGGTGTGATCGCGGTCCATCATACATCCCACTGCTGTCATGGAATAGATACCGCTGGCTCTGTCACTAATGACTTCCTGTTATTTTTTATACGCCAATTACCTCCCCTCGCGCCCCGTGCTGGACAGACCGCTGCAGACGTTTTGTGATCAATTTAGATTGCCATTGTTTCAAATTGGTGTATAACGACAATTTATTTCAAGTATCAAGATTAGTAGCGCGTGCTACTTGACACAAGTATTTTGTTTTTTTAAGTGACAAGACTAGTCTCGAGCGCTAACATAAAATGCCATACATATTATTTTCGGAAAGTTTGCTAACCGATTAAAGCAATAACTTTGTATTTCTAAGAAAATTATGCGAAGGTAGGAGGAGTATAAAAGGACATCTGAAATTTTACTATTTTTATAAAATAGCAACTACCCACGGCGACCAAATACGAAATTCCAGAAAAATTAAGAAATCTGAATTATAATGGCAAAGGTTGTATAGGTATAATGGGGAAGAAAGAGATGTCTAAAGTTAGTCAATCCATCCACATTCGACATTTCACTTTCATTGAAGCTTTCCGTACACAAAATAATGACAATTATATTGGATGTCACATATTTACATTGCAATCATAGATGTATAATTGCAATACAGTAATTCGTACGTCGTACTAGAAGAACCACCAAAATAACAAACCAAATTTGTACAAAAACCTATTTTGACTTTAGTATTACTTACATGTAGGTATATTCTTTCAAGTCTTTTACATTCAATCATAGATATATCATTCAATTGACAACATTTATATTCTTATCCTCATTCACCTATGACAAGAAAAAAAAAACAGGCCAAGTGCGAGTTGGACTCACGCACCGAGGGTACCGTACAAACCTGTAGGTATATAAGTAAAAGTTCACCCATTACGACAATCGAGTATTAGTAGGGAGCGGTAGTAAGTTTAAAATTATTAAAAATATTTTATTATGATGTTACTAAAAATTTACGGTTTTCCATAGATATATTATATTAAAAAGACTACGGTTTTCGCAATTTTTCCTTTAGCTGTGCTATAACACGTTGCTTCGTATCAAATTTCAAGATTCTGAGTTCACGGGATGCACCCTGTAGATTTTGATTCCCTTGCGAGTGTCGAAAATTTGCGGAAAGCGGCATAAACGCCTGTACCTATATATTTTGATTGCGTTGGCTTAGAAGTTTGATTTTTTCACAGCTCCAAGGGATAGTAGACCTGAGTATTTGATATAAATTCCAGCTTGATACTTCCACGCGTTCCTGAGAAAAAGGGTCTTAATATACAGACAGACAGACTGACAACAAAGTGATCCTATAAGGATTCCGATTTTTCCTTTCGAGTTACGGTACCCTAAAAACCCCTACATAATTAAAACTCAAAATTTAATGAATTATGCTTTACTGGGCGACCTCAAGTACCTAATACATAAGGAAATGAGTTATTTTGCGACTTAAAATGTGTAAGCAATAAAAAAGAAGTACAAATACAACAATATAATAACAATATTAGGTATTTTAGTTACGATTATTCGACTGAAATTTCCAAGAGTACCTATTATCCTCAATTTTGTTCCAAGCCTTATCGTATTAAATAAGCTGAAACATATTTAGGCATTAAGTACCTAATTAAATATTTAAGAAAAATATGATTACGTATTAAACTTTAAATAATTGCTTGTATAAAGCATAATTCGCGTATAATGCATGTCATGATTAACATTTTTAAAATATAATTTTAAAGTAAAATTCCGTATTTTAAAAATATTTTCCGAGTGCTTACGTCCCAAATATCTAGAATAACTCAGAAGTATTAATTTTCCATTTTTAATGACGAAGGCATTACGAACGTAGTTTATAAGGCACTTAAGCCGTCCCGTTAAGGCATCACAATACAATAGCTTGTTAAATCACAATTACAAATTTTCATTTTACATGCACGACCCACGATTTAAAAATGATTACATAATATTATATTTTCAAACAATGTACGTCTCATATAAATTAACAATAATTGCAATTATAAATTGAATTAACGCTTACTTTCACCAGGAATATAATGTTTATTAAATTTAATAGATACCGTTACGCATGCTACTTATTTGGAGGTATAATTTATGTAAAGAATAACAGCTAAGGACGACACCACAAGTCCTGTTTCATAACCTTACTAGCTGATGCCCGCGGCTCCGCCCGCGTCAGTACAGTAACCCACGGGAACCGTAGGTATATTGCTTGAGATAAAAAGTAGCCTATGTCCTTCCCCGTGGTCTACTTTATTGTGCCAAATTTCATGATAATCAGTTAAGTAGTTTTTAGGTGAAACTGTAAATAAACCCAAGGGAACCGTACATATACCCGCGATAAAAAGTAGCCTATGTCCTTTGTCAGGCTCTAGACTATCTGTGTACCAAATTTCATTTAAATCGGTTCAGTAGTTTTGGCGTGAAAGACAAAGACATAAACATACACACTTTCCCATTTATAATATTAGTATGGATAAGTTCCGGATAGTTTATTCGGAAGTTTTGTCGCTGCTTACTTTGTATCGAGCGACAGAGACCAAACATGCAAAGAGCTAATTATCTGACACTCGTCAGCAGGTTGAGAAACCGTGCCCTAAGAATAAAAGGTCTAGGGGTAAGTTGTATCTTAGAGCGTAGTAGAGCTCAACGGGGAAATCCATATTTTCCCCATATGCATAATAATAATAACTCCCCACACCGATTTCGGTGATGGTGGCCGGTTTCTTACGCAGGAGTAATTTTATAGTGCCCAAGTGTGTGCGCAGTACACAAGAGCACTCTCTCTCTTCCTTTACTCTCATAAGCCAGTGGGACGGATAACCGACACGACTGGCGAGAGATCAGCCTGCATTGTCCTAACCAAACTTGGAAACAACATATTTTTGTTGTTCCAATACGGGAATCGAACCCACGACCTCCGAGTCGAGAACCAATGCTCTAATTATTTTCACCATAATACAATGTATTATACGAGTAAATACGTATGTATTATGATTTATGACTTGTAAGTTGTACTAAATTTTAAATCGATGTAAGAACAAAAATGGCGTCATGCGCGGAGAATTAAAGGACACTTTTATGATTAGTCAAAGCTAGGGACGATTCATTATGGGCCATTACCGGTCGTGTTTATCGAATCACTCTCTACGGCAATAAAATAACGAACGAGCGAGATAAGCGGACACTGCTGTAATCTCCCAAACAAGGGACACTAATTCGATTGTGGTTTGAACTTTTTTTGGGGTTCACAAATTGAAGTAAAAAAACTACAAATTGCTTGCGGGCCATTCATTAGTTTGGCGGTCCGGTGTCGTTTTCGCTCAATTAGTTAAACGGAAATCGTGCTTGTCGCGCAGGCCTCGCCTTAATTAATTAAGTTGTCTCTGTTATTAATATTTATTATTTACATATCATAAATCAGAAATAACTTATAATTATGAGATAAATGAAAGTCTAGAGTCTAGACTAATCTTTCAATATTTCTTCATTTGAATTAACAGTATAATTAAATTTGAAATAGGAACTTCGTGTCGCGGCTGTCTTACTTTATTAATTGGTTATATTTGTTATTAAATACATATTTACATTGCAGAATTAAATAATATTTATGTGATGAAAGAAAGTGAAGTCAATTAATTTTATAAGAAATTTATTAATTTCAATTGACTCAACAATTTTATTGTAGGCTGTAAAGTTAATGTGACTATAAAGCACATAATAATTTATTAAAGTGATATTAATAGAGTACTAGCTATTACCCGTGGCTCCGTCCGCGTAAATACAGTATCCCACGGGAACAATGTACTTTTTCGGCATAAAAGTTAACCTATAAGTTAATTCAGTCGATATTAAACTTTTACCGTATCAAATTTCATCGAAATCCGTTAAGTAGTTTTTGCATGAAGACAATTCATACATCCACACAAACTTTCATATTCATAAATCATAATAGTAGTAGGATAATTGATTGATTGATATTCGGGTCCACAGTAAACATCTTTAATTTAGATCAGCTTATTGTACTGAAAATAACATAAATTGCATGCATTTTAAAATATTAGATATTGTTGTAGATTGCGATAAAAAATATTAAAAATATACAAAGATTTTTATAATAAGGATGACCATAGACATACCTACTTATGGGTCAAGACTATAGTATGATAAAGATAGATAAAGATAAAGACATATCGAATAAGTTTTTCAGGTAGGTGTAGTTATAGCAGTTCATACATATTACATAGTTTATACTGGGGTTTTGAAGATGGCAAGGTTATAAAATCAAAGATGATAAAGATTCTTTTATCGAAAATTAAAAATATGTCACAAATGGCAAAAAATTTCTTCCCATCTCTTCATCAGTTTTCAATACCTATTATTACCTTACATATCTAAAGTATATCCTATACTTCCTATATCATAATTAGTAATAATACATAATATTTAAAATTTATTTTTTTATAAACATGGAAATAATAAACACTGTAAAAGAATAAACAGCCAACGCAAAGTTTTTTTCTTAAAATTGCAAATAATGTGTTAACTACGAAACTGAACATCGACGCGGCACTTGGACGGTTTTTTATTGCCACAAAATCTTATCAATTGACTATATTAAATATATTTAATGCTAATAAAACTCGGAGCAATGTAATCAGATTTTATCGAGCAATTAACACTAACACATTAACGTTTTATGTAATTTGTGTATAATTCCCGATCATACAAAAACTCTCGGGCACTTTATCTGGGCTCCACAATAAGGTGATTTTAAATACATTTAGCTTATCGGCAGTATAGTTAAAAGCTGTATAATAGTGTTATCGGCGGGCCGGCACTAAATTGGGATGTCTGGCGAGTCGGCCTTATCAGTTTTGTCGTGTTCATCATGAGTTGTTAGGCTTAACCCCGCCATATACTCTCGCCGGGTGGCGTGTGCGACAATATCCCTAACATACTGCCTATACACGCCTGAATGAAACTTTTAATACACGATAAGAATAGACCGGAATATACGGCCAAATTAGGGTTTATTGCTTGATAAAATAAAGTTTTACGATCTACATTACGTCTTTTATTAAATAAATACTGGCCTGCAAAAGAAAGTAGGTACAACACTGTTAAAATTACAATATTTCTTCAAACTATTGAAGTTATAGATTTTAAATAAAAAACGGTTGAAAGTAGATTTCATTAAATTTCATTTCAACTAGTGCAAAGCTGAGAAAAATTTGAAAAGGTCGTTCATTTTAAATCTGTAACTTCTACAGTTTTGTAAAATTTTAGATTTTAAAAGTGTGGCACATTCTTTTGTTGGCCAGCGTATATTGTGTAAAAAAAAGTTTTCAATACTCCTGGGTTTTGGATTAAATATGGTGTTTAATATAATTATCTTAAATATATGTATAAAATTAAAGTTTTAAATATATTTCTGTTTTCTGGTAAGTCGTAATACAAGTTCTTTGAGGACTCGGTGTGAAAGCGTCCATAAATATTATATTAATAGATAAGGGAGGTAAACCTCGAAATAATTTACCTCTATGATGATATTTAAATTAAAAGTATTGCCTTATTAGTTTCTTAGTTAGAGTTATCAAAGGAAATTTTAAATATGTAATTTATTATTGTGTATCTCCCTTTTCAAGTGCGACATTTTCAGAATAAGTTTTTTTTATTTTCAGTAATGAACAAAAATGTCGTAAGTAAGGTTTTGAGATTTTCACGAAACGCGCCAGCCCTCGCCGGACGCCACGATTGATGACGTGCGTTTTTGATATTTTTTCGTGTTGTTTTTCTTCTTATTGTCCACGGTTCATTGATAAACGGACAGGTATACGTACTCAGACGGGCGCCAACATTCCTCGCCCCGACCTCACACTCACTCGAGGCGCTACAAAAACTGATACTTTTTTGTATTAGCACTTTTGGACGGTTTTTTATTTGGCCGTGTCGTGTTGTTTGTTTTGGTCATTAGAGCGGTCATAGGAAGTGAACCGATAAACCCATTGGCCCTAAACGTTTTATTGAGTTCGGTTGTCCGCTTTATTTATGATTTGTCTTTATTTTACGTACGGATCGTTACGATAAATTTTCATTAGCCTGACCCAAATTAGCACCTTAACTCTAATTATAAATATATTAACCGTTTTCGTAAGTTTATTAGTGTTTACGACAGAGATTACATTATCACAATTGAACATCTTGATTTTTAGTTCATTAATAGCGACCGGTTACGGCTTTATGATGGACTAGTTGTAAATATTTCGTCTTTGTGTTATAACATTTCACCGGTTCGGTAAAACGGTTATCTCCGCGTTATTTATTGCTTTCCGCTTTATAAATACCGAATAAAATGACCGAATCGATTCCAAATAAAAGATTTTATTGGGTGATATATTATTATGTATCATTTATAACGTTTAGTTTGAAAATATTATTTTTTATTGCTTATGTTTGTTAATGAGAATATTCTCTTCTCGATTCTAAGTAATCTGAGGTATTAAACACTCTTATCTGTGCTGTATAGGTGAAGTTAAGACGTGGATAAGTATCCATAAATTAATCAGTCTATTTATATTAATGTCTCCGTTTATTCGTTATTTAAAATTCTTTTCCTATGAAAGTCTTTGCTCAGATACTCTTCGAAGTCAATTATTGACGTAAATCGAAAATAATAATTTGAGGGATTTTAAAGTTACGGCTGATGACCACACTGACTGATCTCTATTAATAATGGTTCTCCCACGACCGGTGTCTTTGCGACAAAAGGGGCGTAACCCTAATAGTGCAATTTTGATTTATTTAGCGAGTCATTTCCGGTGCTAAAAGATTGTGGTTTCGGACTTTTGTTTTTACATCTTCGGCCTATTCTGTGAACATTAAAAAAATATCATTCATACTTTTTTATGACGGGAAGGCAATTTTCGACCTTTAAAGGCAAATTTAAAGGTTTTTGTGATTATAAACGTATGTTTTATGTAAAAACGGCACCAGCAAAACGATACAAACATAAGTCAGCCCGAAGATTTTTTAATGTATTTGTTATTTCATTATTATCTATTCATATAATACTACTTAGGTATATTATAATTTTTGTAAATGCGGGAGGCTCAAACGAAATAACAAAACAATGGTATGAATAGAAAATGACTAACTGACCCATGACGTTGTTTAATTACATTAACATTTAATTAACATCTACTTTTGTAATACATTGTGGACTTTATTATAGTCTAGTATTGTATAAGTATATTTTAGAAGAATACACAATTACTTATTTTAAATAATTAAGTATAATGTAGTATACCTTCTAAGATATTAGATGTCGCGGTCGGTTCAAAGCTCCCATCGCATCCCATATAGGTACTTAGCTTTGTTATACAGAGTGGTTCTTTTACAAAAACAGAGGATCAATTCTGCTAAATAAAACCCGCACAAATACAATTACAATCAAATCTCAATACGCTCAAACTGCCAAAACGGTATTCTCGTAAACGTCAAACCAACGTGAAACGCGCTCTGATTGGTCCAAACTTCACAAAATGAGTTTATATGATAACATGCCGCTCAACTTATAATAGGATCAAAGTAAAATGAAAGTCTCCTTAAAATACGAGAATCGAGATTCAGATATTCAAGAAGCGAATCAGAATTCGATTCTCGTTCTGAAAACATATAACATGTGGCTTTAAATTTTGACCAGATTCTTATCCTGTATAATTCTTGAATTCTATTCATAACATAAACAGCGTGCCGGTCGCGTGATCCTCAACGTCGGCGCGTTGTGCACAGTACGATAGTGTCCATGATGTACTTAGTTAGAGTTGTCAGGAAAAAAAAATTAGGCCTTTTCATCCGTTTTAATGGATGATTTATACAGTATTCTCTATACTGTAGAGAAATACTGTAGTGCCTGTGAGTTGTGACAGTTGATTCTTAAATGTCGTATGTTTGTCCAAGCACATACGGTATTCTGACAACTTAATCAGTCTAGTCCAGAGGAATGAGTGGTCAATACGTGTGGGGCCAACTATGTGCGGGTTTCCTCACGATGTTTTCCTTCACCGTTAGAGCGTCCGTATAATGTATGTAGGTACTTGAGATCTGAAAAAGTGTCATTCGTAGGTACACGCCTCAACCTGGGATTCTCTCGAGTGCGAACCAAACGGTCTACCCACTAGGCTACGGAGCTTTGTGGTCAGGAAATAATCATATTGTTATTTTTCTGTAAATAACGAAATTTTGGTTACACATACAGTCCTTCGGTAGGTACTTATGATATTTTTTTTATGAAATGAAACAGGAAACGAGCAGACGGATGACGGATCGCATTCGCAACACCAGAGGGGTTACACTAATTGTCTCTTGGTGTTGCGACTTGCAGACCCAGTCCTTAAAATCCTCAACCCCCTTGGGCCTCAGCTCCGGTAACCATGTATCATGTATGGATATATTGTAGCTTAATGTTGGGTTAAATAGAAATATTAATTTACTACAGGATACATTGTTATCCAAGTGATAATATATCCTATTCTATTTTAAAGATTAAGTAATATGAATACCCTAGTTATACCCAATTAACATGAAAAAAAGTACAAGAAGTTCTGTATATTATTACTATGTAAGTTTATTTAAAATTCTTTCAATAATTTTCCGCAGATTTAATAAATCTTTACTTTCTTGATTTCGACTTTAAAACATTAAGGTGGTACACATTTATTTTTTACCAATAAAAACGAAATATTTGTTAAGGCGATGTTTTTTGCATCTAGCTGACGATAAACCGGTAGGGTTTACATAGAAAGGGATCGATTCCTAACATTGACACCAGCGTGCCGTATTTGGGAGCAAACTGAATATTTTAATACTTCTAATGGATACGCAAATATTGTCAATATTAGCAATAAGCAGCCATGACTAAATGCTTAAGTAAACGGCTTGAGAAACAAAAACGCAATCTTATGGTAAGGGTTTCATAAAATTCCCATTAGTCGTTTTGTTAAAAAAATATTATTATTTGAAATAAAAACGCTGCAGTTCTGTGTCATTTAAAATAAGATATCAAAAAATCTTCTTTTTAGGTCACATCTGTTAAATATTCTTAAAAAATGAGTACCTACAGAAAAAATATGTTCTTTACTTACTGGCTATGTCTTCGAAACTGACCAACCTAAAATAAGAAAATATTTTACAAGCGTTACAGTTTATTAGAAATCGTGTTTTTATCTCGTCATTCGTGACCCTGTCGATTATGCCAGCGCCTATCACCGACGAAGTGTGTCAAATATTTAGAAACCGTCTCGATAATAGTTGTCATCGACGATCGGTAATTAATCGATTTTATTTAAGCCCCGACGGGCGAGTGTTTGATAAGTGTCAACTAATCGAGTGAATATTTTACCGATCGGATAATTTAGTCTTCGAGGTAAAACGTAATGAACGCAATTAATATGCTAATGCGATAGGAACGTCCGTAATGTTTACGATTTGTCTCCATCATTTTATGAATTGGTTTCCAATCAGAGTTTCTAAATGTATAATTTATTTAAATTAAACTTGGGGAATTCGCTGATCGTTTAATCTGTCATTCACTCGATATCACATAGGTACACCAATCGGTCATTCAAAAGCTAAATGATGAAAATTAGTTTTCGATTCCGGCAACGTAAATCACAATATTAACATTTGTAATTTAGGTACCTCGAGGTCACAATTATAGTGAAATCGACATAATGGACATTCTAACAAAGAAATTCAAAAAAGTAAATGAACATTGGAAAAATAAGAACAGTTACTCATAAGTAGAGTTACACTGAAACTTTTTGAGTGTGAATAAAGTTCAACTTTGAATCGCTATTTTAAAAGTGCAGCGCTGCGAACGTGTCGTCTCATGTCGGTATGAACTGACGGTAAGTTTTTTTTCCTTGAACATACTATTTGTATGATAATAATATGTCGTATAAATTGAGTACGGAAAAAATTATGAGTTACCTCTGTATGTTTTAGAGTAAATATGTATTTCAGCATTTTCTAAAATTTAGCCCCTTGGAGGGTAAAATAGGGGATGAAAGTTTGTATGAAACTTCTTATTCCTTGAACATAAATACATGAAATTTCGTTTGAATTGAGTGCGGAAGAATAATGAGTTACGTATTTCAGGGCTTTTTTTAATATTCAACCTCTAAGAGTGTAAAATACTGTATGAAAGTTTTAAGTAATTATAAAGGTAACGTTTAAAAACCAATTTCACGAGGGTGATTGGCGAAACCGCGGACAAATGCTAGTATTGTATACAAGCTAAATATTATTTGGCGCCGGTAGTTTATGTGAGTGTGTGATTTAAATTTAAATGAAGAACATTACTAAAATGAAACGTCTACGAACATCGTATTACGTATAATATAAATTAAGTAGTAGAGGATCGTAAAAACAGGTCTTCGCATACCTCCACGTCCGAATGATCCGAAATTCTCACAGAATCGAACATTTAATAATACGAACGATCATAATGCGAATCAAACGATTAATTTACCACATAAGCACGTCACGTACTAAGTAAATCATCGTGCCCGAAACGTCGGGATCGATTTTACGATCGGATCATTCGAATAAACCGAATGAAATCGATTCGAATTGTTCCTAAACACTACAATCAAGTGGTAACTTGCAGCTGATATGTGATCGGCGACCACTAAAATAATATGACACAGCCCGATCGGTCCATCCGTCCGCTAAGGGTAAGGCTAACTGACATTAAGTTTATTTTTATTATTCGTAACTAGCAGGCTTAGCATGCGCTTAGAAGAAACAACGAAGAATAGGAAATATGACAGATTGAAGAAACATTAATACCATTCGGAGCAAAATAGGTCTTATTATAAGGTAGCAAGGTCGATGTATCATCGTTATGAGAAATAACGTTTCTTTTCTTCCCGAGCATGAGCGCACAAAATGGCCTGTTTTGACAGCTAAAGTAGAAACGTTTTCTTAATTTAATGTCAAAAAGTCCCACAGTAATGTCAACCACTCCACATCATGGCGGACCTAGACAAAAAGTTTCTTTACGTTGAGTCATATACTTGAATATTTGTTCGTTTTTGACAGAAGATTTCCCGGCAACCATTTTAAAAATATGGCGGTTTAGAAATGTTGACTTCTATTGACGACCTTGTTATCATGGATTAAGAACTATTTTGCAATGAACTGTTTTGGATAGAATATTTCTACTTAAAATGTATTTCTATGGATCGCCATGCTAAGCCTGCTGTTTCATTTCATTTCTATCAAGTAAAAGTGTGTAGAGTCAATCAAGGACGCTACAAAGACATAATTATATTGTTTGCAGCGACATAAGAATAAATATAAAGCGATTATTTTAAAATATATTGTAGATTTAATTTTATTACAATAGACGCACATAAATTTTAATTAATACAGGCTATGTTACGTAAATATATGAAAATAAACTCGGCTACTTTTTAATTACGTACATTATAATAATTAATTAGGTAATTAAATAATTTAAACATTTTTAAACATGTAATAGCGGGTAACATCATATTATCATGGAATGGGAATGGCTATGGGCTGAATTTATTAAAGTCAGTACGTTTGGAAATAGCTTCTTCAATGCAACGTGGAGCTTCAATCATATTTATCAGAAAAAAAAAATGATCGCTTCAATATGACTTTAATACTACTCGTATATTCCAATGTTGGAGGAGACAGTTATGGGTATGCTTTCAAAACGAGGACATACGAC
Source organism: Glaucopsyche alexis (assembly GCA_905404095.1). Taxonomy (NCBI): domain Eukaryota; kingdom Metazoa; phylum Arthropoda; class Insecta; order Lepidoptera; family Lycaenidae; genus Glaucopsyche; species Glaucopsyche alexis. Next base: position 7,826,244 of record FR990050.1, read on the forward strand.
CATTGGTAACTTTATAGTGGTGAACGCTAAAGTCTACCCCATTCAGAGACCTTCTCCAATGAATTCTCAATTTGAGAGACAAATATGTTTCGACTCTCAATGACATTTTGCCGAGAGATGTTCGCGTGGCCGGTATATAAGGCATCACCCGTGCTGTCATCTGCATAGCAATGAATGCCATTGGTTTGTAACATATCATTGATATGCAGTATGAACAGGGTAGGTGATAGCACACTGCCTTGTGGGACACCAGCATCAACAGATAGTGTATCCGAGCATTCACCGTCGACTACGACCCTTATGCTTCTGTCTGCTAAGAAACTCGTAACCCACTTGCATAATTTCTCGGGGAGCCCATAGGAAGGAAGCTTCGAAAGAAGCGCTTTGTGCCAAACCCGATCAAAGGCTCTCGCTATGTCCAAACTTACAGCCAATGCCTCTCCCTTAGACTCGATTACCTGTGCCCAACGATGAGTTAGGTATGTCAGCAGATCACCAGCCGAACGACCCTTACGGAACCCGTACTGTTTGTCACTTAGCAACTGCTGAACGTCTAAGTATATAAGCACAGAGTAAAAATATATACTTATGTACAGAGAATCACCATAGAACGACCCACATTTTTTCAGAATTGTTACAGAAGATGGAAGTAAATTAAGCTCAGTCTAGCGTCAGTATCACAATTTCACAATTCTCTCACATTCATCTCATATGACATAAAAACTCAATCACGAAATATGAAAATTTACACGTCCCTTCGAGAAGGCCCAGGACACTGTTGCTGTGTATGTGATAGGAGATTTGTGCACACGTCGTATGCTTGTAGTAATGCAATCAATCGACAGTTTTCTATGTACATGTTTAACAGGTCCTAGCTTTCTGTAATCTGTGACCTAAGCGCGAAAAATTCGCAGCCAAGTAATCGTAACGTTATTGAATGAGAATTAGAGAAGTAGCAAACCGGATGTATTCGGTACTGACTACTGAGTAACGGGTGCGCCATCAGTACCGAATAACGAAACGTTACACACGAATAAATTTCACGAGTTATATGTATAAATTTCGCATTTTTCGAGTATGGGTAAAAAACGGAAAAGTGACAAAATGCGCCTTACGCAGCTTGGTATGTAATGTATTATCAATTATGTTTTCTACAAATTGCGAGTGTTGCGACACCACGAGTCACGACATCAAACTATACGCGTACGCAATACGATTAGATTCGTTGTTCTAACATAACATAGCATGTTATGAAGTATCAAAAGTAACAATTAACGTAACGATACTATAGTAACGAGTACTAATTGTAAAAATAGGTAACGAAATATATACGGGTACGCAATAAGACTAGAATGGTTGCTCTAACATAACATACCATGTTATGAGGTATCAGAAGTAACGAGTAACGTAACGATACTATAGTAACGAGTACTAATTGTAAAAGTAACGAATACATACGGGTACGCTTTTTTCGTTGCTTTTACACCTCTAATGAGAATGAAGAATGTTCACAAATTTTGTTTTTTAGCTCTCCGTAAACTCAGTTGAAAATAAAAAACATGAGTGAAAAAATAATTTCGATACGCCGTGTAGTTTCCGAGATATTTAATTCCAAAGTAAGTGCGCGACTCGAGATTCCACCAGGCCGGCGCTCGGGGCGATGACGTCACTGCACAGTATATCGCAATACTCGCTCAATAACACCGCGTCGCCCGTACCTTTAACTTACTATTAAAGTTAAAAATGTCTTATCTACATGCTAAAAATTATGTGTTTTAGGTAGGTTATGCGATTGCCCTTTTTAACCGACTTCCAAAAAAAGGATTCGGCTGTATATATAGACTATATTGTTTTATTTTTTTTTATGTTCAACGATTAGGTACTCCGCCGTCTGTGGACCGATTTTCAAAATTATTTTTTATGTATAGGGTATAATCCCAAATTGGTCCTTTTGACATCATACTCATAGTGGTGACCTTATGCAACACCTTCTGCTAGTATAGGTGTTGGTTGGTTCTGCTAGTATAGGGAACTCCACGAAATTTATATGTACACACTACACATATGGACCATATGGTGATTGAAACTTTTCTAAAGTTGTCCAAGCATATGTCACTAAAAAAATAATTTTGCTCCAAGGTAGGTATACCCTGGATCCAAAAGCACTGAACAGAACTCCTCAGTCTTTAAAGATACGCGTTTGGAAATTTCGGCATTGTTTAAAAACCTGCAAGCATATGCCACTATGTAACTTACAGTAATCTTCATCATCACCATCATCTTATTTACAATACCCAAAGAAAGCTAATGGCGCGTATTCAATATTATACATTCGATCGTTTATTTTAAACTATCTTATAATGTTTTAATAATTTTACAAATATCAATAGAAAGGGAAAAAATATTATTTTAAACAAAATTAAACCGACTTCCAAAGTAAAAATGCTCAATAAAGTATAGGAGTATTCTCACTATAAGTTTTAATAATTAAAACGGTTTCTATATCACAACAAGATCACAACATTTATTACCAAGAAAGCCAAAAGGAGTAAAAAAGTGACGTTGTCCTTTTTGTCATAATCTTTTTATTTTTATTTCTAGGAGCTGCCAGCCACATCACTCCCCTGCCGAGACCGGTTCACGGGCGATAGTAATTGGGAAAATGTACACGTCTACCGCTTCGTGTAGTTTTTTCAGGTGCTGTTGCGACTGGTTTTGCTGGAGCAGACGTTGCTGCTGGGGTAAGCATAATGTCTTTCATTTTGTAAGTGTCGTTACTAGGCAGGTAAGCTGGTTTAATTCTGTCTATAGAAACTGACATCTCCGTACCTTGCACTTGCAATTTAAAGGTTTTTTGGTTTCTGGCCAACACCTTGTACGGACCTGTGTAGGGTGATTGCAATGGACGTTTTTCTGGTCCTCGACGTAGGAAAACATAATCTGAAGACCATATGTCCTTCGGTATGTAAAATGTGCGGTTACTCGAGTGATTTGATGCTGGTGTTGGTGAAAGGTCAGTAAAATGTTTTCGAAGACGTTCCACGTAATTCGTCTGATCGAGTGCAAGAGCAGGCACTGGCGCGAAAAATTCTCCAGGCAACCTCAATGGTTCACCGTAGAGTAGCTCTGCTGATGAGGATTTGATATCTTCTTTCCAGGCTGCTCTCATTCCAAGTAGGACCCATGGCAATGACTCTAACCAATCTACCGTATTGTGGCAGACCAAGGCTGCTTTTAGCTGGCGGTGTAGCCGCTCCACCATTCCATTGCACTGTGGATGGTATGCTGTGGTGGGACGATGTTCCGCGCCTATGATTTCGGTCAGGCGTTTAAAAAGCTGTGATTGGAACTGCTGACCTCGGTCCGTCGTGATGATGGCGGGGCATCCGAATCGTGACACCCACCCGGAGACGAAAGCTCGTGCACATGTCTCAGCTGTGATGTCTGCTGTTGGATAGACCTCGGGCCAGCGTGTATAGCGGTCTATGGCAGTCAAGCAGTACCTGTAACCATTGGAATAAGGTAATGGTCCTATTAAATCGATATGAACTTGGGAAAAACGTTGGGAAGGTATTGGGAAAAAGGAAAAAGGAGAGGATGTGTGTCGGGTAACTTTGGATATCTGGCAATCTGTGCATTCTTTTGCCCATCGTCGGCAGTCTTTTTGCATTCCGGGCCATACAAATCTCTCGCCAACTAGTCTTGCAGATGCTGACGTTCCTGGGTGGCTGAGCTCATGCATCTTAGTAAAAATTTGTTTGCGCAATTTAGGTGTTATGTATGGCCTGTTTTTCCCGGTAGATGTGTCACAGTAGACATCATTGTGTTTTTTAAATTTTAAAGACGTAGAATTTCTGAGTAGATTTTGCAATTCAGGGTCTTGTTCCTGATCTCTTGCAAGATCTTCGTAGTTGAAAGCTTCACTAATGTCTTCTATCCTCGATAACGCGTCTGCTATTACATTGTCGCTTCCGGGTATATGTCTAAGGTCTGTGGAGTATTGAGCAATAAAATCCAGGTACCTAAATTGTCGCGGTGAACATTTGTCTCTTTTTGTAGAAAATGCAAAGGTAAGTGGTTTGTGGTCTGTATATACAGTGAATTGCCTTGCCTCTAACATATATCGAAAATGTTTGATTGCGTCATATATCGCAAGCAACTCTCTATCGTAAGGGCTGTACTTCTTTTGGCTAGGAGACAACTTTCGGGAGAAAAACGACAGTGGTTTCCACATGCTCCCTTCTTTTTGTTGCAGGACAGCTCCAATGGCCTGATCTGAAGCGTCTGTAAAGAGTGCCAATTCTGCATGTATGTCCGGGTGAGTTAGTAGCGTCGCTTCTGCGAGGCTTTGTTTGCATAACTCAAATGCTTCCAACATTTCCTTTGTCATTTTTATAGGGGATACACCTTTAATATTACCCGTTAAGGAATCGTTTAATAAACTTTGAAGTTTTGCGGCTTGTGGGATAAATCTTCGATAATAATTTATCATTCCTAGGAATCTTCTGAGTTGTTTAGCTGTGGTTGGCGGTTGTAAGTTTTTGATGACTTCTACTTTTTCATCCAATGGTTTTATTCCGTCAGCTGTTAAATGATATCCTAGGAATGATATCTCTGATACGCCAAACTTGCATTTTGATATGTTGATTAAAATTCCATATTTCGAAAGTCGCTCAAAAAGTTCTTCCAAGTGTTTTAAATGCTCCTCCTCCGTGCGCGAGTATATTAAAATGTCATCCAAGTAAGAGTATACATTGCTCATTCCTTGAAGTACTTCGTCTATGAATCTCTGAAAGGTCTGAGCTGCGTTTCTTAAGCCGAAAGTCATATAGGGAAATTCATATAGGCCGAAAGGTGTAGTTATGGCGGTTTTCGGTATATCTTCCTCGAAAACAGGTATCTGATTATAAGCTTTAACTAGATCAACTTTTGAAAATATTTTAGAGCCTGCGAGTTCATATGTAAAATCATTAATATGACGGATAGGGTAGCGGTCTGGTATCGTTCTCGCGTTTAAGGAACGGTAATCACCACACGGTCGCCACCCATCATCTTTTTTCTTTGCCAGATGTAGTGGCGATGACCATGCACTTTCAGATCTACGCGCAGTACCGTTTTGCATCATTTCATCAAACTCCTTTTTTGCAATCGCAAAGCGGTCTGGAGCCAATCGACGTGGGCGGGCGCTTACCGGTGGGCCGGGTGTGGTGCGTATGTGATGCTTCGTATTGTGCTTCGGTTCCACAGGTGTGCCGGAGGGCCTCGTGATAACGGGAAACCTCTTCAACAATTGATGGTATGGCGAGTCGCCTGACACGGCTTTGATGGTAAGTACTTCCGTTTCTTTAGCACAATGTGGTGAAGGTACTGAGAGAGTCGTGAGGTTATCCACGAGTCGGTGCTTGCGACAGTCGACTAATAAGTTGTAGTGGCTTAAAAAGTCGACGCCTACTATTGGTTTTGCCACGTCGATATTTTAGAGTTGTTTGCTGCATATAATTCCAACTCTGTTTTATTACGGTGTCCTCTAGTCGCTTTCTTAGGGAATACACATAAGTCCGAGCCGGTATCTATTAGGAACTCCAACTTGGTCTTCCTGTCGGTGACGAAGAGGCGGCCGTTGCATGAATGGCAGTCATTAGCCGCTTTTATTGACTGCCGTCGGCATTTCCCGAAAAGGAGCAGGGTCGGGTGCATTTATATGCTTTGTTGCCAAATTGATTATGGTAGTAGCACATACCATTGTTTCTCATCTGAGATCTCGACTGCGATCTCGATTTTCGTCTATCGAATCTGCGATGCGGCGGTCGTGACTGATGATTGCTAAGCGCTGCTATATGCTTTGTCAGCTGCTCAATTTGTCTCGCCATCGCTTCCATCATCGTCCATACCGGTTCGCTTGAATTCATGTTCGAGATTTGAGTTGCGTCCTTTTGTCTTTCGGTCGTGTGTTGCAGTTTTTGAAAATTTATATTTATATTGTAATTTATCACTGTTCCGATCACGTCGGGGTCACTAATTATAGGAGTATTCTCACTATAAGTTTTAATAATTAAAACGGTTTCTATATCACAACAAGATCACAACATTTATTACCAAGAAAGCCAAAAGGAGTAAAAAAGTGACGTTGTCCTTTTTGTCATAATCTTTTTATTTTTATTTCTAGGAGCTGCCAGCCACAAAAGCATGAAATAAAACTTATTTTTTCAAATAGTTGCCCTTTTAAATTTGGCTAAAATTTTAATTTATTTTTCTACTCAATCTTCATAATTTTGAAGTCGGTACCAGCCAACTTGAAAATGAGTTCTATTTTAATTTAAAATAGAACAAATTTATCATTTTTAAATATTGTTTTATTATGGTGTTGTTCAGGCTGGTACCGTTTCTAATTCAAATCCGTCATCCGTTGTACTTAGGTACTGCACATAAATTACAATATTATATACACTAATATTACACTACTAAATACTAATAGACACTTATTAAACTGAATATTACTTAATGTACGGAGAAACAATATAAAACACTGCAATAATAGCTGAGCGCAAGCATTATTTGTAGGTACTAAGTAACTCGGCCAGCACTGTGCCGTGACGTCACACTCTCCACGAGCGCCTGCTACGGGCCGCGAAATTTACGAGAATTTGAAATGTCTATAAATCCATTAATACTCGGTCTTTTTCAATGAAACAAAAACTAGTGTATTTGTATAGATACAAGCATTACTGGGAGAATCGTTTTAAGTAATTTTGTATACCTATTAACATTCTTCATTGTATGTCAATCATGACACCAACCATACAAATTTCACTGGATATCGTTACGAATACTTTGTTGTCAATTTTTCGTGCTTAGATACCCCACAGAAATATCAAGCAGTCATTGTTTTATAAATGCGTAAATATACAGTATTTGTTAAAATGACATAAGTATCATAAAGTACCCTATTTCTTTGCAGGATCAAAAACACAATTTTTATAGAATGAGATTGTAGAGCTTTTGCGTAAGTTACCCAGTGGCTAGTACTACTATTTACTACTGACCTGGGTCTCTGGTCAAGATGCATTCGATAATTTCGACGGTGAACTTCGAAAACAAATTGAATGGGATTTGACATAAAGCATTGCAAACGACATGTCTGATGTCACTTATCGATGACTTATGTCAAATCCCATACATTTTTGATTTCGAAGTTCGCCGTCGAAATTATCAAATACATCTTGACTAGAGGCCCTGGGGACCTAGCAGGAACATTTGACAGCGGCGTATACGTAGCGTCATACAATTTGTATGGGCGCTGTCATGGTTTTGACAGATTTTCATACAATCCTCATTCGATAACGTTACCTTACGTTTACGCCGCTGTCAAATACTCCTGCTAGGCCCCCTGTACTGCAGTGGCAAAAGCTGGTTCTCCTTCATAAGGAAGCCCTATCCTGAATAATTAGCCATTTTAATCTGAAGCTTTTCAAAAAATCCGCGTTACCGCTAGCGCTAGGGGGTACAAATATTTTGATTTAAAAAATGTAAAAAGGTACATAACTGTTGTGTGTCGTAATAATAATAATGTTTTTGACAAACTTATTCACATATAAATAGTTGTTTTGTACGTTCTATAAATTCAGACCAAATAAAAAAGTAAAGATAGAGTTGTGCGAACCACAGATCCTGTGGTCTGTGGTTTTAATTTATGTGAATAAGTTAGTCAAAATACATAAGGTATTATTATTACGCCACAAAATAGTTATGTACCTTTTTTACGTTTTTTTAATCAAAAATCAAAATATATTTTGTACCCCCTTAGCGCTAGCGGTAACGCGGATTTTTTGAAAAGCTTCAGACGAAAATGGCTAATAGGTAGGGATTAAGATGAGAGGTAAGTGAAGCCGATAGGAATCCTACTAATATTATAAATGTGAAAGTTTGTGAGGATGGATGGATGGATGGACGGATGTTTGTTACTCTTTCATTCAAAAACTACTAGACGGATTTCGATGAAATTTGGTATAGCAGTAGTTTAGGCTCTGGATTAAAACATAGGCTACTTTTTATCCCGAAAAAGTATAGTGTTCCCGAGGGATACTATATTTACGCGGGCGGAGTTGCGGCTAACAGCTAATGGAGTTATAGGAACCTCACGCTACTGCTGTCGTATTGGGTAAACGCTGTAAACTGTTTACATAGAAAACAGAGCTTGGACAAACAGTACCAAATCAACTTACTAAAGTATTGTATAAAAAACAACTAAAATTACAAAAAAAAAAAAAAACTAAATTATAAACAAAAGCCTTATACAAGTAGGTACAGTTCAGCACATAAAATATGTTTAATTTTATATAATAAACGTTACCATTAAACACTTTACAATCAGATATCAGACGACGACATTAATACGGACATTAGATGTCCGATTGTCCACCTGCCCTGTATTTGTGTGTATTGTGTTCAGCAGGTATTTACTGTACATTGAAATATGAGCAGGTGAGTGCTGGTATCAAATAAAGCCCTTTGTCATTTGATTTTGTTATTATACTAATATAAATAGTTTTGTTATAAAACAACAAAGAAGTATGTTACTTTTAACAAAAACTTATTTCAGCCTTTAGAATAAAAATTAGAGACAAAACTACACTACGTTACACATCTCATTACAATAATACACGTTTTGAAGTGTAAATAATTTCCTAAATAATATAATTAATTAAACAAAAGTAAATTTAGGTACAGTTGATAAAGATTGTGGATTGGTATCTTACAACATTGTCTGATTTAAAAAATATTTTTATTGTTAACAAAACATCTACATGATTCTAAAAAATCACTCTACTAAATAATTTTTTACTTTATATTTCCTGTATTTCATGTTTTCATTTTGACAGAATATTATATTTTTTTATGAGAGATTTTTGTAATTTAGTTACAAAATACAAGCAGATTCTCCTTGTATTTGAACCTGACTATTAGCGACTTATGCTAATTATTTATTCTAATTAATTTATAGGTAATCTTGAGTGTACTAGAATAATTAAGTAGATTAATTGTATTTACGACAGATCATTCTAATATTTAAATAATCTTAATTACAATGTTATCTTTAGTATCTTTGTAATCGAAATTTACAATCAACTTCCGTTGCCCACCTTTAGGTCAAAAAAGCGTTTGTAAATCGTTACAATACTAGTTTCTCGTTTAAAAATACACTTTTTTTTTCATATATATATCATCATCATATAATATGTTACAAAAGCAATTCCGTACTAAACATCTTGTGATTTTCATCAGTTGGATTTCAAACTTGCATATTATTAAAACTTTTAATACGAGTAGGTAGTACGTACAATCAAACAAAATAAGTGTTTTGTAAAAATATTTTCGCGCCAAAACTTTCGTTGGCGACTGTACCAGGGATCAACGGCGGTAAGTGGGCACTCGTGCTTTTCGAGCCTATAATTTGACAATATTTTGTGTCATTTGGCCTTTATTATACTTGTGGCATTACGTGTCCGGGCAACGCTAATACCGGAGCGATTAAGGGCGAAGTAACCATAGGGTCCCCTAATTCAATATTAAAAGCATCCTACGTGATCGGAGACTAATAATAGTCTAATTTAAGAAAATGTCCCTGAGAAAACGACGGAATGTCATCCTATTTATATGGTTTTTTTGATAAGTGAAATGAAACGGCTCTAAATGTAATTTAAAACACATGCTATCGTGTGACAGCTATACTTTAATATTTTTTACTCGAAATAGAGGTTTTGTGGATAACGTCCCTTTTTGTCTCTGTGTCATTTACTTATAGATCTAATTTATAGACAATAGTAAAGGTATACTTAATTTAACAGTCCTCTGAAACAATAAATTCATTTTGAAAAAATCATATAGAGGACATCATTAATTTATTTTGAAATGTACCACGTACTGCCTACTTTGTTTAATTAATATTGTTTAATAATAATTGTTTAATAAATACATAAATATAAATCCAATTTATATTTGAATGGTATTTACGTTTGATAATGCAGGGCCGCACTCTCGCGGGCAACCAGGGCGGGCGGCATGGCAGGGCGGCGGCGCGGGCGGGCGGCTAGGGTGGCCAACTCCCAGCCCATGCATACTAACGCGGAGTGTAATAAGTACCCTGATTCCATGTTTACCCGAGCCTGCCCCGACCCTGCGGAGTTAGCTGTGTTATAATCGCGCCTCTAATGTAATTTCATAGCTCCGTGTTTTCAATTTAAATGGTTATTACTTCTTGCTTATTGCCAATGAGCACTACAGATTATACATACCTACTAGCTTTTGCGGCTCTACCTGCATACAGTATGTACGGGAATACTGATTTTTTTGGGTTAAAATACTTAATTTTCAACCCAAAGCCTAAACTACTACCATACCAAATTCCATCTAAATCCGTTCAGTAGTTTTTGCGTGAAAGAGTCATAAACATCTATCCATCCATATGTAATATAACCTCACAAACTTTAACATTTTATAAAAGTAGAAGAATACTAAATACATTTTAGTAAACAATATATTATTGACAATCTTGAATAATAGATTATAAGTATTTACGCAATGTTTTCTATACCTATATTTACGAGTAGTACCTACCTGATTATTTAACTCCTAATGTTAAACAATCAGGTAAATAAATTAAAAAATCAATACCAATTTGCGTTAATATTAATCAATTATATTATGTATCATTTATAACTAGACATTGTGCCTATAGGGCATAATATAAAGTATTTTGTACTAACAATTTAAAAATATATTTTCGGAAGATAATAAAGTATATTAATAATAATTTATAACTATAACTGACAATTTTGATAATATGTATAATAATATTAATGCAATGTCTCTATTTAATTTATTTTACATAAACAATGTGGAATATTAATAAAGACTACGACTTCCTTTACAAAAGAGCTGTCCTGAGACAATAATATTTTATACTTAATAATAGGCTATTATTATATAAATAGCCATATTAGTTAAGAATTATTGTACTTCTGTAGCGTTACCAAGTGGTAACTGGACTTGAAATATTTGGTATTATAACTTCATTATGCTATACATTTCTATTGAAAATTAAAGACGTAGATATAAAACAATATTTCTGTTAAGGGTCCGTTATTAAACATGTACAATATAAGGCATAAAAACTGTTTTAAATAAATAATAATAATAAAAAATACTTTATTGGCAAATAACTTCTACATATCGTAATAAACCTGCCAAACTGCGTAGCAATTTGTCGGCAGATATTGCGCTCGTTCTATACTTCTAACATCTTAACATCTAAAAAATTAAAATTATTATTATAACACGCCGCTGCGACCGAAAGGTTCTAGAATGGAGACCACGAACTGGACGTCGAAGCGTAGAACGGTCTTCCATGTAGACAGACGACTTGAGAAGAATTGCAAGTAGTCGGTGGACAAAGACCGCGAGCGACTGATCGCACTGGAAATCTATGTGGGAAGCATAAGTCCTGCAGTGGACGTTACCAGGATGAAAAGAAATTTATAAGGAAAATTACTATTACATATCTACGGTTACTTCAGGTATCTATAATGAACAATGGATATGATATTATGAGGTCGCATCTTTAGACTTGAAGTATTTAAATTGTGTTGTAGAGTACCTTTTCTAATAATATTTTCTAGCACATACAAAAAGTTTGTTTGTTTACATAATATTGATGCGTTACACACATTTCTCTGGAAACTTATTTCCTTCGTGTCATGTACGTACTGCAAGTATATCCGCTTTCGCGACTCGTGGCGGTGATGATGGCCATTAGTCAGCTTTTGTTTACGTAATTCTGAGCTCACTTCTTCGAATAAAAATCTAGATTTCCTCATTCTATTATGAGCTTTGTTCTTGGTAGAAATACTTTTATTCGTGATGATTTTTAATTTGAAAGGTAAACCGCCTTAATAAGATAGATCTCTTTAATTAGTGACAAAGTTATTAAATCACTTTTTCGCCTAAAACTTGAAAATATTCACAGGTTTGACGTTTTCAGTATAAAGTACCTAACACTACTCTGTCGTAGGCGGTAGAGCACAAAATATAATGCCACTTTGTAAGGTATCACTCCACACCGTATTGTCTTCACTTCAAGACAAAATGTCCTTAAGTACTTGTTTCTTTGTGAATTTGTCCTGCACAAACACAATGGATTCTGCTCTTTCGTCACGCCGGCTAACTCAAGCTAGGTCACATTTAAAGTATGTGACGTCACAGAAGCTAGTACATCTTTAAATTAAGTCACTATGACCTACTCACGTGCCTGGTCGTTTTAGAAATTAAAGGACATAATTGACGCGCATCACAATATGTAAAGGACGCAGAGGGTAGTTGACTATGTGTAAAATATTTGGTTTAATTTATATATTCAGATATATTGAGGTATTATTACATGATAAAGGAAAAAATATTAATTTTATCTGTTAATTAGGTGCAATTCAAAGTTACAATAAACTTGGAATATTTATTTATATAATTTATTTATATAATTAGTATAAAAAACCTCCATTATACTTACATTAAATACAAAAATATTCGATATGGTTAGTATAAACACGCATAAATTTCGGAAATATTGAAAATAAATTCATACAACTTTACAAGGTTCGGCGACTTTTGTATAGAGCGTTTTCATGGCACTTGCGAATTCTGTATTACAAATAGCTGTAAAATAGTATTAAAAATAATATATATTTTAACACTATTTGCTACATATATTTATTATATATATATATATATATATATATATATATATATATATATATATATATATATATATATATATATATATATATATATATATATATATATATATATATATATATATATATATATATATATATGTAGCAAATAGTGTTAAAAATAATTGATTTATACTACAATGTTTCTTCTAAGAACTTACTCATATTTAAGAGTGCTACGATAATAATATAAATAAACACATTTATGCAAAAAATCAGTCAACTAGCCTATTGTATGAATGCTACGTGACTGTGAAGACTAAATTTTTATAAGAATAGTTTATGTCAATTAGGAATAATTATTTTTCCTAGGGTTTTCAGATTTTCACCTTATTCACCTGTTTGCACCTGCCTGCGTTCCAATTTTTTTCTGGGCGTGCTCTAGACGCCAACCCTTATTCTGCAGGTGGGTCCTTCTTACCACCTGTTTGTCTACATTCAATACGTTTTTAATTATTTTACAAATCTTGTCTCACATACTCAAGTGTTTAGTGCTATTTTACAAATCTTGTCTCACATACTCAAGTGTTTAGTGCTATTTACTCCTTTATGACTGAAAGTCAATTACTGTTATCATGATTTTTTGGCTAACAAATTCAAGAACTTATAATTATGTGTATTTCACAACCTTAAGTATCTTATTATACCACAACGTAGTACTTTTTTCAACATTGCTCGCTACAATAACTATAGTTTTGTATAAAAATTAAAAACTAAAACCCGTACGTAAATTTTATAGTCTATGTAATTATAATTGAACTTGGCTTGACACGCTACCGCATGTCTAGATTTATTATTATCCATACTAAATATAATAAAGAGGAAAAGTTTGTTTGTTTGCATCGAATAGGCCCCGAAACTACTAGACCGATTTTGATGAAATTTGGCGCAGATATAGAGTAGACCACGGGGAAGGGCATAGGCTACTTTTAATTGCGGGAAAATGAACGTTTCCCGCGAAATTTCTTTTAGCGCGCACGAGGTCGCGAGCAACATTCTTCTACATTTACAATTCAACAAAAGAATTCTAGTTACGAATATTTAGATAGCTAATTTATTAAAATCACATCAGTTGTTTAAGCGCTACGGTGGAATAAACAAACAAACATCATAGTCAATCATAGACTGCCAAAATCATTACCATTCCTTTTGGCTTCGCCTTAGTCAGGTAATCGGTAACCCACTCCGATTGAAGAGCCGATTCTACTGCACAAGCCACAAGTCTACTTCTCCCTCTCCTTTCATAACGGATTCCGAAACTCTACGGATTAAAAAGTCATAATGACGAACAAACAGACAAATATTGGTTGTACGATACAGGTTGGGTAATCTGAAGTCTTGGAGCGTGAAAATTTAATGGGTCCGATGTAATGTGCATACCTGTAGCCTCATGTAGCCGACCGCTCACGTAATTGCTACAGAATTCTATTAAACGGTTGATGTGGATTCTACACATTTTCACACTTTACTTTGCATCTTAATTTAAATTAAGAATATTCGTGAACGAAGTTCTGTGACGATCAGTTTATGGCTGCAACTTAAATGTGAAATATCACAGACGCCGAAGATACTATAGTATTTTATGTTAAGTAAAATAAAATATCGCTTGCCAAACTGTGTGTGTTAACTATCAAAGACGGCTAAGATAACGTATATTTTCACATTACGCACTCTAATATATCCATAATATGAATATTATCCAGGCATCTTAAGATAAAATTAATATTATAGTATCTTCGCCGTACTCTGTGACGCCCTTTTAATGATTTCATCGTCATCCTTGCTGGACTATAGGGTGATACGCTCTTGATTTAAGGTTAACAGTTTTTATTGAATTTAAAATATTGAAATCAAATATATTCTAAACAATTTTTATTGGGACTTTTCGCTGACTTTACCATCGGAGTCGGTATCATCAAATAATCAAATTTGAACGTGAGTTCTGTACAACATTGTAGGATATTGTTCGGACTGGTACCGATTTCAAAATTAAGAAGATTGAGTAGACCAATAGTTAAAATTTTAGCCGAATTTAAAAGAGGAATTATTTAGAAAATAAGTTTCATTTCATACTTCTTTGTGTATTTTTACTTTGGAAGTCGGTTTATGTTTTCATACGATAAGAGCATGTAGAATTAAAGTAAAAACACTGAGCTTTTTCATTGTCTACATAAAATAAACATTTTATTTTCACTCTCCGTACTATCGTACTAATATTGTAGGTTATCTAATGCTTGCTTATTGCTAACCTGTCTCTTTTGCCAGGAAATATTATGAGACCTAACTCTTTAGTAGCGTTTACGTAAAGTCTTTCTCTCGAAATACTAATAAAAATTTGAACAAAAACATAACTAATTACATCTATAAACTAGTATTTATTGAACAATTCTCTATCGTTTTTGTTGTTTACTAGAAACTTAGCTATTACACTTTATAATCAATTTATGTTTTTATATAATTACAACTAACGTGTCTATTGTTTATTTTATTCATTGAATATTTTTCTACTTGAACAATGTTATATTGCATTTGCCATTTTAGGTAGCCGCCAGCAAGAAACTATCGAAGGAGAAAATATGTTATTTTTAATTTTATTTACTAGGGTTTAGTTTAAATTGTATCTGAATAAAGATCTGAAATTATGTATAAACTAGCTGTGGCTCCGCCCGCATAAATTTAGTTTAAAGTTATTAGGAAAAACCCGAATCTAAGGGTGAATTTACACCGAAACGAAACGATACGCGACATGGTGCTGCATTTTTATTAGGATAGTTATTCAAAATTGCGCGACAGGTGCTGCATTTTTAAGATAGTTATTCAAATTTGAACTTTATTCATTGCACAAGAAGATACACGTTTCATTGTAAGAGTTCGAATGTCAGGGGGGCAATTCTCCTGAATAAAACCTGCATTAATACAATTGCAATCAAGTCCCGATACGCTTACACTCTCAAACGATGATTTTATGAACGTTAAACCAACGTGAAACGCGCTCTGATTGGTCGAAACGTCATAAAATCCGTTCATGGTAACATGTCGCTACACTTTCAATCCAAACAAAGTAAAATTAAGTCTACTTTAAATACGAGAATAGAGGTTCTGGTTGCACCGCGATGTACAGACTACAGAGCATGTGCAGTGTATGACTGATGTCATGTGAAACGTGTATCTGTTTGTGTAGTGAATAAAGTTTAATTTTTAATAGCTATTTTAAATATACAGCACCGCGTAGCGTCGCGTATCGTCTTGGTGTGAACTGACCCTACTAACACAAGCTCTACGTATCATGAAAACCAGAACTTTCCTGTGAGTTTCCTTGACGAAAGTAAGCAAGTTTTCACTAAGTAATACTTTTACATCACAATTAAATATTGATACTATACACATATTTAAGATTTTTGAAGTGAGTAAAACTACTAAGTATATAAATCGAGGCGCACGAGCGTTTACAACAGTATTTGTAAACGCTCGTGCACCTAGATTTAATTAGTAGTTTTAAAAATTCATATAAAATTCGTCAAACTAATTTAGTTAAAAATTTAAATAGCATATTAAAGATAAAAGGTTCTTCTCATAGATTATGTAAGTAAGAAACAAAAGGAGCAAGTAAAATACATAAATATCATAATTTTAAATAACTATAATTCCTGATAATTTCGCATTCTTTAAATTTTATTTTTATGAGATAGAAACGTATATAAAAATAATCTGACAAATAGATAATCTAGAAGAGGATCCAACAAGTTTGTAAAGATTTTTTGTTTTTAAAAAATGTAAGCGGGTTTATATGTTTTGAAATTGCCCCTGAACCTAAAGTTGTAAAAACTTCTGGTTAGTTTTGTCAGTTTTATTCAAAAGTTTGAAATTATTTTAAAATAAATGATAAGTGAAAAATTAGAGTACAATATTTTCTAGTGTTTTTTACATGTAAAAATCAGAATAACCAGTTTTTGTTGGACGCATTTGAAAAGTAGCGTTTTTCGTGAAATCTGAGTCTCGCGCCGATCAATGCTCTTAATGTTTAAGTTTTCACTTCTGCCGGCTCCCCGAGTGCAACCCGTTGTTTTTATTGTATTATACACATATTTAATACACATCCGTGACCCTGGAACATACAATATTTATATACTCCGGCTTGAGCACTGACGCGCTCAAACACTGAGCCACAAAAAAATGTTATGAGAATAATTTGTAAGCATTGCTGAAGTTATGCATAATGGGTATGCATATTTTGTGCATAAAATGAAGTTATTCAAGTATTTCGCTACACGTTGCTGCTAATGTGATGAATTAATCAACAAATCTCTTTGCAATGTATGTACATTGCGCATATTAGTGAAGCGACCAACCATACTAATTACCTCTGATCATAATCCGTATTTTAAAAGAGATTAGACATTGAAGAAACATGAGACAAGTCAAAAATATTTTTAAAAACAAACTGACAACGTTTGCGTGTTTCTGTGACAGATCTCTACGTAAGTTGATAAGAGAGTCTTATTATTGGGGTAATTCAAGTCTACACATCATAATATATAGGTACATTATACACATTACACACATACATACGACCTCTGTGGCTCATTGGTTAGTGCGTTGGCTCTAACGCTCGGGTTTCTCGGGTTCGAATCCCGCCGAGGGAACAAAAAGTTTTTTGTGTTCCTGGGTATGTACTTATTTAATATGTGTATAACATAAATAATGAAAATCTTGAATGTAATTAAAGTATAAAAGTATTGAATATACTTCCCGTTGTCAGGTACCTGTAACACAAGTTCTTCGGATACTTAGCACGGGACTGACGTGGTGTGAAACCGTCCATAGATAAGAGTTCGAAGCGGGATACGAACCCGCGACTTTCGGCTTGAGTGCCGACGCACCATCCGAGCCATAGAGCACGTGGAATCTTATAATAGTTTAGATATACTTTGATCTAATAATTATTATTTATGTAATTTTTACTAACAAGCCAGTAATCTTGCTCGATAATACCGTATCTTGTGTAGCAACACTAGCAACTAGCAACACACAGCAACTGATGTTACTAATACAACAAATCAGATTTGATCCCAGACACGCAAACTCATGCGCAACAATTATGAGCACTTAAATACTTTAGTTTTTACTGCACATCATTGTTCTTGCTACATTTTAATTCTGAAGTATTACCTCAAGCACTAAACAAATGAGTATTTACTTACTGGAAATTAGTCTCTATGAAGTAATAAATACTAGTTCTTTGTTTTTAGAGAAAAACTTATAAATCTCTATAGGGATGGAAATGCAGTACCTTATAGGAAACTTATAGCGGAAAAGGTCCCAAAAATATTTGAGGTAGCAATAACATCCTGCACACGAAAAGTTCGGACCGCGGTTCGGACTGCGTTCCAAACTGCGGAAGGCTATGAACCTCAATTCTCGTATTAGATTTTAATTTCACTTTGATTGTATTGTAAGTGAAGCAACATGTTATCATAAACTGATTTTGTGAAGTTTCGACCAATCAGAACGCGTTTCTCGCTGGCTTAACGTTTACGAGAATACCGTTTGACTGTTTTAGCGTATCGGGGCTTGATTGTAATTTGTATCAATGCAGGTTTTATTTAGCAGAATTCGCGTCTTAAATAATACGTCAAAATATCTACGTCATAGCATCTGGGGGCACGGTAGTGCCTCCATGCCAAGAGGTCAAGCGAAGCGCAAGGGCACTACCAAACCACCTTTTCTCGAAGCGTTTCGTCGATTTTTTGAACCCTCATAACTTGTGTTTGGATTGTACCAGATAAATGAAACTTTCAGGATTTTTTCCCATTAGCGGTCTCATTAAACATGTAAAGTTTCGATTACCTACGTCTTATACTTTAGATTTTATTGATATCTAAAAACCCCTGATTCCGTCACTGACTCACTGATGATCAACAAAATTATATCGTACTTCCGGATGTTCTCGAAAGCTGAAATTTGTTACGTGAGATTGTATTAGTACACAACCAACATAAAAATTCTCAAAATTGGAACTTTCATCTTCCAACCCCTTAAACAAGGGAGTTATTAAAGTTAATTATCTGTGAAAGCGCCATCTATCGCGTTATTATGAACTAAGTATATACCTTACAAAAAGAAGTGAAATCCCACCAAAATATTTTCATGTAAAAAAGTTATGCCAAGACGATACCATATGACTAGTACTGTCAAAAAGTTATGAAATCTCATGTAAAACCAAGCTTCTTACCCTACACGCCTTAACTCTGCTAGCGTAACTTCACAAACTCTACACCTTAGTCATTTTATGTGGCTTGGTCATTTCGGTATTATAAGAGAGTATAATAGAAAAACAGTCGATTATAAATTTTTCTCCTTACGGCCAAGTGAATGTAGCGAAATGGCCGGGCCACATAAAATGACTAAGGTGTAGAGTTTGTGAAGTTACGCTAGCAGAGTTAAGGCGTGTAGGGTAAGAAGCTTGGTTTTACATGAGATTTCATAACTTTTTGACAGTGCTAGTCATATGGTATCGTCTTGGCATAACTTTTTTACATGAAAATGTTTTGGTGGGATATCTATTATTATCGACATGTAACATTACTCTGTCGGACCAGCGAATTTACAAGTTCGATTCGGAGCGCGAGTTCGAAGTAGGGAGTACCTAGGACTTACTGCTAACCGTTGAAAATTAGCACTTAAATACACGCTTATTATATCCAATTTTTTGCCATAAGCTAGTCGATTTTACCTTTAAAGTGGGGTAAACGATTACAGGCAACATCGGTAATCGGACGAGTTGCACAACGATCGAAACGGTTAGATCTGTACCCATGGTTACGTCATCATAATCATGCTGGAACAAAGAGTGTAATTAAATAAGTATTTGTTAAGCTACGAGTAAAAACGTTACTAAATTAATGTGCACCACTGGCTTCCTGATAAGAGCAATTATTGCAATTAAGATACGGTCCGCAAATACGTTTATTTGCAGTTTTTTGCTGATTCACCGAACTGGAGCGATTACACATTTTTAGGGTTTTTCGAATTTTTTGTTTGTTGATGTACAAATATATGTAGATAAAATAAATATTGTAACTAATTTTAATTAATCATATATTTTATTACCTAAATAATATTAGGTATGTTGACGCAAAAGTAAGTATAGGTAGATAGGTAGGTATACCAAATTTTATCGTCGGTGTGCCTATTGGAATTTTTTTAATCTACCTATCCTATAGATCTAAATGACATTAATAAATTACTTATTAATCGCCTATATATGAACGATGTAAAATAAATAAAAAATATTTTTTTAAGGTTTTTTTTTGTCGTCGCTACTTTTTATAACGGAATGGGGGAAAATTGGTGATTTCTGATGTGGGAATTTAATCTTTGTATTCTTTGATCAACTTTACAACCAACATTAACTGTTGTTTTTCATACTTACGAGTATAACATTTTTATTGTCAATCATATTCATTTGAATTCTTATAAGACCTCATAGAATCTGGGGCACGTTTAAAAAAAACACTAAAAAGTCGTTTTAAGTACTCAAATAGTAAGTTATTAATAAATAAGTATAATGGTTTGTTTGCCACAATTATCAAACTTTTTCGTAGACAACATTTAAAACTCTGAAAAAGTTGAAACTTAAAAAATAAACTACGAATTATGGTCTTATTTCTATCTTGTTAATGATCAATTGCTCATTGTTCAGTAATTTTTTGCTTTTTTAACGAAGTTTTAGATCGTATCTAAGTGGTCGTATCTAGAAAAAAACCATGTACCTACCTAACTTACCATTGGTCAAATTTATCGCTACAGTAATTATGTAAATATAAATTGGATTCCCAGAACTTCGCTCAACAATAAACACCGCTTTGATAAGTTGGATTATAATTAAAACAATTCCATGGAAATCGATAGCAAAAAGAGTATGAAATACCGGGAACGGAAGCAGCCGATAAACGCTCTAGTTCACTGTTTTATCACGGATAATAATTTTATTACATACGACTCTATATTATCATATTTGTACCATAAATTGCGAAGCCTCGAGACAATGGTCTGAATAAAGCCGTATCGGTTGACAGACGCTGGCGCTACTGACGCGAAATGGAGTGACGTGATTGGTCAAGACGCTGACGTGACAGCCGATCGACCAATCACTGTCTAGGATCTAAATAGTTTTCGAGTCCGTCGTTTAACTTGTTCCGGTGCAGTCTTTACAGTTTTTCATCGATCAGCGGCGGCAGCGAGCGTGAAATTACCATTGCAACAGTAACTCGCATTTTTATCGGGTCCAGGAATTGTATATATTCAATGGACTGTCCGTAAGTAAGTGTTCTGAAAATATACAACTATTAAAGACTTAGGCGAGCGTGAAATGAAAAATTCTTAATACCGAGCACGAAGGGAACGTCGAGAATTTTTTATTTGTTATAAACTCGGTAATGGTTATCTTGACCCGTCTTTTAATTGTTGGATTTTGTGAGTTTACACAATTATGACTCAGCAATTACGATTTTATGATAAATAGTAAATGGAAGTGCTTATGTTAATTGTTAACTAAACTTTATAGCATTGAACAAGATTATGCGAGAGATAACAACGCTCCGTTTCCTCCGCTGACGCTTGGCTGGACTTGGAGATTTATAGGGGCCTACCACCATTTATATCATACTAGCTTTTGCCCGCAGCTCTGCCCGCGTAAAAACTTTAGGTATCCCGCGGGAACACTGTACTTTTTTTGGGATAAAAAATATCCTATGTCCTTTTCTGGGACTCTAAGTACTTAAGTTTATACCAAATTTCATAAAAATCGGTTCAGCGGTTAAAGCGTGAAGAGGTAAGTGGTAGCACAGACAGACAGACTTTGGCGTTTTTAATATTAGTATAGAATTATAGACTGATTCAACTGGCGCCCAATTTAAATAAATTTAATGGCCATAAGCTATGTGAGGCAAATGCCTCACATAGCTTATGGCCATAGGGATTAGGGAGGCTTAATTAGTCTTATTTCTGGCTCTCTAAAAACTACATAACAACTACCTCCGTGGCTCAGTGGTTAGTGCGTTGACGCTAAAGCCGGAGGTCGCGGGTTCGAATCCCGCCAGGGAACAAAAAGTTTTCTATGTTCCTGGGTCATGGATGTGTATTAAATATGTGTATTATATAATAAAAATCTTAAATATATGTATAGTATACAGGTATTAAATATATTTCCGTTGTCTGGTAAGTACCTGTAACACAAGTTCTTCGGATACTTAGCACGGGGCCAGATTGACGTGGTGTGAAGCGTCCATACATATTATTATATTATTATTATTACTATAAAAATCATCAGTTTAAACCATTTGATTTTAAAGGCATAGACCAAGCTCTGCTCATATAGTAGGTAATTAGCGATAAAAACTTAAATGAGATTAACTGAAGTAACTTTTACTTATGTACATAAGTAACATTAAATATAGGTAATATGACAATATTCAAGGGTTTTGAAATATCTATACAACTGGAAACACCACCAACTGCCTCAGAACGTACGTTACTGTATAAACAAATGCTTGATTGCCATTATAGAAAGTATGGCATCCAGGAATAATAATAATAAAAACAAAAGATTTGAAGGCAATAATTTTCAGAAACTGTGACCTAAAAAAATATTAATAGGATCATAGATATTAAAAGGAGGCATAGGATCCAAACAGTGTCATGTTTATCCCATTTTAAGAAAATGTAGCACTTGACCTGACATCATAACATAATTTGTCACTTTTATTTTATGTTAGATTGCGTATTGTATAACGTAATATTTTTAGTGACTTTGCCGGTGCCGTTTGATTTTAATGTAAATAATTTATAATACATTTTAAGGAGTGTAGATAATTTTAATTATTTAAAGAAACATGGCCGCCTGCGGCGCATGTGGAGTGGCGGAGTAGCGGAGCGGAAAATACTTCTATTTATTTCCTTTGAGGTTTTTTTAGTAACTACTAACCGACCGAGCCAAAAAAACGACAATCGTTCCTTTTTTTAATATTTTTACCTAAATTGCAAGTGAAAAAAACTTCAAATTTGTAAATACGTTGGACTATCAAAAATCATTATCATAAATAATTATTATGATACCTACTGATTAACGATTAAATAGTTGTCAATGTCGAATGTCTTTCCAGAAGTTGCGATGAAAATGGTAGTATTTGTCGCAGTCATAAATTGCACCAATATAGGTACGGGGTGATTTTTTATTCCATCTGAGAAAAATGGCAGGTTATATATCAGCAGTAGAATATAAGTACACAAAAAGTAAAATTAAAAATTTGAAAAACCCCCGACAACAAAAATAAACTCTAAAAACTAACAAATAATATTTTATACCTATTATAATTATTATCGTCACATATATTATGTAAGTTCAAATATTTTTATTTTCCAAACATCGCCTCGTTGGGGGACCGCTAAAGTTTATAGAGTATTTTTCCTCCTCCGTGCACAGCCTCCGTGGTCTAGTGGTTGAACAGCCTCCGTGGTCTAGTGGTTCGAGCATTGGCTCTCGACTCGGGAGGTCGTGGGTTCGATTCCCGCATTGGAACAACAAAAAATGTTGTTTCCAAGTTTGGTTAGGACAATGCAGGCTGATCACCTGATTGTCTGACAAGAAAGATGATCCATGCGTCGGATGGGCATGTAAAAAGTCGGTCCTGCGCCTGATCTCTCGCCAGTCGTGTCGGTCATCCGTCCCACTGGGTTATGAGAGTAAAGAAAGAGAGAGTGCTCTTGTGTACTGCGCACACACTTGGGCACTATAAAATTACTCATGCGTAACTGGCCTGGTTTCAATGAAACCGGCCACCGTCACCGAAATCGGTGTGGGGAGTTATTATTATTATTATTATTAGAGTATTTTTCCAACATCAGCTAATTAATTATTACGAATTACATTTAGGTACGAGCGATCTCTTTCTGTTTTCTCCACCTGTTTTTCTCACTTAGCGGTCCCCCGACTCGACGACGCTTGGAAAATAAAAATATTTGAACTTACATAATATATGTGACGATAATAATTATAATAGGTTTAAAATATTATTTGTTAGTTTTTAGAGTTTATTTTTGTTGTCGGGGGTTTTTAATTTTTTTAATTTTACTTTTATTTTGTCCTTTTTAAAGAAGGTTAACTTACCATATTCTTTCAATATCATTGAAGTATCACGCTACCATCGATAGGACATAATATAGAAGGAAGTCAGATCCATCAACTATTAAAGAACTTGATGATCTTCAAATGGATGATCTTGTCATGGTTATCTTACCATGCTCTTTAAATATTGTTGAAGTATCACTGTACCAAATTTCGAAACGATCAGACATAAGTAAGTTAGTCAGATCCCCTCATCATCTAGAAAAGAGCTGATAATCTTCAAACGGCTGAACAGATTTTCATGAAACATGGCTAAGAACACTCTTGATTAAGTCATCAATATTCTCTTTCAGTGCGCTTTCATTTAATACCCCACTCGAGTATATTTGTAGACATTCGGTTATTCTTCCCCAATTTTCCCCAAAAAATTCCCCACAACTTTTAAACGGCTCAACCGATTTTCATCAAACATAGCTAAGAACACTCCCGACTAAT
The DNA here is from genome assembly GCA_905404095.1 of Glaucopsyche alexis. Taxonomy (NCBI): domain Eukaryota; kingdom Metazoa; phylum Arthropoda; class Insecta; order Lepidoptera; family Lycaenidae; genus Glaucopsyche; species Glaucopsyche alexis. The sequence continues at coordinate 7,850,646 of FR990050.1, forward strand.
TCACCTTTCAAACAAAAAAACCAAATCAAAATCGGTTCATCCGTTCGGGAGCTACGGCAAAGAATATATATTACTAACGTACGGCTACGGTGCCACAGACATACACACACACACACACACACACACAGACACGTCAAACTTATAACACCCCATCGTTTTTGCGTCGGGGGTTAAAAAGTATTTGTGTCAAAGCTCAAGTATTTGGAACTTGGAAAATCTAAAAAAAAATATGAATTTAGGTTACCCTATAGTGAGCGCGCGTTATTATTATGGGTACTCGACTCGCGGATGGCGCGGCGCGCACAGGCGAGTCGAGTGGCTGGCCTGGCACGGTGCGCATGAAATTTTGCTTTTTCCAAAATTTAATTCAGGATCATCATCATCACTATAATATATTTAATTACATTTTTTCCGCCAACTACTACAGTAAATAGGTAATAATAATTAATTAACTACTTAAATACTATCACCGGTGATTGTTTAGTAGGTCTACAGATCGTGGGGAAATACCACGGCCTCTCAGAAAACTGGCATGAACGGTTGAGTTTGTTTTGTCGAGAGAGTGACAGGGGCGTGCGCTTCATAAAGGCAGAAATGCAGTGCTTTACTTACCATTCACAGATATTTTAATAAAACGTTCGGACGTTTTAGATGACTTTAATTAATAGTAAATAAATGAATAAACAAAATATAATAACTTAAAAACGCCTAATATTTTATAATAGCACCTATTTACAAGTACATTATGTTTGGCAGGCGTTTGGCGACATGTTGGTGATGCGACTCATGCCATGTCGGCTAGCAGTAGATTTGTTCGCATGTGTGTAGGAATTTTAGTGTCCGTACACAGTTCGCAAACGCACACACCTATGAATATCCCAAGGCGCGAGTCCTCCAACTCCTACGGCATGCTTATAGACTTCGGCGAAGTTCGGCAGTTGTCGGGACACGGAAGTAATCGGGTATATTCATGGCACGGTGGCCTATAATGCGAGTAATTATAATTGACGTAAAATCTAATTACTCACTACGCACATGATGCGTTTTTGTTTTAGTAAGGTTTTATTTGTTTAAATATCAGATTCAAGGAAGCCATTTTTTCATGTGAAAACGCATTGTTATTTTTCGGTTGCCATTATATTTAATATTTATAGTTTTCTTAAAAGATTTTTCATTTTAACATTTGAAAGTGTGTACATTTAACAGTTTATTACTGAAGTTCTATAAAAATTGTAGGTAGTGATTTGCTTTTTAATTGATTTGAGTGATAATAAGTTCTCACAATTGTCATTCAGTGAAAAGATTCAAATTGTGTCTACTAAAGGTAGGTGTGTATCCGAGTTACAATAATTAAATCAGCAAAAAGGGAATGTGACTCGAAAGTTTCATGTTAAAAGTTATGAAGTTCTGTTAGTTCTGTTGGCATGGTTTCCGATTTAGAGATCCGTCGCTTGGCTGTGGATATGCTAATTGCTAAAAATCAATAAAAGAAAAAGTTTTTGTGACCGACTACTCCGCCGCATACCCAGTGTCATAACCCTGTGCACGCCGCTGGAGAGTGAATGGTAATAAATATGATTAAAATGGGAAAAAATATTATTTTTAACAACAAAATATGAAAACCAGAGTAAAAATGCACAAAAAAGTATAAAATAAAACAAATTATCTAAATAATTTCCCTTTTAAATTCGGTTAAAGGATTAACCATTTCTCTATTGAATCTTTATAATTTTGAAGTCGGTATCAGCCAACTTGACTGTGAGTTCTATAAAATATTGTTTTAACATTCAATCTCAGATCAATATTATGACGATTGAGTAGAGAAATAGTTTTTGCCGAATTTAATTCCGAAATACTTTTAAAAAGGTTTACATTAGCAGGTAAATATTTTTTTAAATTTGTTGTGCGATGTTGTAAATCATTTTTCATTTCTCACACTCGGAAAGTAGTGTTGTTTTGATCTGGTTATTGGGTGGAAAACGCTACTTTCCTTTCATAGGGAGGGAAAAACTCATACAAATTCATTGCGGCCCTCGGGCCGGAAATCGGAATGAATTTGTATATATCTTCAAAACTTCAAAAATAGAACTGCTGTCAGCTGTGAAGAGTTTTATGTAAAAAAAAAACTATTAAAAATGACATGACTTTCTAAACAGCCAGTGTGAATTTAACGCAAACTTCTTTGAGCGGAATAAGCCGCGAGTGCCGCGGCGAGCGGCAAGTTCCATATTTAAAAATTAAAAAGTCAACACAAATTGCCGGGATACTAAATTACTAATATATTATTATCAATAAATAGTTTAGATAAACAACTAGTTTTATTTTCCTCATATTCTAAATGAAAAGTAGAGTGTATGCCACGGCTAAAAGAATGAATTCCTACTCGGAATATAGTCTAACTACCTCGGGAATTGATTCCTTTCAACCCTAGGCTAACAATCTACTATTCTTAACTTGTTACAAAACAAAAAGAAAAAACTAAGTGTGTCATATAGTACTGTATTTCATGTACGTAGGTACCCATTATACTCTATTTTCCTTCAGAGGGAAAAAAATCACCCAGTATGTTTTATAAGTTGTATTCCTTGGTTGTATTCAATAGTCTTGCCATGTCTCGCTCTACACAATGCATTCACTAATCACTTCTGTTTTATGGAAATTACCTAACAGTTTTTTTACGAGCGAAGATATTTTTCTTAGCTGTGAGTTGCGGCGGGTTGCAAAACGGAGTATCAAATTGCGGAGCGGAGCGGCCTCTTGCGGACCCGTGTGCAGACTTGAAGAGCGAAATGAGGAGCGGCGCGGCCGCGGCGGCTTGCGGAGCGGAGTGCAGAGTGAAATGCGGAGCGGTGCGGCGGCTTGCAGAGCGGAGTGCGGAGCGAAATGCGGAGCGGTGCGGCGGCTTGCAGAGCGGAGTGCAGAGCGAAATGCGGAGCGACGCGTCTGCTTGCAGAGCGGATTGCGGAGAGAAATACGGAGCGGTGCGGCGGCTTGCAGAGCGGATTGTGGAGCGGAGCGGCGTCTTGCAGTTGCAGAGCGAAGTGGGGAGCGGTGTGGCGCCTTGCGTGCTTGCGGAACGGAGTGCGGAGCGGCGCGGCGCGGCGGGGGCTTGCGGAGCGGTGTGCTGAGCGAAATGCGGAGCAGCGTTGTGCGACTTCAGTGCAGTGTAACGTAACAGTAATTGCCGTTTACTGCAGCTTTTTACTTGCGCCCATTAGTCCTCTTTACGAGCTGCATTGCGCATGCGATACCGCCATATATAACGATAATAAAACATAAGCTTGTTACACACTGCAGATAACCTCGAGGAATATAATAATATTATCAAATATATATTAATTTCACACACAATAATACTTGTATAATACAGCAAATATGTAAGAATATACATCACGCCAATCTAATCCCATGCTAAGTATATTATAAGCTAAGTAAATAAGTAATAAAGATATATTTTAATAATGACAATAATCGTTAAATAGATTAATTATATTAAGACATGCCAACTTTTCCACTAATAAAATAATAAGTTTGTCTGATATCCTTTTACTCCGAAATATTTATTCGTATGCCTACTAAACTATGCCCGCGGCAAGCTTTCAGTTATGAATTTTTAAGAGGGATGGCTTTATGCTATCGTATCGTATGCAGTAGGTACCTATTAGAATATGAACTTACCTAATTAGTCTCAAAGATTTCTATGATATTGGAGTTAGTAGCTGCAGGTTGATACAAAATATGTAATTTATGCAACATCAATAGTGTCAAAAGATTAAAATGTAGACTATTATGTCCAGAATAAGTATTAAAACACTAAATTACGAAAGAACAGCTTTAATGAGCTAGGTAGCAAAAATACACTGAAAACATTTTTTGTACCCACTTAGTTCATCTTATAAAGTCAATAAGAAAAACAAGAATGTACCCACATCAACCAACCTACAAAGTTCATACAAAATATTAAGGCCCCCACAGACGAGAGGCCGATCGTTTCAGCTGGAACTGACGTCAGTTCGGCCTGAACGGATTCGAGCACACACACGGAAAAAATCGCATCCAATCCAATTTACGTCAGTTCGGCCTGATCTGATTCGTGCCCACACACGGAACAGTCGCATCAGTCCATTCTGGTTTGCCGCGCGCTACGGTCGTGTTTATCAATTTTGTATTTAAACACCGCGAAAACTCATACAACGCTTGTACAAGATACGCGCCCGCACGGCAGCGGGTCGGGCAAGAACTGAAGCGATTTGTCCACACACGGTCAGGACAGGCCGCGCGTTCAGGCCGATCGGTCAGGCCAGAATTAATGTTGCCAACTTAGTTATTTTACAAAATTTTACTAAATTGAGTATTTTATTCCCTCCTTGGTAGAAATTTAGTTATTAGTAGTGTTTAAGTAGGAAACAGCCAGACAGTAATGATATGCAAAATAGCTACTAAATACGTAATATTTCCTAGTATATTTTAATTTAATGGTAAAATTTATAATCAAATTCAATTAATGAAAAAAAATTAATATAATAAAACCTAAAATGCAGTGGTTTTTGGGGGGCTTCAGGAATTCCTAAGTTAAGTAGCCTCTTTAGTAGTTTTTTAGTAGTTTTAGTAGAAATCGATACGAGTTTAGTAGTTTCACAAAAAAAGAGCTGGCAACACTGGAACGAATCGCTTCAGTCCGTACGGCCGCCTGATGCGATCTCGAAATTGCACACACACGATACGATTTTGCATCCGTTCAGGCCGAACTGAAGGTAGACCGGACCATGTATGGGGCCCCTCAGGTGTGTATTCTACATAGACAAAAAAAATAAAATAAAAAAGAGCAGTAAGAGCAGTTCATAATTTGTGTTTTCTGTTTCATTTTCTCTCTATATCGTTAATAAAATATATCGGTGGTAGCTTTTTTGTTGACTTTCCGAAAATAGCTTGTTAAGTTTTATTTGGAAATAAAAAAAAACATTTTTTCATTTTTTTTTCCTTACTTTACTGACTTACCCGTAATTGGGAAGGCCTATGAACTTTTTTTCAGAATATAAAATAAAAATGTCTAATAAGAAGTAAAAATTCATAGCCAGCTATTGTAGCTGATGTTTGTGTAGGTTGGTATCAAACTTTTGCTCTACTCTCAAATCTTATCTCATAAAAATAACTCTCCAATAATAATAAAACTAAATAATAAATAAAACTATAGTAAATCGTATCAAGAGTATAGAATACAAATAAAGCACTTACAAGACTAAATTTAGGCCAAACAAACCAATCAAGGCTGTATAGAGACGCCAAGTTGGAGTAAAACACCGTCATAAAACGCGACATCCCACAGCGAGAACGGTTTATTTTCCTATAAAAGCGTTTTATCCACGTATAAAAGCTTAAATCCGCACGGAGCTTTCTCTCAGCGAGTCGGCAAAAAGAGCATTAGCGGCCCCTCGCCCCCCGCGGGCAACGTGCGGGCAACATGGCAGCGCCACGCCCCCCGCGCGCTCCCCATTGGTCGGCGCAGCGCGCGCCCACAGTCGGCGCCGCCTCTCGCCGCCCGCGCCGTGCGCGCTCAGTCTCCGCCGACACCTCGTGACGACCGCCGGTGTAACACTAGCGCTGTACCGCGACAACTCCGGTGTTGCATCCGTTCGCGACAGACAATCTCCCCGTGTGACAGACGATCGTGTTCATAAATGATACGTTTGTGAGGAAACTGTAGCAACGTCGATTTTCATCGAGTGAAAAACTTTCAGTCAAAGTGTAAAACTGTCAGTCAAAGTGCATAAATGGTTAGAACATTTTAGAGTCTCCACGATTCAGGATTGTGATGCGGGTGCGGTGACGGGCGCCGAGCTGGGGTGGGGCGGCGGCGCGGCGGGCGGCGCGATGACGGTGCAGCGCGACGAGCGCGAGCGCGCGCCCCGCACGCGGTTCATGATCACCGACATACTCAACGCGCCCCGGGACCTCAGCGCGCACCGCGACTCCGACTCCGACCGCTCTGCCACCGACTCGCCAGGTCAGTTCAGCTCGGTAGATAGGCCAGACGAGCTCAGTAGATACAGATATGTGTCTCGCCAGAACAGTCTGGTCGAGCTCGACAGATAGAGATACTGTATGTTTCTCGCCAGGTTCGTCCCCAGGTAGAGGTACTACTGAGATTCGCGGAGTAGTTAGCCGCGAAAACAAAAATCTATTTTAATACAAAACGAGGATACTTTGCTTTTATTTTGCTTAGCGCCATATTAATATTATCCTCCTTGTGAAAGAATAAAAATACAATACTTATTGGTCTGAGATCCAATAAATATGTCATTTTTCATTTATTTTTATTTCTATCAATACAATACAAGCAGGCAAATACATAGTGACTTTATTAATTTCGTCACAATCGGATTGTTTCGTCACAAGGTGTTAGTGCCATTTCTTTGGTTCATTGGGCGCAAATTATTGTTTTGGTCTAGTACCGTATTTTAAAAATTGAATATACACAATATATTCAAAATAAGTAATATTCATAAAGGAAGCTAGTTTGTAATCACGCTTCGCCAATTAGAGGTAGAGTCACTGCGCCTATGTTTTAGCCAGTTCAGTTCCGATAGGTAGAGTCACAGCTGATTACACCAAATTATTTTTGGGTACATTGGGAGAAAATTATTGTTTTGGTTTAGTGCCGTATTTAAAAAAATACATATATTATAAATAAGTTATATTAATAAGGGAAGCTGGCTTGTAATCACGTTTCGCCAATGAGATTTGTCATTGTGTATATGTTTTAGCTTATGTTTATGTTTTAGCCAGGTCAGCTCCGATAGGTAGAGTCACAGCTGATTACACCAAATCCCATAGCAACGCTGTGTAGAGTTTAACCTTATGTTATTCCACTAGTCAACAACTAGCCAAGCTCATACTTCCAATTGTCATGACACACGGCAAGACATTCTCTCTATTGTTAGAAACACAAGAGACATGGAAAAGTGGCTAGTGAGTAGTGGAAGCATGTGCAATATACATACTTCCACTAGCAATATGCATATTTTCATTAACCACTATTGTATCTCAAGTAGCCATGCGCACAGCGCAAATCACCGCTAGTTCCGCTTGGCGCTTAGTCTAGTTACTAGATATTAGCAGTCGTAGTTCCGCAAGTGGTACAAAATGATAAGCGTTGATTTAAATCGCCTAGAAGTGTAGATAGTGGTGGATGCACACTTGCTTTTAGATATAATTGCCCACTTGGCGATGAACACTTAGATATTCTTCATAGCTTTTACCTACTAGATCTAAATAGGAAGATGATAAAATTAAAAAAATGTCACTCAACAAATACCGGGAAAATGGTTACAAATTTATATTGGAAAATGTGGGAAAATGTAGTAGATTTTTTTTATTTAGTCTCCTATATTTTCTAACAAAAAACTAGGTACTTATTACCTCCTGGAAAATCAATTAAATTGATAAACAACTAAATTCGATAAAAGCACATACCGCCGCATTGAGAGACATTTAATGCTTACTTATGGTGACACTAATTAGAGATTTTGACAGAAAATATAATATGAGCTTTATGTCAAAACCTCTACTAAGTACTGTAAGTCTCTGAGAGTTAATGTCTCTGAGTGCGACCGATAGTTAACTAAAATACCTATATTAACAGTAAAAAAACTTAAATGACGCGAAGTACAAAGTTCAGCTGTCAATAGCTTTTTCACATGTTGGATATTGGTTTCAATTGGATTGGACGTTGGATGTTGGACATCAGAAAGTCAGAAACCGATGAGAGTTAAATAATGATAATGTCATTGTTTTTATATAATTGTATCTAATTGTTTCGATTGGTTATCATCTCTCGTCTAAATACCAAATAGAATATTGGTATGTTATAATAATGTTTTCTTTTATATTATGTAATAATTTTTATTATATTTTTTTATTATAATCGCACTTCCTGGCGGGCGGTGTGTGGTGCTGTGTAATAATAATAACCTTTGGTAATAACCGCTTTAAATATTTGACAAAATTTTAAGGTTGCTACTTATTTTAAGTTTTCGAATCTCATGTTTACCTACCTACTGCATTTTTTATTAGTGCTTAAGCAATTTTCTAACCGTTTGTACATTTTAGATAATTCAAAATTATTATCTAACAAGTTAATACATTCATGCTATAAATTAATTTAAAATATATAATTTAGGGTAACATCTAAATTAATAAAAATAGAAAAAAGTAATAAATCTTTATGAAAGTATGTACAAATAACTTAAGACCTAAAAAAAAGCAGGTTTCAATTTAGAAATGTTACCTTTCCGGCGGTTAGAAATATCTACTATGAACCTACTTACATACTTAAAATGTGATACTTTAGGAAAGAAAAGTAATTGATAGATATGAGTTTAATGATACCTAGGTAGTACTCGTAGTAGGTACCTATCATATAAAGGAAATTATTTAAAAATTAAGCTTGTTAACATAAAAAATCTAAATAACAAAAACTAATTACTCAATTTAAATAATTCATAAAAACTGTTGTGGTTAAATCTTGATAAGAAATTAATTAATTAAATAAATAAAATAATTACTCAATTTTTTTAATTCTAAAAGGCTTTTAATTACTTATATTTGGATAATTTTAGTGGTAATTAAATTTTTGTCTTTTTAATGCGAGTATGGTAATCACATTGTTAATAAATAAATATGTGCGTAATTAAAATAGAATAACAATAAAATTTTGACCAAATAATTATATTTTTTTTAATTATGAAAGTGCATAGATATTTTAAACCGTTGGAAATTATTCAAGAAAAAGAGTTCAACGCGAACGTTCACTGCGTCTTAGCTAGCTCTCTCGACACTCGGCAGGCCTACGCCGCGCGCCGCAAGCCGAACGCGCCTTGACCTGAAAATATCGATGACTTATTGATAAAATAAAATAAAAAGTAACTCCTCAACACCCATATTTTATTTATTTATTCATCTCGATATCCCCAGTACTGAGAACTATCGTAAACGAACACGCGATACTCTTACACTGATCGATTATAAAAAGAACATTCCTTAATTGCGCCTCGTCGGTAATTATTCTGCAATTACAATATTTTTTTCTATACAATTATTTATTGTAATAAAATTATTTGTAATTTGTATTATAATAAAATTGTTGTAGTGAGAATTATTTGTTTTAAATGGGTATTTAGGTTATAATACTGGCATGAAACCGATTTGAATAAAAGTTGCAAGTGATTGAATACCTTTCTGTTTTTTTTTACTAATAGTAATTGATTCTTAATTGTTTTGCTTTAAATATTGATTTTCCGACAGACACATCAATTTATATTAATATCACATACCTACTTATTAATGTTTTGTTTAGTTTGTAATGCTATATCAAAGAAGGTATTATGGTTAAATAGGTATCTAATAGGTAAATAGCAGTGGCGAAGGGTTCCTATAACTCCATTCCTATCGGGTTCCCTTGTCACTTACCTCTCGCAAACCTTCAGAGAAATCCCTACCTATTATACAGGCTCCGGCTTCCCTATGAAGGAGAAGCAGCCTTCGCCACTGGTAAATAGTATTACATCTATACAAGTAAAAAAATTGAAGTGTCTCATGTCTGTTTGTAAATTTAATTTTAACAGATTTTCACTAAATGCATAATATGAAAGTATAGGTACACGAGTATACTTTACCGTATACGAATACGGTACATTAAAAAGAAACAATTTTCAAAATTTGTGTCTATCCGTTTGTCTGTCTGTTTTTTCTGGCTAAACTCTGAAATGGCTAGACCGATTTTCACGGGACTTCCACTGGCATATAGCTGATGTTGCTAATAAATTATTACTATTAACCTGTCACTTTTGCTATCTTCATCGCTTGTAGGTATGCGTTGAAACATTAGATCCGATGTCAAATCAGTGGTCAAAACCAAATTAGATACTCGTTGCTCGATGTGGCCTTCAGCATCACCTGGTATTGATGTTTGGATGTGTGTATTCGTATGTATGTTTGTGTGGATGTCTCATTGTGTGTATGGCAATGGCTATGTGTATGTGTATGAAGATGTACGGTTGTGTGTATGTGTAGCTGCAATATGATCTGTGTCGACGGCCTTTGTCACATCAACACCACAGGTCCGCTGGACCGTCACAAATTTTATTTGACTTACATTTTTGGGCTTTCATCTTTAATACATTCTAAAAATTGATTTTAGATTTTTAAACTAATTAGTTAGGTTTTGTTTTTATTTTACTAGCTGTTTCCCGCGGCTACGCCCGCGTAAATTTAGTATCGGGTATCCCGCGGGAATACTGTACTTTTCCGGGATAAAAAGTAGCCTATGTTTTAATCCAGAGCCTAAACTACTACCATACCAAATTTCATCAAAATCCGTTCAATAGTTTTTGCGTGAAAGAGTAACAAACACACATCCATCCATCCATCTATCCATCCTCACAAACTTCACATTTATGATATTAGTATGAAGTATTATATGATTTTCATGAGAGGGATTTCGTTACTGGAAGTAGGTATCGTTAAATATATGAAATTTGTTTTATTATTTGTTGTTCCTTTTCCAATTCCATTTCAATTCAAAATAATGTAGATACTTTTGTTAAAAAAAGGTTTGCTAAAATTTTAGGTTACCTTTGAAAACTAAGCAAATATACAGGGTAAATTTTTGAAGTAGGAATATGGCTGGCGAAATCAGAAACTATAAGCAATAGTGAAAAAACGGAGTTGCGAGCCCGAAAAATAAACCCTTTCCTAATGTTTGGCGCATTGCTTTTCAGAATTTGTTTTATATTAGCAACAATATCGAAAGGTGTATTAATACAGGGTGTGTATTTTTTGTCCAAAATCAGTCGGTTCGATTCGAATTCTCAAATTTATTATCATCATTTATCACTTATCAAAAGTCTCATGATGCAGTTTTGGTTATTACCAAATCGGGCTCGCACTTTTCAGCATTTTTCGCTTCCTTATAGTTTCGAATTTTGCCTATCATACCTACCTATTTTAAAAATTCGGTATGAATACGCAATAGATATTATTATCTAATGAAGCGCCGGCCTCGACCAGTCAAATAAATAAGCAATAAAGAGGTGTTAAAAGTCTTAAACGCTTATAATTTTATAATTAATCTCGCGAATTTGCATGATAGGTATTGGGTAGACAAGTTGATAAAGATAAATAAATTAAATAATAAAACGTATGATGTCAACTATAAATACAACTTCAAACCCTCAGCAGCGAGCAGCGATCCCTTATGAAACGAACCAAATTAATCCTCAAAGGACTGCTCAAAGAAAAAAATGACGTTATAATCAGCTTTTTGTCAAACGTCAAGTTGCCCTTTTAAAATTTTTAAACAGCTTACTGAAATCGTAAATGTTTTTCGATTAGAGGTGCGCAGTTTAATACATTTTAATAATCCGCGCATATTATAATTATTTACACTGCTAAGTTAGGTAACAACCGGTAAAGAAAAAAAAATGTATTTATTTGTAAAAATGAAAGTTTTAATTTTTTAGATTGTTGTGTGTAAAAAAATACTGGCTCCCTTTTTTATAAATAAAATAGAAAATAAAATAATGTTTTAATCGATTGCAACAGCAAATAAGCGATTGTGCATACAAATAATTAATTCTAAGAAAATTAAACAGGTTCACAAGAGGTTATTAAAGGTTTTTATAGAAAAAATACAGCAATTACTGTGTGTTTAACTGTGAGTAACAATTTAACACAATTAATCTGTGTTAATAACAGCACAGGTCGCGGTCACAGATTGAAGGCACAGATAACTGAGTAGGTACAAAGAGACGGGAATTTACATTATAGTTATAAATTTATATGGTTCCGTACCCAAAGAGTAAAAACAGGACCCTTACTGATCGAGACTGAGCAAGACTTCGCTGTCTGTCTGTCTGTCCGTCTTTCACCAGGCTGTACCTACGTACAGCCTGGTGAAAGATAGACGGTTATATAGGTAGCTATATAACCGTGATAGCTAGATAATTGAAAATTTCACAGATGATGTAGGTATATCTGTTGCCGCTACAACAACAAATACTAAAAACAGAGTAAAATAATATTTTAGGGGGACTCCCATACAAGAAACGTGATTTTTTTTATTTTGTGTGAAATCTTCGTGCGCGAGTCCGACTCGCACTTGGCATTGTTTTGCAGAATGTTTTGAATCAACCCATGATCTACTCATTATACTACGAGCCGTTTTAATATATCCGTTTAATATGAAGGTACCAACATGTCAATATAATACCTACCTATGCGTATTTTTTTGCCAACCCATAGGTACTTACGGAAATATGTAGCAGATATTCCCAAAGTGCGTTCCGTAAGATAGCCATCAAGGTTCCGCCAAAAGTATTTATTGTAAGCTGGTAAATATTACCACGGCTACAAATATTATTTTGAATACTTATTACATTAATGTATATGTTAGTTGTTAATTGGTAATTAGTAGAAATTCCGCCTGGACTAGGGCATAGCACCCTCCCCCATTAGGGTTCCATAAAATAAAGGGTATTGGTTTGGTGTTCCGTGAACTTAAAACTTTAGAAACCTCAGTGTATAATATTCTCACTTCATAAGTGAATAGCAGAAAGCTTTTTTGCTTCATCTACGGTGTTGCCCGCGGCTCCGTGCGCGCTAAAGTAAACACTAGTGTAACCGTACATTTAACGCGATAAAAAGTAGCCTATGTCCTTCCCCGTAGTCTACTCTATATCTGTACCAAATTTCATAAAAATTGATCTAGTAGTTTCGGAGCCTATTCGCTGCGAACAAACAAATATTTCCTCTTTTAACATTAAGTATAGATAATGAAGTCTTCAAAAGCATTCTTAGCAGAAATATTTCAAACAAAATATTAAATGGTCAAGTCAAACCACTTCGTATTAAGTAAACCACCAGTAGCCTATTATTAATTGTGGTTTTATCAAACCTTGAAACCACAGATTGAGGTGCTCGCAGAATAAGTCTTTAAGCCAGTTATTACCATTCTGTTCGTCACTATTGGTGACTTTTAAAGGCATAATTTATAAGCAAAAAACCTGAGGGCTTAGCCAATATGCCATCATTGGGACCAATACGCCATCGTTAATTACAATAACGAACTTCGAAATTAAAAATATATGGGATTGACATAACGTTCGCTAAATGACATATTAGCGTGCGATACGTCAATACCATTTTTTTTTAACTTCGGCATCGATAACTATGTATTATTTTATACTAATATTTATTTTCGAACTACATCCTCGTAATTAGTGATGGCAACTTGGCTATAAGGCTCTGATTAGAAATTGGGATCAATGATTCGATTTTACAACCAACGACCTGATGATGATGCAAGGTTAATTGCTTATGACAAACAAATCAAGTTTCACGGATTAAAATACCTAACCTCAAACACAATCACCGAAAATAAACTTTTACTCGTTGATTACAAAATCGATTTTTAATCGCACACTAATTCCGTGACTTTTATCGCGATGAGGTCGTGACAATTCTTTCGTCGATCAAACGGTCACAATATGCGATATAAACAGGGCCCAGTTTAAATTCTCCTATAATAAGGTCCCAGGCGGGCTTTGTGTCAGCTTGACAGGCGATGCGAGTTCTATAAAGCTCGATTAAAATTATAAAAGATTACGTTTTTGTGAAGCTCCGGGCGCGGATTACGGTATAACTACACTATATAGTGTACAGGACTCACGAACTCCTGTGTGTTACCTGGGAATTGGGATACAATTAATGTAATAATAATAATAATTTTTGGGCTATTAAAAATTACTTACGTAAAAACATAGGGACCTTACGGAAAACTCGTTTGTGTAAATTACCGTCTCATATATGTTTTTTATTTAATATCAAGGAGACAAATTACCAATTACTCCTTTTTATTCAGAACTAAACGGTAATATGTTATAGTAAAAGTACTTATAATATAACTAGGAGAGTGAATTAAGCCGTGTAATCGCAATTTGTTTCTCTGGACCGTGAGCGATATGAGTACGAAATCGGAAAATGCATGATTTTTCATTCGATTTAACATCGATATGGGCGCCCATCGATTTCTAGCTTTCTACTCGATGAGGCGTAAATAAACTAAATAATATTATAAATGCGCAAATGTGTGGATGTTTGTGTCTGTTCTTTACTCGCAGGAAATATCTAGTAAGTATACCATAATACTATATGAACTGATTTATTTTTATTATTGATATGAAAGAACCATGGAAGTTTGATTGCATAACAAAAAAGAACTGGAATAAAATAAATTACCCAAAAGTTGTTTATTTCCAGTCGCTCAGAAAAAAAGGTAAATTTTTGGTGTAACATTAGTACACTAGTACCTAGGTACAATAAAACATAGTGTAAGGCACCTAAATTAAATTAATGCTTATTATTTGTAATTAGACGTTTCCTGTGACTTCGCGCAAAAGAAAATCTCACGGGAATCGTAAATTTTGCCGCGATAAAAAATAGCCTAGTATGTACTCAGTAGTTAGTACTTCTCCGTGAAATAGATATAGAGATACAGATATAGAGATATCTGTGACAAATTTCATCAAAATCGGTCCAGTAGCTTCGGAGGCTATTCAATTGAACAAAAAACAGACATACCTACCTACAAAGAACCAAATCTTGACCCAATATAATTTACGTGTGTATGGAGTTGATACACCACGAATAAAAGATTGATTAATGATTTATTATCGTCCTTAGCGGTAAATAATATTTCCTTAAGCTAATCTAAGACAATTAAAGACAGACTAAAAAAGACAAAATCTAAACAAAAAAAACTGGTTGCGCCACCACGGACCACGGTGTCTTAGTATAATATATGTGAGGCATTTCACGTCAAGCGGACAAGAGAAAAAAGGTGAGGTCGTGAATTTTGTTTATATTATGGTCAATTATACTTCTAGGTGATGTAGATGTGTACACACTAGTGATGTAACGAATATTCGCATTCGCATTCGCGAATATTCGCACATTTTTGTATATTCGCATTCGCATTCGCAAAATTTTTGCGAATGTTTTGCGAATATGAATATCAGAAAACAAAAGCAAATGAGCGAGTTTCTTACGCCGGTTCTTCTCGCCGGACTAGTTTCCGAATCGGTGGTAGGCATCATGTAGGACAATTCTATAAGCGTTATATCTTAACCTACATGGAAATAAAAATTTTGAGTTTGAGTTTGAGTGAGCGGAGCGGAATGAATGACGCTTTATTTAGATCATAGATGAGTTCGTATGAACTCGGCAATACTCGGAAGATACGAACGTAACGAACCCATAACGAACCTTGTAAATGTAAATTGGCGCCAAATATGAACAAAAACTGAATATTTGCATTCGCATTCGCATTCGCGAATGTCGGTAGCAGATATTCGCATTCGCATTCGCATTCGCGAATGCTAAAAAAAAGACATTCGTTACATCACTAGTACACACAATATTTTTTTCGTATCATACTTTATTGCTGAGTTATGAGCTTTTAAAAATTTACTAAGAGTGAAGTCCGTTATTTTTTGGATGCTTATTAATTGTATCAATTTATTGGTAACAAAAACTAAAAATTATTGTTTCTTGTAGTTAAAAAGTTTAATTTTTTTTTTGTCGAATTCTAAATTTGAATTTTTTTGCGTATAGTAAACCGGAAGTGAAAATTTCAAATCGATATTTGACTAACTTCGACCAATTTTAAATTAAATATTTTTACCTTAAATTAAAGCTTTAAATGTACTAATTCTTCACAGAAAAAAATAGAAAGTGATCTCTAATAGTTTAAGACTTAGAGCATATAGAGCACATACACATAGCCTTACTAAACTGTATAATACCGCTTCGTTATTTTTGGATGCTTAATATTTTCATCAATTAATTTGTAATAAAGAACAATAAGTAGTGTTTCTTATAGCTAAAAAGTTGTAATTTTTAATTTTTTTATCGAATTCTTAATTTGATTTTTTTTTCGTATTACAAACCGGAAGTATAGATTTCAAATAGATTTTTTAAATACTTCGACCATTTTAATTTTAAATATTTTAATCTTGGATTAAAGCTTTAAATGTACAAATTCTTCACAAAAAAATTAGAAAGTGATCTCTAATAGTTTAAGACTTAGAGCATATAATATAGTACATACACATCTTTTAAAGGGACTATTTAAAAAAAAAAGCTATTTAAAGTTAAATATCTCGCATACGGATACCGCTTAAAATCGGCTTAGATACCTCTCAATGTTTATAAAAGACCTTTCTTATGATACCACACACTATGGAGTAGACGCGAAAAAAAATCATCCCCACTTTACATGTAGGGGTATCTCCCCTTATCAATTTTACTGTCAATATATTTTTTTAATAGTCTCAGTTAAGTACACTTCCTCTAACTGCGCGGAAATTATATAGGAAATCAGAATGAAGAGAAGTATGGATATAAGGAAAAATGTAGAATTGTGTAAGGAAATTAGTTTAATAAATAAAAAAAAGCAAACAAAACGATGGATAAATATTTGTATTTTATAGGATAAATACTGTCATGTTGTATTGTTTAGAGCGTTCTTCCGCTTCTTATGATACCTAGTGGTTTCTGTCGATTCTTTAATTCTTTAATGTCTGTAAATCAAGTCAAAATGTATATGGCTGAAGGACTTTGTATCCATTGGCATTTGTCATGTATTATCTAATAAAAAAAAATTGGCAATAACTCTGCCTCCCTCATGCAACCCCCCGATATTGTCGGCGTATTTCAGAATTTCCGGAAATTTCTCAATTATATTGAACAATACGGCAATATGGCCCGCACACGAGGAATATTACTGTCAATATGAGCATTATTGCCAATAATTAATATGGTGTGTGTGTGTGTGTGTGTGCCATAAATCCAAACAATTTTACGCGAGTTTACGTACCACTATTATCTACGTTGCACAAATCGTACGTCGCGTAAGTATTGTTTACGGTAATAATTTGTGCAATCATTAATTACGGGAAAATGTCGGCTAATGACGCGTAATTGATGGATACATGTCATTAAGCGTTTACTAAGTTCTATGTAAAAATACAAGAGATAATTCGCTATTATTTGATTTGTGATTTATTTTTTATGTCATTATAGTTACTTTAAGATACAGAGACAAGATTTTTCTATGTTTTTTTAGATACGTAAGGCATCATAAGGAAATAGATATTGTTTATGATACCGATTCATGAGAAACTATCTACCTGACTTAATCATAAGGTATTTTAGAATTACCTTATATAAATAAGAGGTAAATACTGCACAGGCAAGTCGCGAATATGCTGCCTGTAATTTAACACATCATTTTTCGTTAGATTATAGATATATAGTTTTTAATCTTTCGACATATTTTTACAATCTCGTTAGTTATTTTACAATCTAACGGTTTTTACAATATGCACGCCTCGCCTGTGGTAAATAGTTAAACCGGGTTAAACTTGCAATTTCCTAAAATCGAGGCTATATGAACCCTCAATTTGAAACGAACTCCTTTCTAAATCATGATACATTTGCCCATGGCGAAATAGAGCTGTAAGTGGAGCGTTAGCACTAACAAGTAGGTGCTCTTATAGATCGTGAACTAGCTATTCGCAACATACACTCACGTATTACGTTGGTTGTCGTTGGTTGTGTTAAGTTCGAGGTATAAACTAGTCCTTGGTAAAAACTACTCCTCGAAATAAACTAATCGCTGAAATAAACTATTATTAGATTTAAAATTATTGTATGCTCCACCGTTGAACATTTCATTTTTTATTTATTATACATTATTATACTATTTTTTATACTTTATGCACACAAAATGGTACAAGCCTGCAAGCTTGTGGCATTTTCTACCAGCCAACCTTTGGGTGACGTAGATATACATAATATGAAATACAAATTATGTACTTTTATTGTGATATTTCCTAATATTTTATAATAAAATAGGTATGTACCTAAATGCCCATTTATTTTGCTTTAAAACGAATAATGTTCACGTGATTATTAAAAATATTATACATATAGTTATTATTCCTATGTAGTACCTATTACTTTTATTATTATAAAGAAATTATACCTACTATAAAACAAAAACTTTATTAAGGTAATTAAGACCGAAAAATAAAACATAAAGTAACTTAAATTCACTTTTTACTGACAATAAAATATTATCTTTTATTGTTATAACACAGTAGTTCAAAATATATAATTAACAGAAGTTTGGTAAAATTGTTTTGTTTTCAAATAATAGTGAGTAATTTATTTGAAAACAGACATTAGGGTTAATCGAGTTTAATTAAAAAATGTAGGTACTTAGGTATATAATATTTGGTAAAAACTACGGATATTTTGGGTACATGATCTACTGCTCATATAAAGATCTTTAGGCAACAAAAATATTGCCATACTCAAAGTTAAAAAATCATCTCATAATGGGTGAATCTCCGCTTAATGCAAACTTACCCATATAAAGAAATATATTTTTTCCGAATATGACAATTATTTTTCTGCCTAAACGTCTATACCCAAATATCTATACTACAACAGAAATAATCTAATTATGTATTTTTCAAAAGAAAATTTTCAGCTCAAAAAGATATCTGCTTCAAAATTGAGTAGCAAGATTCCACCCTAACTAACATACATTGCAAGTTAAATAAAAGCTTTTAAAAATAGGCTACATTTAAATAAAAATGTGCCTAAAATGTATTTACATTACCTTTTAATTAAAATACCACTTGAAATGTAGTTAAATAAATATTATTATAATTAAATTAACATTATCTTATTATTATCATCGAGGCCAACAACTCTTTTAAAGCAAATGTTTTCTTTATCAAACTTTCTAATCTCAGTGTAATTTATCAAAAAATTTACCTTTATCAATTCAGGAAAAGAACAAAGAAAAAAAAGCTCGCGCAAACTTTATTGTCCGTTAAAGGTCTTATCACTCCTGTTATCGAGCACAAATGAAATTTAAAGTCATAAATTGTTTAATTTACGAACTTACTATCTTTAATGATCGCACCCAAATATTTACACAATAAATTAATGGTTCCTTTAAGTGGACTTAGCGCATAAATATTTTATTTGATTTTTTATTACGTTTTTTTATTAATTAAGGTGTTAATTATTGTAATAATACGACACAACATTCCTTTAATTTCGTTAGTTAATGAACATACAGCTCAAACTTTAGGCCTTGAGAGGAACCAATGTAGGGGTAAAATTTTTGGGTTAGGAGAAAAGGAAAACCAGTGTAAGGGGACAATGGATATCGAGATTTAGTTTATGTATAATGATTTTAATTAATTAACCGTGTGCGTTAATAAGATATGGATCCTCAAACCATTATAGGTTTAGGTGCCTAAGTCCTAACTAGGTAGGTACCTAAACTTGAGGGTGGATGGATATGACATATTATGTATTATAGCTAAGCCGAGGACGGAATGACGATACTATAAGGGTTCTGAAACGTCAACTACGGAACCCTTAAAGTAATGAAAGATTAAGGATGTAAAGTGCTTTTAATGAAGTAACTAACTCCCCCACGCCGATCTCGGTGACGGTGGCCGGTTTTCATTGAAACCAGGCCAGTTACGCAGGAGTAATTTTATGGTGCTCAAGTGTGTGCGCAGTACACAAGAGCACTCTCTCGTCCTTTACTCTCATAATCCAGTGAGACGGATAACCGACACGACTGACGAGAGATCAGACGCAGGACCGACTTTTTACATGCCCATCCGACGCATGAATCATCTTTCTTGTCAGACAATCAGGTGATCAGCCTGCATTGTCCTAACCAAACTTGGAAACAACATTTTTTGTTGTTCCAATGCGGGAATCGAACCGAACCTCCGAGTCGAGAGCCAATGCTCTAACGACTAGACCATGGAGGCTTTTACCTTAATGAAGTACCTAAATATCCAATAACACTTTATTAATACTCGTTATATATTCAATCAACAAATATTTTCAATCAACAGCTACATAATGTTTAGCGACCTTATTCGTCAGGTTGTCACTCGGGGACGCCCCACGCATTAGATAACTCATAAGTTAAGCTCATAATTGAATATTAACTTACTTATGACTGCGTGACTGATTCCTTGAATATTTTACTGATCAATTTCGGTACACTAATACATTACATTAAATATTATTAAGGTCGAAGCGGATGGAAAAATGAATTCTTATCTATTGCTTATGGTAATTATTATTATCGTTAGATTAATAATAATGACGCAATCCACAGTATCTACTACATAGTACCTACTTATATTATAAAGCTACCGTTGAAATTAACCACGATACTTATTACATACAAGTAAAACATTATACCTACATAATACATATTATTAGATTAGCCTTGCACACGGCAGAATTTAATCGGCATAATGAAGAGGTTTAGAGACTGGGTATTATGAAGTGTCAGGCGATACAGAATAGGCGTAATGTGCGCATTTTAGGTGTTACAGACAAAATTTAGTCAATAGTAAGGTTATATCCAGGGCTAAATACCCTTGCTTATACTATGACCGGTGGCACCACTGGAGCTGAAATTAACAACCCGTCCGCGTCATCGCGGAAGTGAGGAATAAGAGCCAGCGCTCACTTGAGACCATATTTATTTGCATTCACAAAATATATGAAGATGCACACTATTGAAACAAAACGCCTTATAGACAAAACTGTCTAGCGACACAACTGTCTCAAAACTGTGGTGTTTTAGACGTAAAGGCGCCAGTACACAATGGCTTATGTTGGGTCATGCTTTGTAATGCACAAATGTAGACCACGATTACTTGGTGTTCACACAATCGCGCATGGCTCATTGCTGCCAGGCGAAATCCTCACGATGGCCATGGAAGTAGTTACGACTTACGGCCGTGGCTATTTACATAAGTATATACTGCTTACAAGTATTACAGAAGTGTGTATTGCCACAAAGTTACAAAAAAATATCGCATAAACGATGGTGGATTCGTGTGTTATCTAGTGATTTCGAATATATTTTGCAAAAAATATCGCTAATCGAACGACAACTTTCCGATTGGGCAATTTTCCGCTACTATGTCCCATTACCCCCTGTACACAATGGCGATGTGCATGAGCATGGGCCACTGTGTACTGGCTACTTTAGACAGGTTTGTCTATGTAAGACAAAACTGTCTTAAGTCTACCGTGTCCCAAGTGAGTGCTCGCCCTAAAAGAGTTATGACTACTACACACCACATCGATAAAACTGCACAGATCAGTTACAGTAGACGTATATACAGTACTACATCCTTATACTAGACCGCCTGAATCGGCGCACGCAAACATACTAAATATGTCACCGTAAAATTGTAAAAACCGATAGATTGTAATATTACTAGAGATATTATAATATGTTGACCGATTGTCAAATAAAAAATTCTCCATACAATTGTATGCATTATTTTTCGTTATAATTATTATTATGAAAAAGAAAACAAATATGGCGGCGCGGGGCACTTGCCGTTTAACCAATCGGCACGGTAAATATTACAATATGACGCAAAATAACGTGTAAATTGTAAGAAGAATTTTTTATTCGACAATCTGTCGACATATTACAATATCTCTAGTAATATTACAATCTATCGGTTTTTACAATTTTACGGTGACATATATTCGCCTAAATCAGCGCACGCACGTCGTGTTGCACACATACTAAAAATGTCTACTGTGACTCTGAACTGAGTAGTTTTATCGACGTGGTCAGTAGCGGGCACTAGTAAGCGATGAATTAGCAATGAATATATCCATGTTTACATAATAGCGGCGTTAGGTGTCAACTGTCACCCGTGAGCCGCTCTCTGTAACCGATCCCCGTTTACTTTCACACACGCAACTACGAGCATAATATATTATACACACAGGATACTCATTGAAGCATTTATTGATAGAAAATAATGTAATAGTAATTGTTATTAATTTTATATTTCCGGGTATTGGTGACTGCCTCATTACAATTGATTTCATACACTCAATATTTTTTAACATGCAACAGGATATGGATCTACTATCTACATCTACTTAGTAGGAGCATTTAAAGCTGTTTAAAAAATAGACAAATAGTAATAATATACGATACATAGGTATAGATTTTAATAAGTGCCTATTTACTGAGATTATTTAATTTTTTTTCTTATATCTACATTAATTTCTTCTCTAATAATTAAGTAGATACTAATAAATAAAACTAGTTAGTAATCAGTTACTAGATGTCAATCGCGACGTGCCCGCAAAAGTTAATTTCGCAGAAACCGTACATTTTTCCGCGATAAAAAGTAGCCTATGTCCTTCCCCGTGGTTTATTCTACATCTGTACCAAATTTCATCAAAATCGGTCTAGTACCTAGTTTCGAAGCCTATTCGATGCAAACAAACAAACTTTATTATATTAGTATAGATAAAATAATACATTGTACCTGTAAAGAAAAAAACATTGTAAATCATCAATCACGATAAGTATTAATAAACGACATTTTCATAATTAGTATCGCAATAATGGATCTATGAATAGTCAACAGCTCTAGCGAGTATGACAAAAACCTTCGGTTAATCAATGCAAATGCGGAGTAAGTAATCAGTGTTGAAACTGTCTTGTTAGTTTAACTTGTTATGTCCGATTACGAATAAAACTGTCTAAAGGTGGTTTACGAACGCTTACGTTACGAACGGGACGGTTACGGTAGGCTTTACGAACTGGGATCAAGTCAGTTCTGTTTCAATAGTTTTACAGTTGTGATATAATGGATTCATTTTTATAATTTTGCCACTTGATAAGTTGAATCGAAATTCCAAGTATAATGCGATTCAAATGAGAATAGGAACGTGAATGACCTCTATCTGTCAAATGTCACTTGAAAAGTACGGTTAGCAGAAAAACTTATTTGCCAATAATAATAGTCGAAATAATTCTTTATATACTCGACACTAGCAGAATGGTGCAAAACCTTTGCAACCGCGATTGCCATAAATAAAAGAAGAGGGTAAAATTGACAGCTATGACGTCACAATATGGCGCCGACTCGACCCTATTCTCATTTGAATCGCACTATAGTAAATTGAATAATTTAATTTTTAAAAGTCTTTACTAAAAATAGAGTAATTAGTAACTCTTTTCAACTTAGGTTTAAAAAAATGTAAAAATATTCTAACCCAAAAATCAATTTTGCTCCGAGGCATAAAAGCACTCGCTCCTTAAACGTGAACCCATGAACATTCGAAATGATAATAATTTATAGCTCGAGATAAGTTTATCTTGAACCAACTATGGATACCAGCTTAACCACGGTTTTCGTTTAACTGATAAATGTATGTGTTGAGTTAAAACGACTAGATTAAATATATTTTTAAATTTAAACAAAATACGAACAGCCTGGTAAAAGTTATAAAAATAATAATTATAGTTACAGATTTGATAGATTAGTCATTCGTAATTAAAATTATTTTTCATGAAAAAATGCAAATCAATTTCAAAATTTGGGTAAATAAGTATATATTAATATGACGCTCTAGAAAATGTAGTATCATTACAATTATCAGAGAAAACCATGAATTTCGATTAATAGAATTTCTTACGGTTGAGTAAATGCGACAGTCGGACCTTATTATGATGAATTAATGACGACCCTAATGGACGCTCATAATTGCAGTGAGTATCGCGGGGTGGGCAAACTGACGATTGTCAAGTTATATATGTCACAACTACTGGTTAATTAAGTGACACGTTGTTGGTGTTTTACTTGACTGATAAAATCGCCCAAGAATCTTTCATTGAAAATTTATTCATAGCTGAAAACTCTCTACCTATTATCTCTAATCCTTAACATCAGGAGCTCCTACTTACGATCATGCTATCGACTATAGCTAAAGTTACGGTTTATGGACTTCAGATATGCTCTTTAGGCTAGGACTAGGGGTGGCTGCCTAATATAATATATTAAGGCTGGGACCAAGGAAATTCAGAACACTGGGCCAATACAATAGAGTAGAAAATCGAACTGTCGAGCTGTCTCGATAAGATTGACATTTGACTCGATACTTGTGTGTTCGATTTCCATATATTAGCATAAAGTTTTATTTTCAGTACTCTAAATTTTCCCGGGCCCGCCGGATTCCGGATCATATAGACCCAGCTTTAAGCTAGGACTATATCCACCGTAATCCGGAAGGCCGTACGAAATTCTGAGCATTGAAAATAGAACTCTACCCTAAAACAATAGAGTTGAAAATCGAACAATTGAGTGTTGACTAAAACGTCAATGTCATTTATGACAGCTTGACACCCGATATTTCGATTTTCAACTCTATTGTATTAGCGCCAAGTTATATTTTCAATGCTCAAAATTTTCTACGGCCTTCCAGATTCCTCTACATAAAATAGTCCCAGCCTTACTAACGAATAGTTCTAATATATCGATATATTAAGTTACTAGTGAGCAGTGAATAATTCGCTCGTGTTTATAAAACGCACACTAAGTAGTAGGGCTGTACTTAGAGCCTGGGTGGTAAACCGCAACCGCTCCTACACTCGGCTGCGCTAATTCCCTACGCATTATAGCTTTAATCTCGTGTCGCTGGCTCCTCACTACTTATACTATCTATAATGCGGATTATATTTTAAATTAGACTCCGTGATTAATATCTAAGTACATCTAAAGACTATTTAAATAATCTTAATACAAACTAAACTAACTGTCAACGCTAAAAAATAGATGGGCTTAAAATCACTGTCACTTTAATGTAGCAACAAGAATATAAAGAGTGTAAGGATCAATTCACACCGAAACGAAACGATACGCGATATGGCGCTGCAGTTTTAAGATAGCTTTTTAAAATTGACCGTTATTAATTACGCAAGAAGATAAACGTTTCATTGTAAACGCTGGAATGTCAGGTTCCACCTGCATGTGCAATGTATATGACTGGTGTCATATTATAAAACGTGTATTTATAATATGACTGACGTCATATTATAAAACGTGTATTTTTATGTAATGAATAAAGTTCTCTTCGTCGCGTATCGTCGCGGTGTGAACTGAATCTAAAGTGTAAGTTGATCCTATTGGGATGAATCTATCTATTAACTATACTATCTATTACAGACATTCCAAAATTCTGTGCCGCTATGAAATAAACTAAGTACAAGATTACGTTATGATTGCTGTGTGTTGAATGAAGTTTTAAAATATATTCTCTGTTGTACTCGTAAAAAAAAAAGCAAAATTAAACCAGTGTTTAAGAATCTTAAAGGAAAACTTAAAAATGTAGCAAAACATCGTTTACGCTAGGGTTAATAAGCATAACAAGAAATATCTGAGGAAGTGAGGGCCCGACCGCAGAAGCCCGACAACGGCGCGGCGGAGAGAAACGAGTTGCTACTTAAGTTACTAAGCCCGCGCCTCCGCGACTGACAAATATGCTCGATATAATATGGAAAACTGTACAGCGTACACAGTACAGTCTACTAACATAGGCGACAAGTTTTAAAAGTATTGTAGGTAAACGACAATTTGCTGTGCTTTATTATGTGCAAATATTCAATCGTGCAGGAATATGCGCGCAAATCCTAATACTGTTGAATATTCTTGAAGGCATATTGCAGAAATAGACCTACCTTTTACTGTAACTAACTTAGGCCTTTCCATCCATTATCTAATGGATGATTTATACAGTATTCTCCGAGTGAAGGCCACGAAGCTCTCTTACTACTTACTACTCTTACTGTAACAAAACAAAATAATGACAAATATGCCATCTAAATATCCATTTGATAAAAAAGATATTGTGGGAATAGTGGAAGCCCTAAAGGGAGATTTCCGACCGAGCGAGGTGGTATGCTCGGTCAGGCCGAAGTTTACTTGTAAGCATTTCAGATTTTCTTTATATAGCGCCGGACTGTGAAAACTTCCATAGCGCCACAATCTCTAATACAAAACATTTAATCACAATGAAATAAACGAACCTTTATTTTTTCGCAGGAGTGAAAGACGACTCCGACGATGTATCGAGCAAGAGTTGCGGAGACGCGGCCGGTCTGGCTAAGAAGCAGAGGAAAGCCAGGACTGCCTTCACGGACCACCAGCTGCAGACCTTGGAGAAATCCTTCGAGAGGCAGAAGTACCTGAGTGTGCAGGACCGCATGGAGCTAGCCGCGAAACTAGGACTTACGGACACGCAGGTCAAGACCTGGTACCAGAATAGAAGGTAAGAGAACATGCTGCTATTAGGTCTATATTCACGCCGATTTAATAGGCGTGCTACGTTTATTGTAAATGGCACACAAAGCAATGAATGGCAAGGAATAGCGAATATTGTCAAGGGAAAAGAATCTAATTGATTGAAAATTATTCCCGCATCATGGACTTAAAAAAAATACGTTTCCCTCGCTAGAACTCAAACCATTAAGTATTTAAGTTAGGTACCTATATAATGTATCAAAAGCTCCGTTTATAACGATGATTAAGTTATAATTTAGCAACTAGCACGTAACATTGTCTGCGTATTCACTTTAAAATAATTGCTAGATTAATTATAATGTAATTGCTCCACCTTAGCAACAATACAATTAAGCTTCGTTATTTGCGATTCGTGGAAATTCATAAAAATATGCTTCGCGTTACAAAGAAAATTGTGAAAAATCATATTAATTATTCTACCTCCCACAATGTAATAGGTTCATAATAATAGATACGTACAGGCACGAAGAAAGCAATTACAGAACTACACAGCTCAAGTCATAAGCGACGGCGACCTACATCAAAACAATCAAATTAAATCCATTCACTTCACAATGAAACTAGAGTTATACAAATGAATACGTATTTGATTACATTTTTAGAAAGTTTCATTTAGCCTTCAGCTTAATGAATTATTACTCTTTTGTAGGGATCACTGTTTTGTTGCTAATAATTTAATTATACTCTTCTAATACAAGTACAATATTTATGTGTCGTGATGAGCTTGCATATTGAGTTACCCTTTCTATTAAGCTTAGAATGTGAACATTTAAAGTAAAGTACGAAATTTTATACCAAATCGATGTTATTATGTTAGCAACCGCATAAACTAAAAACCCGACGACCGTCAATAAAACCAGTGCAGTGTCGCGGTATTGACTAATGAAAATAAAGTACTTTAACCTGGCGGGCCTTTTGGCGACAGTCCAGGTTGGGTAACATCAGAGTCCTGATCTTTGTAATAAAATAAAATCATTGAGTTCACGTTTCAGAGTCTTCATTCATGTTCAAAACATTCTTGCCTTCTTAGGGTTCCGTAGGATCATAGTTAGCTCTGTCCATCTGTCTGTTCATCTAATTCCGCTTTGATAACTTCTGGAATCATGAACAAATAATTATAAAAAAATATTTAACTTGCTGCAGCCTCTATCTTAAACCGTATGATTTTACTCGTGAGATAGTCGGCAGCTAACATCGAATAACGCCTCGTCAGCGATCACATCATACCGTAGAATGTGCAATTTCAATCTATATATTGTTTTATTACGAGCATTCACTTCGCATATTATACTGTGATCATCATCATCATCACTATAAAAATTCTCTCTTGCTTTTGGAGTGATCTACCACTATGCGATGATGCGAAATTATAGTCGTTTACAATTCTTTGTAATTTGTATGTCTCTGTTAGTGATCATTCTAGTACATAGAAGTCCATAAGATATAAGAAATAAACTTTATATAACTTCGTCATACGATCAAAGTTGCAGGTATATCTAAACTATTGAAGTGTTACGGTTGGAAATGATGAACGATTGTCTATTCTCTGTCAATAGCAGAGACAATAACTTGGGATGATTGAAGAGAAACATAGGAAAGGTGTTTGAATGATTTTGGTGGAGATTAGAGATAACGCCGCCGCCTGCCACGAACAACTTTGATAAATATTATTGTGATATATTATTGAGTGTTACTTAATACTTTTATATTGCTACTAGTATAGCCTGCTAAACAATCGATTAGTTTAAGCTAACATGTAAAATCCATTAATTGGAAAAAAATATCTATAAATGTTGCGCTATGTCAATGTTTCCATCATTTTTTTCTAGTCAAGTTTAGTTTATGGCTTTACAGTAACTACGGTATCAAAAGTAATTGAGTGTAACTCTGGTTAACGGCTCGCAGTTAAGAGCCGTAACAACATGGCAAAAATATTAAACACAACTGAAAGTACGATTAAACTTATGAGATATTGCAAAAATAATTGCACTAGGTATTTACCTAAGTAATCTCTATATGCGTTTCACAAATAATATTTAAATTAATATTAGTTAACCAGATAAGGTTTTTAATTAAAAATAATTTCATCAGTGTCAAAATCTTTGAAAATAAAGATATGTTCTAGAAATGTCTGAGGCGTGGGCCAGCACTATGTACACTATATGTAAATATAGCTACATAATATAGTCACCGTTTCCTATTCTTGATTTTATTTAATTTCACTTCGTTTCAATGCACATTTCAAAATAAAGAAGAGCAATACAACGTAAAATAAAACATGGCAGATCAGATCAGAATTATCCAAAGAATGTAATTTTGATAATGACGACTTTTGACAAAGAAAGAAGTATGACATTCAAGAACTAAAACTGTCAATTACGTCAAAAGTCAAGGTCAAAACATAATATGACATATTAAAAATAGTGTTCTCGCTATTTTTTATTAAAACTCTTTAATTTTTATTTTTTTTTATTTTTATGAAATTCCCATATTTTTTTCCTATTTACCTTTGTAGTGTACGTAGAGCTGGCCCAAAATCAAACATCTCTTTTAAGTTAAACTCGTAGCGATTATACATATCCGTTAAAAAATAATGATCTTAGTTGACTGTACACAAAGGAACTAGGCACCTATTTGAAGAACAAACGCC
The DNA here is from genome assembly GCA_905404095.1 of Glaucopsyche alexis. Taxonomy (NCBI): domain Eukaryota; kingdom Metazoa; phylum Arthropoda; class Insecta; order Lepidoptera; family Lycaenidae; genus Glaucopsyche; species Glaucopsyche alexis. Next base: position 7,879,593 of record FR990050.1, read on the forward strand.
TGTTATTATTAAGCGGTTGCCGCTGCCACCTTTACGGCAAAAACACTCACAAAAACATTTAATGACTTCGTATTAAAATATGAAATGTGTAATCTAGCGTCCTTTTAACTTTTATGTAATTACAACTGCTGGCTCCTTTAAAATTTTATAGGGTCATCCAATGTAAATGTTACCCACTACTTCGTATGCGCAAAAGAAAATCCCGTTGGACCGTACATTTGAACCGAAACAACGACTGGTACAACCGGAAAATGTATTGCATATTATACTGTGATCATCATCATCATCACTATAAAAATTCTCTCTTGCTTTTGGAGTGATTTACTAGTATGCGAAACGTTTTACGTTTTACGAAATTATAGTCGTTTACAATTATTATCCTAGCCCGTGGTCTACTCTATTGGTGTTTTTGCTGTAGCGGACCAATTAGCTCCACAATCCTGAATCGTGTTATCGAAGTTTTATAAGATCGGCGCTATAATATATTATACAACATTCGAAATGTATACAAGTGGGCTTCGGCCTGACCGAGCACTACCACTACCACTATACCACTTCGCTCGGTCGGAGATCTCCCTTTGGGGCTTTCACTTATTCCCACGTCGCACTACACAGAATTTCCGTGGATTCGATGGAACAACAAAAATATTGTTTTCAAGTCTTGTTAGGACAATACAGACTAATCACCTGATTGTCTGACAAGAAAGCTGATCCATGCATCGGATAGGGGCATCTACAAAGTCGGTCCTGCGGCTGATCTCTCGCCAGTCGCCAGTCGTGTCGGTCATCCCTCCCACTGGGTTACAAGAGTAAAGGAAGAGAGAGTGCTCTTGTGTACTGCGCACACACTTGGGCACTATAAAAATACTCCTACGTAGCCGGACTGTTTCAACGAAACCAGCCACCACCACCGAAATCGGTGAGGGAGCTATTAGTATCAAATAAGACGATAAGATGAGATGAAAAATTTTGTTAGCTGAAACATTTTAATTCTTTACATTACTTAGCAGAGATAAAAGAAGTAGATACAAAAATTAGCATAATATTAAAACAGATTATAGTTATTATCGTTGTGCATGTTTTTAATCATTTTGTATTCAGTAAAAATTAATTAGCACCAAAACTAATTTATTTGTAATATATGAGACGTAATGATATTTATTTAAATACTGGTTTACTGGGTTTAAATCATTAAGTTAGGAAAAATCTTATCATTCTTAATTTTAAAATTGTGTTTACAAATGTATATTAAAATTTAGACGAATACGAAGTAGATTTAAGGCTGGGACTAGAGTCAGAAGACATAGATGCTCCGGAATCCGAAACGCCGGTGAAAATTCAGAGCACTGTAAATATAACTCTGCGCTAATACAACAGAGTTGATGAAAATCGATTGCATGAGTGTCGAGACAAATGTCAATGTCTGAGAGTTTCGAGAATAGGAGGTAGTTGATTACAATATGTCAAATTAAAATATTTAGTTTAATTGAAATATTCACAAATATTGAGGTATTATTACTTGATAAATGTAGAAAATATGACTGTGTGTCTTTTAAATTAGGTGTAGTTCAAACTTATAAAAAAGTTGGAATATTTTTTACACAATTACATTAAATTATATAATAATTACATTAATATTAATTACATTAAAGCCTACTTTATTAGTTTACTTAGGTACATGAAATACAAAAACATTCATAATGGTGAGATGAACTTACAAACGTAGTTATTTGTGACTTGCGTATTTCATACAACTTTAGGAACTTTCATACTCATTTGGTGACTTTTGGACGACGCGTTTCGGCGTTTTCACGAGACTTGCGAAATTCTGCATACAAATCGCTGTACCTTTAAAAATATTTATTTTTAGCTAGCTTTTGCGCGCGGCTCCACCTGTGTAAATACATTATCCCGCGGGAACACTATTTTTTCGGGATAAAAAATATCCTATGTCCTTTCCCGGGACCCAAAGTTTCATAAAAATCGGTTCAGCGGTTAAAGCGTGAAGAGGTAACAGACATACACACACACTTTCGCATTTATAATATTAGTATAGATACTGTTTCTTATGAGAAATAACTCATATTTTAGTTCATTTATACAATAAAAATTCGGTCAACTGGCCTATTATTATTGATTTAGTGATTTAGCATAGCTATGGACGCTAAGGTGCAACAAATTTTTGCGGTAAGGAACATTTTGTATGTAAATGGAGAATTCAGGTTTCCGATCGAAACCTTATCAGGAAACCAGCGTATGCCAGGGGCCTTATAGAGAAATGTCTACATTTTACATGTAGAGTAGGTAAAACAAGCATAATATTATGAAGAAACTGAAAGATAGAAATATAAAGATTGTATGCAAATTGCAAATAGATATATTTTATTAAATCTTACAATAAAAGATTTTGCAGAAGTTCACGCCACCCACTCAGTTCTTTGAACTGTTCATGACCAACTTGATAAAATACGAGTATTATATTGAACGGATTCCAGTCTCGGATCGATATCCGAGACTGGCAAATCCTATTTCAAAGATGTATATTATAAATAAATGAAACTATCCTTTTTGATTCACCAACATAATTTTTCAGGCACTTTAATATTTTTTTAATTTCTTTTTATTAAATACACCAGTTTTATGAGATTTAATATCGATATACAGCAGAAAAACTTAATCTAAAACCATTATCCTAAGTCATATTCAATATCAACAATTTTTTATTGTGTTTTTTGTTCGGTAATTTTCGTTTAACCAATGTTTGGGCTTCGATTTATCGGTTCGTGAGAGAGTGTGAAATCGAAGTTAATAGAAGAATGAGACAGCTTTTGTGTGCGGTCACTTTGTAGGACATTTAATAGTTCAAACAAATTATGTCTACCCCGCCCTGCGCCCACGACGGCGCCTCAGATGCTTAATTGCTATTTGTATAATAATAATAATAATTGCTATTTGTATTGCTACCTCTTGCGAGTTGAGGCTCGATGCTTAATTGCTATTTGTACTGCTACCTCTTGCGAGTTCAAACTTGAATCCGAACTCCGATTCTCGTATTGAACTCATTGAACTCAGACTTTCAATTAATTATAAATGAATCGTCTTCATATTATCAAACTTGAAATAAATTATTTATTATTGGTAGTAGTTGAGGCTCTGGATTAAAACAGGCTGCTTTTTATCCCGAAAAAGTACTTAGTGTTCCCGGAGGATATTATGTTTACGCGGGCGGAGCCGCGGGCAAAAGCTAGTCAATTGATATAATTATGTACATAAATGTATGAATATAAATTGTATATTATCAAACTCCGACGAATTACCGAACAACTACAATATGACAGCGCAGCTCGTGCTGTGGTCGCCCTAACGCGTTACACTTCAATTGACAAAAGGATCAAAAAGCAGAAAGGAAATAAATCCTGGACTAATTACCTGAGAATGGCTATAAAAAACCGAGACTATTTCACTATAGAAATGATGACAACTTGACAAACAAATCTGTCCAGAAAAATTAACATCAGCACGCTAGGTAAAAAAAAAAAATGATCGAATAATTTTAAATAAAATCGAACAAAATTCTTTATATACTCGATACTGGTAGAATGGTCATGATTGCCATTAAATAAAAGAAGAAGAAGAAGAACCGCCAAGAAACATCACAAGACGGACTATATACCGATTACCGACACTTTAAAAATAATAAAGTTCAGAAATTGACACCAAGTTAGTTATATTTGGGACACTAAATTAATATTTAATGGGAAATATGTATATATGTTACAGTTAAAACTAGTTTTTAGATAGAACGCGTTTTCCCTAGTTAGAACTTGTTTTACTAAGCACCTTTGTTAAAACTAGAATTAACTAAGGCTCAAAATTTAATATCAGTTAAAACTAGTTATTACTAGTCAAATCGCGTTTTTCCAAAGGCTCGCAGTAAAACTATTCCAACCGAGGTTAAAGTTCATCGTATACTGATTCGCGAGACGTCACAAGGTTCTCTACTCTAGTCAAGATGCAATCGATAATCGAAATCAAAATTGTATGGAATTTGACACAAGTCATCGTTAAATGACCCGTCGCTTGCGATGCCTCATGTCAAGTCCCATACATTTTGTTTTTGAACTTCGCCATGGAAATTATCAAATGCATCTTGACAAAAGGCCCTTGGCCTCTAGTCAAGATGCATATGTCCCGCGATAAAAAGTAGCCTATGTCATTTCCCGAGGTCTACTTTATATCTGTGCCAAATTTTATGATAATCGGTTTAGTAGTTTTACGTAAAACTGTAAATAAAGTATCCCACGGGAACCGTAAATTTCCCAGCGATAAAAAGTAGCCTATGTCCTTTCTCAAAAATTTTATTTTCATAAATTTCATTTCAATCGGTTCAGTAGTTTTAGCGTTAAAGACGGACAAACAGACACATACACTTTCCCATTTAAAATAAATATTAGTGTGGATTGTCACCTTAGCAACTACTAGTCGATGTTCCCTAAACTCTTTCTTTTGTGTAAGATTATTAATTTTACTAGGTAAGTATACATATGACTCTATGTCTTAAATCTCATAATAAATATTTTTAAAACTATATTTAGCTTCAAATCCCAAATTAGTTTCCCTAGTGCTCGTTTTAACTAAAAGACAGAGTTACATCTAGTTTTATCTGAAAATCAAATATATTAGTAGATAATTCTAGTTTTGACTAGGTATTTCTAGTTTTAACAAAGGTATTTAGTAAAACCTAGTTTTAACTAGGGAAAACGAGTTATAACGAAAAACGGGTTTTAACTGTAACATATTATATAAAGAAGGAAAACATGAAAATATAATAACATTATAGCTGTATTGCGACAGATTCAATATAATTTTTGTGGAACCGCTGTTGTATGACTCTGCCAAGGATACTTTACATAATTAAGCGATATATTATCCTTAATAAACTTAGTAATATATTAGTAATATTTAATAAAGGTATTACAAAACTTGTAATTATTTAAATAAAATAGTATTTTATACCATTATTGAACATAAAATTTACTAATGCCGTTGGTAGAGTCATAAAGTCAGCCATCAAATAAATATTACATTATTTTATTACTAATCATATGCATTATCTTGATGTCTGTAAAAATATAATCAATTAGGCTAATTAATGACATAATAAGTAAAGAAATTAATAAAAATGATCATCACCTTGCAAATTGTAAGCAGATTTTGTAACTAATTAATGTTAAACCTTGCTTAAGTATTTAGGTAAATCCAAAGATATCCAAACTCAAAATAAGCTTAAGCCTACATTTGACAGAACAAATCTTCAAACAAGAAAAACGCCATCTTGGTTTTCACCATATATAAAATGGGAAAATGGCATCAAAAATATCAAAATTGGGGCCATTTAACTGGAGACACTTTTTGCCTAGACATGCCCCGTCTATAATATATAAGTCAATGTGTAAATCACTGAACTAAGACCTCTTCGTAAGTCACATCTTTTAACTGAGACCTAGTCGATACTTAGGGTAAACAAAGAAGAGAAGGCACCTTCTGAATACCTGTATTAATATTCTGATGGATCATCTTACCTGTAGAATTAAATGTCTCATCTCCTTCCGTTTGAGGCCATTAACAAACAGATCTATATAACGGAGCGGCTGGACGTGTGAAGGCGGCGGCGACCACAGACTACAGAGCAGCAAGTCACGACCGCAGCGGCGCCAGGCCTGGCCATTTATTAAGCTTCTGCCGACCAAATTGATACTTTTTACGACACTCTTCCATCGCTTTATTTACTTAATTTTATAACCTCTCAAAAAACGATGACTCTCAATAATATAGCGTTTATGCTTTTTTGACCACCGACGTGCCTCGCGGAATTGAGTTATAATATCGGTACTTGAGATTTGAAATTGGAACGACTTTACTGACTGCAAAGCAAAAAATAACTTAATTCCAACTTAATTCCTATTTCAATTTATATATTCTTTACAGCCAGCATTTTGTACGTTTTAATTTTGGAAATATTATTAATACCTTTTAGTTAACATGAACCTGCAAAATATGCTTCATAATCATAATGCTAATAATAAACATTTTGTTAACTTTTTCTCACAAAAATATTTGTTAAGTAATTGACGAATAAATTTTTCCATTTTATTTCAACATAATGTTGAAGTTTTCCATAATTTTAGATTATTAAAATGCAAATTTGTTAAATTGTGTTCCCCCTCTTTGAAAATTTATGAAATAAGCTAATGTTTTTCAGTAGCACAAATTATCTTTATAACTGTTGTTGAAATAAAATTTTAAGCAGGCATTTTGTACCTGCATGAATTAATAAGTTACATGTAGAAATTTTAAGTAATTTGAAAAATTAAAACGTCATGTCAATCAGTTCCTCCCAAATTTGTTTGAACTATGTTTTTCTTATAGGTAGGCTAAAATTAGAATGCATATCAATTAAAGGTGCTGTGCACAGTGCAACTTCAAAAGCATTTTTTTTGTTAGAGCTGTTTCCATGTTCAACCCCTAGTTTTTAAGCCCTTTCTCATTACGATTTTACATAGGAGGGGGTAAAAAATTTAGTCGTGGAACACGGAATAAATCGGTCGAACGCTAAAATTACTTTCGCCTTTCTTGAACAACATATTAAAAACTTATATAATAATCAACTTATTAGCAGACTCGATCGTAGTGCATAAAATGACCGAAAGATGATAGCTAGCATATTTCCAATTTACTTTTATACTGGAATATAAGCAAAGAATATATTATATTGCTATGATATAAGGTTAAAGCCCCGACTAAATGGTCTGGCTTTATTTTCCCCCAACTCCTTAAACTTTAAACAAACATTATATCAAAACTTCAAATTGATTTCAAATTGCCTGAAAAATATATTTTGGGATAAAAAAATAACTTTTCAAGAAATTGTATATTGACTTAGCTCCGCTTCTGACCAGCCAGTCCTGCAATCTCGTGTTGGGGGTACAATAGGAGAAGTATAGGACAATGTTTAGATTGCTTCAAGCCTCTGCCCTAAATTTCCTAGTTGTTCTTGGGCTATATTATCGCATTATTTCGAAATCCCATGGGGGGATTGGGGATTTTAAGGATCAGGAACGCAAGTCGCAGCAACAGAGGAGTTACAAGTGTAACTCCTCTGTTGCTGCGAGTGTCCATGGGCGGCGGTAATCGCTTACCATCAGGCGACCCGTCTGCTCGTTTCCTGGTTGATTACATAAAAAAAAAAAAAAAGAAATGAAAAAATAAAAACAAAGATGAATGTAGTCAACACCCCTATTGTCTACAGCCATAAATATTTAATGTCGGCCGCCTGTGTGTCGTTTAGCGGCGTTTACCCGGCGCGGTGTGCAATCCATGTGATTAGCCCATGACGCATACCATATAATGACAGTCGACATTCGGATGACCGTACACTCACAACCATAAACTATATCCGGGTATAGTCGATGAAAGAAGTGATATGATACAATGGGATACACCGCAATATATCAGGGATAAAAACAGGATAGCTGTAATCATTAAATGGAAAATAAATTACTTAAACAAATCACTAAATGGAAAATAAACTATTTGAATAAATCGCTAAATGGAAAATAAATTATTTAAAAATATTAAATACCTAGGAATACTTGTGTTAGGTTAACCAATGAAAACAGTTTCAAGCTTTTATAAATAGATATTACTTACTTTGGGTGAAAAATTAAACAAAAACTGTAATAAGTAAATAGAACGGATGTCATATATTAATTGCTTTGAGGGAAATCCAAACTAAGTTTTTTTGCGCCTGCGAACACATCGTTATTACAACTGTAACCTAAAATTTGAGAATTAAATTTGAGTAGGTATTTAAAAAAATATCATTTATGTTATGGAAATAATGTCGAATTTCGTTATGTAGAATGTCGAAGTTATAATTACTATAATTTTCGACATTATTTCCATGCTTCTGATTAAAAAAATTTAACTTAAAACTAGGAGTACTGTTCTTTTTAAAACTCCTACTTTTTTCGCTAGGACCTAAATATAGGTACGTGAAAAAAGTTTAGGACTCCTAGCACTCCTGCTCTACCTACGTAATATGGGTTCAGCAAAGAACGTCTTTTAAGGAGCTAGACATTACATTTCATGTTACTTACCTATCTCTACAAAACATCGCATAAGTCCAACCCTCAAATGCGCATAAAGGCTTTTCTGAAAACTAGTAACTAGTGTCATTAAAGACATTTACTCTAAAGTAGAGTACTGTGTACTAATGACATAATGCCAGGTCCAGCTCCCAGGAACCACCTAATCGTTTATACCGAACCCTCCAAATTACACCTCGCAGAGACACGAGAATCGAACCAAGGACAGCGAGGTCGCCCGCTTGATCATTTAGTAGCCAATCATTACGACGGATGCCATTTCAGTTTTTATCCTACGGCTTAGATTATAATTCGTACGGTTTAGTAATTTGATGATTTTACGGTCGGCCGATGATATCATTCGAAGATTGCTACCAGATCGTCGGCTAATACTAGGTTTTACAGTGTCCACCGAAGTTCTCATACCTTCTGAATGCATGTTTATATTTTTGATTAAATACAGGGTGTTTGGTATAATATAACTACCCACACCGATTTCGGTGACGGTGGCCCGGTTTCATTGAAACCAGGCCAGTTCCACCGGAGTAATTTTATAGTGTCCAAGTGTGTGCGCAGTACACAAGAGCACTCTCTCTTCCTTTACTCTCCAATCTCCACTCTAATCCAGTGGGACGGACAACCGACACGACTGACGAGAAATCAGGTGCAGGTCCGACCTTTGAAATGCCCATCCAATGCATAGATAATAATAATCTCTATTGTCAGACAATCGGTTGATCAGCCTGTATTGTCCTCATCAAACTTGGAAACAACCTTTTTTTTTGTTGTTCCAATGCGGGCATCGAACCCACGATCTTCAAATCGAGAGCCAAGATCTAACCACTAGACCACGGAGGCTGTTTTGCTATAACATAGTCAATCCGTGAAGAGATAGAGATAGATCCGAGGAGTAAAGACAAATAATTTGAATCCCCCTTTGTATGGCCGATATTTGACCGTTTTGTGAGATATTCTCAATTTTATATTTTTTAGAAATGGGTAAACTGACCTATTTTGGTCATAAAAAAACACTGACAAATATCTGAAAAACGGTTCGACATCGGCTATACAAAAGGGTGGTTCAAAAGTGGTGGTATATTTCATGACTACGTTCTACTAAACATTATGTACAATAATATTGCTAGTGATTTACCTCTAGTTGTTATCGATTTAACTAAGATAAATCCAAGTACCTAAGAATGACGTGATCGTTGAATAACTGATCCTAGCGTCGGAAGCTCGTGCCAAGCTTACGAAATCCTACGATAAAGTGATAAAGTCGTTATAGATGGGAATATAAAGCTTACATAATATTATGTAATGAGATAATATGTGATAGTATGTAAATATTTGAACATACCTAAAAAGCGAATTTCAATTTCGTAAATCGCTAGATTATGGTTTACATAAAAAAATACTTTTCTATTTGTTCCTTTTTATTCGAAAGCAAAGTTATAAAATAATATTAACATAAACATAAAAGTGTCGTATACAATGTTAGTTTATTGAGCATAAATACTTTGTAGCGCTAAAACTACCACCCTCACGACAAAGTCGCACGGCGCAGACAATTCCCCTAAGGACACTCGCTACGAACACGTCATCAAACTTTCTAAGTAGCGTAAGCGACGTCGAGCACTCGAGCGAGCCCCGCGACCAAACGGCTCAAGCGCCAAATGTAAACGCAAAGTATTCGGATCGATGAATTTACTCCTTGTTTGTTTGCTATACAAGCCGAATTCGCGTCACGTCGCCCAAAAACTCAAATCAAGATAAACAACCTCCCCCGCGGAGACGCCGTAAGTGGAACCGTTTTATCGTGCCATTCTCGCTTTTAACTTGCCCGGTTAGAGCCCATTTCGGAGCGTACACTCCGAAATAACAATTGAATCAGTTCACGCAGCATCAAATCACTAAACCACTGGGCGGAGCGATCTCAGACTCCTCCGGGGGACGAAGGATAGAGACGGCGAGTGCTCTTGTGGAGCCTCGCGCGCGACAGAGCGGGACGGAGGATCGTTTCCGAAGACGTCTCGAGACGCTGAGCCGAATTTAAGTGCGCTCGGAGAGCTTTTTGTTTGTCGCCCGCGGCCGTAATAAAAAGAATAGTGTCACTGAACAGATTGCCTCTCATTCAGCACTTGACAATTAAATAAGTGTTGTGAAGTGTTCGCTCCCCGAGCTCCGAGTGGCCCGTCATAACACATGATTAATGCGAGCGGAGACGAGACGCTTTCTATCGATCAAGTGTCGGCTACCAATAATTATTATAGCATTTAAAATAAAGTACCTTCATACCGTAGCTGAGTACTTAATAACGCGTAGGTGCTGTGTATTCTGTTTCAACATTAATGCTATTTACGTCCATTATTGTGACCAGAGCTTTCTCTGTGAAATTATTAGATAAATGTTCAGATATATGCGAAAGACATGTAAATTATATTGATTTCAGCTAAACAACTACTACTGATAAAAGTATAATAAGTATAAAAAGTATAAAAGTATAACAATTTCAATATTCTTAGCTAAGTACCTATCTATGTCCATAAATTGACATTAAATAAAATATAAAATTTTTCTTTTACTTAAGCTCTCGTTTTTTTTTTAATTTAAGAAACCGGTAGCAGCTTTCTGGTGGTTCACTGGACATGAACTCATTACATTTATTTATTGCTACTTTAATTAAATTAAGTTTTTGGAAATACTAACACTGATACTTAATTATAAAACATATGTACACATGTCGAATTAGCATTTATTATTATTAAGTACATTTACATCGAACCCCTAATTTACATTAAATAAAATTAAATGATCCATTTACAGAAATTAATTAAGGAAATAACCAGTGAAGCGTCTTCTAACAGCCGCAGCACAATGGCGCCCTCGTGAATTATTATTATTAAATGACAATGCGCATCGCAATAATAATCCCCTTCGAATTAATAAAAACCTCACTCAATGACAATAATAGACCACTTTGGCGATACTTCGTGAAATATATCTCCATAATTGAATTTTCGTTTGTTTATTTGAAGTTTGTTTTATGTTCTCGCTTTTCAATGCTGTGTTCACTTATATTTTCTTAAACACACAGAAATGATTTCTGAAAGTTGGTATAGTTATGGTAGTAAATTATAGTACCAACCTACTAATGTTAACCTTAAATAATATTAAAAGCAAAATCTTTCGATGTGTGTGTATTAATTTTTATCGAAAACTTCTCTCATTCACCTCACCCTTACCTCTTAGTGAACATATTAAATAGCTAGGAAATCCAACGAAAAGTATTTTTAATTAATGTAAATATTTTAATGAATACGAAATAGAACTTTAATAAAAAATAACCGTTATTTTATGCACGTACAAACACATCAAGAAATTAATTTAATTACGATAGCATTGTTATTAAATTATTATAATTAAGTGAACACTCAAAGTAACACATAAAACGGGTCGAATTTAAAATTTTAATTATAATAAATTCAACTTTCTAAGGAATTTATATTTTAATGTGTAATTAAGAATTGATTAGATTATTCAACTAGCTGGAAGACTTCCTAATTCTATTATTCTGCTTTATTTTTGTACAATTACACTGTTATATTTACCCATTTTATCATTTTTAATCTCATAGGTACCTATATTGTAGCTAATGTTTATTTATATATATAATATTGAATTATGTTTGACTAATCAATGTTACTAAGTTTTAACTGACCCAAAACTTTATGTAGAGATTAGAATGGGATCTCTACATGCAGCAGTTTTAATATAAATGACTTATTTACGTCAACTCACAGATAAAGCAGCGGGATCGAACTAGTATTGTACACAGTTCACCCCTTTACAGACTCAAATAAATCAAATTAAATCATCAAACACGCTCCGCTGAGCGAACGAGTGGCCAAGACGTTTTGTCAAATTTATTATTTTATTTATTTTTTTATTGCCTAGTTTTTGTGCCATCATCATTGTGCTCTAGAGTGGTCTGTGACAAATTTGATGACATTTGGGGTCAGGATTTGGGGTTTTTGATCTATGGGATAGGGGTTAGAACGACAGTTAAAAATTTTAGAGACGATTTGCAATATAAATGTTTGTAGAGTATTGTGGAGCGATCGTTTGTACACATTTATTCCAGTAGCTAATGATCCTTAAACGATTGTCGGTTTCGCTAAGTGATCGGTACCTAGTTGTAAGTTATAGCGGATATCGGAATATTTTTTATAGCAACAATAGTCTGTGCGATTCTAATAGCACTTTTTGTGGGAACAAGACGTTCTGAGAAGTAATCGCTATAGGTATTAACAATAGAGCCACATTCAATTATAACCACACCTAAAACTTTAAATTAATGAATTTCGAGGGAATTTTTATTATCTAATTCAATTATTTTCACTCAAGCTCGGATGAGCTTGAGTGAAAACTATATCTATAATATAGTGGCCAACTATATCTATAATATAGACTAAAAAAGTTTTTTTTTTTTTAACAGGACGAAATGGAAGCGGCAAACGGCTGTGGGGCTCGAGTTACTAGCGGAGGCGGGCAACTACGCGGCCTTCCAGCGGCTGTACGGCGGCTACTGGGCGGGGGTGCCCGCGTACCCCGCGCAGCCAGCGCCCGCCGCCGCTGACCTGTACTACAGACAAGCTGCCGCAACCGCGGCCGCTGCCGCCTCCGCCTCCGCTAATACGCTACAGAAACCTCTGCCATATCGGTAAGTTGGTGAAGCTCCCATGTTGTACTCGAATAGGTATTCATGGATCCTAAGAGGATTTTGGATGTTGGTAAAGCAGCGATCATAATACTATGATTCCATAAAAAAGGAATAATTTTAAGTAATCGGCAACTTCACACCAATTCATGCGCCAAAAACTACAAATGAATGGCTCTGTAACCACGCATTTACTATCAACAAACCGCCTTCATATATTCTGTGTATTTGCGCTTGCTAAAAATATTAATGAAAATTATGTATGATGAAAATTCATTTAGTTAAAATGAACCGATAAAAATCACAGTTTACGACTTTTCATGTAGGATTATTAACTAATTTACAAGCAATTCAAAATGGCGGATCGTTAACGTAGGTATTCTCATTTTGAATGTATGGTAAAAGTCGTTTTATTACAATAATTTGCATTGAATTACAATATGACCGAGAATACACAATTAACACATATTGTTTTTGTGTTAAGCTGAGTGCTCATTGGACTATTGTATGTAAAACCTAGTTATTTAACCGAGCTAAGTATTTGTAAGTAGTTTTAACGTCATTTTGTTCCCATCGTATTAAATACCTATATAAATCCAATTTTGTTTTATTCCATAATCTAATCTTTATCGCCTTATTGCTTGACTTCGCATCAAAGTTAGTGGTAGTTAAGATTCGAAATTTCTCGACCGCAGTTTAAAGTTTACCCGATTAGTGTAGACAGTAAACGACGAATGACGTCATTTTCTTGTTACAGGTTATACCCTGGCGCGTCGCTAGCTGGTGTTCCACCTCTGGGTCTGGGTCTGCCGGGCCCCTCAGCACACCTCGGGTCCCTCGGAGCCCCTGGCCTGGGGGCCTTGGGGTACTACGCACAAGCGAGACGCACCCCGTCCCCCGACGTAGACCCCGGCAGCCCGGCACCCCCTCCGAGATCACCTAGAGAACTCTCAGTGGAGAGGCGCTCCGACGACGATGACGATGATGAACCCATCCACGTATAAGTGACAGTGACATTTAGTGAATTCCAGTGACGTCATCATGCGTGTTCAGGGTTGCCGAAAGTGAAAAACTGACTTATTTATTCGTTGCACATTCCCAGGCATCGCGTTGGTCATGTTATGGATCGGACGACTCGTCCAGTATGTGATATTATAAACCCAGAATTAGTTGTAACCTAATGTAAAATAGATATGGATGTCTTGTAGCTACGTTATATATAGACTAGCTTTTTATTGTATAAAAACTACGATATAATTTATTACATTACAGAAAAATTAACAGTACGAGAAACTTAAGTTTCGAACTTCAGTTGTTAATATTTATCAATTTCTGCAATACTTATTCGTAACAACAAATAAATAGTTACTAATTTATGTATGTGCTCAATGAATTCGCTATCAATTCATCGTTTTGTACAGAATATAATTTCGTGTCGATACAAAGTAAAATTTGGTACAATGTGCAGATTGTGTATAATATAGATTATATTTTAATTTAATATGTATTTGTTAGTATTAAATACAAAAAAATAATAATAAGAACAGGTAACATACCTAAAGCTATTATAGTTATATGGCGAAATGTACTTATGCAATCTGAAAAGTGACATTTTATGTCCAGATAGATTTTGTGGTGTTTTGTAATTAAAATGTTGTCAATTATTTTGTTGTTTTTGTTGTTGTATACCTCAAAATTCGACGAGAAACCTAGCTTTACAGTTTGTTTGTTATAGTTTTGGTATAAATTGGTCAAACTAATGACGATGATCTTTGATGGTACCAACCCTAAATAAAGTTCAAAGTAGTCGGTAAGAAGACAGACTATACTTTGTGCTTGATAGTTGAAATTTACTGAGTGAGAGAGAGAGAGATAGAGCTAGAAAGAAAAGTTTGAACAAAAATATTAGTGGACACTGCTTTCTGCAGCAAAAGTTTCCAGTATTTTATCACAATCAATAAGGCCACTAATATATTTCGTTAAGAATTTGCTTTCCCTTACAAAATATTCGCGAAGTATAGTTTTATTACATTAATCGGACAATTATTTTAATTAATTATTATCAATAAAAACAAGGGAAGTGCAAAACAATTATCTAATTACGCGCAATAATCACGATATTTGTTCGACATAATGCGCTCGGAGACTGGCTGTAATAAATACTAGCGTTAAACAGTCGGTAGCGTTTCTAACTATGCTCGGTCACGCCATGTCTTACTCACGGGTAATAGGGCCTAGTGATGCACTCCAACTATCGCACGACTCGAGAGAACAGCGTGAATTTATCTCCTGTACTGAACAAAACACAAATTGTTTCCTTTTTTTCTGTTCGATGATCTATTGGACCAATATTAGGACGAAACAGAGTAATATCCCATAGGAAAATTAATGCGAGAAGGCATTGGTTGCAATGCAATATCTGTATTTGTAAAGAATTACGGTAATAAGGGGTAAGACGTGGTAACAGTCAACATCAAGACCATTGTATAAATCGCTGTATATATACTATATACAAATATATAAATACACTGTATACACTCAAAGTAAACGTCGCTGGTATACTTTGAGTGTTACAAAGTAGTATTAACTGACTCTACAAGACTGTGGATGAGAGAGATAGAGGGTTACAAACATCGTATCGATTAAAAATGCTCTCACAGCCGGCAACGTTAAGGTCAGACCAGGATCGCAGTGGCACTTTAGTGCAGAGAGAAGTTTGCACTGAAGCGCCACCAACAAAACTTTCACCCAGCCAGGAACTCTACATTCGCTTAAATAAGTTGAAAGTGCTGTAAATGATGTAAATGCCGAGTAATTTCTGAATCCAGAATCATCAAGTAAAATGATTGATCCGAATCACACTCGAGTTACACAATCTGACTGGATCCCACCACTAGGGCGGTGTTAAATTGTGTGTGCTATCTCTATTCGCGAGGCTTCTCACTGTACCGCTTCCGGTATACGTAGCTAATTGTGTTACACTTATTTTTTTTAATTAATTGAGCATAAGTAGTTACAGTCGTCTACAGAAATATGAACACATGGGGAGTCGAAGCATCTTCTCTAAGAAAAATCAACGTTTAAGTAGGTCAATGATGTACAAATGTATAATAGTTATATGAAGAATTTATATTTACATTTTAATAATGAGATATTCTTATATTTTAAACGAGCAATTCTTGTAAATATAAGGTGAACAGAATCTCGGAAACGGCTTCAACAATTTCCACGAAAATTAGAATGCTTTGAAAGTTTTGAGGGTGAAAAATCGAATTAACTACGTTTTATCCCAGGAAAACGCGAATTTTTGATTTTATTACTTTTCTTTCGTTGCGTAATAAGATACGAGTTAATTTACTCTTTAATAATTGTCAAAGCGTGTGACCGGTGCGGTGGCTCAGCTATGTATGGATAGGACTTTTTGCGTCGTTGGCAAATTAGGGTCCTTGTATCGAGTCCCAGTTAGAATAATATTTTTGTGATAATATTTTTTCATACCTCCTGTAATTTTTTCCGAACTCAGAATAGCTCAGTCTCCCACGAAGGAACTTCAAGATTTCTTTGACTCAAAAGTTTTAAACTAAATTATGTGGTAACTTTCAACTTTGTAACACTAGCCCTAGTATATTTTTCAGCATTTATTAGTGTAGGACTTCAATATACCTTCTTGTAGAAAAATATTTAAAATTAATAAATATTTTAATAATTAATGAGAATCATCTTTCTGAGAAGCTGTTAATAAGTAATAAATCAATCAATAAGTCAATCGTAATTTTTAAATGTGATAAATTAACGTAGAACAATGAGCTGGAAAATTAAAATAAATTATTTAGATTTTTTTAATATCATCATTAATACTACTGATCTATTAGTAGACCTTATACTTTGAGATGTTACATGCAAGAATGCTATCAATCATAAGGTTCTTTTACAAGTAGGTATTTCATCCTTATTATTATAATTAAGCTTCATGGAAATAATTATTATAGCATCTTAAATAATAGTAATTATTAAAATTGACAGATTCCACAGTGATTATTTTCTATAATTTTTTTAAGTAAGTAAGGCATTTACAAGAATACTATAATTATATTTTAATGTATTGAACATAATCTAATATTTAAATCACTTTCTTCATGACTCATCATGTCTATTCAATTTCTATCCTTAATTTTTAATTACTATAATGTCTCAACTACTTTTTCTGTGCAAACAGCTAATCTGTTAATTTCCCGTGAGACATTGTATTGAGCACGAATTGAACAATACGAAGCAATCAAATTTTATGAACGTTTATATAAATTATGCAAATAAACCACCTTTATCATAAATAACACTTATATAATCCTTGGCATCTTTACATAATTGCTCCATTTTATTTCTAGAAAATGCCAGCTAAGTGCGTGGGGTCGCGCCCAGTGTGGAGTTCCGTGTACAAATTATTATTTTTTCAAACTCTACATTTGTAGAAATATATAACTATTAAAGCCTAAACAGGCTGCTCATACATAAGTTATTTATAAAACAATCTAATATAGTATGGTAAAAGATGTCGCGAATTTCTGTAAAAAATAAATTGTACTAAAAGTTGTAACCAGTTTTATGATTGGTTTCCACTCACTGAATCTGACTTAGGTATTAAGTAATTATCTTTTACTACACACAACCCTAACAAAAATAACATACAGAATAAATTTTAATTTTGTATAGCAAATGATTATCTAATGAACATTTAGATTGTTGAACTTGTACACATACGATAGTATATATCAACATTATGTATGTAAAACATGCCACAATACTCTAGGTACATAGTGTAGTATATTAGTAGAAAACATCGTTCGTGTTATTTTAATTTATAGACTTATTAGTTTGTACGAGGGCGGCACTGAAATTTTCGGGAATCAAGGAAGTGACACAACATTACTATTTAAAAATGTATTCATTGCTTTTCGAAGTATTCTCCACGAAATTTGACACATTTTTCCATACGATGGAACCAATCATTGAAGCAACCATTCCATTCGGCAGTTGGGGTCTCCAAAATGGCCGTTTTGTAGGCGTCCACAGCTTCTTCAGGTGATGAAAATCTCTGACCACGCAATTTATTCTTTATTTTAGGGAAAGTATAGAAATCATTAGGGCTTAGGTCGGGGCTATATGGCGGATAGTCTAATAATTCTATGATTTCTTGCTCTAAAAACTCTTTTGTTCTGTGCGCGGTGTGAAAACTCGTGATGGAGGATGATGCGGCGGTTGCAGTTCTCTTTACGGAGTTTAGAAACGACCTGTGGCAAACAAATGTTAGCATACCATTCAGCATTAACCGTTCTTTGTCCCTCAAGAGGAATAGTCGCAACATGGCCGGTTTTGGAGACAAACGTGGCCACCATTTTTTTTGCAACACTCCGTGAACGAACAATTTTTGTTGGCTTTAACTCATTTTCGAACACCCAAACTCGTGACTGGTTTTTTGTTTCGGGTTCGTACGCGTATATCCAGGATTCGTCACTTGATACGATGTTGTATACAGCATTTGAGGATCTTGCGTGGAATCTTTCGAGAGTTCTGACGCACCAAGTAACGCGAGCCGCTTTTTGCTCTTCACAGAACAAATGCGGTATCCATCGGGAAAACAACTTTTTTACACCTAATTGTTCATGCAAGATTATTTGTATTTGACTCATGCCAATGTCTAAAGTTGCCTGAATTTTGCGGTATGTCACATGTCGATCTTCCTCAATCAGCTTACGCACAGCATCAACGTTTTCTTGGGTGACTGCAGTTTTTGGACGACCTTGACGGGGATCATCACTGAGTTTGACACGTCCACGTTGAAATTCAACAAACTAGCGATAAATTGTGATTTTGGATGGGGCTTCATCACCAAATGCAGAAATCTTCCGGTCAACACACTGTTTTTGTGTTAAACACTTAAACCACTTCGAAAGTGTATTAAATCATCGCTCTAGAATTTTCTCGACTCAATTCCATTTTCTCAACGACTAAACAAGTTTGACAAGACCTTGTGACAAGACCGATAATCTTTTTTAATAAAATAAATAAACGGTATTCGATTTTTAAAACCAAGGATTTTCAAATTAAAAAGATTTTAATATGACAGGAACAGTGGAAATATTCCATTCCCGATACTTTTAGCGCAGCCTATGTATACAATAATTTTGGCCTCATTAAGGGCCTGTTTCACTTACTTATAAGTGTCAGATAGCTTATTTGCATGTTTTGTCTCTATCAGTCGATGTAAAGTAAGCAGCGACAAAACTTCCGAATAAACTATCCGACACTTAATAGAAGATTATGAAACATGCCGTTAGTTTAATAAATATCTATCACATAATAGTATATAATATACCTATATGTCACCGTTAAATTGTAAAAACCGTTAGACTGTAATATATTTAACAAGATTGTAAAAATATGTCGGAAGATTAATTTATAATTTAACGAAAAATAAAATGTGAAATTATAGACAGAATATTCTCGTCAGAAGTCTAACAATATAACATGTTAATTATAATATAATTCTAATAAATCTAATGGTTTTTACAATTTCACGGTAACATATATACAACTCGGGCTCGGGTCTCTCATCAATACCGATTAGAGACCCGATCAGTAATCACCCGAAGCTGTAGTCCGCTTCGCAGGCAAACTTCACGTGCCTTGCCTTAGTAAAATCTTTGCGTTCCTTTACAGTGTTTTCCTTCGCCGTTTGAGAAATTACTTTGGGAAATTTGAAAAAAATGCATACTAGGCTTTAAATTAAATTGGAGGCGCTTTTAACATATTCACTGTGGCGCTCCGTACCCGTATAAACACCGTTGACATTCGGTAATTTTCTTTTACAGTATGAAATATTTTTACCGAGCATAAAACCTATTTAAAAAGCAATCAGTCAGCGAGCGCTGATTACCCGCGGGGCACGCTACTCCATGTTCACAAAACGGCGCAATTAACAACACCCCACGCCACGCCACGCTACCCCACGCCGCAACACGGGGGCTAGCCGCTGGTCGACTTGATCTAATCGCAAAACGACCGTTTTCTGGAATCGCCTTTACAAACTATCGCGTGCTTATCATGCCTTACATTATGCTTAACCTTCCTGACAAAAAATGTTGTTTGTGTACTTAAATATAAAATAATTCGTGTTTACACCAGCGCGGCGATGAAAGTTCAAAGATCAATAGTGATACGATCAGAAAATGTTGGTATTTCGTTGTGATTTGAAAGTACAAGAAAGTCATGAGAAATTTATGTTTGACAACATGTAAAATTAAGTTCATTTTTTAACAACATTCAGAAATAAGACTTGATTACAATAAAAAAAAATAGATTAGGTGAATTTCAAAGTTACAAAAAGTGTAAAAAATATATTTAGTTTGCTTACCATGGTAAGTATGAACATAAACAGTATGAACATAAACGCACAAACTTCGGAGAAATTTGAAATTTTGTGCATGTGACCATAGCAAGCATGTTGCTTGGGATCATAATGCCTAGTGTAAGATAAGTCGCATACGCATTATTATTCATCTTTCAATTTCAGAACTATATTTACCGCACTAGTCTTAAGTTTAGTTGTAGTTATAGTATTCATTCTTAAAACTAGAACCTACCTAAATTGATTTTGAATAAACACAATAATTCTTATAAGACACATAGCACTTGTTTCACAATCTTCTAATAAGTGTTGGTCATTTCGAAAGTTTTGTCGCTGCTTTCTTTATATCGAGCGACAGGGCAAAACATGAAAATAAGCTTCTGATAACACGTATCAGATAGGTTCAGCAGATTTTGAAACAGGCCTTCAGTGTCACAGGGTATGTGAGCTCTTGCACCAAGCATTTTTCAGAATGATTACGCCCAAACCCCTTCGAATATTCACAGTAGAAAGGCCAGTAGAAAGGCCATTTCAATCGCCAGAAAGTTAATAAAACCACGACGAATAGATAACCACCTATTTGAGAAGTCGATTAAAAAGCAATTTTATTTTTTTAATTAAGAAGGCTCCTCGAGAACTTGAAAATTATAGCATCAGAGTGAAATGTAGAACAATTTCCTAAGTCCAATGTACAGATAGCTACAAAAGGCCAACGCCGCGCTAACACGCAATATAAATATTGATGGCGGCTAAACGGTCGCTAATCACGAGCATCGCATTAGCCTCACTCGTAAAATATATTTACATAATCGACTGTCATTTGCTATTGTTTCTGATACTCTCTACTGATTGTTACGAATGTGACGGGTAAATTGTGGACTGTTAGTGTCAATAGGCAAGCGGACTGTTTTTTTTTTTATTGCATAAATGAATAGTACCTACTCTTAAATATGAGTAACGTCTCAGAAGAAACCGTATATCAAAAGTCAATATTTTCAAATGCAGAGCGATTTGTATACAAAATGTCGCAAGTCTCGTAAAACGCTCCATACTAAACTTAACCTACAAGTGACGTCATTTGTAGGTTATGGTGTATGAAGTATCCGGCCGCAGGAACATATTTGTATATATCTTCGATATTTGTGCGTTTAAGTTCATACCTACCATTATAAATGTTTTTGTATATGATGTAAGTAAACTAATGATGTAGGTTTTGTTTACCAATTTCACAAAAATAATGTTTTTGGTACTTTTAAATGTATTTAATTAGTAAACTACACATAAAATAATATATATTTTTTAAATTTATCTAGTAGTAATGCCTCAATATTTCGGAATATATTAATGAAACTAAATATTTCAGATGTTGTCCGATCCCCTATTGTTACGAATGTGACGGGGTAAATTGGTGTGGACTGTTAGAGTGTCCATTGTTACCCGACTACGGCGAAGCCAAAAGAAAGAGTATCTAATGATTTTGGGAGTCTATGTATGTAAGTATGAGCTCCGTGGCCTAGTGGGTAGACCGTCTGATTCGCACTTGAGAGAGTGCAGATTCGAATCCCAGGTTGTAGCGTGTACCAATGAGATGTTTTCAGATCTCAAGTACATTATACGGACGCTCTAACGGTGAAGGAAAACATCGTGAGGAAACCCGCACATGGTTGGCCCCAGACGTATTGACCAGTCATTCCTCTGGACTAGGCTGACTATGTTGTGAGAATGCCGTATGTGCTTGGGCAACCATAGGACATTTAAAAACCAACTGTCCCAGGCACTACAGTATTTCAAGAGTGGTTACTTAACTCGGAGAATTCTGTATAAATCATCCATTAACGGATGAATAGGCCTAAGTTTTTATGTATGTAAGTATGTATGTAATTATGTATGTATGTTTTATCCACCGTAGCGCCTACTGGTCCGATTTTAATAAGTGATGTATTGGACGGACGGACAAGACGCAACTATTCTATAAGGGTTCCGGGACGTGAACTACGGGACCTTAAAAACTAACTGTAGTTAGTTAGTAGGTAATACAAATAGGTAAACTAATTTAGCTTCAACAAGGCGGATTTTAGGCAAAAACAAACAAAATGTTCCATTATTTAATTTTAATGGCGAGTTTCAACTGTGTTATTTAACGGGTGTTTAGCATTAAATCAATGGTCAGTCGCCCCTCGCAGTCGTAGATAGTATCTGCATCCGGCCGCTCATAATTACTCATTAACCAGCGGTTTTAGGCTTTGTGACCACGACCGTACACGACTGTACGATTACCGACAAGCCGTGTAGGTACCCCTTTTGAGCCTTACAGCCAAGTTTTAAGGTCGAAAAGTGGTACATTGCATCTGTCGGCCACCGTCCGTGACTGTACAACGACAGGACATTAAATAGCGGTTTTGATTGTTTGATTTATAAAAAACAACGATTAACTCCGATCATTAATCATCTGTTAAGGTACAATTAGTTATGTTACTTGCTAGTTGCTGGGAAGTAATGTAGAGATTATTCCTAGACTAACCTTTGTTCTTAAACAATTATATTAATAAGCTATTAGCAAGTCAATTCCTGCTAATCACCTAAATGCATCTATAGTCTGTATATAGAAATAAATAAAATTGAAGTGTTTGTTTGTAATCTTAAAACTTTTTCTTTAATTTGCTTTTTACTTAGGTAATAACGGTAATAACATAAAATAAAATAATAATGGTAATATTACGGAACTAACAATAAAAACGCATTTTAATATTTTTTGTCTGTTTGTCTATCCGGCTAATCTCTGAAACGGCCAAGCCGATTTTCACGGGACCTTCACTGGCAGATAGCTACTAGGTAATATTATGGTTCCTTCCGTTAGTTCTACGCAAACAGAATTATTAATCTACGCAAATAGAAAGTTTGAGAATAAATTGATAAAAAGCAATGAGTATATAATTATCAAGTGCCTTTAAAACACAACAAAAGGTAAACAATTTTATATGTAGGTAATTAAAATAATACAAGAAACATAAAATTAACAACAAAACTAGAGCCAAATAAAAAAACTAACAATTAGCACTAATAAAAAGAAGACTTATCTACAAATAATGTATATCTAAAAAAGTCTATAAATAAAAAAACTTCCCCAGGTCGTCCTCATCTGGCAGAGTACCTAACAAACTGATAGCACTGCCTCGTTGGATAGCAATGGCTATCCGTTGTGCCAGGTAGTTCCCGGCTCTGGGGTCTCGGGTGGCTTCAGTAAGCTTTTTAGAGATTTCTTTAAAAAGCTTATAATGTGGTAAACAATTATAATTTTTATTATAATATGAAAACCGACTTCCAAAGTAAAAATGCACACAAAAGTTTGAAATAAATCATATTTTCTAGATAATTCCCCTTTCAAATTCGGCTAAAATTCTAACTACTTCTCTACACAACCTTATCTAATAATTTTGAAACTTCCTTGTATTTCCTTATGGCACGGTAAATTAGTGACATTGAAGTTAGT
Organism: Glaucopsyche alexis; assembly: GCA_905404095.1. Taxonomy (NCBI): domain Eukaryota; kingdom Metazoa; phylum Arthropoda; class Insecta; order Lepidoptera; family Lycaenidae; genus Glaucopsyche; species Glaucopsyche alexis. Next base: position 7,903,355 of record FR990050.1, read on the forward strand.
AGCGATAAGTGTTATATTGTTGACTTTGTTAACCAACTTCCAAAAAGGAGGCGGTTATCCGTTCGGCTGTGTATACAACCGAGGTTAGTCATTCGCTCTGGGTCACTGCTGCTTCAGGACAACGCTAGACCACACACTGCACAACAGACGGCTACCAAATTAGAGGAGCTTCAATTGGAATGTCTAAGATATCCACCGTACTCCCTGGACCTTGCTCCAACAGATTACCATTTTTTTCGAAATTTTCGTAACTTCTTGCAAGGGAAAAAATTCAACTCTGATAGGGCAGTCCAAAGGGCCTTCAAAGATTTTATTAATTCCTGTCCGAATATTTTTTTAATACAGGAATCAATGAACAAAAGTGTATAGATAGCGATGGTATATACTTTGATTAAATAGATACAATATGTTTAAAAAAAGACCTCCTTTATAAAACGCAAATTTCATATGTAATGACCTAATAATTACTGTTTTAATAATCCATATTTGAAATAGAATAGGTGGGCACTATGGCAATGAGGTCCAAAAGTGGTAGGTAGGTACTAGGTAGCCCCGGTTTATAGGCAACCGTTCATATCTATATCGTATTTAGAATAAACAGCGTGGGTTTCCTTGTATCTGATAAACACAAAAAAGGCTTAGACACGCTATCTTTAACACGAAAATTTAACCAACAAAATATTTGACTCTTAATTCTGATAAGAATCAAATAATTGTTACACTTAACATTATTATAATTTGATATAATTATCATTTGTTAGTATTTAATTACTTAATATTTTTACACGATTATGATCTCACCTAAAATTTTTATCGGCTTGTAAAAAGGAAGGTTCTTTTGCATATTGTATTTAATCACAATATTAAAATAGGAACATAAGGCAGGTATGTATAGGTAAGTAACTGCCTATCTTAAATCTGGATTAATACAAATAGATCATAATGTATTCTGTTAAGAAATTGATTTACCTAAATAGTCAATTATACAGCTTCCTCGATCTTCAATTGTAACTAATTAAATTGCTATCTACGACTACTATAAGTAGTAATAGAACGTTTAGAAACGAAATGGAATCTAAACGCGAGTGAGCTACAAACAATTATTAAGGCCGTTAGTCTCGCCATGATACGTAATTAAGGCGATTTGAATAGCAAAGCGGGGCCATTTTTACTTTACACGAATGCGATGGTATCGTGTAATTAAACGTACCGTTTAGTTGACGCCGTAAACGCCAGCACCCAGTACACAACAGATTTTAAACCAACACGACAACTATAACACACAATAACAATATACAATAGCAATAACAAATAATGAAATAACTCATAACAGCAACAATTCGTAATAGTACCATGCTATAAGACGCAAAATAAATAAGAAACTGTACGTAACTGTAACGCAATATCCTTAAACAAACTAGAATATCTCATTTTAATGAGAAAAAAGAAAAACTGAAAGCTAAAAGAGATTTTTGATTATAAAATTAAAGGTCATTAGCACTTGATACCGCGCGCTTACACTTGAGTGATTTTGACCGCAGAAATACAGAAGTATGACCAATTACTTAAAAATGACGTAGCAATTCTTCGTTTTAAATGCCCAATCAAATATTCTTTGTTCAGACTAAGTTGCAGTTCCCTGTATCGTGCGTACGAACTAGATGTTATCGCCGTAATTAGTCGGTTCACCCATGTTCGCCGATAGCTCTATTGCACGCTCTGTGTGCATTTTTTTCATAATTAATTCTGTTATATCGATCACTGGCTTTAATAGCAATATTGTATGCGATGCGTTTTATTGTTTGAGCAAAACACCGTAACATTGTGTGCTTTCTGGAAACGATTATCATCGATTATGTATAAAGACATGTTTTTTACAAAGTGTTCGATGCACTTTAATATCGATGCGATTTGTACGCTTTAAAATACTGGGCCTTTAGTCAAGATGCATTCGATAATTTCGACAGCGAAGTTCGAAATCAAAATTGTATGGGATTAGACATAAGTCATCGCTAAGTGACATGTCGCTTGCGATACCATAAGTCATATCCCATACATTTTGTATTCGAACTTCGCCGTCAAAATTATCGAATGCAACTTGACTATAGGCCCTGGATTGTTTACATTCTTTTGAATATGTTTTAGTTGTCCTTTATAAATTGAAACTAGAATTTTCAAACTTAAATAAAAAGCCATAATGTTATATTATGCCGCCAGGTAAACAGCTACGAAAGATCTCTACCCAACGCGCTGCTTTGATTAATCAAAAACTTTTACCCTAGCTCCTTCTTTAGAAAGTATCAATTAAGTGAAGGTTACTCACAATCATAGAACAAAACTGACAAGGAAATTAGATAATGCGAGAAAAGCTTATTGTGCTGTCACTTTTGTGTCACTGTACCTATTTTTTTAGCAGCCATTTTGTGAAATTACACAAAATAGACGTTTTTCGGTTAGCTACCTCCAATTCCATTAGATTATTTCGACACGAGCCTATTACTTTCACGTGACACAATAATGTGAGTTTGTGTCGCTGTGCCAGTTGCAATTATTGTTTATTATATAACTGAATTACACAGTTGGCTGCTTCACGAAATTATGGTACTTTACCTTAATAAATGAACACACAAAAGTAAAGTTTTGATGGTTGGTGCTTGTTTACGGATTACTATGAATTTTGACATTTATACTTTTGACAAATGCCCAAGTATGATATGTTAAAGTATAGGCTAATTTCTAGTGCTCCCATTTTAATTGCTCCTAATGTAGGTAAATCTTTTTTTGTTTAACAGCTTTTTACTCAAATACTCTGTTTATAATTACATCGCCTTATAAACATTAAGCCCAAGCGGCCTGACCGCCAGTGCGCGCTTGGGCTTAAAACAGTATGAAACGTTTTGTACCGCATAATGATGTTATCACCTGACTATACCCCAGGGTTGCTACATTCGTGCAATTCTTTTCCTTTACATTACGCGTTTACAATGAGCAATATTTACAGCTCACAACCCTGCTTCACCCCTGTTAATAAGTCGACCGTGGCCACTGGACTTTGGCACCGCCAGAATACCATTATTTTAAACTTATTTAAACTTACTGTAAGATTTCTTTGTAATGTAAAATTTATTAAAAATGTGAAGTCGAAAATACGATGTAGGTATAATTCACCACTTATTAATAAAAATATTAACACCACGGATCATCTAAGATAGGTTGGAAAATTCCCTTAAGAGACAAATACAGCAACTTAGATTAGCGTATCCGGGGTGTAAATATTTTTTTATTAATATGGTAAAGTAAACCTAACAAATCTTACAATACATAAAATGCTAGCAGTTTTGGTATAGAAGTGACATTATCTATGATTAAAAAAGCAAAAGTGTCTATCTACTTTACGAATTCTAAATTAACCTTGGTGTAAGATTCAGTTTCATGTAAGCCTCTCCGAGTTTGAGATTAGATACAGATGAGTTGGGACTCGGGAGTTGATTTCACTGTAGATATTCGCTTGTACTTTATAATGTGTTTACTGTGAATACACTTAACAAAGCCTAGTTGTTTTTAACGATAATTTAAATAAGTAAGTTTCACATTAAATATTCATATTATAGAGGTGCTATATGCAGAATTTTTGACAGAGTTCAAAAATTCTGTACTTAACTCTGTCATGGTAAACGTATTGGTCATTAAAAGAAATATTTAAAGGCAGCTACAGCCTGCCTATGAAAAAAATTGTCATGGACACCTGCATTATGCCCAGCCTCCTCTATGGCTCTCTATCAAACCTAGATATTTACAAAAAGCATTAAAACCAAAATACAAAATACTCAAAAAGCAATGGAGAGAAGCAAATTACGGATAAGAAAGATACAAAAAATTAGAAGTGAAGCAATAAGGAATCATTCAAAGTTCACAGATGCACTAAAACATGCACTTACCTTAAAATGGTAGGTAATGGGCTGGCACCCGCGGGCAAAAGAAAAGTTGGTAGACCAAAGCAAGTGGGCCCATGATATAATTCAGGTGGCTGGAAAAGACTGGACCGACATAGCCAAGGACAGTGAACGTTGGAAAAAGTTGGGGGAGGCCTATATAAAAGTAAGATTTCGCACCCTGGTTATACCCTGAATCCAAAAGCACTGAAGAGAACTGATTAGTCTTTAAAGGTACGCGTTTGGAAATTTTGACATTAATTAAAGAACTTCAAGCATATTATATTATAATTTATAATTTACAGTAATCATCATCATCATCCAATACCTAATGGAAGCTTGGCGCGTATTCAATTCTAAGTTCGATCCTTTATTTTAAACGTTATTAAAATGTATTAATAATGATTTAAAAAATATTACTAAAAAGGGAAAAGTTATTATTATTTAACAAAAAAGTAAACCGACTTCTCTTCATAATTTTCAAGTCGCTTCTGGCCCGAACAAATCCTGATAAAACAATATTTAAAATAGAACTCACGTTCAAGTTAGCTGGTACCGACAGTGGTGGATTTACACTAGGGGCAGTCGGGGCTAGTGCCCAGGGCGGCAAATTTTGTGGGGCGGCAAAATTTGGAAAGTGAAAGAAATATTTTCCAGAACACTACATTATTTTGTTACAATTATCAACATTCCTCAATATATTAATAATTAATTCTTATAATGGTAACGTTAAACCCCACTCTTGGTGATAGTCGACAATAGTCGAAATAATTATTATCAAAAAGTCGAAATTTTGCGTGACGTAATATGTGGATGGCCCCTAGTTAGAATAACTATAGTTGATTGCAAATGTATTGATGAATTCGTAAGAAATAAGACAAAAACTACAAATCGAAATAAAATAACACTGATAGGGCGGCATTTTCTTCAGTACCCAGGGCGGCACTTATATTAAATCCGGCCCTGGGTACCGACTTCAAAATTATGAAGATTGAGTAGAGAAATACTTAGTTAAAATTTTAGCCAAATTTAAAAGGGGAATTACTCGTATTTAGAAAATATTTTTACTTTGGAATTCGATTGAATTTTTTGTTTGAAAATAATTTTGTTTACATTCAAATTACATTCAATCAAACCCTGTATAAAGTTCTTGTCGACTGTACCCACATCATACGAAAATAATACGTTAACTCCACTAACTAATTTTAATGGCATACTTAATTATCATATAAACTGGTTTAAGTTAGCACGCATCAAAATTCTCTATGAATAATGTGTTATGCTTCGTTAATTCTTGCTAGTCAAGCGATCTCTAAAACTGTTGTTTGATAAAAATTATGGACTAGATATGTGAGAGTAATAATATTTAGGTTATTGTAACTGTAGGTTAAAGATTGATCACGTCAGCTTAATGTATTATTTCTTCCTTACTAACATTATAAACGCGAATGTTTGTAAGGATGTATGGACGTTTTGATGTTTGGATGATCGTTACCTACTTTTTGACGCAAAAATTACTGAACGGATTTTAATAAAATTTAGTATGGTAGTAGTTTATGGTGATCAAAGTTTAGACTCTAGATTAACACATAGGCTACTTTTTATCGATGCTAAAAGTACGATTCCCGCGTTAAATATTTAATATATGCCCGGATTTCCATGAAATTTAATATTCGAGCTAATGAAAACAAACGTTCTTTAAAGTTCGTCCCCTAAAGGGTTGAAATGGGTATCTAAAGTTTTTATAGTGAAATATCAACAACTGGACATTTTACACTCGCCATTCTGATGGGTGATGGCAGGATGTAGGATCTTTACTATAATATTCTAACTTTGCAAGACCTCGTGTATACGACATTCATGCAATAAATGATTTGATTTGGGCGGATTGCGTTGAATCTTCGCACGCACCGTTTACCGACGGACATAATATTATCAAACGCTATGACAACAACGAGTTGGAGAGCCATCACCACGGCCTCACAGAAAACTAGCGGGAAATAACGCTAGGGCTGGGGATTGTAAGGACTAGGAATGCAAGTGCGAAACACAAGAGGAGTTACAAGTGTAGAAATAATATCACACAACTTTTTATATACACTTTTTCACTTTATTGTGGAATAAAGTGAAACTTGTATGTAAAAAAGTTGTGTGATACTCGTATTATGAACATGAATTTCCTCCAAGAACCAACAGTACACTCAAGTTATAGGTACAAGTGTAGTGTTGAATATCAACGGGCGGCTAAATTCGCTTGCCATCAGGAGATCCGTTTAAAAAAATAGAGGTATGACGAGTAAAATGCTAGTAGCTTTTGGGAAAATTAACACTAATAATATTGACACTAACCACTAGTCTGCCAGCAATAGGCAATCGGACATTTTTTTTTTATTGCATAAATGAATAGTACTCTTAAATATGAGTAACTTCTCAGAAGAAACCGTATATCAAAAGTCAATATTTTCAAAGGTACAGCGATTTGTATAAAAAATTTCGTGAGCCTCCTAAAAACGCTCCATACTAAAGTCGACCTAAAAATGACGTCACTTGTATATAAAGTAGTATATGAAGTATATGGCCGCAGGAATATATTTGTAAATATCTCCGATATTTGTGCGTTTAAGTTCATACTTACCATAACGAATGTTTTTGTATATGATGTGAGTAAACTAATGATGTAGGTTTTGTTTACCAATTTCGCAAAAAAAAAAAATTTTTTTTTGGTATAAAGACTCGCGAAATTTTGTATACAAATCGCTGTACCTTTGAAAATATTGACTTTTGATATACGGTTTCTTCTGAGAAGTTACTCATATTTAAGAGTACTATTCATTAATGCAATAAAAAAAAATCAGTCCGCTTGCCTATTGGCAACCATATGCAAGTATGCCAACCTCCGCGAGTGTATAGTGCGGTTCAAATGAGAATAGGATCGAGTCGGCGCCATATTGTTTCGAATTTAGACTGTTATCATAGTTAAATTTATGTTTAGATTATTGATTACTATTCAACGTTTTTATTTAAATTCGATGCAAGACTATTAATATTTATATGATCATAAGTTTTTCTGAAAATCGCACTTTTCAAGTGATATTTGACAGATAAAGGTCATTGACGTTCCTATTCTCATTTGAACCGCGTTATACCAGGACGATCTACCAGGTGCCCATAGCTCGGTCACTATTGAATCTGTTATTATCAGTACCCGATAGGTATGTGCGTGTCGTGTGCGTCACTAATCGGCGCGTCCGGCGGAAGCGGTCTGTTCCGAGCTCCGACGTCAGGTGTCAGTCCCCTACACGTGAATTTGCCTAGAGACAGAGATAATGAGAGAGAGATATAACAGATATGTGAACATTCAAATACTAAATATTTCCAAAATCAAAACAACCACGAAAGTTTTAAAAGTAGAATCTCTAGACTCATTTAGACAGAGCCAAATAAAATTAAATATAAAATATTTGAAAAATAAGATATAAAATGACTGATAAGTTAACATATACGAGTATTAGGTAGGTTTCGGTCCCTGTTTTTATTATAAGTTTATATTTTTTTAATAATTTCACTAATTTAATAAGTTAGTTTTGGTAGAGAATAAGTGTAAACTACGAATAAGATGCCTTTCTCTAATTTCAAGAAATATTATCTTAACTAGCGTTAATCGCCTGCGGCTTCGCTCGCATGAAATTAGATTTTAAACTTTCATCCCCTAATTTACCTCCTTGGGTGTTGAATTTTGAAAGCCCTTCATCAGTGAATGCCTAGGTATGTCATATTATGAGGGATCGGTATCTACGTGTGCAAAGTTTTAATTTTCTAGCCTTAGCGATTTTGCCTGTGCGTTAATACATCAGTTTTGCCCTTTTCTACTAATTCTCTTATGTACGTATTTTCGATATAATCTTGGTTTAGTTAATGCGCTAACTCATTCGCATACGTCTCATATGATATAACGCGATTCAAATGAGAATAGGAACGTCAATGACCTCTATCTGTCAAATGTCACTTGAAAAGTATGGTTAGCAGAAAAACTTATTTGCCAATAATAATAGTCGAAATAATTCTTTCTATGCTCGACACTAGCAGAATGGTGCAAAACCTTTGCAACCGCGATTGCCATAAATAAAAGAAAAGTAATAATAGTCTTACATCGAATTTAAATAATAACGTAAAATTATCTAAACATTTAATAATAATAATACATATTCATAATTCGTTTTTAAAATCATAGAGTGCAAGCAACTTGCCAAAATTATATTGTATTTTTAATTGTCATACTCATTTTGCCCGAAAATGAGTAAACAAGGCTCTGTGTTACATAGACGACGATGACTACTCGGACAGTAATACAGAGATGAGCGAAATTGAAGAGCTAGATTCAGATTACATTTTTTTCACTCAATTTTGTAAATAAATTATATTAAAAGAAAAAACTTTTTTTGCCCACTCTACCCAATTGGGTAAAATTGACAGCTATGACGTCACAATATGGCGCCGACTCGATCCTATTCTCATTTGAATCGCACTATATCTATCCTGCGCGCGATCGGGATAGCCTGAAAAATCCAAATCCATCAAACGAGATTTAACCGATAATACCTACATTATACGAGACGTGCCCACCAGGACTATTTAAATAAAAGTCAGTGAAATTCCTCGTTAAGAAACAGCTTTGCAAAAAATTCTTTATAAACATAACGGAAGTAAAAAACCTTTACTTAAGTAATAAAAAAATGTTTGTGGTAATAGACAAAAAAAATAAAGATAAGTACTTAAACCATTCCCAGATACAAAAATAACTAAACAAAATGTGCAAAACGAACACCTTACTTTAATTAAAATATTCTGATATAAAGATAATTAATTAAAATTACAAATTTTTACATTAAAAGCGTCTCAGTGTTTATTTCTCTTGATTTTAGTTTATGTTTCCTTTGTTTTATTTAAATAGTAATTAAACACATTTTTCAAGGTGTTCTAAGTAAAGCAGGTTTACGTAGTAACACTTAGTTCATAGTTATTTTGTATAATTTAAATAAAAAGCCAAAATAACAGAAGACTTGTTTTATCTCTTTTATAATTAGATAACTTATTAATTTAATAAATAATTATTTATTAATTCTTTATTTAGGGTAAGGTAAAATACTGCTAAGACTTCGCTGTCAGTCCGTCATGCTCTCTGTCACCACTCACCAGGCTATATATCTCACTAGCGACCCGCCCCGGCTTCGCACGGGTACAATGTATATATCTGTATAATCTATGGGTACAATACTGATACTAATACTGCGGCTACCTCATAGATCTAAACTCCCCTCCCGCACGCACACCCCCGCCTTGGTGACGTCTACTTCGCAACGGGCCGTGGAGCAGAAATCGTAATATTTTAATTTCGCCATAACTTCAAAACCAAACGTCCAATTTTAATCATTCAAAGACCAAATATTATCTACATAAACTGTACTTAGTGATAAAATAATTTATTTTGATAAGGATTAATAGCATGAGTAAAATAAACGCGTTTAAATTTAGTCCAAAAAAAATCAAGATATCTAAATAAAAAAAATGTTGTTGTGCCTCACTCGACATAGATAGGTATAGTGTATCGCGGACTTTTTTGTAGATATTTATAAGATCTACAATTTATTCGAACATTTTATGGTTCTATCTTTTATAGTTTAGGCAGCGTACGCAAAATAAGTAACTTTTCTGGTTGATTTTTTTTACCTTGTGTCCGAAAACCCCAAATATCTTACGGAACCCTATTTTTTCCAAAATAAAATTTAGCCTATGTTACTCGTGGATAATGTAGCTTTCGAATGGTGAAATAATTTTTGAAATCGGTCCAGTACTTTTTGAGCCTATTCATTACAACCAAACAAACAAACAAACATAGAAACAAAGTTTTCCTCTTTATAATATTAGTGTAGATAACCCAACTAACATTTTGGTAATAAGAATAAGCGCTAAATGAGCTACATAAGAGAAACTTAAAAACCTAAGGTTCTATAAAAGGTCTAACAACTAGTGGTATAGCGCGCTATAACTATCTTATAACCCTCAATTGGGCTCACAATTTTAGAGCTTAAAGTGACATAATAGTTGTAGAAAAGTGATAAGAAGGTGGGAATAAAGAGTTACAATAGTGCTATTGAAGTAGTATTCACCATTTTAGGTGTATTATAAGCTATACACAGGTTACAACTGCACACTTTAGTAATAAATAATTTATAAAATCAATTAAGCTCAATTAGCTTTTTTAACAACATATGAGTGCTCCTACGATACTATTTATAGCTCGATTGTATATTGTGCACAATAAGTAGTAATAAACTTCACCCAAAGTTTTTTTTTTTACTTTACGTTTCTATTACCGTCAAAAATGATAAAATATATATTCATGGCCGACAATCATGGCCGACATCGATTAATAATTTTATACATTATCGGTTTCATAATTATGAATTCTCCCTGCGGTGATAAGTATTCTGTGATAATATATACTAGTTTTCATCTCAATTTTTAAGCGCCTCAAAAATAAACAACATTTCATATTATTAGGTAAAATAAATCACTGCCACGGCATTTTTTTTTTATTTTAGTTGTGGTTGTAAATAACAATTCTCAGTACGTCTATGTATATTTTAATTGAAAACAGTAAATAATGTAAATCAATAAGTCGGAAAATAATATTTTGACCATAAATTTACTTTTAAAATTTTATAGGTTATGTTTATTTAATGGCGTAAAATCTACATTACCTAAGGTTCCTGATAACTCTTTTATTCCTAACGCAGTGTTAAAAAAACTATAGCTAGCTTTTTAATGCCACTTGGACTTTTATAATGTGGGAGTAAATCCTATTATACAACCTGAAATGATTTAAAGGTGGTTTCTGACACTTGCAGCATCTAGCTCTATAATACCTATAGTTATCACTTCTTTAACTTCTATAGTTCTATAATACCTATAGTTATCACTTCTTTAACTTCTATAGCTCTATAATACAAATAGTTATCACTACTGTAACTTTCTTTTAGCTCTTAGGGATCCATAGAACTCGTTAGGTGGTACAAGGTATTGACTAACTCCATTTAAGAACTTTAACCGTTTGTAAGTATTAGCAGACACCTTACAATTGGTGCTAGTGTTTTACGTTTCCTAAAGATATAAGAGTAAGTTATACAAAAGTTCTGACAAACTCCAAGTTAGCACCTTAAGTTATATATTTTTCCCTTATTTCTATTATACCTCTTGAAACTTTAATTATTAATTCCTAACACCGCAGTAGAGTCCGAAGCTATTGTCAGAGCTCTTATATGTCGTATATAATACTTTAAGTGTCAAAAAAGATTTCCCTTAGCGCCAAAATGTTAGTTGGGAAACCATATGCTAGCTAGACAGTTAAATTTGGCGAATACGATGTCTTTCTGTTGCTGCTAAAACAACAAACTGAACGGGTCGGGTTTTTATAAAAAAATGTAGTTATTTTGCGTAAATTAGAAGATAACTTGTTATTACTTATTCTGAGGTAGATATACGTTTTTGAACAGGGCATTTATAATGTAATATTTTTAGTGATTAGTAAAGTGCGCTATGCGGGTAAGCACGTTGATTTCGCCTAAAATGTTCGATTATAATAATTAACTTCCAACACATTTACAAACCTTCTTGAGCTAATTGACGTAAAAAAGAGCTGTCAACTTGAAAGTTGCAAAAGCAACAGCTGTTACGGAACAAAAGTCGGCGCGGGCGCACAAAAGACCAATTCATCGACACTCATTACGTAATTATGGGGGAAAAAATGGCGAGCGATGCGAGCGAGCATTCCCGGCGCCGTCACATTAGCCGCGACATTTCTAAAGTCATGCTCTTTGAAATATTAATAATGTAGCAATTAATTGCCATGGGTAAATATTTTAATGGGACCATGTGCATTTTTTTGCAAATTAGTATTTACGGTTCGACTTTAATAATAAATGCACAAGTGTTTTAATTGAATTCCCATTTGTTGAGGCTACTCTATTGTTGCTACTATTCAAAATAAATTAAGAATCGTATAATAAGCCCTTGGAATCAAATATTTCGAATAGGAATAGGAATCAAAATATTTTGCTAAATATGGAGTTTACCTTTATAGTTCCTTGATTTTAACTCCGCTATAATGAAAACTTAATACAACTGCACTGTACACACATCTGCAACTATTTCTATCTTTACCACTTACCAGCTCTACATCCATTAACTCCAGTCGAAGCTTATTTAATTCCAATAACATTCCATTAGTATTGTGCAACAATGGGGTGAACCGTTCGCTACGCTCGCTCGGGGCAGCCGACATTTGGCACCCCACCGCACCCCACCACACGCAACACCGCAAAGCCCAGCAAATTACTCTAATATGTTCACGATATTAAAAAAGTATTATGCCCTTCGTGTTTTATTAAATGTACTTTATTTGTCGTTACCTACTGTATAACTTGAGTAGTTAAAAGGAAAACATATTATGTGAAATGAAAAAAAGGCTACGTACGTTCTTACAATCACGCAGAAGTTATATGAAATTACTAAATAATTAAAGTTGATGAAAGCTGATTTTTGATAGAGCTAAAAGTATGTATATAATATTATGTCTTATAAGCTATATCATATTATGACATTTTCCTGAATAATATTCATGTAGATAGAACCATGACACAGCTCTAAACAACGCTGAAAAGGCAAAAATATGTAAGCGACAAAAATACCGAAAATGACATATATTATTATCTTCTCTGTTTAAAAAACATATGCGAAACAGGAACTTTATTACATAATTTTACAACTTATAAGGGTAGTTAGGTACAAAATATATGACTGCAATTTTCACATATTTATGGGAACATTTTGCGTGTACATATAATTAAAATGTCTCGCTGCTGCTCGCGATTCGCATACAAAAACCGAAGATTTATAGACGACCTTAAGAAAGCAATAAATTCCCGTAACAGCCACAACGCCCCAGTTAATATTAGATTTATTGAGGAAATAATAAGTAGCAAATAATAATTCTTATTCAATTAGCCCTCTATCCCGCGCTGTACGGCCGGGTCGGTAGTCGGTTCGGTCGCAATTCGCCACGCGGTATCGACATGCGTTCAACACCCGATCCCATTCATCATTATTATAAATGTGTTACACTCGTTTATTTACGGAAATCGATATTTTTTTCGGCACCACTATGAATACGATGCGCGTCGGTAAACGCGACGCATTGTGCGCTGACCCCGGCTTTGTTTGCGGTGCCCCGCCGCGACGCCATACGAAAGTGGCATTAGTTCCGCATCTACATCGCATCGTTTTGTAATTATTGATTATAACGTCACGGGTAGACGCGTTACATCATATTATTAATTTATCATCCGCACAAAGGAGCCAGGAGGAAGCTATCAGAATATCGATGGGCAATCAGTGGCCGCGCAATTTGCGGGCGATTGTCCGTGCCACACGTAAATTGGTCGGCGGCTCCTCGCCCGCAAACGGCCCTATTTGAACCTCATAACGGCCGACCAGTTCCTGGTATATATTATATAACTGTATCGAGCCGATGTCTTTTTAATCCACGTCTATATTGCCGCAAACAATACGCTAAATATGTTACCGAAGAATTGGGAATGCAGCGCATTCTCACGGAACTCGTTCAGCCAAATTGCTATCAATAATGATTTTATTCGAGTCAATACGAAGGCAATCACGAAAACAAATTTGCGTTCATTTCCTCCGTATCGGAACTCGTAATCCGGGGTAATATCTATAAGGCGGGCCGTAATGGAGACCATTTCTCATCAATTTTCTAAATAAAGGCGCACAGAAGCCGGGGATAAAACAAAGCGCGTATGCTCACGACATAGATTGAGCTGAATTATCGCTTTACCGCAGAACACAATCTGCGGGCTATCGCCTGCACTCACGGCCTGCGCCTGCGCCGATAGCGAGCGTGAATTATGTTAAATCTAGACAGTTTTTCTCCTTTATCAATCCTCTTCACGGCTGCAGCGTTTGGTACTGATTAAACTCGAATTACTACGCCCCGTATCGTTTAAACGTAGATGCTTATCGGTGTTGGGATAGTGGTAAATATTTACCACCTTCATAGGTAGTTTTCCTTTTGCTGCGAGTATTCTTTGAAATTTTACTAGATAGATAGAGATAATTTTAGCGAATAGGCACATTATTGATTGTTTTACTCTTTACATTTAAACGTTTAATTACTGACGAACGGCCCGTTTCAATAACCTATCTATCAATAACTAATTCTTTTTTTTTGCCATTTTTTTTTTGTTTAGTTAGATAATCGTCTTTTTTATTTTATTTCTTAGTATGTTTCTTTGTCTGTGGAGAATTGTAGATGTACCATGTTATATTGTCTTATCCTGTTTTGTTGGTAGTTGGTACTTTGTTTTTATGTAGATACCTACCATACGGTAAGTGTAATGTGAGCGTTGAAAAATGTTTTATTATTATTATTATTATGTGTTAAAAACGTCAAATTTGTATTTCTCACAACGTCAACTTCAAAAAAACAGAAAATTATTTAATATAGAAGTTTTAACAAGTAGGTAGCTTATTTATTATTTTTAGTACATAGGTTTGAAACGTACTGATAGAGCGTATACGGTATAGCGTCACATAATTTAAATATCGTTTCAGTATTCTGATTTCGGCCGCTAGTCTGCAGGTTTTTAATTTTTTGTAGTTAATTCCAATTCCGTGTCTACCTTTCAAAGTGCAGTTCATTTGATAATACATTAAATTATTATATAAAGATATTAGAACTAAATAAAACATAATATTTTCCTAGATTTATAAGCTTCAAAATTTACGTGATTAAAAATAGGAAAAAATATAATTTTGTTGAATCTTTTTCTATGCAATATTAGACAATGCCATTTTTTACCCTTACAGTCTTATTAATAAAATTATTTACACCACGGATTAGCTAATCCAACATGGCTGTCTCTGTCAGATACTTTAGAACAGTCACTTGATAGACAAAGAGAGCGATTTGGATTTGCTTATCCATGGTGTAAATATTTTTATTAATAAGGGTGATAGAGTATCCAACCAAATACTCTTTAGACATTACCGTTTGACTTGCATTATAAAAGCCAAACACACTGTGGCATCGGATGCAATAAAAAAATAACCCTATAACCAGTGAACTGCAGTTGTGTTTACGTAATGATGGAGGCTTCATGTGCATAACCGGTCCACTTCTTCACGCGTCATTTCCGCGTTAACAGTGTTAAAGTCCATACCTACTAAGTAGAGATGTGATAAACGGCTTAAAATTAAAAGTTAACTTATCCGTTATTAAATATTCAATAGCAGCTATTTTTAACTGCTTAGTTGCTTAGTTGCTTATTTGATTATCTACTTATTGCCACTTATAAGTTATAATATTTTTTGCGCTTATGTTACGTTTTTCGATCGCTTAAACTGATTTAAATTAACTTTCCTTCGTACTTTGCAGGCTTAGGACTGTCTGAAATCTGAATAATTATTAATATAATAATATGAACTCATAAAAATGTTTTTACATGTTGATAATATGCATTAATCTTAAATGTTGCTTATCATTAGTAATAGTTGATTTATAGGATAACAAACATCGCCACTTTTTCCACCTCATTTCTTTCAAAGTAGTTCCATAAATTACTGTTCCAATTCACGTCGTTTATTCGTCATCTTACGACAAAAACTAAATAAACTTAATACTTAAACACTACACGAAAAGTTTATATTACGTCCATATGGACCATTATTATATTTATTATTTACATTAAAACTTCACGGTAAGCCACCAAAGCACCACTATTACGATTAAAATACGAATTATTGCGTAACGTAATATAACGTGTTTTCGTCAACCCGCAAAGCGCAACTAACAAAAAGTGAATAAACACGAAAAAGCTTAATAGTTATAAGTACAAAAAATAACCCGTTTAAATAAGTGATGAGCTACATTAAAGAATTTTCACTCTTATTGCGCTGTCATAAGAACTATTTTTCTTTGCTCATACCACACTTATGGCTTTATGACTATAAACGATATGAACGATAATTATAAGTGATAAACGCTTAAATTTTTAAACGACTTTACAACTTATTTATAAAAGCACGCTATTTTAAACGCTTTACGTTATAACGGCCATCTCTACTACTAAGTACCCTTTTATGTTATGTGACCGACGCATACTTAGGCCAAGTCCGACGCATGGCCTCTTGCAATACAAGAACTCCCGAAAATGATAATGGTGTCCATTGTCTTAAGTCATAGTACTGTTTTCGCCTGATCTAACTCTGTGAGCTAGCAGCTAACGGACCATACTCAATTCAGTTTTTTCACCCGCAATTCAATGCCGGTACTTATCGCCGTTATTAGTATCAATTATAATATCTGGCATTTTTTAAGTTTACTCCTTAATACATGGTCCGGTCTGCCTTCAGTTCGGCCTGAACGGATGCAAAATCGTATCGTCTGTGTGCAATTTCGAGATCGCATCAGTCGGCCGTACGGACTGAAGCGATTCGTTCCAGTGTTGCCAGCTCTGTTTTTGTGAAACTACTAAACTCGTTTCGATTTCTACTAAAAACTACTAAAAAACTACTAAAGAAGCTACTTAACTTAGGAATTCCTGAAGCCCTCCAAAAACCATTGCATTTTATTTTAACCAATATAACAAATATTAATTGTTTTTCATTCATTGAATTTTATTATAAATTGTACAAATAAATTAAAATATACTAGGAAATATTACGTATATTATAGTAATTAAAAAGGTAGTTTTAAGAAAATTACGGACGAATGTATTATTATGATAAGATGTATGTTTCTTTTTTTTTTTTCTTTTTTTGTGCTTAACCTAGGCCATTTTGCATATGATTACGGTCTGGCTCTTTCCTACTAAAACACTAATCATAACTAAATTCCTACTAAGGAGGAAATAAAATACTCAATTTAGTAGTAAGACTTTGTAAAATAACTAAGTTGGCAACATTAATTCTGGCCTGAACGGACCATGTGTGGACAAATCGCTTCAGTTCTCAATCTCGTGTACGATCGTAGTATGAGTTTTCGCGGTGTTTAAATACAAAATAGATAAATTATACGACCGTAGCGCGCGGCAAACCAGAATGGACTGATACGATTGTTCCGTGTGTGGGCTCGAATCCGTTCAGGCCGAACTGACGTCAGTTCTAACTGAAACGATCGGCCTCTCGTCAGTGGGGGCCATAAGAGACGATTTTCATATACAGAATGTTTTTTCAATAACTACAACTTTCAGGAGTGAATATACTCTTGAATATATAAGCAACTTTTAATATGGGATCAATCTCTCCTATCTGAAAAAAAAATCTGCTGTTCCACACAAAATGCTAATCTATGCTGAGGCCCTTTGTATGAAACATCAAATTTTTATATGAATGCCATGAAAATTTATGGAAGTAAATCGAATTCACCATGTCACACGGTCACAATATGGTCACACGATATGGTGTCATACGGTGTTAGCCAAATATGCTTCAGTGACGCATCTTCGGCTAAATTCGCGACCACTCTTTGCATTGCACACCAAATTTTTCTTTTTAGAGTACATAATACATATATACTCAGAGCTGGCACACACACTTTTTTAATGTCTAGTGTAGTTTAATTTGACACTATGGACTGGCTGCTGGATTTTCAGGCTGGACCGTGTGTATGGCGTTTTATTTAACTATCATAATATGAAAAAATACCTAAATCAAATGTAAAGATAAAATTTATTCATCTATCTATACTTGGTTTGTTTACGTGTAATGCAAGTAAACCAAGAAAATTCAAGAAAATTAAAAAAAAAATTAAATTCGATAAACATTGGATATGATTCTAATAAGATATTGTCGAAGTCATTAGTACTTTTGCAATCATTAGTCCTTTCAAAAAAACCGGCTTAACTTTGCCTTTTTTAAATTAATCGTTAGCAGTGTACGTCGAGCTTTATAACATTTCGCTATTATTATGGAAAACCTACTCATTAACGACGAGAGTACTTGCGGAGGAAATAAATATGAATGAAACCTTTTTATAACGTACACTTACCATCTTATGTGTCAATTACAGTACGTAATGAAGAAAGTAATAAAAGGTCGTAAAAGATAATACACGTTTCGAATTAAATATACTGCGGTAGGTACTCAATAAAATAATGCAGAAAAATTAAAGAAAATGGTAACACTAGCTCTATAGGCTATCATATATAACACTTTAGGCTACTTTAAGAATCTAAATACAGTCATCAAATACATAAGTGTCAGCTCATACTGAACCGACACGCGACGCGGCGCTCCATTTTTTAAGATATACTTATTCAAAATTGAACTTGATTTACTAGTCACTACACAAGAAGATGCACGTTTCATTGGAAGAGCGGCGCCGCGGTACGCAGCTGGGTGCACCTCGAAATTCAACCTCTTGGAATAAATGAAAGTGTTTTATTCTTATGTAAATATAATATGTGGGGCATTTCACGTCAAGCGGACAACCAAAAAAAGGTGAGGTCGTGAATTTTGTTTATATTCTGGTCAGTTATACTTCTAGGTGATGTGGATGTGCACACACAATATTTTTTTCGTAAAATACTTTATTGCTGAGTTATGAGCTTTTTAAAAAAATTCAAATTAAGAATTCGATAAAGAATTTAAAAATTACAACTTTTTAGCTATAAGAAACACTACTTATTATTCTTTATTACAAATTAATTGATGAAAATATTAAGCATCCAAAAATAACGAAGCGGTATACAGTTTAGTAAAGCTATGTGTATGTACTCTATATGCTCTAAGTCTTAAACTATTAGAGATCACTTTTTAATTTTTTTTGTGAAGAATTAGTACATTTAAAGCTTTAATTTAAGGTAAAAATATTTAATTTAAAAATGGTCGAAGTTAGTCAAATATCGATTTGAAATTTTCACTTTCGGTTTACTATACACAAAAAAAATCAAATTTAGAATTCGACAAAAAAATTTAAAATTTAAAATTTTTAACTACAAGAAACAATAATTTTTAGTTTTTGTTACCAATAAATTGATACAATTAATAATCATCCAAAAATAACTGACTTCACTCTTAGTAAATTTTTAAAAGCTCATAACTCAGCAATAAAATATGATACGAAAAAAAAAATTTGTGTGTACACATCTACGTCACCTAGAACTAGAAGTATAACTGACCAGAATATAAACAAAATTCACGACCTCACCTTTTTTGGTTGTCCGCTTGACGTGATTCGTGAAATGCCCCATGTAGTGAATAAATTTCAACTTCGAATTGGTAAAATACAGCGACCCGTCGCGTCCCATCTCGTTTCACTGAGGTGACTGTACTGTACTTATTTGATGACTGTACTATAAGATACTTCAAACGTATACCTACCAGCATCTTGAACTCGTTCGGATCTTCCTATAAGAAAATCAGACACTAACAAGAGATGTTTCGTAACCGTTCCTTCAACTTTCAACTTGATATGTTCTAAGAAGCATAGGTGGGTTAAGTGTCTCTAATGTCATCCAACCGTTACCGTGGTTACGGACTAACCACTGCCGGACAGTAGCGTGACCGAGCTGCACCTGCGTCCTAATGTCCCTAATAACGCATCTTTTTCACCATTACATCATAATAAATCTTAACAACATAACTTTCTACATGCATTTTTATCTTACGTTTTTTATACATTTTATGACCCCAGAGGGCTTAGTCAAGACTCAAGATGCATTCGATAATTTCGAAGGCGCAGTTCGAAAACAAAAGTATGGGATTTGACGTAGAGTATCGCAAGCGACATGTCACTTAGCGATGACTTATGTCAAATCCCATACATTTTTGATTTCGAACTTCAACGTCGAAATTATCGAATGCATCTTGACTAGAGGGCCTGAACTCCTTATGACTAATGGTACAAGAAGATAGCACTGTTCTGAGACTATTACTACATTTTTATGTAAAGGTTATTTAAAAACATTTAAACGCATTACTCGTCGTCTAGCCTGCTAATCTAGCACCGGTACTAATGGTCGTCGTTAGTGACAAAAATTTCAATCATAATTATAATTTTTCAAGGCCGCGATATTGCAGGCTGGACGGTAAATATTGTGTTTTAGTGTTTTTAGTGTTCTAAACATTAGTTTTGAGGGTTTCGTACCTCGAAAGGAAAAACGGAACCCATATACTCGTAGGATCAATTTGTTGTCCGTCCGTCTGTCTGTCTGTCTGTCAAGACCCTTTTTCTCAGGAACGCGTAAACATATCAAGCTAGAATTAATATTAAATACTTAGGTCTACTGTCCCTTGGCGCTGTGAAAAAAACAAACTTTTAAGCCAATGCAATCAAAAGATACAGCCGTTTATGCCGCAAATTTCCGCAAATTTTCGTCACTCGCAAGAGAAACAAAACCTACAGGGTACTTCCCGTGAACTCAGAATCTTGAAATTTGGTACGAAGGAACTTTTTATAGCACAGATAAAGAAGAAATTGCGTAAACCGTAAGTTTTTACTTACATCATATAATAAAAATATTTTTTATAATTTTAAACTTACTACCCCTTTTCTCATGAACGCGTAGAGGTATTAAATTGAAATTCATATCAAATATTCAGGGTCTTTAATACCTTTAAACTGTAACAAAATCACAAGGTACAGGTTTGTATGGAACCCTCGGTACGAGAGTTCGTCGCACTTGGCTGGTTTTTAAAATGTACAGCGACTTTTGCAGTTAACCGTACCTACACTGCTTAATATTGAAACAGCATGTAGAGTTCAATTCATTGTTCTTTTTCATAATTTTATGCACATATTATCATTAGGTACATATTAAATACATAACAAGCGGACCTCTCTCAATCTTTATGTTATTATCTTTAGAGCGGAAAAAGGCATCCGCCGTCACCTTATAAAGCCGTAAGCTTACACGAGTAACATTATCTTAAGTCTAATATCAGCGCCATAATTATATTATATTCCCGCCATAATCTCCCGTGTCACTAGAGCGATAATTAAGGATCGTCCTATGCGGCGTTATCAACGGCGTATAATGACTTATGAGATTTTATTGCCCGCGTCACCCGCGTCATCCATCATCTCGAGGACTAATTGCTTCGCTACCTTGCCTGATGCTTCGCTTATCCCAGTGGTCCGAAACCCGCGGCTCGCGAGCTGCATGCTGCTCTCTCACTCCTCGGCTGCGGCTCTTGTGCGAAATGTTTAAGTTCAGCTCGAAAATATACCACTTTTAAGCGTAATAGGCTAGCCGACAGATTTTTTTTTGTTACATAAATGAGTAACTTCTCAGAAGAAACTGTAGCTATTATAAAAATCAAGATTTTCATAGGAACAGCGATTCGTTTACAAAGTTTCACAAGTCTCGTGAAAACGCTCTAGACAAAAGTCGTACCTAACTGTGACGTAACGATTAGGTTATTGTACGAAATAATATAATACCGCAAGATCATATAGTTTGTAAATATCTCTAAAATTTGTGCGTCTAAATTCATACTTACCATAATAATTAATGTTTTTGTATATAAGTAAACTAATGATATAGGTTTTCCTTACTAAAGCAAAAAAAAATGTAAATAACTAAACTACACACAAAATGTATTTTTTATGTTTATCAAGTAACTAGCTTCTGCCCGCGACTTCGTCCGCGTGGAACAGTTACTTTGGGATATCGCTAAAATTTACCCGAGACTTCATTTACGTAAGTAGAAAGAGAAGCGCCTACCGACTATACCCGCCGCGCGCCGTACATTATTATTATTATTTTATTTCTGCGATATCTTCTAAAATAGGGGAGACCGAGGGGTGTTGACACAATTTTTACATTTTGTCTCATATACCAAGCACTATTGCCAGAAATGGTATGATATTAGTACCAAACGCTAGGTTATTCTTTACACTTGCAAATGACGAACATAAAGAAATTGTAAGTGTTAAATATTGCGGTAAAAAATCGACTTAACCACAACAAGTCATCTTGTTTCAATTCCCCTCATACCGAGGTAAGATGAAACAGGGGCCGAGGAGAGTTAAAACATATGATTTCTGTCAAATATTAAGGGCTGTTAAATAAAAATTAGGATATAATTTAAAGGCATGTATTTAAAATATATCTTTCCAAGTACATACTTTGTTGTTTTACGTATATATTCACATTTTGTACTGATATATCGCATAAGTAGATAACTACAGTTCTGATACACAATATGATCAACTCCTAAAGTAGTTAAAAGTATCATAATGTCATTATTCGTAATATTAATTAAAATAACAGTCAGATAAACAAAATGTTTTACATTCATTGAAAATCTTTAAAATAAAATATTGATTTTCAATAAATAATTAACTTTCAGTCGTTTCTTTAGAATTACAATCAGTTTTGATAATTATTTCTTCAAATATTTATGTAACAATAATCTTACAAATATCAAAAATGTAAATAGAAAACAAAAAAAATTACAATCTGGCAAAAGGTGGCAAAGTTACTTGATACTATATCTTCTGCTGCAAAATCATATATTTTGCGACTTGCCATACCTCGTCGGTCTTTATTTTATGATCAGTAGGCATGCTGAAACAAAATAAATAAATTAAAAAGCATTTATTTAATTGACACAACGTTAATGCTTTTTCTTGCGTAAATATTCTGATACAATATTGAAAACGAGGAGATTTGAAACAACCTGTTTCAAATCTCCTCAGTAAGAAAAAACCTCTCAATATTAATTTATCCTGCAATCAAGAATCAAATACACAGAAATCAATTGCACCAAATATATACAGTAAATCTCTAGATAATGAGCTTTCGAAACCAATATGAATCAAATTAAAATACAATACCCTTATCAAAATATAGGCATGGTAAAAAAACGTAAATAACTTACTTTTCACAATTTTTGTCACATGGTACGCAGAACTCCATAACCGCACGACTTATGCCACCGACACGTATTGACAAGTCAGCGGGTGGAGGGGAGTGGTTGAAATGCAACGTTGCGAACTCGCTAACAGTTTTAAGTTCTATGAAATCGGTACTGTTTCAAATCACCTTTGTGTCAAAACCTCGGTCTCCCCTACTCATTGAAATCAAATCATGTAAACGGCAAATTTTTTCTAAATTAAATGCTTGTAACGAATAACGTACTTAATTGGATAAGGATTAATATCACCTTTATGAAAACACCCTCACAAATAATGCTTAATTTTAAAACAAATTTGGTTAGTATAAAAAGGCTATTGTGAGCCAACCCTAAAAGATAGACATATACAGTCGCATATTTTTTTTAGAACTTTTAAAGGGTAACAATTCTGTCATACGAGTACATAATTTTAGCGAAACTTTAACCGTTTCCGCAGCGTACGCAGCGAAAGCTCTCAAAAGGAAAAAGAAAACCCAGATTTTGAAACATTCTTGATCGGTGCACCGCTCGTATTGAGCTTAGCATGATGTTATATAGCCTAGAGCCTTCCTCGATAAATGGACTATCCAACACAAAAATATTTTTTTAATTCGAACCAGTAGTTCCTGAGATTAGCGCGTTCAAACAAACAAACAAACTCTTCAGCTTTATAATATTAGTATAGATAATACTTCAATATTTCTGAGAAGGTATAAAATTAAAAGTAAATATTTTTCATATTGTAGTCTCAATGACTACCGCAGTAATACATCCTGCTAAAACAAAGGATATATATTCGTGAAAATCGCGTGAAAAATTGCTCTTTTATATTTGTCTCTTTACCAGGGTTGCCGAGCACTGTTATTCCATCCTCTCCTGACCTGTGCTGTAATTGCATGCTTCGGACCTAGCGTTAAGAAGACTCGAATGGGTGATATGACGTTTTTTAGCGAGCGATATAAAAATATAATGGATATAATAGACGCTATATTAGTCCCTTTTAGATTTTTTATGCTTTGATGTTAAAGTTTTCGCAAATAAGTATTGAATTATAGACAATAAAGATGCACAGGCGCATAACATTAATTTTGTTTACCTCTTTTACTTTAAAAAAAAATACGCTCAAAACTACTGTCGTAGCACAGGGGCGACACTCTCCACAAATGACAGTTCGAGCACCGACAAATGTCAGCTATGTTGACTTAAGCCTAGGGTTGACATCGAATTTATTTAAAATATTTTTTTACGCCCGCCTAAATATAATACTTTTTACGCGGGAGAAGCCGCGGGCAAGAGGCTAGATACTTAATATGAAAAGAGAAATCATACCTACCTACCTACTTTAATCCACGTCTCAGTTATTTATTGTACTGCGTGTGACAAAGGCAAGAGTTAGGTTAGAAAAAATAAGTAATAATTATCGAGGTAGGTAGGTACTTACCTTTCTGGATTATTAGGCAAGCGAAAGGAGCTTTTGTCATAGTTTTTTTCTTGGTTATTACGGCGACCATATACCTACATACAACCACAATAATTAAGCCTACTCATTTTAATGCCGATCAGGAAATTCCTAATATGTTAGGTACACGGTACGTGCGATTTGAACTTTTAAAGGATACTGATTTTTACAATGTAAATTCAAAATAGTCTCCAAATGTCTAACGTCTAATAGCCATATTTTTTTAAATCAAAAATGTACTCAGACCATTGGCCCTTATATTGGAAAAATATACCTTGTGTCCTTAGCAATTGGGTTTAATTTGTACTTAATTCTTAAGTAGTACAAATACTATTTTAATTATATCAATGCAATTTTAAATTTTTATTACCACTCAATAAGTGTTGTAAGTTGTAACACAACTAAGATCGTCGCACAATATCGATAGGTATCGACAGATCTAAAATATGAGATTAAGTACTACATGTAATATTCAATCTAAAATATTATGCGGAAATCCTTACTAATATTTTACTACTATTATAAATATGAAAGTTTGTGAGGATGTATGGATGGATTAATCTTAAACGGGCAAATGGCATACCACACGTTTGTTACTCTTTAACGAAAGAACTATTGAACGGGTTTTAATAAAGATTTTATATACGTTCGAGGTTAACGTCCTACAAACTTTATCCAACCCGAGCATATTTCGTTAAAAATATCGATAAAATCAAATTATTGCATGACATCACTAGTGAAACAAAAAACAAATATTTTTTATAAACGTCGCGACATTGTCTGACGCGACGTTTACTTTCTTATGAAATTACACTGTCGCGTCGCTGCATCGGCGAAACTGCCAGCCCCGTGAACCATAGTCCAGGCTGGGAAAAAGTTACACCCCACCCGCCCCCGCATTCGCCCAGACACGCACACACAGCTGCGAGCGGCGAGTCGTGTAAATCGGTGAAGTGACGGTTCTTTACGTTAGTAATATATATTCTTTGGTCGTAGGTTGATAGTGATATAACCAACTCTTACAATCGATAGGTACCTACAAGTTCTGGATGCATTAAACGCAAGTTCATTGGCAAATAAAAAAATAATCCGAATCCGGAGCGCTCCATCAAAAGGGGTAGCTCGATTAAGTGTTCGCGCTAGGGAGGGACGGCGGCGCCGCATTAATCATTAACGCAGCCTTCCTAATGACACCGCCGAAATGGGCATAGGGATGTAACTTATCGATAACCGCTATCGCCTAAACTAATTGACACCTTTGATATTTGACTACCGTAGCTTTGGGAGTCAATTATTGTTAATAGATGACCGATAATATCATACAATCTTTTTGTCCATCTTATGTTTCATAAGTGTTTTATGTCATAAGCTTCATAAAAAAGTTTCTCGTGAAAATAGGTATAACGCTTAAACCTTAAATAGATAACATTATCGGTAAATTTGAATTTAGCTCTCCATAATATATATTTTATGTATTTATTCTATCTGGGGGCACGGTAGTGCCCCCATGCCAAGACGTCAATAACGTTATTTATAATATATTATATCTAACGATTATAATCTTTTTTTATTGTCTTATTTAAACCAGCCTAAAGTAAGACTAATCTGTAAAACACAACTAAGCATTTTTATATCCTAATGCAATACCTGTGAATTTAACAGACATAATATACTACTAACACTTTAAATATTTTGTAAAATTATTACGAATTACAATAGAAATTACTATCGATGTTAGGAAAACATCCGCCATCCCTACTCTCAATATTAGATGTCGCTATTAACTCCGCAAAATGTAATTAATCGAATAAGTTTATGATTGATATAACCAGTTTGTGGGGCGCAGCTCGCCGATTCCTGAATTACCACAGGGTTTACCCTAAAATTGATAATCAACTGACGAGTTACCGTGTGGTGTACCCTAAAATTGATAAAGCTTTAATATTTAATAAGCGCTCGAAGCAGCCGCTAAGTGGATTTAATAATGACCAAAAACACGAAAAACGTGTCAGAAAAATCATTATAATCATTGGAGTAATGAATAAGTGCTTTTCGTAATTTGGAATCGGAATTAATCAAAAATCGTAGGACCGTAACTTAGAATATGGGTTCCGTATACTTTGTTCTATTGAGACACGTTTTTGGGGTAACTAAAGTTTCGATACGTATATTAATTTTATATAAATGTATCTAAATAAAGTCATCCAGAGTAGCAATACTACGGGTACTAATTCCTACTTAAATTATCTACCAAGGAGTGGTTATCATTTTTCTTCAGGCCCTGTTTCAGTTTTCACAATCTACTATATTAAGTGTCAGATAGATTCGTTTTCATATTTTGTCTCTGTCGCTCGATAAATAAAGCAAACAGTAACAAAACTTCCGAATAAGATATAGGTACGTCACTTATTAGAAGATTGTGAAACAGGCCCATAATCTCTATTATTTTGTCTCTTCGCCATGATTTTTCCAATGCTTTCCAAAACTATCTCATATTTCAACTCACTCCTTAGTTGTATACATTTATACCGACCGGCGATCCCTAAAACTAAAACTTGTATAAATAACCTTACATGTGCATCGTTTACGTGAATAAGTAACAATTAATTCAATTATAAATTATACTTACCGATGTGGAATTAACTAGTGAATGTTATATTTTAATATTTCTTTAATAACTCTAATTAACTTTATTATTTGCATAATTACCTATAGTGAGTAATAGGCCAATAGATATTGTCTAGCTGTTGCCTGCGATTTCGTTCGCAATGGAAACTTAATACGGCAAATAAGAACTTTAAAGGTTGTCTCGACATAATATTTAAATAAGTTTCGTCAAAATTAATTGTTATGTTTTACATTAACATTAAATTGTAGACAACCTTATGTCATAAAAATAATTGGCTGTGAATGTTATATTATGCTTATAAGTTTTCTAGTAGCCAAGTAGACAACTGACTTCGACTAAATGTCATTTGTTGTCAGAAAACTCTCAAATTATAGGTTTCTGTTGCTATTATAGTGAAAGTTGCATTGAAATAAGAGCGTTTTCACATTACGCGATAACGATATCGAAGCCGATAATATGAGAGGCACGTGCATCCAATTTACGTAGTTTTATATTGAAACATATTATACCTGTCTTTGTCATAACGTGACATAACCTAGGCGTGATGACTGTGTTCCGCGGAAAATAGCGCTAACAAAAAAACCTTAAGCAAAATGGCGGATTATGTTAGCAGTATTGAAGTTAGCAAACGTGTCCTGGCCGATAATCTGTTTTTTTAGCACTAGCAAGCGCTTACAAGTGCTATTTTCCACGGAACGCAGCCATTGGTTATCGGAATGAATAATGGAACGGAAAACACTTTTATGTCGACGATATAGGAGCATAATTCGGTCGGCGGGCTTATTACGTATCTGCAAAAACCTAGCAGAAGCAACCTAGCGACAGTATTGCCTCTACCGAACAATCGAGGAACTATAAATTGCAATCAATCGTTCGATCTCTTCACTGCTGTCTAATTTTTCGTATTACGTAAGACTTTTACAGCAAAGCGAAAGCAATTGAACTGTCAGTTAGCAATAATAAGCGAAAATGAAGCAAAGTGCATTCAAACACAACAGCGAGCGATTAGCAATCGATCGCATAGGTAATACGATTTTATTTGACGTTCAGCAATCGATTGCGCGTCTATCGCGCGATGACTGCAAGATTTTTGCTAATCGCTATTTTTTACGTAATACGGCGGCCGATATCGGCAATCGTATCGCGTTAAAAACGCTATAAGTGTGATGTAAGCCGATCGTCTAGTTTTCAAGCCTCGGCCATAGAGAATATATGACTTTTTATCGGTAAATGAAACATACTTACCGAAAGTTTGCGATTTTAAAATGCACACTCTTAAAATTTTTGTTCGATTCGGTCACGATTTTTTTGATTTCCATTCAAATCAACTAAAACATCGGTCGATTTGTAACATTGCCATTCTGACAAAAAGTCGATCCGAATGTCGTCTAGACTAGCTAGACAAACGTGGGCGCCAAGATAAATTACAATTAATCATTATTATTATGCAGGTGCACTTATATGAATATTAAATGTGTATAATTGTTGAGTCTTTTGTTTGATAATACACTAATTACATTTTCTCTGTATAATTAATTATGACACGGCAAGGTCAGCTAGGGCGCTAAGGTTGACCGACCATCTGCGAACTGTTTGACTTTCTACTCGTTTATAAAACCAAATTGTATAACAGTACAATATTATTGTGTATTTAATTTTCAACCATTACTCACTCACTAAATTCCTCAATGTGAGGAAGGCTTCGTAGAGATACTTATTATATTATGACCATTGACCGCAGATCGCAGACTTCCTAATTGTTATGAAGGACTAATCCCAATATTTACTTTGCCAGTCGAAATGCCTGTCTACTGCTGTAATACAATATACCTATACGTATCTTATCTAAAAGAAACAACTAACAACACAATATAAACTTCACATAAATATCAATTAGCCAAACTTGAAGCAGCTCCAAAGTTCAAACTCAAACCTAAAACAAAATGGCAGACGCGTTCTAATTTCAAAGTTGTTTTATTTTTAAATTGATCAAGGACTGGCATAATGCGTTAATACAGTGGAAAGCACGAAAAAGGCAATATAAAATGTGGGAGGCTCCGACAGGGGAATGTGGAGGCGCAATTTGTAATATTTCACGAGCCAGTAGACGCTTATTAACAAGGCGTGCAAAAAATATACAAGCCAGGGGCCCGCAACCATTTTTATGGAAAATTAAAAGTGGCATTATAGCCTGAGAACATTTTCATTTGTTAAAACTTATTTCTATATTCCACTGTTTTTGACAAAATTTATTAATTTCCGTTTGATTTGTGGTGTGATAGTAGGTAATATGGTTCCAGTTTAAATTTTTTAATTTTTGAGTACTTTATTTTTTTTAAAGAGTTCAGTTAAGTATGCTTTCTAATTTTTCATATAAATTAGGTACTGTGGGAATTTTGATATTTAAAAGACATTAGGTGCAATTATTATCTAAAGTGACTGTTAAAATTAAAACATATATGATTTTATTTAAGATTCAATACAAAAAGGTTGTGCCTCTCTGACAAATGCGAAAAGTCATAGCTGCTCAGGCCGATGTATTGCAATTTGCAGGATGAAAAATTCAGGGCCGTATTTCGCTACATTCGCTTGGTGGTAAGATGAAAAATTGTTTTTCTGTTATACTATTCTTATAGGAACGAAACGGCCAAACCACATATTATCTGCCGTCCTCAAACTAAAAGGCGGTTAAATGACAAAAAGAGTTTTTGAGGTAGAGCTAAAAACGCGGGATTATTTTGAAATCTATGCTAGTAATTTTATACAAACGAGTGTTAATGTTGTCAAAAGTCATTCATGACAACATTAACAATTATTGTTTAAAGAAAATCACTACCATGACTTCAAAATTTTTAGTTCTACCTCGAAAATTCCCGCCTTTTAGTTTGGACGGCAGATATATTGACTAAGGTGTATATTTTGTGAAGTTAGGCTTGTAAAGTTAAGGCGTGTAGAGTCAGAAGCTTGATTTTATATGACTTTTGACAGTGCGATCTTGGTATCACTTTACATGAAAATCACTTCTTTTTGAAAGTCGTAAATAAAAATAGTGTCATAACACTATTTTTATTTTCTTTACCTTTTTTATTTAGGGTATATTTCTTGTACAACAAAGTTTGTTTGAAGAAATCGTTTGTTACCTACTTATATGTTTAATTTTTCATTGAATTTGCTACGGAATACTCGGGGAATAATTATTTCAATACTATGTCAGTTAGTTTCCAATCCAAGCGACGAACGACGACATAAGTAACATAGTTCATAACGCGATAGATGGCTGACTTTTAAAGAAACTTAACTTTCATCCCCTAGTTTAAGGGGTTGGAGGATAAAAGTTCCAACTTTGACAATTATTATGTTAGTTGTGTAATAATTTCAGTTTTCTAGGACATCCGGAAGTACCGTATAATTTTGTTGATCATCAGTGAGTTAGTGACAAAATCGGGGGGGGGGGGGTTTTAGATACCAATAAAATCAAAAGTATAAGAACAATGCAAAACCTTAACGTGCTTAATAAGTTTGCTACTGGGGACATATCCTGAAAATTTCATTTATCTGGTATAATCCAACCTAAGTTATGAGGGTTCAAAACATCGACGAAACGCTTCGAGAAAAGGTGGTGTGGTAGTGCCCTTGCGCTTCGCTTAGCTTATCTTGACTTATCTCAGTGAAACACCGAATTATTAAAATCAAATTGATTAAATATGTAGTCTAATTTTAAATGAATGTTGAAATACAACGAAGTAAGTCATTCAAAGAATTGAATGGAAAAGAATGAACTTTCCTTTAATATTTTCGTTTGCTTCAATCCGGGCCTGTGTTTTTACAGAGAAACTATTAATCGTTGCCCTGGGGAGCTACACTTGGCTACTCGCTACTGGCTACTCGCTACACAACCACTTCACGACATTTCTAATTCACGTTTACAAACCTATAATACCGCTTCTTTCCTTATGACAAAACTTTTAATTTGTGATTTTGATCCTTTTCCATTTGTAGGTATTGTTCGTACGATGTAAATACTTTCTTTAATTGTAGCGATTGGTTTTTCTACTAAAACACATACTCTTTGCCTTTTATCCACCTAAGTGTGCTTGGTTTTAATTTAAAAGCCACTTCTGACAGTAAGTATTAAACCAAAAACACTTTTCGGTTTAAGTTTTATACCAATCATTATGATTTATAATAATAATCAATATTGCTTAAAGAAAAAAAAAATGTACTGCGCGCAAGACTTATGTAAAAGGAAATTCACGCCCTTGTTATTATCTAAAACGTTTAACTTACATATTGTACCTATGTAAAATGAGATAGAGTCCTAAAGGAAAAACTGGGAAATGTAAATGCAACCTTATGGCACGTATAGTAGAGCATAATTTATATAATACGAAAGAGTGAGAAACGTTTTGTCGCATCAAATCACTTAGGGCGGGCCGCCCAAACGTTTAGCGACCGTTTAACTTAAGCCTGAAGGTACTAAGGACACACCCACTAGGGTAAATACTTTTAATGCCTACTTATGTAGAATACTAAAGAAGGAATGAAATAAATCTACCGATTTTTTATTATACCGATTTTATAATTAAAATTTAAAAATAGTACTTAAGTATATGATTAAAATCTAAAATTACTGTTTATAATGTTTTATCGGATTGAATAATATTTTTAGTACTTTAAAAATCCAAATTCTACTCATCATAAATCCTTTACATTAAATTAAAAAAGTTAACTCTTCTGAAGTGACCACTTTTCGTCACGAACTCTCTTACGAATCCTAATAACTTGGGTAGGTACTAGGTGTGTATTATACACGTAATCAGCATTGTCATACCGACTTATTTGCCCTGTATAAATAGGATATAAATGACGTATTGTACCTTCCCAACCACACTAACAGTACCTACTACTAAATATTTTTTTTATATAAAATCTATAACCCGACCACGTTAATTATATAGCATGTTACCCGGGCTATTATTGCGAATCTTTTGGCATCTCTTTAATTAAAATCGGATCAGTAGATTAGACGCTAAGGTAGAAGCTGGAACAAACATACCTACAGAATGCTACGGCGAATGCGCTTCAAAGTTCAATGTGTAGAGTGTTCTAGTATGTATCGGCGTTCAAATGTATAGTGTTCTAGAAACTTCTAGTATGGAAAGTACTAGAACGTTTTCGAAAATTCTTATATAGGTAGATAAAGAAGTAAACGTTTGGTTGACTTTGTTATTCGGAATGGGGAACATGTATAGTTTTTTTTATTAGCTTTTCGAAATAAGCCAGGAAATGTTGTCTTTGCAATGGCATATTTACGACGAACCGTTGGTGAAATGTGGTCATAAAAAAAGTGAGAACGTTGATCGTTCTAGAGCATTACAAACGTTTTATACAAAAAAATATATGCACGAGTGACGTCACACTAGTTGAAAACTATGAAGATAAATACAAAATTGATTTTACTAACTCAAATGCAGCGTCTCTGTACATCATTGTTTCTAGAAAAAATGTCACAAATAATCCGTATGATTTGAACAACAATTTTCGGTTTTCAATCATAGAAAAAAAACGACTTTTTAGTCTTATTTAGTCCTATAACTTTTTAACTAAGCAACTACCAATATATATTTTATTTGCATTTTTCGGTCTCTATTTTTGTTACCTTTCAGAAAATATAAGACTTTCGCTTATGCATGTTCCCTATTAAATTCTTTCAAAACTATCGATTATTTAGCATCTCTACGCTGTGGTCGGGTAAAAAAGCTTGTGTCAATTCTAACACCATTGATCTCACCGTTGTCCACAAAAATTGGTTACACGATATGTTTATAAACGTCTGATTTTGTTATTACATAATAAATATTATATAAAATAAAATCAGACATATCCTAGGCTTACCTACACGTGAAAATCGATTCTTAAGGAGTAAACTCAAAATATAATTTAATCGTAGTTACTTCACTCAGCTTACTTCCCAAGCGCGCAGTCGAAAGCGTGAAGTGTTTCGTTATAAATGTCGCTAATAAAACCACCCCTGTGATCAGACAGTTGCAGCCGCGTTTGATATGGTAATCTTGCCGTACTCGCTTTCCCGCCTTTATACTGCCTCTATATGGGCATCGCAGATGCATTTCGTTTTATTGATGTTCCACGTTTAAACTATTTGCCAAGTTTTATATTTTATCACACTGGCCAGTGTAAGTTTTTTAACTTTTTGCGGTGAAAGCACAGAGTATAAAATATATTCTATACTTACTTACAGAGCAACAACTTTCATAGGACGATCTAAATAGATCTAAATTAAAAAAAAATACGTCCCTTTCGATGGTCCACGATTTTCCCACACAATCCTGTGTCCACACACACCGTACGCTTGTAGTAATACAATCAAATCGAAAGCTAACTATGTAGCTGTTTACCTATTCATATTTCTTTAATCTGTGGCGAGAGCAAGCGACGTATGTATACTATTTAACTTCGTACTCTATGTAAAAACTCTACCTTCATTTATGCCGATTTCATAGAGTAAATATTTACTTCGCATTCAAAGTATTTGCCTTTTATTTAATGATGCTAGCTAACTAATAAATACAACTTTTCTCTTGAACATTAAATCAAGAGTAAAGAGATTGAATCTACCTGGTTACTGGTACCTATGATATTAAGGAGGTAAAACAAACATTATCTTTTACTAGTTACTACGTAGCTGCTTACTACAACTTCAGTCAGTACGTAATTACAATTTGTAGCTAGAAGTAAAAATCACATACAAACATACTATATCATTACATAAGCAAGTACTCCATTACATAAAACATGTCCTCTTTGTGAAGATACTATGAAGTTAGTGCCAATTTATGCTACTTCTGTCGCGATACAATAATCTAATTTTAATATTTAAAAGTGTCGGCATTAACTCGAGCTCGGTTCTCCTTTACACGTTTTGAATACGAAATTAACACGGAAAGCGATGGCGGCCATGTTGCTTTTAGCGCCCTTTAATGGAAAGTACTTATTTGAGATTATTACGAAGCGAATTTTGTGAGAAATTAGTCAAATTCAATATACTTGATACTTGGTAATAACAGTAAGTAAGGTACAATCCTTTCAACGCATTGTATCAGTGTAAAGCCCACGGCACGAAAAGTATCTTTTTTCTTTTCAGATTTTTAAATATTGTTTACATGGACAACGTATTAAAAGAATAACATATATTTAGTTTTTTTCTTTGTAATAGAGTAGGTATAGATTAAATAGAGTAAAATAATAATTAATATTGTTTAATGGTATAAGTTATTATTAAATAACTACACTCAAGGGTAAAATTACAAGTTCTGATACAAAGTTTTAGTTACGTTACGCATTCATTTAATTGCCAAATACTAATAATAATAATTGACTTAAAATTGTTAAGGGTTTTAAGGGTGATATTTATTAATTAATACGTTTCTTCAAAGCAGAGTGAAGTTACAAGCCCCAATTACCAGTACGGCTCAGTTTATGCCGGCGTTTGAATTCGTTAAGGCCCCCACAGACGAGAGGCCGATCGTTTCAGCTGGAACTGACGTCAGTTCGGCCTGAACGGATTCGAGCACACACACGGAAAAAATCGCATCCAATCCAATTTACGTCAGTTCGGCCTGATCTGATTCGTGCCCACACACGGAACAGTCGCATCAGTCCATTCTGGTTTGCCGCGCGCTACGGTCGTGTTTATCAATTTTGTATTTAAACACCGCGAAAACTCATACAACGCTTGTACAAGATACACGCCCGCACGGCAGCGGGTCGGGCAAGAACTGAAGCGATTTGTCCGCACACGGTCAGGACAGGCCGCGCGTTCAGGCCGATCGGTCAGGCCAGAATTAATGTTGCCAACTTAGTTATTTTACAAAATTTTACTAAATTGAGTATTTTATTCCCTCCTTGGTAGAAATTTAGTTATTAGTAGTGTTTAAGTAGGAAAGAGCCAGACAGTAATGATATGCAAAATAGCTACTAAATACGTAATATTTCCTAGTATATTTTAATTTAATGGTAAAATTTATAATCAAATTCAATTAATGAAAAAAATTTAATATAATAAAACCTAAAATGCAGTGGTTTTTGGGGGGCTTCAGGAATTCCTAAGTTAAGTAGCCTCTTTAGTAGTTTTTTAGTAGTTTTAGTAGAAATCGATACGAGTTTAGTAGTTTCACAAAAAAAGAGCTGGCAACACTGGAACGAATCGCTTCAGTCCGTACGGCCGCCTGATGCGATCTCGAAATTGCACACACGATACGATTTTGCATCCGTTCAGGCCGAACTGAAGGTAGACCGGACCATGTATGGGGCCCCTTAGACAAGGGTAATGTTGTATTTGTTCCCGGTAGAGCATAGAGTAGCTTGGTAAAGAGAGTCGATAGTAAAAACAGAATCTTCTATTATATTATTTGCTGTTGGTTTAAAAGCAAGTTATACTTGACTGTAAGACTGTAAGCTTTTAAGAGCACTAATACTTATTATATACTAGCTGATGCCCGCAACTTCGTTTGCGTAAACTTAGTTGACCGCAACTAACGGAAACAGAACCCTATTTTTTATACGGAACCCTAAAATAAAAGTAGCCTATGTTAGACCTTATAACATCAGCTATCTGCCAGTGAAAGTCCCGCGAAAATCGGTCCAGCCGTTTCAGAGATTAGCCGGAACAAACAGACAGACAGACAGACAGACAGACGGACAGACAAAAATTTTAAAAATTGGTATTTTATTGTTAGTATCGAATATACTTTCATATGCATTAAGTAAAAAGCTGCTAATTTGAAGATACAAACAGACCCTTCAATTTTATTTATCTGTATAGATGTATAGATGTTAAGGTATAAACAAAGTATAATAACTTGAAAGTTTTTGGCTATGACAATAGTTTTCTACACAATTTTGTTATTGCCTTAAAAAGACAAGTAACAACGAACGTGAATATTCTAAGTTAGAAAAGCATGGGCTAATAAGAGCCTACTATAGAATAAAAGTTCAATAAAATGCTTTTTTTTTTGCACAGAATCGCTCCCATTACCGGACGTTGCGGGAAAGGAGAATAAAATACACAAATAACTAGGACCTTCCTCTCTTTGGAGGACATATTTTGTTGGATTTTACTAGTCTATTATCTAATTGGTACACATTTATTTCATGGTGCTGTAGTAATTAAAAACGGTTGAACCGAAGACCGACCGAGACTGTCAAAATCAGTACCCTTCCTTTTGTTTTTGCCATAGTAGGGTAAAAATAAATATACAAAGTAATATGCACATGCTTTAGGCTTATAAGAAGTGTCATATGACACATCCAGTTACTCTTTGGTCGGCACAGATTGCGTATGTGAGGTGCGTGCTCGCTAAGTGGATCTCCATTTTAACTCCTGAAACAAGCTCAGGCTTTCAGTCGGATCTCGCCATTTGCATGATTGGAATTACGTTGATTATGTCCCCCCGCCCCACCTCGCCGCACCTCTCCGCCCGCCCAAACCTTCCCCTAAAAAGTTAGGTACGTAAACGGATGCAAATTGCCACAGCTTTCGAAGAAATGCACTCGATATAAAAG
This sequence comes from Glaucopsyche alexis, assembly GCA_905404095.1. NCBI lineage: Eukaryota > Metazoa > Arthropoda > Insecta > Lepidoptera > Lycaenidae > Glaucopsyche > Glaucopsyche alexis. Next base: position 7,939,935 of record FR990050.1, read on the forward strand.
CAATTTACACGTCCTTTGTATCTATTAGGTAGGTACTCGTATTTATCTACGTATTTATTTTCTTTTTTTGGAATCGAATACCTTATGTCATTTTCTTCGTTTTACCCGATTACGACAAAGCCAAAAGCAAGGGATAATAAATAACGATTTTGGTAGTATATCTACGTATGTATGTTTTTTCCACCGTAGTGCCTAAACTACTGGTCCGATTTTAATAAATAAGGTGTCAATAGATTCGTAATAATAGCCCGGGTTGTTACCCGGCTATTATTACGAATCTAGGCTTAGGCTATATTAAATTACGTAGTCGGGTTAAACTCAAACTCAAACTCAAAATTTTTATTTCCATGTAGGTTATAATATAACACTTATAGAATTGTCCTACATGATGCCTACCACCGGTTCGGAAACTAGCCCGGCGAGAAGAACCGGCGTAAGAAACTCGCATACCTTGTTATACCTTGTTATTAAATTGTAGTTATTCTATTAACGTTTGTCACTGAATATCTGGATCTAGACGTCCAAAAATCGAAAAAAAAAAGAGAAAGAGACAAGAGAAGTGCCTCTAAAAGCTCAGAGATTACAAGTTATTCAAGAAAGTACTCTAAATAGACAAAATATGACAAAGCTGTAAACAAAACAGAAAGTAAACCTTTAAGCCAATCCCATTTCTAATTTTTTGTATACATATTAGTAGTTGCTAAGCTCGTCACGAAGTTGGTATTTACATGAGCCCCTCCCATCTCATCGAACGGTAAGAGCGGCAGAAGTGTCGTTTATTTACTCAAAGCGTATGCAAATACGATGTTTTAAAATTTAGGGAGCGAACGCCGCTTTAGTCCCTGAAGCATTTGCGAATATCAAAATGTAAATTTACCCTTTTATGTTTACAAATCATGGAAATAAAAGCGTTCTTACTCTGTTTAACACTGCGTCATATTCAGATTAAAATTAACACGGCGAATGGGATATTTTAAATCAATTAGCCGCTTTAAGTTCGCTGATGGTTTGCTGAATAAAATATGTAGGTAATGTCTACTTACATTGGGTGAATGTGCTCCTTAACAAATTACATCAACTATTTAAAATGCTATTGTGTCCAAACGACAACACTACCGATGCGATCAGTTAGAACCTAAGAGTATATATTTGGTTAGAACTGTCCAATGTCCCTGTTTGAAAATTTTTACTATTTATGACAAGTTCTAATTGATTCAATCGGTTGCGTCTTTCCGATTTGACGATAGGCAGTATGATCTATGGCTAGTTGGCTAGGTACTGCCTAGTGCCCCATTAAATGTTTACATATTATTTCGTTTTTTTAATGTTTACAATTTTAATAAAGACGAAAGGCAATGTAAATAGGTATTGTCTTTGGTCTTTGCTTGGAAGAAGAATCATCAATTAAAACCTCAAATCCTTTTCGTTTTATCTAATGTTGTCAGTTGTCACGCCTTTGGTGGACTTTTGGTGTCCTTTTTACGATGTTAAATTACGACTTTATGGCACTCATAAACATTATTAGAATGTGGGATAAGGAACGATATAGGTAAAATTATGTTTCTTCTCTTAGGTACTAATAACCGGGTCTCTATAATCTCTATGCCATAAACCTAAGCAAATTTTGACTTCTGTGCACTGAATTAAAACGATAAAAATCAGTTAATCGTTACTTACCAATTAAGAAATAATTATAATTGAGCACTTTTGAAAATTACAACTTGAATTAGAAATAATTACCTTTTCAATCGTGATTCTGTTAATTACTTGACACCTAGCTTAAGAATTTGTAAATTTTTTAAGTTTTAGCGCGGATAGCCATAAAACGCCACGTAATAAATTAAGGTCATTAAATTTGGTTTAATTTGACCATTGAAATTACTTCTAATTATTTGGTTTAATAGAATTATGTTTCGATAACAACGTAATTTATTTGTCATTAACATTAATTATTATTGTGAATGTAATAAAACGAGCACTCAAGTTTTGAAATTGTTTAAAATAGATCTTCCTCAGCGATTAAAACACAGCTATATTTTTTATCCCACTATTCAGTACAATTATCTAACAGCAATCAAAAGTTATTGTGATAACACGTTTAGCAGAGATAATATGACCGTGTATAGACCTAGAGATTTACGCAATAGTTATTTTCTGTGTCATCATACAAGTTTTAATAACATAAAAGCTTGATACAACTCTAATAGCACCTGAAGTTATTACCGTACCTATAAGCTATGCCGTTAAACATCTTAAATGCTGGACGCACGTAACACAGAAGCCCGCGCGCGGCGTGGCCAGTTGCACAATGGGTCAAAACTGCTAAGCTATGTTTATAATTATATATATTAGGTCATTATAGGAACATAGAGTCGATTTTTTTAAACAATATATTTATTTAATCAAAGTATATAATTAAGTACCATTGCTATCTATTTTTTATTAAACTTTCATCAGATTTTTGAGCTTGGAGAGCTCAAAGGTCCGATGAAAGAAAATTGTCAGTGAAAATTTTTAGAAGCACTTTTATTTTTGAGCTCGATAATCTCAAAAATGACGTATTAGATAAAATTTAAGCGCTTAGCGGGAAGTTGCACGGATGGCCTTTAGGTCAACTGTTTTCCTAATAATTATTTTAACGTGATCGAAGATACCTTTATAGAGACTCCAAAACAATAATGAAAAATTGTCATTATTCAGTTTCGAAAATAACGAATGCGCCTTTGACATGTTTATACCACAGAGATAGACGGATTTTTAATAGAAATTGAAAAAAAAAATCCTGAGTGCTTTTCGTAGTTTTGCCATTCGCGCATTTCAAAACAATTTCGATGTTTCGCATCCGATGGCGTATTATCTTCAATTATTTCAGACAAACATAACTTATGCGATATATATGCGATAAAATATATGCGATAAATTAATTCAATTATAATTTGGTCAATCTCCATTGGGCACGGGTAAAATGAGAAGTAGGAAGGTGTCTCTCGGTCGGCTGCGCCCGCGCGCTCTCAGCCGCTCGGGTTACAAGCTACAGCTATGCCAACTATCTCTAATGGCGAGCCAATGTTGTGAGAAAATCGCCAGCTAAAATTTAGAAACTCTGCGGTCGATTTGCGGCTAAACTATTTCCATTAGTATGTTTCCATCAAAATTCCCCATCTTATACGATTACAGAGCGCAATTTGTTTGGAAATTTTGGATATTATTGTTTTACATTTGATTAGACACTCTTCCAACACTACAATATTACCCAATGTTTTTTATCCGACTACGGCGAAGCCAAAAAAGGGTAGTGATTTTGTATATATATTATATGTATCATGTATGTTTGTGTGCCTAAACTACTGATACGATTTTAATTAATGAGGTGTCAATAGATTCGTAATAATATCCCAGGTAACATAAACCATAATATTATAGTTTACGTTGTCGGATAATAATTTTGAACAAAAATATACCTAGTCGTTTATTATTTCACAGACTAGGTATTTTTATTCCATCGTAGCGCCTACTGATCCAATTTTAATAGATAATTAGTCAATCCTGGCTACGCTCTTGATTCCAATTCAACCAATATCCTAATGACCCTTAGCGATCTTTGGTTTTCTATGGGAGTGACAGATGATGTATGAAAACTTTTAACTATTCCAGCTATTCTAGGAGCTATTTGTTAGGTACAAATAGCGTAATATTTGTATATTGCTTCAATAGCAATTCACGGATAATAATCTCAATTATTTATCTCAAAACGCGTCACATTTTAATTGAAACTAACCAAATCATCAGTAACTGGACATTTGATCCTAACAAAACTAGTAGGTACACGACGACCGCAGAGCGACGGTCACTTCTCATCACCTAATCGACGTAGATCCGACGTAGAGACATCTTGGGTGCACCCGAGACTCGACGTGGGCCCACTGGGTGCACCCGAGACTGCTGCCGTGTTCACATACTCTATTAAACACTATAAACATACCGGATTGACCGCATGCACGTTTAGAGACTCTCAGTAGTTGAGTTCATTAAACGCGACAAGTGATCGAGATTTGTAATCTCATCTTTAATTTTGATCTACTCACGATCTCATTTCAGTGTGTAGATCAGGCATGTCGCATGACCAACCTGCGGCCCGCAGACCTTTGCCATGCGGCCCCTGAGCTAGTTTAAACCTCGAATCATCTAATAGGATTTTTTTGCAAACATGATCAATGGCTAGCCGTACACACACCATATTATTGGAATTATGCTCATACGCCCAATATTATTCCTTGTGTGCGGGCCATATTGCCGTTTTTTTGTATGTTTTAACTAGTATTGACAAATTTATTTTATCAATAATATTGCACGTGTGCGGCTAGCCTATCGAAAAATGCCGATATTCGCGGACAAACGTCAACCGACCCTGTGTCTCCAACGGTACGCCCGATATTCGCCTGGTGTCCGGGCGTTTTAATTTACAATATTTGGTAATGTTTGGGACAAAAAAGATTTTTTGGGTTTTGTGGGCTAATTTTTATGCGTTTAACCGTTAAGGTTTAACTTAAATAAAAATGGCACTAATCGTGCAGTTTCTTTCTAGCTCTAACCATTTGGAAGGTAATCCGAAGACGGATGGACGGACGGACGGACGGACATGACGAAACTATAAGACGTGAACTACGGAACCCTTAAAAGGTAAAATAATTTTAATGATCGCAAAGACCTCGGAATACAACTAGCAGCTAATTATTAGAATACGATGAATGAAGATACAAAGATTAATTAATAAAGATATCATAATTAGCTATACTGCAGAAATATCATGTTTAATTACAAAATAAATCATTAGAAAATAAAAATTCCTTCCTATCTACCGCCTCTGCGACTTTGGCGTGAAAATAATAAACTACGTTTGACATTAATTTATTATCCGAAACAGATATAAAATTATTTATTCATTGTTTCCTTTAATAAATTCTAGTTAATTATTTTTTAATTATTACATTACAATTAACGGTTAGCAGTTAGCACCTACCTTATAAGTTATAGCTTTATAACTTATACCTCAGAAAACCGTTGTGAAAATATTAATAAGACAGAATTCAGCAAGATTTATATATTTTGATGATAATATTGTATCAAGATAAGTAAGAAAGTACCTTTTAAGCATAGACCATCGTTTCTCAACCGGGGGGTCGAGTTTGTTTTTAAAAAGGATCGCAGTCTGTTGAAAAATTAGAAATACAAACTACATAAGACACGATAGATTCGTTTTTCGAACAGTTCTTTTGTATCGAACGTCAAAAAAATAGTTCGAACGATCGAATCAATGAAGGTTAATAAAGCGTATAGCTGATAAAAATAGCGCGCTATGTACTATTATTATAATTTTATAGTGACGGGGTCGTAGTAATTTTTACTTAACTTATTGGCTTTTAGTGGATCGCGACATAAAAAAGGTTGAGAAACACTGGCGTAGACTAATCATTGGTCTCGCTACGCTCGCCCAGCGAGACCAATTAAATATCTTTGCTTATAAGTTATAGTGACCTGAGTTAAATTTTGTTTTATCATTTCTTAATCCTTAAACTAAGTATTTATTGGAATGATGAAGGAACTATTTTTGGATAAATTCCCGTTTATATAGTAGGTGGTAGGTATACTAGATGTTCGTCTTCATGCGTGCATAATTTAATCTTGCGGAAACCGTACATTTTCTGGGATAAAAAGTAACCTATGTCCTTCCCCGTAGTAGTCTACTCTATATCTTTGTCAAATTTCATCAAAATCGGTCCAATAGTTTCGGAGCATATTCAATGCAAACAAACATACAAACTTTTCCCCTTTATAATATTTGTATAGATATAGATAAATATTAACGTAGTTAGGTACTTACTACTCAGTAGGTACCTAACTGTAAAGGTCATAGTTAATTCATTAGCATGATCAGCTTTTTATATCGTAATTAAAGTTATATTAGGTTGGGGAAAAAGTTTCTTCGCATTTTATATAAAAATTCAAAAGGTTTTTTTATAAAGTTTATTTACAAGTGACTAAAGTATATAGGTGCCATTTTGTTCGATAACTTTTTGCCATCTTGTTGGTAGGTACATGATCCCATTGCTGTAAAAATTTTGGGGCTTCTGATGAAAAAACTGCGACAAGTGGTTTTGGCAGTCCTCTTGTAATGTCAACCTGACACTGCCTAAGGAATTCTGCAGCGACCGAAACAGGTGGAAATCTGAAGGTGCAAGGTCAGGACTATACGGCGGATGCATTAACACCTCCCAGCCAAACTCCCGTAATTTTTTCTGAGTGGCTAAAGATGTGTGAGGTCTAGCATTATCATGGTGAAAAACCACACCCCTTCTGTTGATTAATTCCGGCCGCTTTCTCTCAACTTCTTGCTTTAATCTCATCAGTTGTTCGCAGTACAGTTCAGAATTGATGGTCCTGCCTGGCGGTAACAGCTCATAATGAATAATGCCCTTCCAATCCCACCACACACACAGCATCACCTTGTTGCGAGTTAACCCGGGTTTCGCCACAGTCTGTGAAGCCTGACCGGCCTTTGACCACGATCTTTTTCGCACGTTCTTGTCGTACGTGATCCACTTTTCATCACCAGTTATCAGCTTCTTCAAAAATGGTTCGGTTTCATTACGTCGTAATAAAGAATCACAAATGAGTACACGGTTCATTAGGTTTCTTTCAGTGAGCTCATGAGGCACCCAAATATCGAGCTTTTTTGTGTACCCAGCTTTTTTCAAATGCGCCAAAACCGTTTTGTGGTCAATCCCCAGTTCTTCAGCTACATCGTAACTACTAATATGCCGATCTTGCTCCACTTTTTCAAAAATGGCAACAGTTTTGTCCGTAACAGGGCGACCAGAGCGACGTGCATCTTTGATATCAAAATTTCCGGATTGAAAACGCTTAAACCAAATTTGCGCTACTCTCACAGATACTGCATTAGGTCCATAAACATCACAAATTTTTTTCGCGGCTTGTGTTGCATTTTTACCTTTTTTGTAATAAAATTTTAAAATGTATCGAAATTCTTCATAAGAATCACTCATTTTAACAATAAGAAAAACAAATGAAAATCTCAAATTTACCTAATTTGAATTTGGAATTGTCTTCTGTAAAATTAAAACTTTTTAATGATACCAAAATCAGCCAGATACAATTGGTATAGCCCAAGATATTTTATGACAAGTTCATACATACTATAATGCGAAAAGACTTTTTCCCCAACCTATTATAAATAAGTAATTACTTAATTTAAATGATTAACGACATTATATGTATAGAGATTTATATTAAAATATTTTAATTCTTTATGATTTTTAATTAGAATCTCTAAAAAGATACCAAAATATCTTAAATTTTCATTTGCATTTGTCTTTGCTCGCGACTGGTTTATATTTGCTGCTATTTTAGTCGCCATAAAATGTACCTACCGAAGTCTATAATCTAAATATATATAAAAGGCAAACCTGACTGACTCATCTATCAGCGCACAGCCGAAACTACTGAACAAATTTTGCTGAAATTTGGCATACAGATAGATAGTTGTAATGACGTAGGCATCCGCTAAGAAAAAAATTTTTGGAAAATTCGCCCCCTAAGTGGGTGAAAAAGAGGTTAAAATGTTGAATGGAAATTGGAAACCGAACTCCACGCGGACGAAGTCGCGGGCAAAAGCTAGTTAATCATATCTCTGTCTTCGCTTTTTTATTTGATCTGTTACTACGTAAATCTGTTTGTAAAAATTTTAGGATTTGGTTTGATTTATTCGCAAAATGTACCGAAAAATATCCAATTTATGTCAAATACGCTCTTAATGCGTCGTTTGTCAACTTTGAATACATTTTTTTCATTTAACTGCATTCTTAACGCGAATATACTATAGTGGCATGTTCGATAACTAATTGGATTATACTGTCTTGATCATAGATAGGTATATAATATTAAAAAGAGGTAGATATGTTATAAACGCGTAAAAATTAAGACTCGAATTGGCCCGAGTGGGGCCAATTTTGGTTAGTGTGCTCCGCGAGAAATAGCGTGTTTTGTATTACTATGCGACGTTGACACATTGACACGCGTCCCATGTCAATGTGTGTCGTGGCACAGAAATATTGTCAGTTTTGTAAGGATATAACGTATCTATGTAATAATTAATCAAAGGTCCTGATGATATTTTAAACACAACTATACCTGTTGTAACCCTATCCTGTCGCTGTGAGTTCGAGTATGGGAAGGCGCGTTGCGGTCTCCGCGGCCCCGCGGTAAACGGACGGTTATCTCCGCTAAACCACTTGTGATATTAATTACTCTTTGGCTAAACACTCGTCAGTCACTGTCCCCAGTCCCACAGACGATCATTTCAATACCTGATCACACGCTTTACAATATTTTCCGTTCTTACGTGAAACTTTGTAACGGTCAGAAACAGTTTGAATACTGTCAATAGATGTAGGACGTGGCGATGTTACGCGTCACAGCGTCAATGTAGAGCCGACAATTGTTAGCTATAAGCTGTCCCGACAGACGTTGTTCTATCCTAACTATAAACTGTAAATAAATAAATCCATATACACCTACAACATACACCTACATCATACATGATACATCTAAATCTACTTCCCTACACCTACACCTTTTCCTGCAATTTTTCCAATATTTCTCACCGTTTAAACCTTCCCTGCGCTTTCACAATTATTTTAAGACCAAAATTCGCCAATTCGGTCCAGCCGTACTCGAGTTTTAGTCAACGAATAGCAATTCATTTTTATATAATATAAGAGAAGAAAAAGATTATAGGTAGGTACTCAATTTTTTTGTCTAATAATTATTAGATATCGTGGTAATAACTAATAAAGAATATTAAACACATAATATATAATCTTAAATAGAAGATACAACTTGCAATACTATTTTCTAAATAATCCCCCTTTTAAATTTCTCTACTTAATCTTTTTAATTTTGAAGTCGGTACCATCTCAAACAATATCCTACAATATTTTATAGAACTCACATTCAAATTTGCTGGTACCAACTTCAAAATTAAAAAGATTGAGTAGAGAAACAATTAAAATTTTAACCGAATTTAAAAGGGCAATTATTTAGAAAATAAGTTTTATTGCATACTTCTTTGTGTATTTTTACTTTTGAAATCGGTTTAATTTTTTGTATAGGTAAACATAATAATTTTTTATTTTACCCTTTTTAATGATATTTGTTAAATCATTCTTAAAACATTATAAGAACGTTTAAAATAAACGATCGAATGTATAGTTGAATACGTGCCAAACTTCCGTTAGGTATTGTAAATAAGATGATGATGCTGATGATTCCTGTAAGTTACATAGTGGCATATGCTTGCAGTTATGCAACAATGTCGAAATTTCCAAACGCGTATCTTTAAAAACTGACTTCTGTTCAGTGCTTTTGGATCCAGGGTATACCTTGGTGCAAAATCTTATTTTTTGGTAGCATATGCTTGTGTCATTTCAGGAAAAGTCTAAATCATTATATGTGTCCATATAAATTTCGATGAGCCAAAATAGTCAAATTTCATAGCCAAAATCGTTTTGCGAAAAAGGTGGACGATATTCTTTGCTTGTTATTGAAGACCATAAGAATTATATTTCTTAATCGCGTAAACCGAAGTAACTTTTATTAGATTTAAGTTTGTATATTCATCAACAATTAAATTTAATGTAATATTCGACACATAAGAAGAGGGAAAACTGTAATGAGACGCCTTATATAGGAACAAACCTATTGTTTTTAAACAATCTGAGGGAATAAAGTTATAAAGCGCCGATGCATCGTATACCATTCACCACGCATCGCACTAAGGCTGCGCGTCCACTGGATCAGAATCGGAGCGTACGCAGCGTACGGATTTGTTGCTTTGTATTGATTTCTATGGTACTGCGTCCACTGGATCGGTATTTCTGCGCCTGAGACCGGTATTTATGCCGATGACGTCATCCGCAGTTGTAGAATATAGTGAAGTTTAAAAACTTTTTTCGAGACATATGAATGTACCCAAAAATCTATTTTCATCTTCTAATAAATCAGAATATATTATAATGTATGAAATTATCCGAAAATTAATCTTTTTGAGTTTATATGATGAACCCATATCTTTCGTTTCCTCTTGTTTCTCTTTTCCTCTTCTGATAAAATACAGCTAATTACAACAATATCCTCGTCAATATCTGTTACTACCACGTTCAGGCTGACGGACTAAAAATAACTAAATTGCCGATGATGAATCCGAATGCAGTGGACGCACCCCATTTCGTAAATGACGACGCATCGTATCTTGCGTACGCTCCGATTCCGATCACATGGACGCGCAGCTTCGGTGCTTGGAATACATTAAAATTACATACATGTAATAGTTTATAGTCAGTTGTGTAAAGTTAAGTAATAGGCCAATAAGAGTATATATCAGTTATATTAGTATCAATATAGATATAATACATTGTCATTTGTCATTTCGCCGAAAATTGCAACACTTTAACGGCCGATATCTATTCCATTTCAAAATTGGCTGAGCAACACTGTAAATGATATCTAACCGTAAAGGTATCGGCTATACTCTATACTGTCAGTAAGTGACACGGCATGGCAGCGACGGGTTACACACGTAACACACGTTTACGTTATTTGATACCACATTTTTTCTTTCACAATCATTAGAAACGTTGATTTTTTAACACGCGTGAACGTTTTTGTCGTTGGCGACCAAAACCGCGGCTACAAAAAGTAAACCGCGAATTGTACATCGCCTGTTTTACCGAGCTCTTAAAAAGTTAAAATCAAAGTGTAAGTATTAAATTTATTGTACGTGTCATTGGAGGTCGACGTATCCCCCTGCACTGGTCAATGGAGGTCGAGGACGTTGTGGACTACATCCGCACGAAGACGTCCCTCGCCTTGAGGGTCGAACGTCTGGAGTCTCACCATAAGGTCAACTTCAGTTCCTTTGTGGTGAGTGTCGACCTTGGAGGTGGAGGAGTTTTGGCAGACGGGTGTGGTTCTACCGAAGATTCCGGGGGAGACTCCGGAACGAAGCGCGCAACACGTCGCCGACAACACGTGATAAAGTGTAGTTTAAGTATATAATAATAATGATAATAATATGTATGTTAGTATGTAAGGTATTTATAACATGGGCCTATGCCGCCCGAAATAAAGGCTATTTAATTTAATTGTATCTAGACTTCTAGAGTACTAAGATATCCTCCTACTATTATAAATGTGACAGTTTGTGAGGATGGATGGATGGGATGTTTGTTACTCTTTCATGCAAAAACTACTGAACGGATTTTTATGAAATTTGGTGCTACTTACCTAGTTTAGGCTCCGGATTAAAACATATTTTGTTTGGGTGATTTCTTAGACTTGTAGAGAGGCTTTGTCTATCTCGGAGTTCACGCGATCGAAGCGTGTTACCCCACCTTCTATGATAGACAAATCTAGGGCTCACAATTATGTTATTAAGTTCAATGAGAAGTATTATCATAGATCATAATTTCATTAATAATGGGCGGGTAATTATTTTTAACATAATTCGTTAAGCGAGGCCGGCAGTAAATAACGTTTAACGTGATCGCGACGAGACGCCTTGAATTCTTATCATCGACAGGCTTTAATAAATGTTGTATGAATATTCATGTTTCCAGCTAGCGAGGCAGTGTAATGCGATCTTCACATAGCTCCATTGTTGCTGGAATAATGTTGGAATTGATTACGAGAGCACCAAGCCATGTAATTACTAACGTCAACGGGGTAACTGAAAAGATAGAGGCTAGTGGCTAGTTGGCTACGTATGAGAAAGGAAAATATAGCCGTGCACTGTGCATGGCCCAATAATCTATATCTATACTAATATTATAAATGCGAATGTGTGTCTGTCTGTCTGTCTGTTACCTCTTCACGCTTTAACCGCTGAACCGATTTTTACGAAATTTGGTACACATCAGTGGCGAGGGTTACCTATAACTCCATTCCTATCGGCTTCCCTTACCACTTACCTTTAAAAGACCCTCATCCAAATATCTACCTATTATACAGGCTCCGGCTTCCCTATGAAGAAGAACCAGCCTTCGCCACTGGTACACACACATACTTTGGGTCTCGGGAAAGGACACAGGATATTTTTTATCCCGAAAAGGTAGTGTTCCCGCGCGATAATATATTTACGCGGGTGGAGCCACGGGCAAAAGCTAGTGCTTCATAATTCATAAATTATTACTCTCAGAGACTATAACTTTAAGTAACTTTTGCCAATTCGACCGTAATGTAGGCTTAGCACGAATTAACAACAACGTATTTACACGTTCCCGTGTATTATATGTATTTACACGTTCGGTTTGGAGCGCGGGTTGGAACGGCACGTGCTATTTCCCGCGATCAGAACTACAATTGTTACGGACGCTAATATAATCTTAGGATCCGACGGATGCTTCGAAACACAAGTACACCTACAACAGCATGATCTCTAGCTAATAGGAGTAATAGGAATAAGGCTGTTTAAAATCGTAATTCTACTAATATTATAAATGTGAAAGTTTGTGAGGATGTATGGATGTATGGATGAATGTTTGTTAATTGTTACTCCTTTACGCAAAAACTACTGAACGGATTTTGATGAAATTTGGTATGGTAGTAGCTTAGGCTCTGAATTAAAACTACTTTTATCCCGAAAAAATACAGTGTTCCCGAGGGATACTGTATTTACGCGGGCGGAGCCGCGGGCAACAGCTAGTCAAGGAACAAGCCTGTTATCGCCTATTAAGTGAAGGAAATTATCCGGAAGTTTTGTCTCTGTCGCTCAGTATTACGTAATAGCTGGAGAGCTACTAAGAAATTTAGAGTAGGTATTTGAGGCACGTTGAAACCGTGTCCTGTACTTCTCCTACTGTACCTCAACACGAGAATGCAGGCCTGGCTGGTCAGAAGCGGAACTTAGCCAAGTTACAAATTTTTGAAAAGTCCATTTTTTAATGCCAAAAATCCATGTTTGAGGCGCTTTGAAATTTTGATATACAGTTAGTATAATGAATAAGGAGTTGGGGAAAAAAAAGGCCATGTAATTTAGTTGGAACTTTAACCTAGCCATGTCAGTTTAAAAGTAAATAAACTGGCTTTCGATTCATGATTTTCTGACATCTATTGGTCATTTTATGAACTGCAATATACGTACGGGCGAAAATGCGACATCTATGAAGCCCTCAAAGAACTACGTGGTCAAAAAATGAAATAATTGCGTATTGTGCAATAAACTTACTCGTCAAAATGTATTTATAAAACAAATAGGTATTAATGAAATAGAAATGGCATACGAACCAGCATAACCTACCATCTACATGTTTTAGATAATAGTTTAGTTAACTATAAACGTAAAAGCGACATCTAGGAAGAATCAAAGAACTACGTGGTCTTGATAATTTTCGCAAAGTCGATATGAGTCGTTTTTAATTGATTTTCCTATAAAAATCGAAGACATCCATTCGTTGTTTATACAATATTGTGTGCAATAAAATTATATATTGTGCAATAGTCTAATTTACTCGACAAATTGTATATAAAAAACAAATCTAGACACGCGGTAGTGTGTCAAGCCAAGTTCAAGTAACAGAACTGGCGAGCGGCACCGTGTGTAATATTACACGAACCATTTGGAGCCCAAACGGTTATTTAGATATTAACGTCCAAAAATCGTCATTTTGATCACTGACTAACCTATAGATCAAAACTTTAACCCAGTTCCAGATGACCTAAAAATTCCATATTATGTTTGTTCGCAGATAACTTCGTCGTTTATGAACCGATTTTCAATTTTTTTTTGTGATGTAAAGGGTATAATACCAAGTTAGTCCGGTTGTCAAAAAAGTGGTGACCTGATGTTGGAATCCATGAGGAATTGAGGGAACTCCTCGAAATTTATATGGATACATATGGTGATTTTGACTTTTTCTGAACAAGTCTAAGTATGTGCTACCAAAAAGTAAGATTTTGCTCCAAGGTATACCCTGGATCCAAAGGTACAGAACAGAACTCCTGACTCCTTATAGATACATGTTTGGGGATTTCGGCGTTGTTTAAAGAACTGCAAGCATATGCCACCATGTCAATAGGCACGTTGCCGAAAAAAATTTTTTTAGACAACATGTTAATAAACAATCCAGAACCCATTTTTGTATATCTGAAAAAATAACTTAGATACAAACCATTGAAATTTACAATATGAAAGAGAGCGATATATTGGCCTGTGACGTCACAGCCTGCTACCGCCATACATTTCTCATAACAAAATTTATGGCGGTAGCAGGTTGTGACGTCACGAATCGTTTTGCGAGAAAGAGATGGACAATATTTTTTATTTGCTTATATTTTTAATCCCGTCACTCGAAATACCTATTTCTTTCAGATTTATGTATCTTTAATCAACAATTTTAAAATTTAATTTGTATAACTGTGAAATTCCACACTAGGCAACATCCCTATTAGAATAATTTAATACATCATCACATTATTATGATATAAAATGCTCTTCTCATAGTATTTTACACTAATTCGGAGATCTTTGAACATAACTCTGCCGTTTATAGACCTATTTGCAAAATTATTTTGTTGTAAAGGGTTTAATTCGAAATTGGTCCTTTAGTCACTAAAGTGGAAACCTGATGATGCGATCCATGAGGAATCGAGGGAACTCCTCGAAATTTATATCGGTACATATAGTGATTTTGACTTTTACTCAAGTAACACAAGGCATATGCTACCAAAAAATAAGATGTTGCACCTTGGTGCTTTTGGGAACTCCTCGAAATTTATATCGACACACATAGTGATTTTGACTTTTACTGAAGTAACATCAGCATATGCTACCAAATAATAAGATGTTGCACCTTGGTGCTTTTGGATCTTTTGTATAACCTGGATCCAAAAGCAGTGAACAAAACTCCTCAGTCTTTAAAGATATGTGTTTGGAAATTTCGGTATTGTTTAAAGAACTGCAAGCATATGCCAGTTTGTATCTTACAGTAATCATCATCATCTTATTAATAAATTAGTGAAAACTTAGCGCGTATTCAATTATACATTCGATCGTTTATTTTAGACGTTCTTAAGATGTATTAATAATAACTTAACAAAATATATTATCACAAAAAAGTATGAAATTATTATTTTTAAACAAAAAATTAAACCGACTTCCAAAAGTACACAAAAAAATGAAATAAAACTTCTAAATAATTTCCCTTTTAAATTTTACTAATTTTTTTTACAATTTCTCTACTCAATCTTCTTAATTTTGAAGTCGGTACCAGCAAATTTGAACGTAAGTTCTATAAAATTTTGTAGGGTATTGTTTGTGTTGGTAGCGACTTTGGAAGTCAAACCGACGTTTTTGTTTAAAAATAATTCACACAGTTAAAGTTTTGATCTATAGGTTAGTCAGTGATCAAAATGACGATTTTTGGACGTTAATATCTAAATAACCGTTTGGGCTCCAAATGGTTCGTGTAATATTACACACGGTGCCGCTCGCCAGTTCTGTTACTTGAACTTGGCTTGACACACTACCGCGTGTCTAGATTTGTTTTTTATATACAATTTGTCGAGTAAATTAGACTATTGCACAATATATAATTTTATTGCACACAATATTGTATAAACAACGAATGGATGTCTTCGATTTTTATAGGAAAATCGATTAAAAACGACTCATATCGACTTTGCGAAAATTATCAAGACCACGTAGTTCTTTGATTCTTCCTAGATGTCGCTTTTACGTTTATAGTTAACTAAACTATTATCTAAAACATGTAGATGGTAGGTTATGCTGGTTCGTATGCCATTTCTATTTCATTAATACCTATTTGTTTTATAAATACATTTTGACGAGTAAGTTTATTGCACAATACGCAATTATTTCATTTTTTGACCACGTAGTTCTTTGAGGGCTTCATAGATGTCGCATTTTCGCCCGTACGTATATTGCAGTTCATAAAATGACCAATAGATGTCAGAAAATCATGAATCGAAAGCCAGTTTATTTACTTTTAAACTGACATGGCTAGGTTAAAGTTCCAACTAAATTACATGGCCTTTTCTTTCCCCAACTCCTTATTCATTATACTAACTGTATATCAAAATTTCAAAGCGCCTCAAACATGGATTTTTGGCATTAAAAAATGGACTTTTCAAAAATTTGTAACTTGGCTAAGTTCCGCTTCTGACCAGCCAGGCCTGCATTCTCGTGTTGAGGTACAATAGGAGAAGTACAGGACAAGGTTTCATCGTGCCTCAAATACCTACTCTAAATTTCTCAGTAGCTCTTGGGCTATAAGCAGGACGAAACTTCCAGATAAGCAATATGTCACTTATTACGCGATTGTAAAACAGGCTCTAAATATAATTTTTCTAGCTTTCCCCACTTTATTGCAAGTAATACTCTCTAGACATGAATCGTTAATATATTTATGATTGTGAAACCCAGACGAACATACATTATAGATAGATTTGAATATCGAATAAGAAATATCGAACACTGTTAATATACAATTGCCGTTAGCTAATGAATAGTAAACGCTGTTATTAACAGTTTGCGTTTTTCACACCGCGATTGTGTATGTAAAATGAACCCATATTTATTCAATGTTTTACAAAGAGGATGGCAACACTGAGGTTTTTGTATAAAATACTTTCCGCTTCATTACACAAGGAAACACTTAGGGTAATATCTGGGTTCATGTACTCAATAAATTTCAACTTCGATGATTACTTTAGTAGGTAACATAATATTTATCTGTACATAGTATAAAACAAAATTTAAAAAATTATGTAACCACCGAATTGTTAAGCAGTGAGCGAGCTGTGGGCCTAGCAGGAACATTTGACAGCGGCATAAACGCAGAGGCGGCGTAAGGCATGGGCGACGTGGGCCACTGTCTAGCTTACAGCCTCGCAGTCCAAGGGGACTCGCACCTCGAAGGCCCGCGAACGCAAATATAGGCTAGATTTGAGTATCATTTTTTTTTCTCTCAACAAAATCCGTCCTCTTGCGTCATCCATCAGGGGGCCTCGCAAATTATATTTTGTCCACATAATGTTTAGGTCTTGCCCCGCCACTGCATAAACATTACGTTTATCTTATCGAATGAGAATTGTATGAAATTCTGTCAAAATTCAAAATCATGACAACGCCCATGCACGTTTCGTTCGATAACGATTCATTTACGCCGCTGTTCCTGCTAGGCCCCCTGATGATGGTGAATTATAGCTAAGAACACTCTCGATTATGTCAGCTGTCAAACAAACAAAAACTAGATCAAAATTCGTTCATCCGTTTGGGAGCTCCGATGCCACGGACAGACAGACAGACACGTCGAACGTATTACATCGCTCCGTTTTCGTCGTGGGTTATTGGGTAGCCGCACACGTACACCATATTATTGGCACATATTGACAATAATAGGTATTCCTCGTGTGCGGGCCTTTTTTTTTGTATGTGTTGCCTAGTATTGACAAATTTATTGTGTCAATAATATTGCGTGTGTGCAGCTAGCCAATGAAGTCGTTTCCGCTGTGTTCGCATAGGTCTTCTAAATAGATTTTAATACAGTTTCCAGCAGATTTTAAATATACCCCTTTACTAATAATCGCTGTCTAAACTTTGAATAGTTACACAGTGTTTTGTTTCCTTTTATCGAATTAAAAATGTCACTTATGTGACATGAACAAAACACTGTATAACTTTTCAAAGCTTATACGGCGTTTATTATAGTAAGGGGCATAGAGTTTGTATGTATACTCGCTACTCGCTATTATATAATAAAAGCAAAAATATTTCAAAATCCTACTAACTAATATCAATATTAAAAACGTGTAAGTTTGTGAAGATGGATGGATGGATGGATGGTTGTTAATCTTTCACGCAAAAACTACTGAACGGATTTCGATGTAATTTGGTATGGTAGTAGTTTTAAGTTTAGACTCTGGATTAAAAGATACGCTACTTTTTATCCTGAAAAAGTACAGTGTTCTTTTGGGAATTGGGATACTGTATTTACGCAGGTGGAGCCGCGGGCAACAGCTAGTAAGGAATAATTGAATACGCAAGACGCTAAAAATAAAAGGAAGGAAAAAAATAGCTGAGTACATAAATCATTAATATTTTTACATGTAATTTAAGCGGCTCTATTTATCTTACATAAGCCGGAACTTCGTATATTTTTTAATTAACACAAAAGCAAAACAAACGCCGAAAAGCGACAATTAGCGCCATAATGAGAGTAAAACACGTTAGAACAACAAGCGTTATGATCGTAATTGATAAGCACCGCACTCAGTCAATTATATTAAATGGAGTGAACGTTTGCCGTTTCCCGGTCTGAAACAATAACGATAATCAGGTACATCTCGCGAACAATGACATAGCGTTTTGTTGCGGCGCCCACACGGCAGCTGCGGCACGGATTAGTCCTCAACTATTTATATTATGTACTAGAGGTCGCCCTGTGGTAGAATTTGCCTATAGCAATTTTTAAGTTTGGACTTTATAAGGGTTCTTTTGCCGATTACTCACATAGTAAAAATTTAAAAAAAAATTTGCATTATCAAACGCACGGTAGTGTGTTAATATCTGAGGCTTCATATAGTGTGTTGTTGTTATTTTTATTAATTTTATATATTAACAAGCTTTATTTAAAGAAATATTAGTTTTCTGTACACCTTCCTCCATATAAACTTTAATTTACTAGCAAAATTTCATACTCCTCCGGTAGCACAATTCTCGTAAAACTAATTGTAGGTACTTACTTGAAATTTTTGTTTGACGTTGATACTTTTTTTTATTATTCTTTTTTAATTAAGGGATTTAAGCAGACATAGTGGCTATGTCAATCCCATCGTACAAGAAAAATAACGTTGATACTAGGTTATTTGCTAATGTTACAGCCTCCATGGTTAGAGCTTGGCAGTTCTTTTAGCCTAATAAAAATATTTGTTGCACCAGATCTCAAAAAGACAAGATCATGAATGTAAAATGTAGACGCTCTGCTACGCCACTTCCAAGTTGCGTCGCTACTCGGTAATCGATAGTCCATGAGGAAGAGTTTACTTTAACTTGTACGTTTACGTTGACTTGTAAAAAAGTAGTTTTTTTCCTCTTCAGATCCACAGACATTCATACGTTCTAACTAGTATTTACTTTTAGGCGCCTATACCATAGACGTATATTATAGAGGCATTTTAAGCCAAAAAGTGTCTCCAGTAAATTGGCCCCATTTTTGAAATTTTGGGGCCATTTTGACATTTAATGTACATGTGAAGTATGGTGAAAACCAAGATGGCTTTAACTTTTTGTAACTTTTTCTTGTATGAAGTTTTGTTCTGTCAAATGTCCATCATAGGAATTTTGGAAATCTTTGGTCTATACTATATTTTCCGGAGTCCGGAAGGCCGGGGAAAATTCAGAGCATTGAAAATAGAGCACTGCGCTAATACAATAGAGTTGAGTGTTGAGCTGTGTTAGATAATATTGACATTTGACTCGACCCCCGGTTTGAGCACCAACGCGCTGAACCACTGAGCCACAGAGGTCGTCTAATTCCGGATCATATAGTCCCAGGCTCCAGCCTAAGGGTACTGGGGACCACAGAGTACATTATATATAGGGAGAACTGGGGACTTCACTATGCTCAAAGTTCAAAAATCATGGTGAACGTAC
Organism: Glaucopsyche alexis; assembly: GCA_905404095.1. Lineage (NCBI taxonomy): Eukaryota > Metazoa > Arthropoda > Insecta > Lepidoptera > Lycaenidae > Glaucopsyche > Glaucopsyche alexis. The sequence continues at coordinate 7,959,682 of FR990050.1, forward strand.
ATATTTAACCGACTTCTCACGCAGCTGTTATACTGTTAACCTAACTACCTGTAAGCGGCGGCAGAGCGGCGTGCGCATAATTCCTAAATTTCAAACTTATTGTTTCGTGTGAGAATGTTTAATTAGATAAGCGAAGGGAAGGCGGCACTTAGACGAAAGTACATAATAACAATTAATTACTATAAAAATATATAATTCGAGACGCGTAAAAAGCAAAAGTATGTTTTAGATACAGATCTTTTACAGTGGGAAATAAAGTAGAGCATTCGTTGAACAAAAGTTCATGTAGATAATGGCTCTACTTTTCTCTATAGCTTCGTAGGAGTAATGAGAGCAATAAACGTCGGGGAATTCTACATTTACGTTATAACTTACAAGATCATGTCAAATACGATATTGGTATCAAGAGGGATACTTCAAATTACCAGCAAGATTCCATTAATAACCCAAAAATGCAACTTCTGTACACTTTGTCGGTTGCGGTTAACGAACTTCACTAACACCACAGATGCTAAAATTCCAAAATGGGGTAAACGTAAAACCATTTCGCGATGAAAATAGATGTGACAAGAGGACAAACAATAATTCGTTCCGTGCCATTTAGTTTGATACTCATCGAGAATTAGTTTTGGGCGAGTTTCACGCCCTCTGTACCATATGTAGTCTACATTAATGAGTTCGGAGGCAAAAAACGCTCCACAATACAGACATGACTCGCCGCTCTACGATCAATTATTAATAAAAAGCGAGCCGACTCATTGAAAGGGCGATTAGCTCAATATTTATATGGAATATTCGGTATCAACGGCGCTTTGTGCCCATAATTCGGTGGGCCGTGACTTGCGCGTTTGAGGCCGCCGCTGCCAAAGATCAACTGTAATAACACCTGTAGGAGTGTCATGTCTTAGGAGATCCATCATCAGCATTAGGGGACGTGCATCTAGGAGACAGTGTTCACTATCGAGAGGAACAATTATTGTCCCCGATGTACAACACCATGCACCACTTCTTATACTTTAAACGAGACAATCCTACCAGTAATATTATAAATGTGAAAGTTTGTGAGGATATTTGTTACTCCTTCACGCCAAAAACTACAGAACGGATATCGATGAAATTTGGTATGGTAGTAGTTTAGGCTCTGGATTAAAACATAGGCTACTTTTTATCTCGGAAAAGTACAGTGTTCCTGAGGGATACTGTATTTACGCGTGCGAAGCCGCGAGCAATTGCTAGTCATGTGTATAATGATCAGTTTCTCGAAAACGGCTGCAAGTATTACCATTAAATTTAGTATACAGGGAGTTTTGGGGAAGAAAATCGATCTAGCTAGGTGTTATCCTTGGGAAACAGCGAATTTTTAAGCTATATATGTTTTTTTGTTTCTACGTGCATCAATATATATTATCAATAACTTCGACTCTATATTATGTCAGTCCGATTGGCAGTTTACCTATGTATAATTTTTGCATTGTTCGAAATTTCGGAATGTGGTGGCTTCGAATCCCAGTCCGATATACCTAGAGATATATTACTTTGGTGATTCTTTTTATTTATTTTTTAATTTATCAGAACTCCAAGCAAAGCTCGGTTACCCAGATACTAAAACTTTAAACAGACAGAATTAACTGTAGTCTATGGCACAGAACGTACGTTAGCTAAAGTGTTTAATCTATTACTGGAATAATAGTATACTGTGTAAGCTTTATTGCATACATAATAAAATAAAATAAATAAATAAAAATACATATACCTAAAGTACTTATTACCCATCAGCTCTCGCTTGTAACGCTTACGACTCAAAACATGTTATCGCTACAAGACTGCTAGTTACTCCTACTCTGAGAGAAACAGTCACATAGGTAAAAACCAATCGAACAACCATAACAAACTCTTTATGCCCACCGAGCTCGATAGCTATTGTACTACCGAATCAAACCGCTCACTATTCTAAGTTGGCCGTGTAAGAAGTCGCCTACTGTGCGATACGATGATTTTATCTATTATCGCATCGGAGATCAATCGAACGCCGATGCAGTAGCCTAAAGACAATATAAATGTGCTTACATAAACTTAATTAAACTTTTGATCGACTAAAAGTAATCGTGCTAGCATGATCATCGTCTGAACTCTAAAGTTTGTTTATACGAAAATAGTTTTAATAAATTTTTATCATTAAAGTATTTTTACCCAACCGCGGCGATAGAACGGAAGAGTAATGAATTTGGCAGTTTATGTATGTATGTATACGTCACCGTAAAATTGTAAAAACCATTAGATTGTAATATTACTAGAGATATTGTAATGTGTCGATAGATTGTCAAATAAAAAATGCTCCTTAAAATTTAACACTTTATTTTTCGTTGTGTTGTAAATTGTAATATTTACCGTGCCGATTGGTTATACGGTATGTGCCCCCGTAAAAATAATGCGTACAATTGTAAGGAGCAGTTTTTATTTGACCATCTGTCGACATGTTACAATATCTCTAGTAATATTACAATCTAACGGTTTTTTACAATTTTACGGTGACATATATATTATGTATGCATGTATGTAAATATGTACGTTTGCGTTTGTTTCACCGTAGCGCCTAATCTACTGGTCCGATTTTAATAAATGAGATGGCAATATATTCGCAATAACAGCCCGGGTAACATAGGCTATATAATTTACGTAGTCCGGTTATTATAGATTTTTATAAAAATTGCAGTTATTAATAGTAGGTATTTTTAGCAGGAGATCAAAATAAACGCATCATAACAATGTTTATAAGCGCGACTCATACAACCTAGTTTAGGTATGGCATTATACCTTAACCTACTTAGGCCTTTACATCCGTTAATGGATGATTTATACAGTATTCTCTAGGCGAAGTAACCACTCTTGAAATACTGTAGTGCCTGGGAGAGTTGGTTTTTAAATGTCGTATGGTTGCCCAAGCACATACGGCATTCTCACAACATAGTCAGCCTAGTCCAGAGGAATGAAATGGTCAATACGTCTGGGGCCAACCATGTGCGGATTTCCTCACGATGTTTTCCTTCACCGTTAGAGCGTCCGTATAATGTACTTGAGATCTGAAAAAGTCTCATTGGTACACGCCACAACCTGGGATGTGAACCTGCACTCTCTCGAGTGCGAACTAAACGGTCTACCCACTAGGCCACGAAGCTCTTACCATATACCTAAAGTAAGTAAAATAGTTTGTTTTAACTTAGTACATATTATCAAACTCGAATAAACTTTAAACTTAATGGTGATGTAAAAATAATACCTATTATGCCAGTTTTATTGAAAACTTGAAACCGATTGTTACTATTTTATTCATTAGTTCATTGTTACAAAATATTACAGTCATGATAAGCTAGTTTCGATCGCGTATTATATGGCAGAATAATTTTTCAGTTTAGCTGATGTTAATGAAAAGGCCTTTTCACGAGCTTTGGCGCCCAACATGTAAATACGAGGGGTAATGACGCGTGAACCGCGCCGATACAAACGCTACAATTAACGATCGTCATTGCTATTCGCTATTTTAATTATTCCATATTTGAATTCGATTAACTCAAATAATTGTACACTAATCTATATTTTTCGCATGACATAATACTATTGGTGTTTAATAAAACTGCACTGTTTGATGTTTTGATTATCTTTTAACGATAACATTTTTTTTTTATTTCTATACTAATTTTATAAATGTAAAAGTGTATGTGTATATCTGTCTGTCTGTTACCGCGGTTTAACCGCTGAACTAATTTTGATGAAATTTGGTACAGACATACTTTGTCCTGGGAAAGGACATAGGATACTTTTTTTTACCGAAAATGTATATTGTTCCCGAGGAATACTGTAATAATATGCCTAAGTAATAAGTAATAAGATGCCTAAGTAATGAGTATGTTACCCGATCTATTTTTACGAATTTATTGACACCTAATTTATTCAAATCGGATGGAACATATATACACATAGACTGCCAAAAGCCCTTCCTTCCAGTCGGGTAAAACTGATTTTTGATTAGTTTCGTATTTTAAAACTGTCACTTTTTTGCCTCAAAATTCACCCAAAAATCCGTGCATACCTAAAGCTAAAAGCTTGCAGTTAAAGGGTAGATAATAATGTCCAAAAACCAGTCCGTTTAATTGGATGAAATATTATTGAGTCTTCTTTATCTTTGTCAAATTAATTTATCGAAAATAAAATGTCACATCGTAATGTCGGGAGATGTAAATGCGGGAGATAAGAGCATGAAAGCGCCTCACAATACACTTTTAATTTTTCATTGTGAAGCAATAAAAACATCATAAATGAAAACGACAACTTTGGCGACGAACAAAAAACCGCGCTGGGGCGAAATTCGCAAATCATCTTCTCGTAATGATGGCCGCTTGAAAAAAATTTAAATATCAAAAGGCCGGACGGGGCACGGTAATGGTTTAAACTCATTTTTCATTCGAGTCACTCGTGAGTCAGAAACGGTAGCCATCGGCCGCCTCCATTAATCTCGACTCTGCTATTACAATTTTTGGATCAGCTCCACGATTCATTAGCGGGGCCATAACTTATTTTTTGTTGATGAATAATACCACTAATAGTCAATTAAGTAAATGTATTTTTATATACAACCTCCTATCTGTACAACTCCTTGGACATTACAAAAAGTAATATCATTTAAAAATTATGATTCTCAATTCTTCTTCTTCTTCTTTGTGTAGGTATCGACGGGCGGCAGGCCGCTGTCATATTCGCTGGCCGTGTGCATGGAACTCTGTTTGTTGAACACTTTGCCACCGAACATACTTACTTTCATTTTTGGGAACCTGTAATTAATAGTTAATTATATTAGTTACGCTCGTATTATGCGAAACCTGAGAATTAATTGCGCAATTCTATTTTGAGTGGAAACTACTTTTCAAAATGGCCGCCAAGTTGTAATTAAATTCATTAAAATAATAAAATAGTATTCAGACTGTAACGTTGTTACTTAAATATAATTTATATCATATAGCAGTAGTAAAACTTATTTATTAGTCTCAATGTATATAGACGACAAATAATAATAAAAAGCTTTAATTTAGGGCTTTAACCCAGTAACTACCATTTTGAGTCATAAATTCAATTTTATTTCTTTAATATTTATTTTCCAATTAATTTATTATTTAAGAATTGAAATATGTAACCATTTTTTTAATCGTTTATTGGGTAAACAAACAATATCACAATAAAATATGATTAAACAATCTAACATCCAACGATACAACAAATTGTGACATCCACACCGTTTACCTACTAATACTAATAACTTACTAATAAGCTTTGCCTTTGTAGAAATTAAGTTTTCAGAAATGGCCTGAAATTGGGGGTAGTTTTTTTCTTACCCTGGACGCTTCTTCTGATCATCTTCGCGAACTGTCAACCTGTTGACAGGTTTTTCTTTATTCAGCTTGGGATCGGAGCGGGCCCTTTTTGCCAACGCGGCTGGGGTCTCTCGGAGGGCGAAGGCTTTGGCCGCATGACCGAGGTGAAGTTTCCTCGCGTCTAACATCTCGCGAACTTCACGTGGGTAGCCGGAGTAGAAACGCACCCATGATGTAAATGCTAAAAGAAAATATAATAAATAAAGAAAATAGTTTTAAAACTAATCTATTAGTTGTTATACAATCTGCACAATTTTGTAAAATTTTTGTAAATTTTCTAGCATTTTCCTTTTGCATTTACATATTTATTATATTTAAATAGGTGCATCAAGCAATATAACATGCTCATTATATTTAACATAACAATAAAATAATGCTATTATGATAATAAGTCGTAATAAAAATATTTTTAACTTTATTATTACGTATCAACTGTCTATTAGTATTCTTAGCAAGGATATTATAATTTGTATATATAAAACACAGCCGTTACTGGCTATTTACTTGCTGGCGTTATGTTCTATTACATAATGAATATGTAACACAACTAAACAGCGCACAAAACCAACTGATTCACCGTGATCTAGCAAACGTCAACGTGACTTTGTCTGTTACTAAAGGTAGCCTTCCAAATCTTCCGATGCACGCGATGCGCGACGCGAGATCGTGACGCGAGACCGTGACGCGAGACCGTGACGCGAGACCGCGACGCGAGACCGCGATCCGAGACCGAAAAAGGGTCGCGGCGCCACTGCTTAGTATGAATTTATATGGAGCACTATACAATCCCCGCGACAAGCGACGCGCGACCCGAGAGCGTAGCAAGAGAACCTGATTGGCTGGTTTGCTGCTCGCAGTCGCGGGTCGCGAGTCGCGGTCGCATAGATCGGAAAGCTACCTCGATGTGGTCCAATAGGCAAGCGGACTGATTTTTTTATTGCATAAATGAATAGTACTCTTAAATATGAGTAACTTCTCAGAAGAAACCGTATATCAAAAGTCAATATTTTCAAAGGAACAACGATTTGTATACAACATTTCGCAAGTCTCGTGAAAACGCTCCATACTAAAGTCGGGTTACAAGTGACGTCACATGTAACCCGACGGGGTACAAGTAGGTATCAAGTATACGGCGGCACGGCCGCAGGAACATATTTGTAAATATCTCCGACATTTGTGCGTTTAAGTTCATACTTATCATAATTAATGTTTTTGTATATTATGATCCACTGCCTTTGTAAAAACGTTTAGGCAAAAAAAGAATTGTCATACTCAAAGTAAAAAATCATCTCATGGGTGACTCTCCGCATAACGCAAACGACCATATAAAGAAAAAAATTTTTTTTTTGTAGAATGACAATTATTTTTCTGCTTAAACGTCTTTACATAAGCAATAGATCATATGCCCAAAATATCCGTAATTGATTTTACGGAACCTTATATATTTTTTGTAGAATGACAATTATTTTTCTGCTTAAACGTCTTTACATAAGCAATAGATCATATGCCTAAAATATCCGTAATTGATTTTACGGAACCTTATATATTTTTTGTAGAATGACAATTATTTTTCTGCTTAAACGTCTTTACATAAGCAATAGATCATATGCCTAAAATATCCGTAATTGATTTTACGGAACCTTATATATTTTTTGTAGAATGACAATTATTTTTCTGCTTAAACGTCTTTACATAAGCAATAGATCATATGCCCAAAATATCCGTAATTGATTTTACCGAACCTTATATATTTTCTCCTTGTAATACCATACGACGACCTCTGTGGTTGGGCGTGTTGGTGCTCAAGCCGGGGGCCGCGGTTTTAACTCCCGCCGAAGGAACAAAAAGTTTTCCTGTGTTCCTGGGCCATGGATGTGTATAATAAAAATCTTAAATATGTGTATAGTATAAAATTATTAAATATATTTCCGTTGTCTGGTACCCGTAACACAAGTTCTTCGAGAACTTACCACGGGTTCAGATTGACGTGGTGTGAAGCGACCATAGATATTATTATAATAACTCACCTCTGCTAGCTCTGGCCAGCCAGTCTTTCGAACTGTGCGCGGTGTACTCCAGCCGCGACTGTACCGCGATGGCCGCGCGCTGTACTGTCGCCGCACTCGGCGCGACTGTACGCAACGCTTCCAGAGACTTCGACTCGTCGTCCTGTCGTAACCTGGGTGTGGGAGTGAAGAGATGAAAACATAAAACAATATTTTATAAACTACGAGTGAAGCGAAACAAGAATAGAATAATTTAAGCAAAACAAGAATAGAATAATTTCAAACCAGCAGATCTACGTTGTAACACTGAGCCATGGAGAATAGAGGTAAGGAGAACCATCTCGTGTATTAAAAAGTGTCCGTTGAAAGGGAACAATATACGATGGCGCTATAGTAGCATGTTGACGAATTTTAAAAAGAACGCCACAAAATGGCCACAAATTATTAGAGTAACTAACCATTATCTAACTTTCAAATAACTTTACTTCATTTCTTATTGCTAACTTCATATCATACTCTCTTCTGACTCTAGCGCCATTATGGCCAGTTTTGGAACTATTATTTAGTTACTTTTGTCAGATATTTTTTAGCTTTTCTGCTCTAGAGAGATGGTCCTCCTTTCTTCTATTCTCCATGCAGTGAGCTAAGTATATGCGCTCTTTTAGCGATAGATCAATTGAACCATAGACGACAAAAAAATTACATAATAAGTTAGAATTTACAATCAGGAATCTTATTCATAAGCAGGTAAAATACCATACCTAATACGCTTTTGTTCAAGATGTCTGACAAACTCCGTTTCGCTAGGAAGCAGGAACATAACCGCGGCCCCCACTTGCGCCGCGCGTCCAGTACGACCGACCCTATATAAATAAATAATAATAAAATAACAATTTAAAAAATCCAGATACGAAGAAAATTAATATCAAAATAAGGTTATCCTGACCTGTATGAACCGGTAAAAAATTTCTAATTAAGAATATTTTTCTAATTAAATGAACCAGGAAACGAGCAGACGGATCGCCTGATGGTAGGCAACCGCGCCATGGGCGGCGGTAATCGCTTACCATACCATTAACACTCGCAATACCAGAGAGTTAAACTTGTAACTCCTCTGGTGATGCGACTTGCGTTCCCAGGCCTTAAAGTCTCCCCCTTGGGTCTCCGGTAAGCGGTAACACTCGGCGAAACACAACGCAAGCGTTATTTCACGTCGGTTTTCTGTGAGGCCGTGGTATTTACCCGGTCGAGCCGCCCCATTCATGCCGAAGCGCGGCTCTCCCACATAAAGACAGTTAACATTTAAGAAATACATGAAAATCTACTTAATCTTATATCTTTAAACGAGCAATTCTCGTATATATTATATAATCTGAAGCTCGGAAACGGCTCCTATGATTTTCATGAAATTTAGTATACAGGGGGTTTCGGGGGCGATAAATCGATCTAGGTAGGTTTTATCCCTGGGAAACTGCGCATTTTTAAGTTAGGTATATATTATATTTTTTCTTTTGCCGTCTAACAATATACTAATTTATATCAATAATTTCGACTCTATAATGTCAGTCTCATTGGCAGTTTGGTTAATTTTTACGTTGTTCGGAAATTCGGAATGTGGTGGGTTCAAAGTGAACCCTGGTGAAATATTTTTGTAATACTTTTTTTTTATCTACTACAACTCTGAACAAAGCTCGAATACCCAGGTACTATTGTTTTAACAGAGTATGCTTACCTGTGTACATAATCTGTGGCCGAGGCCGGTGCGCAATACTGCAGCACCAAGTCCACACGTGGTAAGTCTAAGCCTCTCGCAGCAACATCCTACACAATAATAAGGGTGTTTAATATTTTTTCTGTCGGTAGAGGGCAGACCCAAAGCACACGTCAAGTCATGTGGTGGCGTGAGTGATATCAAAAACGGTCAATAAGAATTCTCGATTCTTTTTCTGTCACCAGCAGGCTTAGCATGCGCACAGTAGAAACACCGAAGAATAGAAACTATGACAGATTGAAAAAACATAATATACCATTCGGAGCAAAATAGGTCTTATTATAATGTAGCAAGGTCGATGTATCGTCGTTATGAGACAGAACAATTATTTTCTTCCCGAGCATGAGCTCACAAAATTACCTCTTTTGACAGCTAAAGTAGAAACGATTTCTTAATGTCAAAAAGCCTTACAATAATGTCAACCACTCCACATCATGGCGGTCCTAGACAAATAATATTTTATGTTGAGTCATATACATACTTGAAAATTTGATCATTTTTGACAGAAGATTTTCCGGCAGCCATTTTAAAAATATTGTTATTCAGAAATGTTGACTCCTATTGACGACCTTGTTATCATGGATTAAGAATTATTTTGCAACAAACTGTTTTGGATAGAATATTTCTTCTTTAAAATTATTTCTATGGATCGCTAGCTAAGCCTGCAGGCAGCTCTTGGTAGCCCGATAGTCCTTGTATCAAAAAGCTGTCAGATGTCACGAATTTAAAAACCCTCACTATTGAATAATAATTATTTATCAATGAAGTTATAGACCTCAATTAATATTCAATGCATACGCACAAACTCGTAGGCTACACGCACGTAAACGCACAAGCGTGTACGCAACTCAAAAAGGAATCCTTTATCAAAATCAAGTTTTATATCTAAAAACATACTTACTGTACAAATAAGTAATCCTCTTTTTGCAGTTCGGAATTGCTTGAACACTTCTATTCTTCTCTCGTGTGGCATGGACCCATGCAAGCTGAACACATCTAAATCTACCGGAACTAGGCTGCCTTCTTCTGGGATCTCGTAATCAACTTCAAATTCTGAATTCGATCCATCTGAGTCGGAATCATCCTAAAGAAGTCAAAAAGTAATAACAATATAAAATTTATTTTTAAAATTTTACAATCTAAAACAGCTTTCGGACTTACTTCGTCATCACTATTATCAACTTTTCTCTTTTTTGTTCCTTTAACTTCTTTACCTTTCGAACCTTTTTTCTTCTTAAATTTCATACCAGTTAAAACTGTTTCTATTAGTTCAGAATGATAATCAACCATTTCTAATGTTGCCATAAAAACGATCATTTTCCCACCTCTTTTATTCAAAATACAATGTTCAATAATAAGAGAGCAAAGTGTCACCAGTCGTAATTTCATTGGTATAACTAGGAAAGTTTGATTTACCGTAGCTGGCAACACTAGTTCATCTTCTGTGACAGCTGATTTTACAGCCTGTAGGAAAATATTAGGTTTTTCAACAACTTCCTCTTCTGATTCTTCTTTCTTACCATTTGTTACTGATTGTACTTTATTGTCATTCAGGTTCTGTACTTTAAAATATTCATAATCAGAATCACTGTCACTTTCATCTTTATTCTCAACTATATTTGTCACATTTTGAGGTTTGTCTGGTTTAGGTTCATTTGTATTATTTTTATTTTCAAACAATTCGGGGTAAAATGAACCACTAAAAGCTTTTAATTCTAAAAAAACAATAGAAAAAGATATTAGAGAACGAAAATTTTTATTTCCAATATTTTTTTCAATCTTACAAAAAATATAAAGAATACTTACTTCCTCTCATTTCTACCACAGGTTTACTGTCTGTTTTAGCTTCTTCTATTTCATTTGCTTTAGTCTCTTTAACATCTTTTTTTAATATTGGATCTTCAGCTTTACTTTCTACGGTTTTATTATTTTTAACAACTTGTACTGGCTTTTCTACATTTTTAATTTTCATCTGTTCTTTATCTTTTTGAAGTGAATCTGCAACAAGTGCTTTTCCTTCAGAGGTATCAACAAAGACTGGATCTTTCATTGTGATACCCGCTAAATTCTCTACAGCCTAAATGTGAAAAAAAATTACAATTATACAAACACTTATTATTGATCAAACAATTTCCTTAGATACAAATAAAATTGTAATGTAAATAAAGTAATTATTTTAGTAAATATCTTACTTTTGTCAATGTAGCAGACAGCAGTATTGTTTGCCTTTCTTTAGACATAAACACTTGTGTAAGTGGATGTTCAGTGTCATTAGTTATGTCAGTCCCTTCATTTTCAACTTGTTCAGTGTCCTGATTTTCCTCAGATTCATTCTCAGTCTTCTTGTTGAAGGATTGTTTAACAAGAGCCAAAGGATCATAGGTTGCTGCTTTTTTGTGATCCTCAATGGCTTTTACTATTGCTGCAACATCTTTTTCATAACCCATATCCAATAAGCGATCTGCCTCGTCCAATATAAGGCATCTAATATGATAAAAAATATTAGAATAAAATAAATTATAAAAGTAAGAAAATAAAAACCTAAGATTTATAAACAAGTTAGTATATCACAATGACTTATATGTGTAAGACTTTATTAAAACACAAAACAGACTTGGCAGCTAATTTCTCAAAATTAGTAATATTTTTAATTTTTATAATTCACAAAGTACATTCATCAAAGTTCCTTCTCGACCAGTTTATAAAAATTTTCTTTTGGACTAGCACGCCTTAAAATATTTACAAAATAATTACAAAATATAACACAAAGTAACTGCCTGCATGACTTCTATTCATAATTCTTACCCAGTTTTAGCAAAGTTTAATGAATGTGTGTGTCTAAGATGGTCATTTATTCTGCCGGGGGTGCCCACTAGTATACTAAGACCTTTCCTCAGTCTTGCTTTCTCAGCTTTTCTTTTCTGGCCACCACTCAAAAGGCCAGGCACAATCCAAATAAAAGGCTAAAATAGAGCATTAAAATGAATAAAAAGTCAATGCAATAAATATTTTGATAATATATTTTACAGAGCTAATAATATTTTACTTAAGAAAACATGTCAGAATGAGTTTCAAAAATATAAAAAACTGTTTAGCTTCTGCCAAAAACTTGGAATTTAATAATAGTGGAATATAACAATTTATTGCCCCTCTAAGTTTTTATTTTTACTCAAAAGTAGATAAAACTTTTATCTTTATTAATACTAAAATTAATGTCTATAATTACTTACCTTTACAAGTTTGACAAATAATTCATATGTCTGCACAGCGAGTTCCCTTGTAGGTACTACCACAACTACTCGGACTCCATCATGTCTATTCATTTTCGGTCTTATTGCTTGCAAGCCCTCTATTACAGGTAATGCATATGCTAAAGTCTTTCCTGAACCAGTTTGTGATCTAATAAAAAAAATACATTGCTTTAATACACTTTTAAATACTAAAAAAAAACTATTTCAATGATACCTTTTATAATAATAATATATCTATGGACGCTTCCACACCACAACAATCTGATCCCATGCTAAGTTCTATTAATAATTTAATACTATACACATTTATGGTTTGAATTATTTTATACACATATTTAATTATTTGAAAATGTTTAAATACTTAGAAAATGTTTAAAAATAACTTTTTTCTGACTACTCTCAAGCTTTTGAAAACGTAATATGAAAACAAAAGTATGTACTTACTTTACATTTATAGAAGCCTAATAATAAAAAAAAAATGTAAATATACCTGATCAGTACATCTCTTCCTTGTAATATAATGGGTATAGATTTTTGTTGTACTGTCATAAGCTCGGTCAAGTTGAGATTTTGTTTCAAGTTGGCTATACTGTGTGGATGTAGATTATAATCAGCAAAAGTAGTTCCAGAGAATACTTTCTCTACCACAGGTTTCACCGCCTTTTGACCGACACGTGGAACTTCGGGATTATTTTTAAACAGTGATGATATCCAACTCCCTTTAGGTTTCTGTTTGATTTGCAATTCATCATGAATTTCTTGATAATTTTTGTTCGCATATTTCCCTTTATTTTCACTAAGATCCCGAAGTTTCGATGCTAAATCCCATTTCTCTGGAGCAGATGTGGAATCATTTGAAACTTGAGGATCATTTTGTTTAAACTTTTTGTGTTGGGGTTCCTCAGGCTTCTTGTAATTAAGCTTTGAACGATCTACATTTATATGCCGTTTTCTGGCGAATATTTTACCACTAAAATCGGGCTTGGATTTAAATTTATACCCATTACTTTGCTGGTCAATTCTCTGCCTGTTTGGTTTGTTATTGTTCTAAATATGAAAAGAAAACACCTTTAAGTAAACTAAATAGATCTTATAAACACAAATGTAAAAAGCATATAAAATACCTTTTTAGATACGCTTATATTTAGTTGTAAATCGTCCATTTTATTACTAAAAATTTATTATTTACTAAAATAAAAGTAAACACTTAATTTGGAGGTTATCCACACGTTGTGTCATTACGAAAAGCTGTCAAATGTCAAATAGCAAACGTCATGCGTCATCCGAAAATTGACAGCCAGACTTTTTTTGTTGTTTAAATGGCATTGGCTTATAACCATTTGCCAGTATCAAGTTAAAAGGCGGGAAATAGAATATAATATGGTTACCGGGCCACAGCAACACACACGGCAACGAAACCGCGGATGATCTGGGGGCCGAAAGGCTCATTTACGAGCCAGAACCAGCCTGCGGAATATCTCCCAACACTACCCACAGAGCATTTAAGGAATGGGGCCGCAACATGGGCCCCGTAGCATCCGTAGGGTATAATCGGGGGGTTCAAATCACGTTTGGGCAAGTCACTGATCACAAAATTTTGTAATTATATACGACGAAAAAAGTGTGAAATAAGTATTATATGACAAACAAACAAACTTAATTTTGTCATCTATTTTGCAACATAAGAAATTACTCAAATTTCACTTTAATTTCAATTAGATACTATTTTATTTATTTATTTTTTCCTATTTTTACAGTTTTAAAGTTTGAACAGATTTAATCTATTGAAGACAATAATTGAAGAGTATTAAAATCTTCACTCGCTTGCGTTTAACATGAAAAACATAAGTAGGTATATTATTTAGTAACGATGTTCTGTTTTAGCTGGTCGATTGTATGGTATTTTTCTGAATTTATTTATTGTTTTATTTTAATTAAATAAAAGTTATTTAGTGTTTTAGTTTAACATTTGTATAGATTTTAACCTGTAAAATGTAAAAAAAAAAATTCAGTACCGACGTTCAGCTGTAGGCTATTGATATTTGTATCTATTAAAGCTGAAACGGGTAAAAACGAAATAAAATAGGGGCCCATTATTCAAATGCAGGGCCGGATTAATATTAATGTCGCCCTGGGCACTGAAGGAAATGCCGCCCTATCAGTGTAATTTTACTTAAAATTTTAGTTTTTGTTTTATTTCTTACGAATTCATCAATACATCTGCAATCAACTATAGTTATTCTAACTAGGGGCCATCCACATATTACGTCACTCAAAATTTCGACTTTTTGAACCCTTTATCACGCTTTTTAGTATACGTGTACCTGTATTTAACATGTACTGTGAATTTAGTATGACCCATAGACGTATATTATAGACGAGGCATATTGAGGCAAAAAGTGTCTCCAGTAAATTGGCCCCAATTTTAAATTTTTGGGGCCATTTTGAAATTCGAAGTATGGTGAAAACAAGATGGCTGACATTTGAGTTATGGTGAAAACCATGATGGCGTAACTTTTTTCTTGTATGATTTTTTTTTCTGCTAAATGTACGTGATAGCCTATCTTGAGTTGAAATCTTTGGTATGACCCCTCCATCTGCTGTGACGTAATATGTGGATGGACCCCTATGATTGATTTTATTATACAATTATATATTATACATAGGTACTTCAATAATATAAAAAAAAAAATGTTTTTGTTCTAATGCAAAAAATTGTATGCGCAGTGTCAATCAACATCCATCAACAGATTTCAAACCTATCTCAGTTAATAGCTCTTACCACGCTGATAATGATTATTTTATATTTAGTATGTCGACTATCATCAGGAGTGGGGTTTAACGTTACCGGTATAAGAATTAATTATTAATATATTGTGCGATGTTGATAATTGTAAAAAAATAATGTAGTGTTCTAGAAATTATTTCTTTCACTTTCCAAATTTTGCCGCCCTACAAAATTTGCCGCCCTGGGCACTAGCCCCGACTGCCCCTAGTATAAATCCACCACTGTTCAAATGTGTCCAGGGCTAACTAGTATTTAATGTACTTTAAGTCGTTTTTTCTTGAACCCAACCCAGCCCAACCCTTCCCCCGAAATAAATGTACTTTTAGTCGTTTTATTTTCTTGAGTCTAGTAGGTATAGTGATCGCCAACTCGAAAATATAGTCGCCAAGTTATAAATTTCGTTGTCAGTTTGGATTAAATTTTGCCACTTTTTAACTGCCGAATTTTGTACGTATTTTTTCACGTGAGTGCTTTCACTAGTTTAGTCTAAATGACTCGCCAACATATTAATTCAGTAAAAGAGTGTGGTCATGTGCAGTCACCAACTTATTTTTTGTTCTCAAGATTAATTATATCCCAATAATAAAAGTTTATTTCAGACGATTTTAAAAGTAATTGTGATAAAGACTAATAATTATTCAGATTAAAGTCTGTTTTTCTACTTAACCTTTAATTATTACACCTGAAAATAAATTAACCCGGTGTGTTCTAAATCAGCGATCGACAACAATGGGTTCTCGATTGTTTTTTAGCTTCTTCTAGCTTAAATTATTCGAATACAGTGTCAATTTTTTACGCCCAGTGATTGGGCATTTATTGGGCATTTATTGGTCATAAAAATATAAATGCCCAAAATTCCCGATAAATGCCCAATCCGCCCGCCGGGCGCAAAAACGTTGCCCATCTCTATTCGCGATGAATTTCCGTAAGTTCTTAGATAAATAATGTTATTTGGAAAATTTCTCACCCCCGCACGCCGTCTCGGAAACAAACATCCCTAATTCGAAAAGCCATTATCGCGTTATAAACGCTAAACTTAATCCTAAGTTTGCTTATATCATACATGAATAACATTAAAGGCTAAGAGCGCGCGTCGCGGATGCAGTTTTGGAGCCCGCACGTGCCGCCGCGTGCCAACAAAACATTACTTTGTGACGCCTATGGGGTGGAATAAATATTTGCCATGTTGAAACCCATGTTTATACTATAAGTGCCCTCTGTTCGGTATGAATAGTATCATTTACGAGCTCGAAGCAAAATTGATCGCCACAATAAACCGGAAAATGCTTGATCGGTGGACATTTTTTGTGCAGCTTAGTAATTTGTTATGCCATATAATTATTAAGATTTAAAATGAAGCTCTTTTACTAGTTTAGAAAATTAGCTTAGTATTCAAGCATTTATTTTTATCCAGTCTCTTGGTAGTTGGTAGGGGAGGTCAGCTCAAAGCGGCCACCTTAACTGTAAATTTTAAAAAGAGACGAAATATTATATATTTACAAATAAAAAATGTACTACCAGATAGTGCATTTATTATAGTGCTGTTATGTATAATTCATATTGACCCAAATCTTAAAATTAGCTCATGATTTACATATTACGACAACCTGTCAAAAAACCGCTTTGCCCGAGGGCCCGCCTAAAGCGGCCATAGGGGTAAGGGCAACGTGGCCAGCCCAAATATTCACGCGAAATGCTATTTTTTTCTTATATATAAATGTATTTTTTGATAAAATGAATGCTAAAAATGATATTTATTAAAAACAAATTAACTAAAAAAATAAATACAGTAGTAGGTAAATCTACCAAGTTTCTTGGTTGAAGATACTGTTTTTAAATGTCTCCTTAAAGTAGTGCGACCATATTTGTTGGCTACAAATTTGACTGAACCCCGATTTTCTTGAACATCTTTAATAGCTCTCGCCATCATAGTATCTTCCCGTGACCCCTGGTTAGTTTTCCTTTATAGTTGTTCACCATCTAAAAAACATTTTTAAGTAATTAAGTATCATATAAAACTATCACTTAACTCAGTCAATAGACCGCTTTGCCCGGTCCACTTTGTATTTTAAAAGCTCTAAAAGCTCTAAGCAACGCACTAAAAAGACCGAAACAAGTTTGAGAAAACTGACTACACTATGAGCTGAAACCCTAAGTGAAATAATTGACGTTATGTTTGTTAGCAGGCGGGGCCCATATATTTTTGTACGATTTATAATTTGCGAATGGGTCCCGCCTGCTACCAAACATAACGTCAATTATTTCACTTAGGGTTTCAGCTTGGTTTCAGCTCATAGTGTAGACAGTTTTCTCAAACTTGTTTCGGTCTTTTTAGTGCGTTGCTTAGGTATATGTATTTTTTGCAGTCGGGTTTTTTTATTTTTTTAATTATTTATTTTATTACCCTGAAAATAATTTCCCGGCTGGCAGCCCTGGGCGCAGATGACATGGCGCTTGAAATTCAGGGCGCATAGAGGGTGTGAGGTGTGAGGCGCGACGTGATTGCGCCGGCCGACCGGGACGACCCCCGAGGTGTGGTTCATGTGATTGTGTAGGTTTCTGGGGACTGCGAAGTTATTGCCTTATTTTTTTTTAAGATTAGCCATCTATTTGACTAATGTTCTCACTTCTCATCATCAAAACACGCTCTCGAGCTCAGATTTTTTTTTATTCTTGAATAAATACCTATTTCCCTAATGATAATGCTAGCTAGCTACGTTATTAGAGGGTCGCTTATTCGAATCTCTGTACGGAATACATTATACAGTAACTAAAATCACACAATATAGGTATAATAAATATATGTACCTAATAAAGGACAATCATAGGAGGTAGTTATTTAAAAAAACTAATGACATTGATTGTCACATTAGTCATTAATCTAATGTAAACATCCAAAGTTGTTCAAATTATTATAGCTTTAAATTATTATAAGCAATTAATATAATATTAATTCTTTAATATTATATAACATAATATTATAATACCTACATATTTAGACAAATTAAAAGGTCACACATAACCCTAAAATGACGCAAAAGCCGACGACATGTAAGGAGGCGATCGCCCGCTGGGAGCGCGCGACGGGAGAGGCAGCGGCGGAGGCGAAGGTCATAGAACTACAGTTCCAGTGGCCGCCTATTGAGAAGATGGACGGCGCGTTGTCCAGCCTCGCGGCTTGCGAGTAAGGCTGCGTTCTCACCAAACTGACTGTCAGCCGTCGAATGTGAGCAGGCTCACTGTGAGCCCCAGTGTAAACGTGAAAATAAACGGTATTTTACGTTCACACAATACTGACAAATCGGCCGCCGAATGTCAGCGTCTACGCATAGCGTAATAACGTATTGTCGGTTAGGTGTGAACGAAAAGGTGAATATGTATGGAAATACCATAAACTGCGTAACACGCGCTCACTTTCGGCGGCTGACAGTCAGTTTGGTGTGAACGCAGCCTAAGTTCAAACGGGTGGCTGATGACTTGTAGATGTAGGACATTCTCGCGACTAATTTTTTGACGAGTGTTGCGAGGCCAGTCAGTTGGCTGCGGCAACTGCCTGAAAGTAGGTATAGCGGTAACCACATATTTATCACTGTCGTGGGTAGACGCTAGCCATTTACGCTGGGTGAAAGTCGGTCAAATGCCTTCTCATCCTAAACGAAATGCAAATATCGTCGAGTTTTCAGTTCGAGTTTATTTCAGCAAGATTATTTTTCAGGAAACTGAGCTTATCATCAAATATGATTGACAAAATAGCGGGAATAGCTGGCATGAGGAGTTTGAAGATACTGTCACTGGGACGCAATAACATCAAATCCTTAGGCGGTGTTGTAAGTTTAATATTCTATAAACTACATTATTAGCTTCTTTAGACTCTTTGTTTTAAACACTTACGGATTTTGTCGCGGTGCACTTTTCTTTTACCCGACGTTTCGGCTACTTTCCAGCAGCCGTGGTCACGGGAGGACTGAGGTGTCAGTTGTCCTATTTGTTGAAGTTGTTCAAACTACCCGAAGATTCTTCAATTATTATTTGTGTTCCGATCCACGCAAAACATACTAACAGTATCTTGAAGCCGCGGTGTTTTTGACCTGAATTTTATTTTATTTATCACTGGATCCCAACTAGATGGCAGCACCCAGCCATCTTCTCGGTTAAAATTAGGGTACTTTTTAATTTCTATAGCCTCGCGTATCATTCTAGGGCGATAACGTTGTTCCTTTGCCAGTACTTGTGGCTTATCAAATCTTATGTAATGGCGAGGTTGATCCAGTGTGTGTTCGCAAATTGCAGATTTGTTGTTGCGGCGGTGTTTAACATCTGCAATGTGTTCCTTAACGCGGGTTTTAATTGATCTTTTTGTTTGCCCAATATAGGATAGACCACAGTCACAGTCGAGCTTGTAGACTCCTGCATCTTGAAGAGGAATGTTGCATTTCACTGTTGGTAAAAATTGACTTATCTTTTTGGGCGGCTTGAAATATGTTTTTATAGAAGCTTTCCTTAGAATATAGCCAACTTTATCAGTGACTCCTTTTATGTATGGCAGAACTGCAGGTATTCGTTCAACAGTGGCTGGTTTCACTCGGTCTTTGTGATGCAGGCGTGGGACTCGAAGCTTATTGTCACGTAGAACTTGTGTGACATGATGAAGCTCGGTATCCAAATGCTGCTGGTCACAGATTCCTCGTGCTCTTTGAAATAAAGTTTTGCCAACGGTAGATAACTGTGAAGGATGGTGGTGGGACTCACCATTTAAATATCTATTAGTATGTGTAGGTTTGCGATACACAGTATGACCTAAGGTGCCATTGGGATTCCTTATTACCAACACATCCAAGAAGGCTAAAGAGTTGTTGGTCTCTAATTCCATAGTGAATTGTATTTTGGGGTTGAGACTGTTCAGGTGATTTAGGAATATGGTTACTTTGTCTGATTCTTTAGACTCTTCTAAAGATTGCTAAAGTTACAACTGCTTAGTAAATTGTAGCTTTATTTTTACACGAATACGTATAAAGAATAGGTATTATAATATAATACGAATAACAGTTTCTAAGGAATCTAGAAATACGCCAATCATAAAACAATTTTTTATTATTTGTTTTATGAGTGGGTTATATTTAAAGTATAATGTTACATATTATGTAGATTCCAAAATCCGACCGGCCGTCCGTGGAGCGAAAGATATATATTTAGCCTAAACCACAGTTTTATTGGGAATATACTTACAATAAAAACCTATATTTTAATACTTAAGCTCGACAATGTCCGATTATATATCACGCAATCTCAATGTAAAGCATGTCATTGACTCCCAAAGGAGATAATGTTGTATGAAAGTCCCAAGGGATTAAAGTGATTTGAATTTGGAACGTTAAAATTTGTATGAAAACTACTACATAATAGATCTACTATAGAGTTTTTCAATAATAATATTATGGTATTGCTGAGAGTTTATTCGAAAATCGAACTGGCCACCTATAATTTTAATATTCTCACGTGTCAAAATCGTCAGTCACAAGTTCCTGAATCTTTAAGTACTGCTCAAATAAACTCCACCACAACTTCCATAAATGTTCCTAATAAAAATATTACTCTGTCCCTCCATAACTGGACATGTGTGTCCAATATCAATATTAATTTTTCACAAAATAAATGTTTTATTTTTGTAGCCCTGGGTTTTTATTGCCTCGCAGTAGGTATGAAAAGTAGAGTATGCACCTCTGGGATAAAGCCTGTCTTCGTCTTGGGCAGCTTGAACCCCTCGCTTCACTCAGGACTCTACATAACTCCTTCGCTTCACTCGGGAGTTAAGTTTTAACTCCCTCGATGCTCTAGAGTCCCTCGTTACGCTCAGGGTCCAATATGCTGCCCGTGACGTAAGACACTGCTTTATCACCTTGGTGCATAATCTACTATTGTATATTGACGTTGTAAGCGGTACTTCGCGTGGCCATGCGACCTCATCATAATATTCTAATCATGTCTCAGACTACTTATGTCCAGAAAACGCGTATTTACCGCGAAATCATACGCACGGAAGGCCGAAACCGAATCGAGTTATTAGGCCCCATACATTACATCCAGAAGCTACGCGCGTATTTTTACCGACGCCCATATTATATACTAGACTGCCATTTAGGAGACCGTAGCGGAGACCCTTGAGGAGCTGTGGATCAGCTACAACCCCATAGACAAGCTGCGCGGCGTCGCGGCGCTGAAGAAGCTGCGCGTGCTCTACATGTCCAATAACAACATCAAAGAGTGGGTGGAGTTTAACCGGCTTCAGGTAAATATATAATACTTGAACTTGGCTTGACACGCTACCGCGTGTCTAGATTAGGTAAATTAAATCGGTAAAAAATAGATCCATTGCGGTGTTGTGGGTACCCATGGCGAGGGTAGTAGCTTCCTGTCAGGCAATCCGTATGTCTATTTGCCTCCTTAATATATAAAAGCAATTCATAGCTGCAGCCAGCCATACTCTGCCGTTTTATTACTAAAAGGCCGACAAGTGGAATTCGGTAAAATTTGAGTTCTAAATATGTAATAAAATAATAAAAATATATTGCACCATTCGATAGTGTCGCAAGTAAGAAATAATTTCCAGAAAGTAAATATGTGCGAAAAAATTAAGGAAATAGCTTTTTTAGCATTTTATTATTACTCCATACATTTCTTAAAAATATGAGGCAGTTTATCAAAATATACCACTTTTATGAAGTTTGCTGTATATCATTACTTCCCAAAAATTGTTCCAACAACATTATAGCAACATTTTAAAATGGTGCAATAATACAGGACGATTTTTTAAACTTTTTTTAACATTTAACCCTCATTAACTTTTTTCTCCCATGGTTTAGAGATTTTTCGTCATACAATAAAATTACACACTTTTTAAGCCCTTTCATGTGATATATATGTCTTGTAGTGCTATAGTAGTGGGGACGGGCTCCATACAAAAATGCCCCTTCTTCTTTCGAAAGTCTCGTAAAAAGCTTTATACTAAAGTCGTACCCCCGTGTGACGTCACACGTTGGTTTAAGTGTATGAAGTATACGGCTGCAGGAACATATTTGTAAATATCTCCGATGTTTGTGCGTTTAAGTTCTTTCTTACCATAATTAATGTTTTGTATATATAATATGATGTAAATAAACTGACGATTTTCTGTACTAACTTAACAAAAAAAAACTTTTTTGTACTTTTTAGATATTATATCCAATTAATAAAATACATACTAACACATAAAATATTATGTTGTTTTTACATTTACCAAGTAGTAATGCCTCAATATTTCTGAGTATATTAATGAAACTAAATATTTAAATATAACTGATTGAATGTACTGTTGGTTCTTGGTGGAAATTCATGTTCATAATAATATAACACAACTTTTTATACACACTTTTCCACTTTATTTAGATTTTTACAATAATTAAATATAAACACGACCGGTTTCGATTAACTCATCATCAGGTGTAAATTGAAGGTAGATTCAACATAAGTAGGTAGTTAAAAAATAATTCAAAAAAATTGTGCAGATTAATGTTGCCCGCTTCATGAAACATTTTTATATTTTGGGCAAATATATACTAAATCATACCATATCAATAATTGTTATCCTAATTATTATTAACACCACATGCAATTGATAAATTAATATTAAAATAAGATGCAATGTCCTAAAACAGAATCATAATGTAAATGTCAGAGTATAAAATTAAATAGGTACAATATTTTGTCACATTAAACTTTCGTCACAAACATTAATATCGGAATATAAATAGGGTAAATATGTCAACAGAATAAATTAAAATTAAATTGTCAGTAAAATAAATAAATTAAATTAAAATATGATGTCACTGAATTAATTTTTAAGGTTAAATTTAATTAAATATTATAAATAAAAATAAAACTAGATGTCCAATAAAATAGAATTCGAAAGACATGATTGATCATTTAGCAAATTTCCGCCTTTTTTATATCTGTTTATTTCTAAAGCTTCTAACGCATCCATTTTTCGACTTTTTGGTAGAATATGCAAATATTTTATGTCTTTATCTGGGTCAAAATGATGTCCATTATTGTTAAGATGTTCTGCAAACGTCGATCTATCTGTTTTTTTCTTCCATGCTGTCATATGTTCCTTAATTCTAGTTTTAAATTTTCGTCCTGTCTGACCTATATATACTCCTCCACACGTGTCACAAGTGAGGCGGTATATGCCACTGTTGTCTGTGATTTCAAATTTGTCTTTATTGTTACATATAAGCTTTTTTAGAGAACCTGTTGTGTAGAATGCTACTTTTTTCTCCTTATTCTGTAAAATTCTCTGGAATCTATATGACGATGGTCCAATATATGGTATTTTGACCCACGATATGCTTTCTGTTCTTTCAACTGTCATCATATACAATCAGACAGTTGAAAGAACAGAAATTGCATATTCTACCAAAAAGTCGAAAAATGGATGCGTTAGAAGCTTTAGAAATAAACAGATATAAAAAAGGCGGAAATTTGCTAAATGATCAATCATGTCTTTCGAATTCTATTTTATTGGACATCTAGTTTTATTTTTATTTATAATATTTAATTAAATTTAACCTTAAAAATTAATTCAGTGACATCATATTTTAATTTAATTTATTTATTTTACTGACAATTTAATTTTAATTTATTCTGTTGACATATTTACCCTATTTATATTCCGATATTAATGTTTGTGACGAAAGTTTAATGTGACAAAATATTGTACCTATTTAATTTTATACTCTGACATTTACATTATGATTCTGTTTTAGGACATTGCATCTTATTTTAATATTAATTTATCAATTGCATGTGGTGTTAATAATAATTAGGATAACAATTATTGATATGGTATGATTTAGTATATATTTGCCCAAAATATAAAAATGTTTCATGAAGCGGGCAACATTAATCTGCACAATTTTTTTGAATTATTTTTTAACTACCTACTTATGTTGAATCTACCTTCAATTTACACCTGATGATGAGTTAATCGAAACCGGTCGTGTTTATATTTAATTATTGTAAAAATCTAAATAAAGTGGAAAAGTGTGTATAAAAAGTTGTGTTATATTATTATAAATATTTAAATGTAATCTTATTTATTATTATTACTTATTTAGTACCTTTTTAATTTCTAGGAACTTCCACTACTAAGGGACCTTGTTTTCATCGGCAACCCGTTATACGACAACCAGCCAGACGTGGAAACCTGGCGGAACCAGGCCTGCCGCCGCTTGGAGCAGATCACTAAGCTGGACGGTATACCGATAGTCAGGCCCGATGCCGATTAAATGTGTGCGAGTAAAGTATTCCTATTATGTTTTAAAATATACCTAGTTACGTTTTATGAACCATGTTTTAGTAAGCAAACTGCTTTTAATTCAAATACGGAACCCTAAAAAGAATAAAACTTTCAACGTTAGTAAATAGTAGTAAATATACGACGCTGTAATTATATTTGTCACTGTGACACAAGAATATATAAATTAAAAGAAGATTGTATCTTGATCTTCTTAGGCCCACTTGCGCCAATCCGGGTTAAAGTTAACCCTGGGTTAAAAAATCATGTTATCTAAATATATAATATGTATATCTCTCGTTCTTCGTATTTGTGAAAGGTTAACTTTAACCCGGATTGGCGCAAGTGGGCCTTAGGCCTTTAAGTGCAAGTTTGTCGCGTAGAGAGGCGTAGACGTCTACGACAGAATATATCTACGAGCTACGAGATTTGCATTGAGCTTTATTAAAATGTCATACATACATAATAATGTAATTATTAATGTTTTTCAATTTAAACTTAATGTTTTGCAGTCCAACCAAACGGATAAATAAAATATAAATAAAATAAAATAGATTTATTTTCAAACAACATAGTCCATAAATAATACCTAAATAATATAAGAGTTAATAATTAATAATAATTAGAGGGGGGAAACAATACTTATTTAAATAATTTGCACGCTCCTTATCTCGCTACCCTGACATGTAGTTCAGTGAGTCTGCGAAGGAGAGCAGTGTCTGTTCTGTCTCCTATCCTGCTGTCCTCAAACTAAAAGGCGGTTGAATGACAAAAAGAGTTTTTGAGGTAGAGCTAAAAAACGCGGGATTATTTTGAAATCTATGCTTGTAATTTTTTTTAAACAAGTGTTAATGTTGTCATAAGACATTCATGAAAACATAATCAATTGTTTAAAGAAAATTATTCGTTTAAATAATCGAGGAGATTTCCGCCCCCCTGCCTTACACCGCACTCTAAGGAGTAATCGTCAGAATATACATTACCACACCTTACATAGTTCTGTTGATTATTATACCAGTATGTTAATATCTCTACTAGATCATTTGGGAAGATGTACCATTTTTTCTTACCTTTGTCCAAAACTATACTTAACTATACTTCTTTTTTAAACGAAACTATCAAAAGCTTTGGACAAATCCAAGAAACAGGCAAACACTTTGTTAGATAAACTGAAGGCACCTATAAATCTTTGACAGTCAAGTGACACCCAATTCAAGCTTCCGACGGAACGAACATCAAATGTTTGACAGATAGGAATAGTTAGTATGAGTTATTTTTGGTAATTTCCTCGAAATTTCTCCTAGGTATATTTCTCACAGTTTAAACTTTCCCTGAACTTCCACGATTATTTCAAGATCAGAATAAGACAAATCGATGCGGTCGTTCTCAAGTTTTAATAGCGAGACATAGAAACTGCAAACCATTGTGATATGTAAGAAGATTAAATCGTTTATTAATAATAAATAAGTCAATTATGTTTCACGTTATTGCATTCCGTAAAAAATATTAATGTCCGTTTTGATATCAAGTTGGATAGTCTAAAAAAATAATAACTCATGCTACCATAACCGATCATTTTATAACAGTATCTAAAGCAATTTTCACAAAAAAATAATCACAATAACAAAAAAGCAATTTAAAACTAAATCACAGTCGTATGTTCTGATCGCGTGATTATCTAATTCTCCACTTGAACCGGAATTGAAACGACGATGTGAAATAATAGGCACATCACTATGACATTATGACAGATTGACCAGTAATAGTAATAATTGCTAGACATGCCATCCGTGTATTAGTGACGCTCGATACACTGATTCGATTTATTATCGAGTCGCGGTTGTGAAATTTTGATTCAAACAACTATTCACTTAATTTATATAGTTAATTTATGATGTATAAGTTATACAATTCTTTAGTAGACAAGCAGGCAAATCTCTCCTAACACCGAAATAAAATTGAAAAAAGTTATATTTACATAAGGGGCAATTCTCGTATTAAATCTTGTTTGGATTTTTAGGTTGTCTCATTCGCGCGTGCACGATTTGACTCGTATGCAAATGAGGCAGCGCGTTGACCGAACCGAAATTATATGTATTTTATTATAAAACAAAATATATTAAGTAACTTCAGTGTTGAAGCAAAAGAGATGTCAAAGAAATATATGAGGCCTGGGCCATCCCTATGTACAGTATATGTAAATATAGCTACATAATATAGTAACCGTTTCCTATTCTTTATTTTATTTTATTTCACTTCGTTTCCATGTACATTTAAATTAACTTCGTCAAGGAGAGCAAACAAAGTAAAATAAAACATGGCGGATCACATCAGAATTAACTAAAGAATGTCATTTTGTCAATGACATGACTTTTGACAAAGAAAGACGTATGACATTCAAGACGACGCGACGTCAAGGAATTTGTAAGTATTATATACAACAGGAAAGAGCTCTCGGCATCAAATCTGTGCCGAGAGGGAGATACAATACAAACCGCTCCGTCTCTTTTTAACAAGGGTGACAACAATATTATAAATTTGGGGACAAATTTATTGAAGTTTGGAAACATATGGTGATTTCAACTTTTTCTAAAGAAGTCCAAGCATATGCTACCAAGAAGTAATATTTTGCTCCAAGGTATACCCTGGATCCAAAAGTATAGAACAGAACTCATGACTCATTATAGATACATGTTTGGTGATTTTGGCGTTGTTAAAAGAACTGCAAGCATATGCTACCATGTCAATTAGAGTAATCATCATCATCACCACCACCATCACACCATACATCATCACATTATGATGATATAAAAGGTACTTCTCATAGTATTTTACACTAACACGTAGATCTTTGAACATTACTTTGCCGTTTATGGACCTATTTGCAAAATTATTTTGTTATTGTAAAGGGTTTAATTCGAAATTGGTCCTTTAGTCACTAAAGTGGAAACCTGATGATGCGATTCATGACGAATTGAGGGAACTCCTCGAAATTTATATCGACACATTTAGTGATTTTGACTTTTACTGAAGTAATACAAGCATATGCTACCAAAAAATAAGATTTTGTACCAATGTGTACCCTGGATCCAAAAGCACTGAACAGAACTCCTCGGTCTTTAAATATATGCTTTTGTAAATTTGGCATTGTTTAAATAACTGCAAGCATATGCCACTTTGTAACTTACAGTAATCATCATCATCATCATCTTAATAACGATACCTAATGGAATCTTGGCGCGTATTCAATTATACGTTCGATCTTAAGATGTAAATAACTGAACAAAATATATCCAAGGAATCAAATCTAATAAAAAATAAAATAAAATGTTATTATTTCGGTCAACAGAACATAAGTGTTAGTAAACATTTTTACTTAGAAGCTATGTTAGTATATTGAAACTTGGTTTTTAAAATCTAGTTGTATGAGTGACACCAATATCACGTACAATATAAGTATTATACGTGATATTGGTATCCTTGGTGCTGTCTAGCACTGTTCACGTCCAGCCTTCCCGCTACTATCTTCAGGAGACTGTTGGCGCTGCCACGCACCCGCTGTATCAGAGATGCTACACATTTCCTAATGATAGCTGAGAAGCTATCAACTTCAGCTGAAGCTAGCATCCCTGAAGCACTACAGTGACGAGGCAGCCCCAGCAATGCCCTGAAGGCATTATTATATTGGGTTCGCAGGGCCCTGTAAGTTGTTTGAGTGTTATTCACCCAGAGGCTGTACAGAGAGTGACAATACGCTTTGAAAAGTGTTATCTTCACTGCTCTGGAACAACGTGCAAACCTACGGGATAGCATATTAGCTCTAACACACAGAGATCTTCGCTCTCATTCCATGTCCTCGTCATCTTTGAGCGTTTCACCGACCCAGTGCCCCAGGTATTTAAAACGTTTTACTTGCGCAACCGCAGCTCACAGGAGGAACCTTATAGCAAAACCAGCAACTCACTTTTGGTAGTGTTATACCTAAGGCCATGGGTCGCAGCGAATCGTCCACAAAAACCGCTCCGTCTCTTTCTAACAAGGGTGATAAGTGATAAGAATATTTTAAAATTTGGGAATAAATTAGTCGAAATTTGCTAATCTATATTTTACAACATGAGCCCCCATTTTAAGTCATAAATGATAATACAAGTTGCTGAAAGGTATATTATAGGGTGCTTTTAGTAAATGTAAAACACTTTACCGCGTGATAATGCTCATCATAACAAACAACTTACCCAAATAAACTTTTTAGAGAATTTTTATAAGTGAAAATTCCTTTAACGGCGCTGTGCACTTTTCTTGGGATGGGTAAAAACTGTTAAACTCGAGCAGGACACGTGACCCTGATCGAAAAGTCATAAGATGCAACTTACAATTATTATTGTTTGCTGTCTTGGTTTACGCGAGCATGAAACTATTTTAGTTCGTATTGACTTTTGACCCCAACCATTGACCTTTGGCCTTGACCTTGACCCCCAATCATCCCCATCACATTTACCCTTACACTGACCTTTACCTCCAATTGTCCCCCCACGAAAAGTGTCTCCAGCTAAATGGCTCGACTTTAGAGATTTTTGGGGTCATTTTGAAATTTGACGTACGGTGAAAACCCAATAGAGAAAAGAAGTGTCTCCAGTTAAATGGCCCCACTTTTGAGATTTTTGGGGCCATTTTGAAATTTTACGTATGGTGAAAACAATATGGAGAAAAGAAGTGTCTACAGTTAAATGGCCTCACATTTGAGATTTTTCACTTCTACCGGCACTACCGGACGTTAGTAATACATATATATTCTTTGCTCCCGGAGTGCAACTCGTTATTTTTTTTTACCTTTTTAATTCGCTACCTAATGTTAAGTTGAGGTGGATTAAATAAAAAAGTAACTCTAAAAAAAGTTCCTTTGGGAAAGTTTGTAATCATGAGCACTACCACGTGGTAAAGTATATTTTACACTAATTAAAAGTTTGATGACCTCTTTGGCTTAGTGGTTGAGTATGTTGGTGATCAATCCCGACCGGCTTGGATCGAATCCCACCGAAGGAACCAAAAGTTTTACCATGTTCCGTGTCATGGATGTGAATTAGTATTAAATATGTACTATTTACTCTACTCAGTAAGGACCTCAAAAAACCCCAATACACCATACCTTCATTTGATATCCATATTGAACGAGTGCATTAAAAATAACTTGTCGGCCATCTTGGATGTTCCGTCATGTTGGATTTTCGAGTTATTCTCAGCAAGCCCTTTCATTTGATACCCATATTGTAGGAATGAATTAAAATAACTTGTCGGCCATCTTGGATGTTCCGTCATGTTGGATTTTCGAGTTATACTCAGCAAGCCCTTTCATTTGATACCCATATTGTAGGAATGCATTAAAATTACTTGTCGGCCATCTTGGATGTTCCTTCATGTTGGATTTTCGAGTTATTCTCAGCAAGCCCTTTCATTTGATACCCATAATGTAGGAATGCATTAAAATAACTTCTCGGCCATCTTGGATGTTCCTTCATGTTGGATTTTCGAGTTATTCTCAGGAAGCCCTTTCATTTGATACCCATATTGTAGGAATGAATTAAAATAACTTGTCGGCCATCTTGGATGTTCCGTCATGTTGGATTTTCGAGTTATACTCAGCAAGCCCTTTCATTTGATACCCATATTGTGGGAATGCATTAAAATTACTTGTTGGCCATCTTGGATGTTCCTTCATGTTGGATTTTCGAGTTATTCTCAGCAAGCCCTTTCATTTGATACCCATAATGTAGGAATGCATTAAAATAACTTGTCGGCCATCTTGGATGTTCCTTCATGTTGGATTTTCGAGTTATTCTCAGGAAGCCCTTTCATTTGATACCCATATTGTAGGAATGAATTAAAATAACTTGTCGGCCATCTTGGATGTTCCGTCATGTTGGATTTTCGAGTTATACTCAGCAAGCCCTTTCATTTGATACCCATATTGTAGGAACGCATTAAAATAACTTGTCGGCCATCTTGGATGTTCCGTCATGTTGGATTTTCGAGTTATTCTCAGCAAGCCCTTTCATTTGATACCCATAATGTAGGAATGCATTAAAATAACATGTCGGCCATCTTGGATGTTCCTTCATGTTGGATTTTCGAGTTATTCTCAGGAAGCCCTTTCATTTGATACCCATATTGTAGGAATGCATTAAAATAACTTGTCGGCCATCTTGGATGTTCCTTCATGTTGGATTTTCGAGTTATTCTCAGCAAGCCCTTTCATTTGATACCCATATTGTAGGAATGCATTAAAATTACTTGTCGGCCATCTTGGATGTTCCTTCATGTTGGATTTTCGAGTTATTCTCAGCAAGCCCTTTCATTTGATACCCATATTGTAGGAATGCGTTAAAATGACTTGTCGGCCATCTTGGATGTTCCTTTATGTTGGATTTTCGAGTTATTCTCAGCAAGCCCTTTCATTTGATACCCATATTGTAGGAATGCATTAAAATTACTTGTCGGCCATCTTGGATGTTCCTTCATGTTGGATTTTCGAGTTATTCTCAGCAAGCCCTTTCATTTGATACCCATATTGTAGGAATGCGTTAAAATGACTTGTCGGCCATCTTGGATGTTCCTTTATGTTGGATTTTCGAGTTATTCTCAGCGAGCCCTTTCATTTGATACCCATATTGTAGGAATGCATTAAAAATAACTTGTCGGCCATCTTGGATGTTCCATCATGTTGTATTTTCGAGTTATTCTCAGCAAGCCCTTTCATTTGATACCCATAATGTAGGAATGCATTAAAATAACTTGTCGGCCATCTTGGATGTCATCTTTTAACCGATTTTATTAGTATTTCTTTCTTATACACCATATCGCACATAAAATCTATCAAACCTGAAATTTAAGGAAAGATATAAACTGGCTACACTAGGTTACTTGTTAGAACGAGACACAGGGATAACTTATAGCTATCTCACCGGGACCGGTTTTTTTATTGCGCACGTGATAAGCTTTAAGTCTGAGTAGTAAAGATCATTTTTGATTGAATTAAAAGAAAAAAAAGTTTGAAGTACTCTTTCCTGTTGTATATAATACTTACAAATTCCTTGCGCGACGTCTCTTCGTAAAACTGTCTACTACGTCAAAAGTCAAGTCAATTAAACAACTGTCATGGCCGCCCTAAAAATAGTGTTCTCGCAATAAAAAAAATCATTTTTGTACGCATGTACCCTTCTTGAAATTAATTTTTTCGTATTTTTATGATATTCCCATATTTTTTTCCTATTTACCTATGTAGTGTACATAGAACTGACCCAAAATCAAACATCTCTTTTAGACTCTTTGGTGATTCCTGAATTAAGTTCAGATAACAATGGACTGTAGTTATGTAATTAATGGAACTATTCTTGGGATTTTGAAGAAGGATTCAGTGAACACTAACCTCTTGTTCTGCAGAACTGGTGCGAAGCGAAGATCTTGCATTCACTGTCTTCCTTTGGTTAATACGGCCAACTTTCACACAAATTTCTTTATTTTTGAGCGACGCGAAGTTAAGTTTTTTGACAACTGCTCGTGCGTAATGTACGCACGTCTTATATATCGTGTTCACTGGGGAACGGGGGGAGCGGGAGAGGTTCACATAACAGGATTTAAAAGGAGCGTTTAGCGGATTTATAATACGGATACCCTCAACTGTATTTATAAAATTTTGGTACCGTCCATCTCCCCCCCTTTGAAGGGACCCCTTCAAGAACTAACGGGATAAAGCAATACTGCTTACCTATATCAACTACAAGCGCAGGTACAATCAATGTGCCATGAAATAAATAAATTACAATGTTAGAATAATACCCTAACCTACCTCTAGAATCTAGATACTATAAACTGTCGACAAAATTATCAACAGATTATTTAAACTAAAATTAAATTAACAATTAAACATTTAGATAACTCTATTGAGTTGGCAGAGGGCAAAGCCGTATAATCGGGCGTTTATAAATACCGCCTTTGGTTTTCACCTCCACGACTCGAGTAACCCCATCTTTGCCCGGATAGACATTAGTGACAATTCCTAAAGGCCATTGTAACGGCGGAGCGTTATCCATGTTTAGTATAACTATTGTACCAATCGTTACAGGATTAGATATAGTATTCCATTTTTCGCGCTGTTGCAAATTATGTAAATATTCCGATTTAAATCTTTTCCAGTACGATTGGACGAGTGAGTCCATTAATGAAAACCGGGACAGCAAATTAGTGCATTCTTTGGATACATCCGCCGCTGGTAAACATTCCAGCGGAGAATTAAATAGAAAATGCGCAGGCGTTAGAGACAAGGGCTCGGACGGGTCAGAGCTAAGAACGTACAAAGGGCGACTGTTTAATACCGCCTCAATTTGTGCGAGGACAGTTGACATTTCCTCAAACGTGAGAACTTGCTTGCCGATTGTACGAAATAATAATGACTTAGCGCTTTTGATATTCGCCTCCCATATACCCCCAAAATGACTAGCCGTAGGCGGGTTCATCTTCCACGTAATACGGTGCTTAGCGAGCTCATTACTAAAGGTCTGATAATAATCATCAGATGTTAAAAACTCGTGTAGTTCGTTAAAATACGCTTTCGATGAAACAAAATTAGTTCCGTTATCCGAATACAAGTACACGCATGGGCCGCGGCGAGATATAAATCGTTTAAACGCGTCTACGAAGTTAGCGCATGTTAGATTCGAAATCAATTCTATATGCACCGCCTTTGTAACTAGGCACACAAATAGGCAAATATAGGCTTTTATACTCCGAATTCCACGCTTGCGATACGGTGTCACAAATAACGGCCCCGCGCAATCGACACCCGTATGCAGGAACGGCTTACTTTGTTCCAAACGGCATTTAGGTAAGTCCGACATAAGCGAAAAGGTTGGCTTAGGATTCACTTTAAAACAACTGTTACATTTTTGCGTAAGTTGCCGGACTACCCGTCGCGCGGATATTATCCAGTATTTAGTTTTTAAAATGCTAATTAATAGCTGCGGTCCCGCATGAAAGTTCTCGCGGTGGTAATGATAAATTAATAATTTAACTATGTGTCCCTGTTTAGGTAGTATAATAGGGTGTTTTGACGAATAGTCTAAAGACGAGTGCGACAATCTACCCCCGACACGTAATACACCATTTTTAATAAAAGGAAATAATTTTTGCAACTTAATTGAACATTTTACACCATTTTTAATATTTTTGATATCTTCGGAAAAATAAACAGATTGCACGGCTCGAATCAATTCACTTTCAGCTGCAGATAAATCTTCTGCCGTTATAGTGTCATTACGCTTAAGTTTTTTCGCGAAGCGAAGAGCATATACAGCCGATCGAAGCAGTTTAGTCCAAGAGGAACAGCGTGTTGCTAATGCTAGCAGCGGGTGCTCAATTTCGTTAATTTTCACGGATACATGTACTGTGGTTCTTTCTTCCGGCAGCGATAGACGGTTAGGCATGAACTTGCGCACCGGCCATTTGCTTATCGATCGCGATAACCAAACCGGTCCGTTGAGCCACAGTTTATGTTCGATCAGCTGACTAGGCGTAAGGCCTCGTGATACGCAATCCGCGGGGTTTTCTGAGCCGGCCACGTGACACAAATCATTCGGAGATATATTAGATTGAATTTGTGAAATACGGTTAGCGACATAAGTGTCGAATCTATGGGGGGAAGAGATCGACCATGCTATTGCCACCTCAGAGTCCGAAAACACGAACACCTTATTTATTTTGTGTCTTTTTGAAAGTGTATCATAAACTTCCTTCAGAACACGGGAAAGTAATAATATTCCGTTTAATTCTAAACGAGCGAGCGTAATTCTTGGTTTAGCGGAGGCGACTCGCGATTTCGAACATAATAATGTAACGATCGGCGCCTCGTTATTATTTACGACGTGTAGATATATCACACACCCGTATGCGGCTTCACTAGCATCTGAGAACCCTACAATTGTTACCTCCGAGTTAATTTCCACTCCTAAATGACGAGGGAATGAAATGCGAGAAATTTGAGGTAATTCATTTAAATATTGTTGCCAAAGATTCACAATACAAAGCGGCGGCCTATCGTCCCAGTCGATATTGAGAAGCCACAGCTCTTTAATAATTAATTTAGCGTATAAAATAACAGGCCCTACTAATCCTAGTACGTCGTATAGGCGTGCGGTAGTAGAAAGAATTACTCGCTTAGTACAAGTCGACGGCGGGTTAGAAATATCAAACACAAAGGTATCTTGTGCCGGTAGCCATCGCAAACCTAACACCTTGAATACACTGTCATTATCAAAGGATACCGTTCTAGGCTGGCGGTGAGACTCAGGAATATGATCGAGTAATTCGGGCGAATTAGAAGCCCATTTAAGTAATTCGAACCCGCCCGCCTTAAGCAGGGCTATAAGATCTTTGGCTGTCTTAGCTGCCTCTTCTACCGAAGAGACGGAAGAAGCCAAATCATCCATATAGCTGTCTCGCTCTAACACAGTGGCCGCATTTGGCCATCTGTTCCGCTCGTCAGACGCGAGCTGCCGTAATGTACGTAATGCTAGAAATGGCGAGCATCTAAGTCCGAACGTAACTCGATTAAAATTATAGACCTCAAGCGGGTCACTGGTCGCGAAGCGGTATAGTATGCGTTGATATTTACAATGAGTAGGATTTGTATGGATAGATAAATACATTTGCCTTACGTCAGAAAAAAACGCGATACGAAACACACGGACATTTAATAGTATATCAAATATGTTAGACTGTAAATTACAACCGGTATATAAAATATCATTAAGTGACAGACCGGTGTCCGTTTTAGCGCTGCCGTCTAGAACAGGGCGCACCTTAGTAGTGACCTTGTCGTTGCGAACAATAGGATGATGAGCTAGGAAAAACCCCTGCGATAAGTCCTCGTCGGGTGCGACACGAGACAAAATACCGGCAGTCAGATATTCCCGAATTATATCATCGTATTTTATTTTAAGTTCAGGGTTTCTTGCAAACCTTTTTTCTAATAGAAAAAAGCGGTTTTTAGCGGTTATATAAGAATTTCCTAAACTTCTAGGGCTGTCTTTAAAAGGAAGATCGACCGAGTAACTGCCGTCGTCGCGACGAACAGTAGTAGAAGCGTAAATATCTTCGCACATTTGATCCTCGGGACTTAAAAACGTACGCGAGGGCAATTCCTCGGTCGCCCAAAACTTCTCGACTACCTTGTATAGCGGCTCCGTAGAAAAGGCACACAGGGTGCGTGACGCGGGATTTAACGAGACCACGGGTGCGGTTCCCATTAATATGTAACCTAAAGCAGTTTCGACTGCGCACGGCATATCGGGCTTGGAACATTTAATCTTATTAAATAATAAAATATCGCAATAAATATTTACGCCTAAAAGCATATCTATGGGTCCCGGCTGTGCGAACTCGTCATCTGCCAATTGTAGGTATCTAATATGACTCATAGCGGCCCTATCAAGTTTCGAGTCGGGCAGCTGGGAGTGATGGGACGTAATGTGTTCCACGACCAGAGGCTGTGCGACATATTTACGACTATCGTTATTAAACCTGGATGTAAACCTTAGTTCAGTCGTTCCTAATATTTTTTGGGTAATACCTCCTATACCTTGTACCTCTAAATAGCGAGCTTGTTTACCAGCTGACAACGATAAGCGTTTGCAACATCCAGCCGTGATATAGTCGCTCTGCGATCCAGGATCAATTAAGCATCTTAAATAATGCACACGATTAAATTTATCGATAAACTTTATCTTAGCTGTGGCTAGTAACGCGGTGATATTATAACTGCGTTCCTTGTCACATGATAAGTTACATAATGACTTACAATGACTAGATTCACCGCTATGCTGCAAGCTATTGTCGACTTTATTAGTATGTGGCACAGAGACGATATTAGCGCGTTCAGAGTTATTTCCCGATGCAATAACCCTTTCAATAGAAACATGGGCACCTGTTGCATCCATATTAAAATGTAAAAGCGAGTGATGCTTCAAATTGCAATGTTTACACGTATTTTTGGATGTACAAGATAATGTTTTGTGTTTTACACTTAAGCAATTGTTGCAAAATAAATTCTGTTTAATGAAGTTAAATCTTTCACGCGGGGTTAGTTTTATAAACTCCGGACACGAGTATAAGTGTTCATGTGCCTTATTATTACAAAGCAAACATTCATTAGCGTGTTGTGAGACCGCCGGGGCGCGCGAAGCGTTATGCGACTTTTTACCTACAAAGGATTTAGTTGAAACTCGTGGCGGAGCGGTAGGTATGTTTACACGCGTCAGCTGTTGAGATTCAACGTTAGGTTTAAGTATCGTTGCATTGTTTGTACGGGAAATTACTTTACTATTTTCCCTCACAAATTCGATTAGATTTTCATAAGTCGGAATTTTTTCCTTACGATACGTATGTTCGAACAACCTAACCGTTTCAGAATCCAGCTTTTGAAGTGCCAAGTGGAGTAACATAAAATCTGTTAGATCATCGAGTTGTAGCTGCCTAAGCGCTTCTACAGAAGAATTAAAATTATTAATAAAAGATTCAAGGCCGTTCGAACTCGTACTCGACAAAGGCTTAAAACGTAGCAATTGATTTAGGTATGAACTAGCGAGCGAACGTTTATCATCATATTTTTGAATTAAAGCTTTCCAAATAATTGGATAATTTTGTGCGGTCGGCGCCAAACCTACACATACGGAGGCCGCTTGGCCAGACAATTTACCTACTAAATAATACACACGTTCACTATCCGTAAGTGATTCGTTATCATGAATTATGGTTTTAAATTGTTGATAGAAAAGAGGCCAGATTTTGATGTCCCCATTGAAAGACATAAGGTCTATTGGTGGCAAATGAGGTCTAGGCCGACTCGAAGACGCAGCAGAAGGGCCGTTCGAAGGTGGCTTTGATTCGGTATCCAATAAAACCTGTCTAACATAGCAGTACATGTCTTCAAATTCGGGCCAAGAATCGTAGTCGATACTGGCATTCGGGTCTATCTGCATTTGCAATAAACTAAATGCTTCAAGAACATTTTGATAATCGGACCTAATTGTTTCTATATTTAATGCACTTGTACGAAAAGCTCTAACCTGTCGCGAATCTGTCTCTGCCTTGTGCGCAAGATTTAGAATATTTTCCATGCGTTTGTATAAAACATCACGTTTGATTGAATACAAAGTGAGTTGATTTTTATTAGTATCATGATAATCCTCCATTTCGACCGATTGACTACCCTTTCTTTTGCCTGGTTTTACCATTTTATCAGGGCCGGATCTACCTAAGGGCTACTTGGGCTGCAGCTCAGGGCCCCGAGGTTACAAGGGGCCCCCAAACCCCGCTAAAAACAATAGGCGATAATTTGAATTTAAATAACCTAACCAAGAGCATGTCAGGACATGTCTAAGGAGGGTTCCGTAACTATAAACGCGTAATATGCTTTTTTTTTAATTACTCCAAAAGTTACTGTCCGATTTGGTTCACAATAATTTTCCTAAAGAGTTTTTAGCATGATCTAACAGCATGGAAATTTGCAAGTTTCTATCTCCTATAGTTTAAAAATGCTAGGGGGGGGACCAACTTACGAACTACTTTGGAGGCCGATTACTCGAAAATGGTCAACTTTATAAAAAAGTAACGTATGAAACCTTGCCTTTATTTTAAAAGACCTATTCTACGATACCCCACACGATGGAGTAGAGTGAAAAAAATATTTTCATCCCCACTTCACATGTATGGAGAGCTACCCCTAAAATATAAAATTATTATTTTTTTATGATCCCGAAACCGTGATTTATGCACAATCTATAACTGCACCAAATTTCATCAATTTCTATTCATAATTACAGGAGCTAGAGGCGCGGACAGACAGACAGACAGACAGACAGACGGACAGAGCGAAACTATAAGGGTTCCTTAAGTATTACGGAACCCTAAAAATGGTTGTCTGTAAAGTCGGTTTACGAGCGACATTTTTACGTGATATCGTCATAAGAAAACATTGTAAAAAAAATGCATACTTCTATGAATTGAGTTAAGGCGGAAAATACGTGTGAAAGGATGTTTTCATGCTGATTTTCATTATTTTTTTTAAGGTATTAAAAATGAATATTGGTTATTTTATACATATCGCACCTTCAGAATTAAAGTGGCTTAATCCAAAATTCTTGATTTTTGGTAAACGCCTAAAACGTAAGTAGACCATTTTTTGGTTTTTTGACTATAATAGTAAGTGTAAATATGAGTTTAATTAATTAGAACCTTTGTTAATTAATCATTAAAAAAGGTGTCACTTTTTTCCAAAGTTTTAAAAATTTAATTGGCTTATTTAGCTTTGTGTCTATTTTTTACTAAAGCATTCAAAAATAAAACGTATTTTTTTTAAATAGGCTGTTTATTTCTAATGTAAAATTTATTTTTGGTGACTAATTTTGGAATATGCTAGTTTATTAATTTGACTTTTAAAATTAAAGGTAAATTAGAATAGAGGCCAATGAAAAAAACTTTTATTTTGTGCGTAATAAAGTTAAACTTAGATTTGTATTGTTACGTGCTGGGCTCGAAGGATTTGGAGAGAAAGACCTGCTGACTCTTTTGAAGGCTTTATTCATTAGCACTAGGTCCAACACAAAGCACTAGGTCTAACACTAAACACTAAGTCCAAACACTAAGCACTAAGTCCAAACACTAAGCACTAACGATGTCCTATGTCGTAGCCAAGTCGTGGGTTTCACTTGTATTAATCACTGGTATCACTTTAACTTATCGCTTGTTTCGCCTCGAAAGAAGCTCGGACTGAACTCGCCTCGTTCCCAACCCCTCAGGCGTATTTATATCGGATGACACGAGTTCCAGACCGTTCCAGAAATGTTCGCGACTCGCGTGAACTGGTTGGATTGTTCCGGAATATTCGCACAGTAGCGCCATCTAGTACTGAGTAGGGGGCCCCACGCTATCCCTGTTCACACCAAGTGGTTTCATTGGTTGACGCTAGATGGCGCTATTCTGTATGTTCGTAACAGTATGTATTAGGTACCTTATATTATTCTGTATTTTCCGTGTATATAAAAAATAAGGTACATAAGTTACCGTGGCATCTTCCTATCAAAATAATGTCATGTTATGTTCGTGTATATGCACGAAAAGGAAATGCTATTTAAACAAGCCTTTCAATATCAGAGGTCAATATTAATTATTATCGACGGGGAAATTTCATCATCATCAGCCTACAGACATATTAATAGCCCACTGCTTAACGTAGGCCGAGCGCCAACCATCCCGATCTCGCCCTCATCCATCTGCTGCCAGCCAACTTTAAATCGTCGGTCCATTGTGCCGTAGGTCGTCCTACACTACGTTTACCTAAGCGTGGTCTCCATTCTAACGCTTGTTTACGCCATCAACCGTCTGTCCGTCTGCAAACATGGCTGGCTCACTTCCAGTTCAGCGTACTAATTCTATGATCAATGTCAGTGCTTTAATTCGTAGTGGTTGTGCCGGAGCTTCCCGAATGCAACCCAGCCGAAGCTTATTCTTCTATTTGCCTCGTTCTCAAAGTTATGCCACCCTAGTTGAATGAGAGTTTGCCCAAGATGTACGTATTCTTGCTTCTTAACTTCAAGACTAGTATCATTTACGACAAGTCTCTGGAGAATATGTTCAATATGCATAATTTTGGTTTTGTTAAGGTTCATCCCGAGACGCACCCGTCTTGAACAATCGCTTAGGCTGTTCAGCATCTCTTCCAGGTCCTGCAGATATTCTGACATAATGATTATTTCATCTGCAAACTGTGAGATGTATTGCCCGTTTATGTTCAGTCTCAGGCCGTTCCAATCAAGCGACTTGAAAACATCCTACGATGCGTTAGTAAACAGTTTCCGAGAGATAACATCTACTTGTCTCACTCTTTGAAGAAGTTGGGTCCGTTTTATGGTCTATTCTTTTACTTGGACGGTAATCGTTGCGGTCTTGAACAGACATCTTAACAACTCGAAATATTATCGGCAGTCAACGAGGCATTTCTGCATGAATTCCAGCACAAACCAGTACGTCATTTCTCGTATTTAAAGTAGAATTTAATTTTACTTTACGACGTTTCGACCAATCAGAGCGCGTTTCACGTTGGTTTAACGTA
This sequence comes from Glaucopsyche alexis, assembly GCA_905404095.1. Taxonomy (NCBI): domain Eukaryota; kingdom Metazoa; phylum Arthropoda; class Insecta; order Lepidoptera; family Lycaenidae; genus Glaucopsyche; species Glaucopsyche alexis. The sequence continues at coordinate 8,000,411 of FR990050.1, forward strand.
TATAAAAACACCGTTGAGATTAGCGTATTGAGACTTGATTGTAATTGTATTAAAGGTTTTTTTTAGCAGAATTGTCCTTCAGGTCTTGACGGCATCGAAGGCTTTCTCATAGTCCACATACGCTAAGCAGGGAGCCTGATTATACTTCTCGATGCATGTATGTGGTTCCCGGTCTGCTCCACTGGCTGAAAGTCGTTGAACTTCTGGGAAGGGTGATTCGAGATAACCTTCGATAATAGCTAGTAAACGTGGCTTAGGAGCGGAATGGGACGGGATTTTTATATTTATAGAAAAACCCAAGCCTTAAATATCTTTTATATGTTTAGGTTTTGTTGAAATCATCTTTTCTCGTATTGTATTTTCATTCCGATTATATTTTAATAGTAATATAACATAACCGTCACATACATAACCTGTCAATTCTTTTACTAATTCATAATAAATAAATAAAATTATTTTATTGATTTTTTATATTCTTATATATATCACTATTTCGGTTTCTCTCTCACCCAAAGGTTACATGGAAGAGATTGCTACCACAGCAATAAGGTCGCCTTTTGTGCAACTATTACTTGCGTATATTTAAGTAATATTTATGCTTTTTTGTGCGATAAAGAAAATGTAATAATATCATTAAAGAAACAGTTTTTTGACATGGCTATTAGTTGAGTACCTACTTAGATAGGCCCCTAAGTAGTTACAGCCCAGGGCCCCACAAATTCACGATCCGCCCCTGCATTTTATAATTGAAATAAAAATTTGATAAATAAAATGCTAATTTACCGTTAAATCGCTGTAGCAACTCAGGTATACGAGAATAATATCAAACTAAATTAATAATATACCTGTAGGTAGGATATCCACCTGCATGCGGTTTAAAAAAGCGGTTATAAGTTTTATAATAATGTAGGTAGGTACCTTATTTTATAATGCGGTTAGGGTTTAAAATCATATAATTATATATATAGAATACTGATAATAATATATATATAATAATATAATAAATACACGTACACAAATATAATATAAGAAGGAACGATCTGCAACACCAGAGGAGTCACAAATGCGTTTCCTCCTTTGGGCGTCCGGGAACCTCACTCACTCGGCGAAACACAGCGCAAGCGCTATTTCACGCCGGTATTCTGTGAGGCTGTGGTCTTTCACCGGATGAGCCTGCCCACACGTGCCGAAGCTTGGCTCTCCCACTTAATTAAATGTTAATGTGCTAAATATACTAATAAAATACGTAAAATGCGGTTAACAAAATATTTAAATAGTGGTTGCGAAATATTTTATATAATAAAGTAAACTAATAAATAACTGATAATTGCGAAGCGGGATACTATAATAAATGCTATTACTTAAATATATTGTGTGAAATAATTAGCGTGAACCAATTATAATAATTTCGATTCACAGTTGACCGTTACGCGCGGGTTGTGTCGTTTGAAATTCAAACTATTACGAGTCACGACTCCGTGTCGATAAAATGGCGGCTTGCAATTTGGAAAACTATTTCTTCAAAACGTATGAGCATAAATTTACAGCGGAAACCGATTAATTTTAGGGAATTGTCACAAATGCCGTTCAAGTAATGCGGGAGAAATATAAAATGAAATACCTATCTATTTGACAAACTATTTCGATTACTCAAGCACATTGATTGCACAATACACCTAATAGTTAATAGCGGTGAAAATAATTAATGCGGATTTAAAATAAATGAAATATAAATTTATACCTAGGCACGATTTAAATTAATAATTTAGAGTGAACAAGAAATTATCTTACGTTCGAATAGGCCAAATTATCGGTGAAATCAAGAACTGACAGTAAATTTAACTGTTAAATTTTTGAACTGGAATTAATCCGGGACGAATGGACCAGAAAAAATGGTGATTCCTGAATTAAGTTCAGATAACAATGGACTGTAGTTATGTAATTAATGGAACTATTCTTGGGATTTTGAAGAAGGATTCAGTGAACACTAACCTCTTGTTCTGCAGAACTGGTGCGAAGCGAAGATCTTGCATTCACTGTCTTCCTTTGGTTAATACGGCCAACTTTCACACAAATTTCTTTATTTTTGAGCTACGCGAAGTTAAGTTTTTTGACAACTGCTCGTGCGTAATGTACGCACGTCTTATATATCGTGTTCACTGGGGAACGGGGGGAGCGGGAGAGGTTCACATAACAGGATTTAAAAGGAGCGTTTAGCGGATTTATAATACGGATACCCTCAACTGTATTTATAAAATTTTGGTACCGTCCACTCTTAATGAAAGCTTTTCTCTATAAAGTTTCGCTCTCTTGGAAAAAAGTTTGGCAACACTGAAATACATTAACATAAAATCACAGTACATCCGGCTTACATTCGTCATACGACTCGAAGCCGACTTAATAGCCTGATTAATTCGCGCAAAAGGAAATACGAATTGGCGAGGGTCGGAGGAATGTCCCTCCATTGTGAGGCGGCTAATAAAATTTAATGATGTAAACGGATAGCGCGAATTTCTGTATCGAGGGGCGATTATGTATCCGACATTTATTGAATTATTGTACGATTGTTGTACTTTAGATCTACTTTAGATTGTTAATTTAAAATTAAAATTGCCAATAAGCTCAGCTTGTAATAAATATGATTTAATTATCATATACTAGCTGTCCCGACACACGTTGTTCTGCCTTAACTATGAATTGAAATTTCTCACCGTTTAGACCTTCCCTGAACTGATACGATTATTTCAAAATTAGTCAAATCGGTCCAGCCGTTCTCGAGTTTTAGCGAGAAACGAACAGAAATTCATTTTTATACAGGATGTCCCAGAAGTCGACGTCGTCCCTTTGAAGGCTGATAGAACAGTTCATGACTCACCAGAATATCGTAATATGACCTTAGTAAAAAATCTTTAGTTTTCGAGATATTGGCACTTTTAATAATTTCTTAAAAATTACACCTCATGTCAGTTTTTAGACTGCCGCAACTACAATTTCTCGTATTGTGGGATACAAATTGGTATTGCGGAATCCTGACCAGTTTTGCTATTGACCACGGTTATAAACAAAGCTAATAGAGTATGAACTTTGTAGAAAAAAAGAAAACTTTTCCCTAATCGTGATTTCAAAAACTTTTTCTCCTAACTTTCACTATCTATACTGGACAAAAAATAAACCACACTAACCTGGGTTCTTACTTTAAAAAGTTGCTCATTTTATGTAGTTTTCGAAATAGTAAAATAGTTGCTATTAAGCTACGTCAAAAATTTTTTTTGCTATTTTAAGTGCACAGAGAACACATTTTGAATGTTTTTCTTTAGTTAGAATTTCGAACAAAAACACTCGTTACATTGAAATCACCCAGATGTTTACTTAAAAATTGTACGTTGAAGTGTAAGATGCTTACTAAACTTAGAAACTAAACAGAATACAAGGATTTTTTTTAAACTGAAAGGAGAAATGCAAAGAAGAAGAACACATTAATCATATCATCTAATGAGTTAGACTCATTAGAGTGAGAGAATTGGTGACGCCACGCACGTCTTTTATTTGTTCTATACATGACTTTGTTTATTAGTTACTAGTACGTTACGCTATTGATGTGCATCGTTTCGTTGTTTTCTTACTTTTAACGGATTTTGCATTGTAATTTGGACTTCTTTTCCTAGTGACTCGGACTTAAGTGTGCTTGGAGACAGTAAAGAACTGACATGGCTCTCTTCTAGACTTTTATGTTTCTGTGATACGCGTCTTACTACCAGTCATTATGGCGTATACTATACATCAGTATGCCAACATGCATAACATTTACGGGGAATACATAGGCAACGGTGCTGCTGCAGCTAATCTGTATCGCGAAAAGGTTAAGGTACTCAAGTCCAGATTTTTCACTAAGGTCATATTACGATATTCTGGTGAGTCATGAGCTGGTCTATCAGCCTTCAAAGGGACGACGTCGACTTCTGGGACATCCTGTATATAAGATTATTCACACCAAAATCATTATATACAAAAGATGGTTCTAGTCTTTCAGTCGCAAAATGTTTTTATATGTCCAAGAAGTGAAGTCGAAATTTTTTTTTGGGACAACACAAATCAAAAATGACGTTTTTTTGGGCTTTTGAATTATCAAAGTTAATATTTAATTTTAGTAAGGAAAAAATATTTCCCTTTATATATTGTGGCCAATTACCTAGACCTTATTAATTATGGTCGAATTTCGACTATTAAACGACCACTAGTAGTATTGTTATTTATACAATATCGGCAAATAATACAATACGTAGAACTACCTATATTACAATAATAGTATAATACTTTTTTGCGTAAAATGTCGTCTAACATACAAACTTTAAACACCGGTTTCTATATCATAGAAATTGGAATGCATGTTGCGGGATTTGAAGTATCAGTATGATAAATTGTTTCACTTAAATTCCCATAATTTTCTTATTGAACCCTAAAAATATTAATATTAATTAGTCAATTGGAATACGTTGTCACATCAATAACATTTGTGTCCACGTAATGGACCGACAACTGTCTAATGTCCTAACACAGGCGTTAATAGCTCGCTGGCACAGAGGTGCGTGCTATTGGACTATACCTACGTAAAGTTGCTGATCTACATGAGTTATGCCCGTCGCAGACACGATGCACAGTAGCTTGTGTAAGTACTGGGCCTCTAGTCAAGATGAATTCGATAATTTCGACGGCGAAGTTCGAAAACAAAATGTATGGGATTTGACATAGGGCATGTCAAATCCCATACATTTTTGGTTTCGAATTTCGCCGTCGAAATTATCGAATGCATCTTGACTAGAGGCCCTGCTATTGAGCATAAATTGCCGTCGTGTGATTCTGCTTAGTGAAGGTGCAAGACGCTTAGAAGCACTTGTTCTAGTCCTCGCGCAAGTGCAACTCATTTGCCCCCGCTCCGTCTACTTCACCCCCGCGCTACTCGCACTGTTCATTGTCTGCATGTCAACGCGACCTACTGGCGCCTTCATTCTATTTATATTGTTTGAGCTAGTGTTTTGTTATTTTTTGCGTCTACGAAATGAATTTTAAGTGGAGTATAAAAACAATAACTCCATGTGTACCTACTCCTTTATCTCCTCCATGCAGTTCCTAGGCTTACACTTCAATTAGCTCTTGAATTAAGCATTCTAATAGCATACGCAAAACCATACGCTTGTCCATGATTGACTGCTACTATACACTGGCACTACACAAAGTGTTGCAAAGTGGCACTTGACGTTTAAACGTTGTCGTAGGTACTTAATATTATTATGATACATGCTTGCGCATATGCTATTGATCATCGTCTGCAACGAGCATTACACGACGAAAATATACACTCAGTATCTACCTGCACAAACTAGTAACTATTGCGCATCGTCTGCAACGGGCATTATTCGCAATGTAGATAAGAAGGATCTTAGCTTTTAGTTGCTGTGTCTAATTGTTATCGAAAAAGTTAAGTAATGTTAAGTTTCATTCGGTAATATTATACTCCGGCGAATTAAGTAATATGGTATCTTCTTTATTGCCTTACAACAACATCAATAAAAAATCGTGCCAATGACAGTAATAATTTCTCATGTCGATCGTAGCTTAATGCGGGACATTATTTAATTATTAACACTACAATCGACCTAATTTTGATTTCTATTTGACATTTCGATTACATAAAGCCCTCGGGCCGGGCGGCCATTTTGTGACATCTGTTCTCGAATGTGTTGCCAACTATAAAATTCAATTTCCCCAATCGGTCGGCCGCATTTATTATTCATAGATCACTACAGAGACGCCGCTAACAGATGTGATCTTTTACGTGAATCTTGTAAAAAATAACATCGAACATGTCGATCATGAGTCCTTCTGCATGAATAATAACTAGCGAATTTTCAGCGGGGAAAAAAGCTGCCTGCATATTGAGATATGAATTTGGGAAAAAATATACATAATCATAAAAAAAACAGAAATTAAATGAACGAAAGAACAATAATGCGAGAACTGTAAACTTCTGAACCCTAATATTTTTTTATGACATGAATCAAGAAACGAGCAGACGGATCGTCTGATAGAAAGCGATTACCGCCGCCTATGGACACTCGCAACACCACAGGAGTTATACCCCCTTCGGGCCTCCGGTAACATTACTTACTCGGCGAAACACAACGCAAGCGTTATTCACGCCGGTTTTTTGTGAGGTCGTGGTATTTATCCGGTTGAGCCGGCCGATTCGTGCCAAATCGTGGCCCTCCCACATAGCTCATTTTTTATGTCCAATTGATATCCCTATGAAACCAATCTCGAAAACAATTGCAAACAGAAATGCCAACAGATAACATTTCGTAAATCGTATCACATACAAAAAATTGCACACCTGTGCTCAATTGGAAAGCAATCGTGTCACGCTACACATCAAACAATGGACTTAATGTCTGTATCGTCTACTGTCCAGGTGGCTCGATCGGTGACGTCACTCTATAAATCAATCCCGTCGTCGGTAATGCACGATCCATTTGCTCGCATGTAGCCTAATTGCCCCTAGCGCCGCCCAGCGGCCACATTAGCTCCCCGCACCCCATATATGCCCCTCCCACCCCTAAGAGAATTAGCCTTTTGAGATGTAATGGCTGATTTTCTAGCTCGCGAAGCCGACCGCCAAATGCCCGCGCTTACGCCACTTAAAGGCGGAGAAAATGGCTTAAGTGCTTTCTCTATTATGCTTAAGGCCGTTTGTGAAAAGGATAATTTTCAACTCCCCAGCTCGCAACGCCCTGTAAGATTTGTGTGGACCTGGATCTTATTTTTCGAGTGAAATTGTTTTATATATGTCACCGTAAAATTGTAAAAACCGTTAGATTGTAATATTACTTACTAGAGATATTGTAATATGTTGACAGATTGTCAAATAAAAATTTCTTGCCGGGCAGTTCACTTGCCGTTTAATCAATCGGCACGGTAAATATTACAATATAACGAAAAATAACGCGTACAATTGTAAGGAGAAATTTTTATTTGACAATCTGTCGACATTTTATAATATCTCTATTAAAATTACAATCAAACGGTTTTTACAATTTTACGGTGACATGTACATAAAATTTTATGACTGTCTTTCTTTATAAGTTTAAAAAAACTGTTAATATTGATTAAATCACCTAACGATATTAATAATTTTGTATGTAGCATGCTGTAGCAATGCTACGAGCTACGCAGCTTGTGTAGCCGCTACGCCGCGCCGTAGACGTTCGTCTTTTCTCCGAAGGACGAAAACAAAAATCTTACTGTAAAATTGACATCTTAATAAATAAACCCCCTTACTAATAAACGTTGTATAAGCTTTGAATAGTTATACAGTGTTTTGTCTCCTTCTATCGAATTAAAAATGTCAATTGTGTGATGTGAACAAAACACTGTATAACTATTCAAAGCTTATACAGCGTTTATTAAATTAAATTTCTTTTATTTCGGGCGGCATAGGCCCATATTATAAATACCTTACAGATTAACATACATATTATATACTTAAAAACTACACTTTGTCACGTGTTGACGGCGACGTGATCCGCGCTTCGTTCCGTTATTAATTACTTTTATTAGTAAGGGGGTATTTATTTATAGTTTAAACGTAAAAAATTAAAATTCCTTGTAATACATAAACAGAACGGGTCCTTAGTTTCCAACGTGGAGTGTTATAATACATTTTTAAGTCAACCTATTGTCGCGGGTCCCTGGGGTAGTGAAATAAAGCTTTCTCAACAAACAATAGTTCCGGGTCTTTGTCGGCGAACATTAGTAGTTGAGGCTTTGTGCTCGAGAGGTTACCTCCTCTTGCCCTTACAACCTTTTGTTTGTTTCATATATTTTTCTCTCTAATAGGAACTCTTTGCCATATAAATCTATTTGTTGGCCTAATACGGTCGGATGTGGCTATGATGCTTTGTTTCTTTTTTAAGATTTTGTCTGTTGTTTGTTTTTTATTTTTATTCCACTAACATGTTATTTATGTAAATTTGGAAAGTGTTCACTTAGCGATTTATTAAGACTGAAAATTTGTTTTTTTTTTGTTTAAATGATTAATGATAATATTAAAATTCAAAGGAAAGAATGTTGTTAATGTTGAAATAATTATGGAACAAATAATACCTGTTAAAATATTATTTAAGTTATAACTTATAACGTTAGGTCACGCGAACTATACTTATTAATGTTAAAAGTATTAATTAATTTACCGTACTAAACGTGCTGAATAAAAATGTTTTCAAGAAAATATTGTAATTAATATTTTTAAGACTATATTCATTTAATAGTCGTTAGTATAATAAATTTAACACCTGTGTCCTACCTGTTATAACTTATGGCTGTGAAACCTGGGCTCTTACCAAACAACACAGAGAAAAGCTGGAACGATGTCAGAGATCTATGGAGAGAAGCATGCTAGGTATAAAGAGACAAGACAGGATTAGAAACACCACAATAAGAGAAAAAACAAAAGTAACAGACATACTTACCCAAATAGACCAAAGAAAGTGGAGATGGGCCGGACACATGTTAAGAGACAAACAAAATAAATGGAGCACAGCCATCACTTACTGGTACCCAAGAGATGGTAAACGGAAAAGAGGTCGCCAACAAACCAGATGGGGAGACGACCTAGCACTAACAGCTGGACACCATTGGAGAAGAGTAGCACTAGACAGAACAGAGTGGAAAAGGCTGGAGGAGGCCTATGCCAAGAGGCACACTGAGCTTCGAGACATTCTGTAGCTTGAAGTCAGAATAGAAAAGGCTATTATAAGTATAATAAATGAATATTAATATAAAGTGATACTCGAGAGTTGAGCCACCGTAACCGTAAAAGTTGATAGGAAACTCGGAAGTCACGCTCGCATCGTAAATAACTGTGGCAACATTAACACCTACTTTCCATAATAGCCGATAAACCAAATTTAGTTTTCATGTTACGCACCCTCCCCGGCTACTTATGATAAGCAATGATCAGTCGGGACTCGGGAGTAATCCTATTGTGTCGCGCGGCACAAAACCCCGTGACCGAGCCGCTCCGCCACGCTCGCAGATATCTCCATTACGACGGCTCATTGTGCCACAGATTACATCTACAAAGGATTACGCGCCAAAAGTGACAGTTGTCATAGAACAAAAGAGTGCGTTCCGAAGTACGCATAGTTCATATTTAATTTGAGTAACAATAACGCGAGTTTTCGCTGGCGGCGCTTCGACTCGAGCGGAGCGCCTCGGGGCAATAAAATTAATGAAGCGTGGAGATGGGACCATTTTACTTGTATTATTCGTCTCTTGCGGGCTGGCTCCGAAACGAATGTCCATTAGTTCTGTTTTAACATGTTAGCGAGGTTGAAACGTTGTAAATGCGATTTACTTTAGAGGGGGAGGAAAAGTAGCCAAAGAGATTTCCGATCGATACGTTGCGATTCAATGAAATTTAAAACTGCACCGAGATCAAAGATCGGATAGCGCAGCTTAAATGTTTATAGAACAGATATACGAGGGTTAGCTCTGCTTTTCAGAATACATATTAAAGTTCGATAGTTATTTAGAACTTACTACATTATTAATTAACTTAATATTGTTACCGGGTTATGACTTGTGACCCTTAGGTGTATAACGCGTTTCAAATGAGAATAGGAACGTCAATGACCTTTTTCTGTCAAATATCACTTGAAAAGTGCGATTTTCAGAAAAACTTATGTGCATATAAATATTAATAGTCTTGCATCGAATTTAAATAAAAACGTTAAATAGTAATCAATTATCTAAACATAAATTTAACTATCATAATAGTCTAAATTCGAAATAATATGGCGCCGACTCGATCCTATTCTCATTTGAATAGCACTATACCAACACCTAGTCTAAGATTTTAACAGCCATTTGGGCTCTTGCAGTCTTAGGGTCAGTTCACGTCGCGACGATACGCTTCGCTGCATTTTAAAGTGTATTCAAAATTGCCCTTTATTCACCAAACAAAAAGATACACGCTTTATATGACATCTCACATCAGTCCACTGCACAAACGCAGTGCAGCGCGTTGCAACTTCACATTCGAACTCTTACAACGAAACGTGTATCTTCTTGTGAATAATGTTAAAGTTTTAATAGCATTCCAAAAATACAGTGCCACGTCGCGTATCGTTTCGGTGTGAACTGACCCTTAGTCCCTCATTTATAACAACTTTATAGTTGTTTCAACAATAGCGCGATGTAAAACGGAACGTTTTCACGAATAAAAGCATGATGGATGCGGTGTGAGCGAGAACAAAGGCATTACGTCACATTAGCGGCTAACACATGAGCAGTAGTTGGTCACGATACCATCGTAATCCACACGCCCACCCCTAACCCTATACAGATTACCGATATACTTTTAGTATTAAATATTTAATCGCAATGATAATCACCGATAGCGAGAACAAAAGAGTTAACTAGACTTTTTTTCAACGGATCGAAATTGATTCATTGCATCTTTAGTTAACCTCTAGACCGTCGGGCCGAAAAATGGCCGAAATGAGCTGGCGTCGGGCCATCGCGGGCCAATTTGGCGAATCACGGGCGCGACTCCCGCCTTGTAGTTTTTCAAGATTATATTGATAAATTGTAACTTAAACCTATATATATTATACATATTTAGAAACTAGATTAAATTGCCTACGTGATGACGGAATTATAATTTTAAAATAACTAACTAAATAAAAGGAATCTTGATGCAAAAAATACACGAGTTCTTTTTTTTTCAAACTTATTTATTTCAGACCCCAAATAATGCCAACGTAGTAACTAAATAATCATAGTAACAGCTGATTTAAAAGGGAAGCAAAGACTGCCTAAATAACATCAATACAATCAGATGTGTGCGGTTAATTCTACGTAAATGAAGTTGCTAGTTCTTTATAAATTCATCATGTCTTCAATCAACTGTCCAGCCATCTTTGCTCTTCTAGTTGTTGTCTATTATTTGTTGTACACGTCGTACATCATATTTATCTTTAATATAGTCACAAACATAACTGCTATAAAAAGATTTTGTGCTTCTCCTTAGCTTTCGCAGTTACATCTGTCGTAGCACCGGCGTAACTCGTAGCAATTAGCTTGTTCTTCGTAGCCGGTTTCTAAATTACGACTGGACGCAAACCCCTACATAATTGGAATACATTTTGACGTGTCGTCGCTACAGTGGTACTGGTAGCGCTACTTGGAGCAGTGTAGCTGGTCGCAATATGTCAAAATAACCGCATAACCGATCTTAATAACTATAATTTTTATAAAAAAAATATAACCCGACTACGTAAACTATCTAGCCTGTTACCCGGGCTGTGTAAAATTGGACCAGTGGTTTAGGTGCTACGGTGGAACAAACATACATACTTCACCGTAGTCGAGTAAAAATTAATCTTATATATATAAAAGGCAAACCTGACTGACCCATCTATCAACGCACAGCCGAAACTACTGAACGGATTTTGCTGAACTTTGCTATACAGATAGTTGTAATGACGCAGGCATCCGCTATGAAAGAATTTTCGAAAATTAGCCCCCTAAAGGGGTGAAAAAGGGGTTCAAATTTTGTATGGAAACCGAACTATACGCGGATGAAGTCGCGGGCAAAAGCTATTTTTATAGTATCTAATTTCGATATTACTTTTTCAACTATACGCTACTTGCAACTGGAAACCGACGTGGCGCACACCAGTCGAATTTGTATTAGCATACCTTATCTGATGATACACAGCCGGTAGTGCACTTACTACACAATAACACGATTAGTGGCGAATGAATAAGGGATTTGGCGAATTACCGATCTTATCGGAGAGATCGTGCGCGATAGCGGGAGTTTTAGCGCGGTTTTCAATATAATTTGCACTAAGACAGACGAAAATGCTTATTCAGACGGTTTAAAGCACTTTGTTTTGCAACGTATTTGTTATAAGTCGTGTTAACTTTTTAAAGCTATTAAACCATGTTCAATGTTTTGTTATTTATATACATATAAAATTATATATCTTCAAGATCTATATGGAAATTTAGATAGTATCTATGTGCTATAGGTATAATTCTTACATTCCACCAATATGGCGTTTGATTTTTTTATTAAATCGTAACTTCTTAACGTTTTCATGCCTACAATTCGATTTCTGGCATTTTAAGTGGGTACTTTTTTACCATAGTTAAACAAATGCTTATTGGCAGAAATAACAAACTACGTTTGAATTCCGAACGCTTGGCCGCCGGTAGCCATTAAATGTCTATTCCATTTTCAAACGACGAAATACTAACTGTAATGTCCAACAACAAGCTTCTAGTTTTGCCGGATTTTATGTCCTCTCACGTGCCATTTAGTTCGGGAAATAGAAGTTTTTGTATGGAAATCGGATGCACTAAGCCTGCGGAGCTCCAGCGCGCTCTGCCTATTGTGACTCCGTAACAGCCTCATAAAACTTTATCATTGGCGAAAGGCTCCGATATTTTTTGTGTGCAAAACTTTTATGACGCCATTAGGTAATGTTACCATAAATATATTTACGAATGTAGCTTTCGAGATCAGTAAACAGAATACAAAAGATGAAATAAGTAATACATAATAGGCTTCTGACAAATATTACGATTGAATGATATTTCTACATTGTAGAGCGTTGGGCGGACGGCCGCGACGCCGCAGGCCGCTACGCCCTAGACTAATGTTTGTACGCGCGTTGACATTACGAGACTTAGACTCTGTTTCTGAGGGTTTTTGTCGCTAGTTTATGTATTCAATAACGCTTTTAATTGAATGATGCAAACGCAGTAACCAATCAAAAGCGCTCTTGAATAGATAAACTACCGACAAAACCCTCAGGAACCGAGCATTAGTAGCTCTTAGATGACAAGTGTCCTCTTGAACATTGTCTAATGCCTAGTAAATTTACAATAAATATATGACCTACGAAATAAGACTACGTAAGTATAAGACTTATTTGAATGGTAGACAGATCTGTAAAATGCTCTACCCTGTAACAAGTAGAGCGACAAAGCAATATATAACTCCGAAGTTAGGCGATAAAACTGTTACATTAAGATAAACTATAAAAACTTGTAAGACGTCGCATCAAACTCGAGCCTACAGATCTCCTGAGGAAGTGATTCGTCAGCGCCGCCCCCTCTCGATTGAATAATTCAAATAATCGAGGTATTTATATGTAAATAGCGGTCCACATCTCCATACGAAAGGGACGAACGGTACATAAATTTTGGCAAGACGCGAACGCGACGCACCGCCGATCTGATTTATTCGCCAAGTTTCGGAAAAAGTGGCTCGCGTCAGGAAATGTTTGTCTAATCGCGTTTGCTGGGCCGGAGCTGGGCTCGGGGGGCCAAAACACAATTCGCAATAAATTGTTTTATGCTATCATTCTTGTGTTACAACTTACATGCTTTGCTATTAAGTTGTACACTTTAGATCAATAATCTATACTAATATAAAAAAGAGAAAAGGTTTATTTGTTTGTTTGTTCGTTTGCATCGAATAGGCTCCGAAACTACTGGACCTATTTTGATGAAATTTGGCACAGATGTAGAGTAGACCTCATGGAAGGACATAGGCTACTTTTTATCGCGGAAAATGTACGGTTTCTGCGAAATTAACTTTTGCGCGCACGAGGTCGCGGTCAACATCTAGTATTATAATACTTATATACTGACGCAAATATTTAAGAATGTTAGGTATGTACCTACTGTAAGACGTAGGAATGTAATGCAATGTTTGATAAAAAAGTGTTTAAACTTTTTAAAATTAATTATAAATACTTATTTCAAATGTTCATGTTTCTATGTTCAAAGCGCCAAATAACTCTATCTTTTAGAATAAAAACTATCAATTAGAACATTCACATAATATAATCTGCACGACACGTACTCCGTAACAGCACCGTAATATCATACGGTGGCGGCACACTATTACTCATCTCACAACCGCAACCGTCGCGCTGTCATCAATCATATGAAACGCTAGGTAAAGTGTTAGTAATCGCACCACTATTGTTTGTGCCATGTTAAAGCTTCATGAAACAGGGGAGCAATTCTGCTAAATAAAACCTGCATTAATACAATTCAATCAAGTCCCGACACGCTTACACTCTCAAAAGGTGTTTTTATGAACGTTAAACCAACGCTCTGATTGGTCGAAACGGCATAAAATCCGTTCACGGTAACATGTCACTACATTTACAAAACTTGAATAAGCTTGATGTACCAGTGACTAGACTTAGTAAAGTAAAGAATTCGTTTAAAGGCCAATGTATACGCATATACAATAGGATCCCAGAAAACGTTCAACATTTTTCAACCAATAAATTTAAAAAAGTAATCAAAGAACGTTTGTGTAGTAAAGCTTATTATAAACTTAATGATTTCATGAATGATAGCACACCTTGGGAATGAGGTGGCCCCCTGCAAGGCTACTTCCATATACTATTGTATTCTAGTTATATAGTTTTAGTCATGACATTGTTATACATTGTTTTATTTTAAAAGAACAATTTTCCATCTTTTTGGTAAAAGATGGCCCCGCGCGAGTTTCTTACGCCGGTTCTTCTCGCCGGGCTAGTTCCCGAACCGGTGGTAGGCATCATGTATACCGACGTTCAATAAGTGTATAAAAATACCAACATTGAATAAAAAATTTTGACTTTGACTTTGACTAATGAAGTAAAATGAAAGTCTACTTAAATACGTTGAGGTTCAGTTTATTTTGGTGCTATAGTGGATAATTATTACGATTACGCGAATTAATTATTCATTGTAAATTAAAACACTTACGGGTTTTATAGCGGTTCCCTTTCATTTATGCAGAGGTTTCTACTGTATAGTAATTATTACTTTGAAGTAAAAACTCCTTTAGCATCATTGTGATTTGAATGTCGATGAAACGAATAATCGACAGTAAAGAGAGACAGACACGTAAATTCATAAGATTTAAGTGGGAGAAAATGAGATAGGAAGCATTATACAGAGTAACCCAAAAGTGACAAGGAAAAGATAAAACACAAAAATTATCTAAGGAAGGAAATATTCATGAGATAGACATATTTTTGAAAGTTTGACTATAATACTATCACACGTGAACTGCACACCTCCAGATCAAATAAAAAAATCACTCGTTCGATACTGTCGAAAAGTAGCGCACTTTTTTGCTTGTGTGTGCGTGAGCGCATTCGTTTACTTGAAGTAGCGTAGTTTTTAAGGCTTCAGTTCAAACAAACGCCATGCGCTATCTTGGTTTATTATTTGATCTGAGCTGCACACGAGATTTTTTGTGTTTCGAATTGTTATAATTATTGAAGAATCTTTGGGTAGTTTGAACAAATTCAACAAGCAAGACGGCTGTCATCTCGGTCTGTCTCTGACCACTCACCACAGTTGCCGGTAAGTAGCTGAAACGTCGCGTCGCGTCGGGAGAAATAACGATGAACCGCGATAAAATTCGTGAGTGTTTTAATTTACAATGTAACAAGGTTGTGCCGGTTTTCTGTAGATAATAGATTTTTTGAGTGAAGGTTGCAAAATATTAAATACTTATATCTCTTATATACCAACCTACTTAATCTCCAAACTTCTAATAAGTAGGTAGATACTTAAATAATTACTTAAAATTATGATAAACTGGAATTTATCCTGAAACTCCCCGATATTTTGGAATTTTGATCAACTTTAGTGAATGAGCACTAACATTTTGTTTTCTGTATTAGCTCCTGAAAGAGTTCTTTATTGCAGTACTTAGTAGGTAGGTACATACCTAATATTGATTTGATAAAGTTTTGGCATTCATTTCGCAATACATACCAGTCACTAATGGCACCTAATAGTAAAGACTTTTTGCTAAATTATTGGCAATAATAATTAGCGCTAGTAAGTATAAACGAAGTAGGTAGCCGTTACGGGGGTAAGTATAGAGTTACGGTAACAAGTAAGCGAGCAACAAACCGCACTTTGTCAGGTGGCAGCCGCTTTATCTCGCTAATGACCAACCCCTCCACAGTAATAAAAGTCGATATCAACAAAACTCACCGCACAAAGCTAAAGGTCTTGATACTTGCAGGATGAAAGTCAGTGTTGTACGAAGGAAAACAAACGAAATTATGCAGCCGATTCTTATTTTTACAATGATAGACTTTGAGAAGCTCATTCGCTTCAAAGTTGACTGATGCGAGCTATTTCTAGTTCTGGAGGTATAGTAAGTAGGTACATATACCTACTTCTTTTGATTCAATACGATGCCCACAGATAAGTAGCTCCCGGATAGCCTACAAGATAGCCCGTTAGGTAAAACATTAATTGCCCACTTGCTTTAATATAAAAATAAATTACTTAACCCTTGTGGCTTATTAGGCCACTACTTTCGTCTAAAATGTTAGCAAAATTATCAAGGACTAGGCAACAACTATCAAGACTAGTCGCCTCAGTGTATGTGCAGTGGAGTGGTACTGAGAATTAGCGGTGGAGGGAAAGAAAAATGATTGTGACAGTCCGGCGAGTGGCGCTAATGGAGGCTGCGGCTGCGAATACGTCCAGCGTTACGGCAGTGTAACGTGCCTTAATATGTTTCATTATTTACTTGTTATAATTTTTCTTGAAGTGGCTATTAATTTCTATACTATCTATACTAATATAATAAAGAGGAAAAGTTTGTTTATTTGTATGTTTGTTTGTTTGCATTGAATAGGCTCCGAATCTACTAGACCGATTTTGATGAAATTTGACTCAGATGTAGAGTAGACCACGGGGAAGGACATAGGCTACTTTTTATCGCGGAAAAAGGTACGGTTTCTGCGAAATCAACTTTTGCGCGCACGAAGTCGCGGGCAACATCTAGTCTCTAAATATTAGAAATTAAAAGTCCTCCGGTGCATCTGCGTCTATGTTCGCGATAATCTCAAAACTGCTGAAAGGATTTTCATGCAGTTTTCATCTATCGACAGGGTGGTTCCTTGGGAAGGTTAAGGTTGTATAATTTGTTAAGGTTTTGTAGAAATTGGTTGACTTATAACGATTGTTTGAAGGTATCAAAAATATCAAGACATCTGGGAACTTCTATCGAAAACGCTGCTAACCTCTTTTTAATATAATAAATACATCTATGGCTGCTAATGTTGAAGATAAAACAACACAATTTATGATAAGATTGTTTCTCTTATAAAGGTCTACAAAAAAGTCCGCGAGATTGATGACATATTTTTAAGGATAGCTTACTATAACCATTCTAAGTTTTAAAAATGATAACAAATAATGTGGTAGGTATTTTAAAAAGTTATTTATACTGATTACGTATACAATATTAATCCTTATCAAATTAAATACGTTAGGCATTTCGTACACATTATAATTGCCCTGCAGTTATAAACTAATAATAGGCCACTTGACTCATACTTATTTAATTTCATACATTGAAGAAGTATTTCCTTTAGTACTTGGCTTAGGAAAACGTATTCTAGCGATATCATAACGTAAAAACGTAAGATTGATATATAAAGCTATTTAAAATATATATATTTGTTTTTTTTTAATTTCTACTGATGAAAACACTTCGAAGCAACTTCCGGAAAGGATATTGTGACGACACAAACACAGTAAACACATACGTAGTAGTGAAACGGAACGTGTTTTTGTAAATTAATAGTTAATGACATCTTATAAAGTCATCAATCATCATTTAAGTATTTTGTTTCCTCTAATTCCATGTTATACCTATTGAATTAGCTCAAAATGATTTTCCTGTATTCTTTTCCACGTTTATTCTAAAATTCTTCACTTTTTATTTATTTACGCCATTTTACACATTACGGACTTTATCATAGATTACAAATAGTGTTAGTATGACATCATAGCACACTTCTATCAACCAACATGGCAAATGGTGTTTTCGGCGGTTTTTAAAAAGTGTATTTTCAAACTTTGAAAAACCTACAAAAATTACTTTAAAATACAAAGTATTTTTGTAGGTTTTTAGGTTTCAAAATAATGTTATATTATGTTTTATTTGTGTAATTAAATAATTATGAAGCTTTTAGGACATATGTAAAAACAAGGGCGCCTAGACAAATTACCTTCGTTAAAATTCGGAAAGATCTGTCGTATCGACTTCTCTTTTGAGATCACGACATTTTGTGCCTAGACAAACGCACACTGTTGTTCGAATCGCAACAACGAATTGCTCAAACGTTAGTTGTTTATGATTTCAAGAATTTAGCCGTCAGTTGTGAAGTTGTCAAATGTCATATATATTTTTTTTAAATTATTGATGGCGTTACGGCATAAAACTATTTGTCAGTGTCAAGTTAAAAAGGCAGACAACTAGATTTAATGTAGGTACCTATATGATTTCAACACCGTATTATTTTCAAGTCTAATGTCTAGTCAAAGTTCAAAATACAAATAGTCAGTGCAAGTCAGTCGATTCAGTAAAACGGTACCTAGAAGTTTTATTGAAAATTCCTGGAGTGTTTTGTATAAAATGGAAACAAATTTCAAGTGTAGAAATTTACAAAAAGAATAAAGTAGGTACTTATTTAACAAGGCCGATTATTACGGTTGTAAGGCTGGAACATGAAGCATATAGATACCAGGAGTCCGAACGGTATAGGCTTTTTAATAATAATTATGTACACAATAATAGGACCAGATCTTAGTTCTCTTTTCTGCCGCTAGGCGTGCGAGACCGACGAGTACCAATCCAGTGTTGCCAATCCTATTATACCGAGTGTTGCCAATACTATTATTTATTACAATTATTTTTAAATTACCGTTAGGCAATTACCGTGTTCTACGGTATCTTTTTTTCGAGAACAGTTTCTAAGAATTTCCTAAAACTTTTATATAATAAGATTTCAATCTTTCCAGAGCTGTCAATAGCAACTTTAAACTTCCCGCGTAATTTCAAACGAGTGCATGTCGAACCGTCGCGCGCTCTACCGGCAAAAATCTGTCCCCGTAATTGAGACCATTATTTTAACATTACGTTCGGACTCCTTGTTATCTATACTTCGTGGGCTGGAACTTCAATATGCACCGAAATCCGAAACACCGGGAAAAATTCAGAGGATTATAAATTAGACACACAATTGGATAACTGTTTATCTATTGTATGACTCCAGAGTTCTATTTTGAATAATTATATTATATAATACATTATTTAATTAATTATCTTCTAGTTTTCATTGATAATACAGATTTTATACAGATTTCTTGCCAAATGGTCATAGGACACACATTATAAACAGATTTTAAGAGATTACACTAAAGGCCATACTCACGGTGCGTCTAGCAAATCCAGCACCGGTACTATTATGAATTTTAATATTATCCGGTGTTCAGCATAAAATATGTGTACAGTCTGACAAGGATCTTTTGGCACGTGGACAAAATCAGAACTAACATCGCCGTCTTGTAAAATGTCACTTTTAGTATTATATTGTATTGTTTTGTAGTTGCGACACTTACCTTTTGGCACGTGGATAAAATCAGTATATAATAACATCGCCGTCTTGTAAAATTTCACTTTTAGTAATAAGTATTGTTCTTATTTGCGACACTCACGCCCCCATCCAAGTGCCAAAAGATCCTTGTCCGACTGTAATGGCGTACTATTCTATTGTCTTGCGAATGATACCATCTAATAAAAAAGAAAGAAAAGGTTTTAATGTAAACTGCATTTTTATTTAGTATTAAATGACTATTACTAACTGTTTTAATTAGAATATGATATAGTTATAAACATTTGTTAAAATAATAATAAAGTACACTCGTTTTATCTAAGATTTTTCAAGTTACTTTTTAAAAATACCAACATTTTTCTGGTTGGCAACATGCAAGAACGAGACACACGGCCTCCCTTATGGCTATCTCGCTCGGCTCGGATTTGCCTCTATGATACGTGCATTGTGAAATACACTCTATTACCAAAGCAATACAGTTCTTTTTAGCAATTACAAAATACGGAGTCTTCTATCCTTAGGACTATATCCATGTCCTGGTAACACTTTAAACTGGCCAGAAGAAGAAGAAGAAGAAGATGAAGTACAATAATTTTTGTTTGCAAAATAACAATTTACCTAACTTAGGCCTTTACATCCGATGATGGATGATTTATACAGTATTCTCCGAGCGAAGTAACCACTCTTGAAATACTGTAGTGCCTGGGACAGTTGGTTTTTAAATATCGTATGATTGCCCAAGCGCATACGGCATTCTCACAACATAGCCACCCTAGTCCAGAGGAATGACTAGTCAATACGTCTGGGGCAAACTATGTGCGGGTTTCCTCACGATGTTTTCCTTCACCGGTAGAGCGTCCGTATAATGTACTTGAGATCTGCTGGCCGATTCTGTATCTGTGCAGTGGCATAGGGTTCCTATAACTCCATTCCTATCGGCTTCCCTTGTCACATACCTTTTGCAAACCTTCATAGAAATCCCTACCTATGATACAGGTTCCGGCTTCCCTTTGAAGGAGAAGCAGCCTTCGCCACTGATAGTGAGAAGTGATATAAATCATAATGTAATTATTAATGTATCAAAACCGCTAAGCCTAACCTAAGTTAATTTGTATTCATTCTGTGACAGGCTCTAACTAGTTTGTATAAATAATAATTATTATTAGCTGTGTTGATTTTTAAATTGTATAATGTTATTATTGGTTATGTGACTTCAAGATTATTTAAAGAAATCTGCATTATGTAATTCCTTTGCAAGAAATAAAAATATTTTTACATTTTAAGTTTATTTTCTTACTAAAACCATGTAAAACTTACTTAAAAAAGTAAAATAAAATGTAGATACTCTTGTATTATTATTATTTAATCAATCCTAATACGGACACTTGATACGGCACAACAACTTTATTAGAGGAATAATTGAAGGGATGGTAGTAGAAAACATGGAAGGCCGAGAAGAACTTTTATGGACAGGTGTAGGCGAATGTGATGGTCGTGTCGTATCAGGAGGTCAAGAGAAGGGCGGAGTGTAGAGAGGAATGTAGAAAGCATCACTGACAAGAGCAAAGCTCTTAAATTAGAATGAATGAATAATTCTAGCAAGACAATGCTTATAACAAATTCAAAGTGCTATGGCCGCATTGTAATATTTTGTCTACAATATGTGGTAAGTGTTAGGTTTACTTATTTATTGCAATAGTACCCTGTACAGTCAAGGTACTTTAATAACACTTCCTTTAACGTTATAGTTCTGTAAAATTGTAAAGACTTTCAATTATTTAGTCACAAATATACTATAGAGATTAAATATTAAGTATTTAATTGGTTAACACTACTTGACTGTTTATAATAGGTGTAAGTATAATAGCATAGATATATAATATTAAATTTGTAATAATTAATCAAAGTATAATAGCAAATATTTCAAAACTTTTATGAGGTGTTTGTGTCCTTCTTACCCATTTATAAGACGAAGGTGTTGAGCATCGATGACAATAAAATATCATTACATTGAAAAACTTATAAATTTTAACTACTAAATACAAATCTTTATTTCTAAGGAAGTTTCAGAGAAACTTGCTTAATTATGAACTCCATTTGTTACCTACTATAATTTAGGTACCTACTATACACCTAAAGATTGCTTTCAGCTGATATAGTAGCGTGTAAAGATTAAAAACTGCAAGTAAGCTACAAATTAAGAAATTTATATTTTAACAAAGTGTTGAATTATACTTGAATACAATGAATTACATATTAGGTATTGACAATAATTGTGATTTATTGAATACTTTAGATTGAATTCTTTTGACTTTATGCAATATAGACTACTAGCAGAAGGTGTTGTATAGACCCTTTAGGCAACTTTAGGCAAATCATTATTATTTACAAATAACAGCTGATCAATAAAAATCCGCCATATTGTTCGTTGAGGCGATAAAGGTAGCCCCCTGGGTATCTTTATCGTTAGGTCGATAAAGATAAAGATCACGATCTACTAAATGTCACTTACGGCCGCTTGTCTAGGCATTGTATGGAGAAACACGTTAGAGCAATTCGTTATATGAGTGCATCGTTAGCGTATTCGTTCAAAGTGGCTGCTTGGCTACCAATTTTTTTAACGATACGACTGAATATGTCATTTAACGCACGCTTATGTCAATCCCATACATTTTTTATTCACGAAGTTCGCCGTCGATATTATTTAATGCATCTTGTCTAGCCCTCCTTATCCAGTAGCCTATTAATATCGGAGAGACCTTAAAATTAAGAAGTACCTATGCGGGAAGTACCTATTAAGAAGTATCTTTAACGGGACAGACGTGAGACGGGACTACTTTTATAATATCAAATATTTGGTGAAGAAGTTTTTATAATAAATAGAAGACCCAATTAAGAATTAATAGTTGCAGGCAAAATGCTGTAAGAACATAATCGAATAGACCAAAAAAACTATGAAAATATATTTTAAAGTACTTACATTTATGTGTCGTATTATACGATGCACACAGCACAATACATTAGTGGCAATACGATACAAGTTGTGAAGTAATAATCGCCCCTCATCTCGCCGCCCCTCGCAAATTAACTGTAAAACAAACCTAATGAAATTTAAACATCTCCTCGACAGACATAACTGCACAAATAAAATCGCGGGGGACCGTAATCGCTTCTATTGTGTACACATTGTAGAAAATTACGCCGCCGGCTTATGCGACCCTGTCACAGTGAGATCGCATAAATCCCGGTCCGCTCGCCCGGGAGCGGTGAGTGCGACAAGGTTGTATGTGCAGCATAATGGGGCAGGGCGGGGTCGTTCTCCAGACGTAATAGGCTCTCAGAGTGATATGCATACCTCTTATTGTTGGCTTGTTAACGGATAATTCGGTTTGATGTACTCGGGCGTCGTACGGCGGGCGACAAATCTGGGGTTTGGGCGTTACGAGATTACTTAGCGTTATCTAATAACGAAGCAACGTAACCGTACGTTAATTCCATTTATGGAATTTGTGGAAATAATCAATATTGATAGCGGTTTAAATATGTTGGTGTTGTACTTGTAAAAGCTCGAGCCTTTGTCAGTAAATCTTCCAAATTTCACAATTGACGTACCTAAACAATACTAAGTAGTTAATAGAATCAGGCGTTATTTTGCGAAAATCCATAGAATACAATGTAACTAATATGATAAACCAACAACCTGCAAGCAAATTTGCACTTATACATGCTTATGCGTGTATTCACACATTTGCTTGCAGGTTGTGGTTGTTTCCGCTAGAACATTGCTAGATATAAATAATTAACCGAAAGAATTAACAAAGGCAACACTAGTATAAATTGTGATAAAGTGAGACTAAATTAGACTCGTTAAAACGTGGCACAGCTCAAATAAGTATTCAGCGTTCATATTTCACAAAAGCAGATTTAGTCGAGTAGGTATTCAAATTCTCTAAAACACATTTTTTGCCCCTCAAAGGAAAGGACACTAATTTTCTTTCGAGACTTAAAGAAGCTTCCTTTCGAGAAGTGGAAAAAAAGTTACAATCGAAAAGGGAATTTGCGTTTTAAATCCTCTAATGAAGCTGAGAAGTTTGCGAGGAGGGGCGAAAGGCTGCGAACAAATTGAGGAAAAAACTCCCGCGAAGTGGGCAAGCCCGTGAATAAAAATATCAGGTTTC
Source organism: Glaucopsyche alexis (assembly GCA_905404095.1). Taxonomy (NCBI): domain Eukaryota; kingdom Metazoa; phylum Arthropoda; class Insecta; order Lepidoptera; family Lycaenidae; genus Glaucopsyche; species Glaucopsyche alexis. Next base: position 8,024,097 of record FR990050.1, read on the forward strand.
TTAATCGCTTTAAAACTTTCTTAAGAGATAAAGTTATGTTTTAGCTTTTAGCTCGTAATCATCATCACCTTTTAAGCAATTTAGGTACGTTAGTAATATATATTCTTTGATTTAGGTGTAATAAGTTACTGAAAAAATATGTACCTATTATGTTTGGTATATTATATTAGGTAAGGTTAGGTTATACCTAATACCTATCGTATACCTAATACCTATCGTGTACGTTAAATACGTCCTTACAAAACTGTCAATATTTCTGTGCCGCGACACACATTGACATAGGACGCGTATACGTGATACTCATCAACCGGCTCGTCGCACACTAACTCAGAACACTATTACTCGCGGAGTACACATACCAAAATTGGCCCGACGTCGGGCCAATTTGAGTCTTCACTTTTTACGTGCAATGCCACATCTACCTCTTAAATAATACATATATGGGTATACCTACTATAATGTGAAGTATTTTTGTCGGGAGACAATATTGAGGGGCGTACTATCTACATTACTTCTAGTTTCAAAAGGAATAAAACACGTTTTGTATAAAACTTTCATATAAATATTTATTTTATGAAACATACAATTACATTGAACAGTAATGAAATTCATTTTAATGTTTTTCGGCAGTCTCGATATCTAATTGTCACAATAGAGAAATATATACTTATTCGTTTTTTTTTTTCAGCAGTAGAGACAGTATTTTTCTATATTACTAATAATCGAGTTGAATGTACTTTGGAATGAGTTTTAATAATCGAGTTTTTAAAATATTTAAAACAATTAAAATCTAAAAATTAATTTAAGCTTTTAAATATTCCGTAAAGCACCAGATATAAGACCTACCTACTCTGGAATATCTATCTACATTTTATTCATATTTACATTTTCGTAATACAATTTTAAAATACTAGATTTGTGTCGATAATGAAAGTTATGTTTTGCTATTAGTAGGTTGCACAGATTATGAAGTATATATTTTGAGACAAAAAATGAAATCCTATCTATTCCTGGAAAAAACTGAAATGAATCTCTTTTTCACCGACTACCAAACAAAGATGCGGTTATATATTCGGTTGTTTTAATTCTAATGGACTTATGGGGCAATCGTTTCATGTTTCATCGTGTCAACGTAGACACGTTGTAGTTCTTATCTCGAGTATACAAGGTCTATTGTTGGACGGCAGCATTGGCGATAATGGAAGGCGAGTTGATAGTCTCTCCCAAACTCTCCAAGAGCTCCTTCCTGTAGTCGTCGAAGTCGCCGTCAACCTGCGAAATAAACATAGGGCGTGTTATTAGGCTGGGACTAACTTATTGAACGTTACTGGATGATTTATACAGTATTCTCCGAGCGAAGTAACCACTCTGAAATACTGTATTGCCTGGGACAGTTGGTTTTTAAATGTCGCATGGTTGCCCAAGCACATACGGCATTCTCAATACGTCTGAGATCAACCATGTGCGGGTTTCCTCACGATGTTGGTACACGCCACAATCTGGGAATCAAACGTGCACTCTCTCGAGTGCGAATCTAACGGTCTACCCACTAAGCAACGGAGCTCTCAGATTTATACTATAGATCTGAAAATCGAACGACTCAACACTGTCAATGTCAAATGTGACAGTTGTTAAATCGTGTGTTCGATTTTCAGCTCTATTGTTAGTCTAGAGTTCACATAGCATGCGTGACATACCTCGTTGATGGTCTGGTCCTCGATGACGTGCAGCGTGCAGTCGGTCTCGCGGATGAGACGCTCGTCGTGCGACACGATGATGACGCCGCCCTTGTACTCGTTGATCGCCTCCGCCAGCGCGTCGATACTCTCTATGTCGAGGTTGTTCGTCGGCTCGTCCTACACAATGAAAATAATACACGATTAATACATGGAGGTGGGCAAGTTGCCATATATTTACTGCCTCGTTTCTTACAAGTAACAACCATAGCTGGGCATTAACTCGTTAATCCGTAAATCGTTAATTAACGAAGTTAACATTTTGATTAACGGATTAACTTTTAAGTTAACTTTTAAAAATGTTAACGGATACGTTAACTTCCGTTAATACGAACAGAAGTCCGTTAATCGTTAATCCAATGCCTGCTATTTACCGCACGGCACCGCGGCGCGAAAAACAGGTTCAGACGGGCGGCGCGTGGCAGCGAGTGAAACAAAAAAAACTAGATAATATATTTTGCCGGCGTGTTCGAGTGAGAGAACTGCGAAGAGATTTATTTCGTTTGATCATTTCATTATTTAGCGCCGGTGCTTAGAGTGACGAGTGTTATGATTGTTGTTATTATCTAGACACGCGGTAGCGTGTCAAGCCTAGTTCAAGTAACAGAACTGGCGAGCAGCATGATGTGTAATATTACACAAACCATATGGAGCCACTTTCGACCCCCTCATAACTTAAAAACTATTTCACATAAACGTGTCAAATTTGGCTCATATATTAAGACTTGCGAGATACATAATATGTACTCCAAATTTCATAAACACATCTCAAATGGTTATTTAGATATTAACGTCCAAACATCGACATTTTTATCACTGACTGACCTATAGATCAAAACTCTAACCCAATTCCAGATGACTTAGAATGTTCAAATTTTGCATACAGATAGGTAATTTGGTGAATACACAGGAATAAATCATAAACTGGTAATTTTTTATAATTTCATTATAATTTTTCACTTAATTGGTATATATAGTTTCCTAATTTATAAGAAGAAATGATATTTTATGTTGTTATAAATAAATTTCAGGACTGACCATTGCACTTGGCACCTATTTAGATATCACTTCTTTTGTCGTTGGAGTCAACAACCAAGGCATATTATATCATATTATTGAACTTGGCTCTCATTTCACATTTATGTTTTTGATAGGATAAATTACTGTCAGTGATCATTCGCATGTTAATAAAGAAGAGTGCAGTGTAATATTTTAGTTACATAGAAAAAGTGTACCTACTGTGCAGTGTAGTAATTAAAACTATATCATGGAAGACAAGGAATTGGATTCCAGCGGTCCTGATGAGAATCCATGGCCACATTTGACTACAACATGTTAATGTTCATGAACGGGATTATGCACCTTATGTCTGACAATTCAATTTCACATTTGAATTATACAAGTATTTTGTTTTATTCCTAACCTGTTAACTTCCAGAACCTAAACCAACAGGTTTTGTAAGTTCACTCACTAACACCACGATATAAAAATGCAATTTTACACATATTAACGGATTAACGTTAACTTGCGTTAATTCTTCCGAAATGTAACGCTTTAACGTTTAACGAAGCTAACTTTTTTTGTAGCGGATTAACGATTAACGAAGTTAACTATTTGATTAACGGTGCCCAGCTATGGTAACAACTAGCGCAGCGTTCCGAAAGTCTTCCGAAAGTAAGAAAAAAGAAGAGCGACTAGGACTCGCCCACCGAGGGTTCCGTAAAGTCTCGCGATTTTGTCAAACCTGAAAGTAGTTTTCAGATTTTTTTGTATAGTAGGTGTTACTTGCAAAATTCATAATTCTAGGTCAACGGGAAGTACCCTATGAATTTTGATTTCCTTGAGTGTCGAAATATTAGGCGTTTTTTTGTTTGCAAAAACGGCCGTAACTTTTTTTACTTTTACTTTGAATTCCGATTTTTAATTTATAACAGTTTTATGGGAGGACCGTAGCCTTAATACACGGGTTTCATTTCAACTCGATACTTGACATATACTTCTGACCCTCAGAATGATGGATGGACAACAACAAAGTGATAAGTTTTTTCATTTTGAGTTACGGAATTCTCAATAGTTATAATAATATTATTTATAAAGTCGGGGGATAAAAAGATTTTTAATTAAATTTAATCTAACTTTTCACACATCTAATTGCCAATGTCTTTTATAAACATCTACATTCTGCGGGTGTTATAAAAACGGTTTTAAAATTAATTCTTAGTAAATGGCTGGACTATAAAGAGACAATAGATTCAGAAAAGCTTGCACAAGAGACATGGCAAAAATTATTATACTGTGTTCAAAAACTTAAATATACTAAACTACAATATTGTAGACATAATTTTACAAATATTTCTTGATGTTATATAAACAACTTACCAATATAACCACATCGGGCGCCATTAAAGTCAACTCGGCCAACGCCACTCTGGCCTTTTGGCCTCCGCTGAGGTCCTTCATCTTGATGGTATGCGCGTGTGAGGCCAAGCCAAAAGTGCCCAGGGCCTTGCGAGCCTTCTCGTATTGCAAACCGAATAACCGCTGCAAGTATTCCGCGGGGGATTCTTCAGCCGTCAAATGTTCCCCTGAGTGCTGGTCGAAACGACCTATCCTCTGTTGAAAAAAAATTCAATTTAAGAATAATAATAATAATATCTATGGATGCTTCACACCACGTCAATCTGGCCCCGTGTTAAGTATCCAAAGAACTTGTGTTACAGGAACCAGAAAACGTGAAGTATATTTATTACTTTTATACAATACATATATTTAAGATTTCTATTATATTATACACATAATATTTAATATACATCCATGAGCCAGGAAGTAGGAACACAGAAAAACTTTTTGTTCCTTCGGCAGGATTCGAAGCTGCGTCCCCCGGCTTGAACACCAAAGCGCTGAACCACAGAGGTCGTCAATTTAAGAACATAATGTTGCTGTGAGATTAATAAATATTTTTGCTATGACCTCGTGTCTCGTATACAATTTAATAAATATTTAGCAATTTCCCGCGAGAAAAAATACCCACAACATGCAAGCAAATGTGCGAGTGCACGCATAAAGTCACTTTGACTCACGAACTTTGTTCGCAGGTCCACTTCCTGAGGATGCTCCGGGTTCGGGGCGAAACGCGCGTCGAGTTTTGCAACCTGCATGGAGGTGTGGGGTTTTGCACAATCTTGCTGACATTGTTGCTTGTGTGGTGGTGGTGTTTGCACGATCTTGTTTCTGAGTGTACACGTAAGCAGTATGGGAAGGTGCTTTACGCACGCTTATGCGTGCACTCACACATTTGCTTGCAGGTTGTGGGTAAATTTTTTTTTCGCGGGAAATTGCTAAATAATAATTAAATTGTATGCTATAGATTACCGCAAAGTAACGTCTGATTCTATTAACTACTCGTATCTGGTGTTATTTTCGCAAAAACATAGTCAAATTGTAATATTATATAAGGTCCGCACTAGAAGGCAGAGGAGCGGTGTGGCGCGACGCGACGCGTCCCCTACTATTACTAGTTGAGGAGTGTCGCGTCGCGTAGTTCCGCTGCCGCATAGTTACGCCTAATGCGGTCCCACCGATATTCTAGTCATAGACAATTTAAATTTTCATAAAATTTGATAACTTTATATACAGGATGTCCCAGAAGTCGACGTCGTCCCTTCGAATGCTGATAGACCAGCTCATGACTCACCAGAATATCGTAATATGACCTTAGTAAAAAATCTTTAGTTTTCGAGATATTGGCACTTTTAATAATTTCTTAAAAATTACACCTCATGTCAGTTTTTAGACTGCCGCAACTACAATTTCCCGTATTGTGGGATACAAATTTGTATTGCGGAATCCTGACTAGTTCTGCTATGGACCACAGTTATAAACAAAGCTAATAGAGTTTGAACTTTGTAGAAAAAAAGAAAACTTTTCCCTAATCGTGATTTCAAAAACTTTTTCTCCTAACTTTCACTATCCATACTGAACAAAAAGTACACCACACTAACCTGGGTTGTTACTTTAAAAAGTTGCTCATTTTATGTAGTTTTTAAAATAGTAAAATAGTTGCTATTAAGCTACGTCAAAAATTTTTTTTGCTATTTTAAGTGCACAGAGAACACATTTTGAATGTTTTTCTTTAGTTAGAATTTCGAACAAAAACACTCGTTACATTGAAATCAGCCAGATGTTTACTTAAAAATTGTACGTTGAAGTTAATTAATTAATTAATTAACTTAATTCATGCTTACTAAACTTAGAAACTAAACAGAATACAAGGATTTTTTTTAAACTGTAAGGAGAAATGCAAAGAAGGAGAACACATTAATATCATTTAATGAGTTAGACTCATTAGAGTGAGAGTAGGTGACGACACGCACGTCTTTTGTTTGTTGTATAGACATGAGTTTGTTTATTAGCTACAAGTACATTACGCTATTGATGTGCATCGTTTTGTTGTTTTCTTACTTTTAACGGATTTTGCATTGTAATCTGGACTTGAGTACCTTAACCTTTTGCGATACAAATTAGCTGCAGCAGCACCGTTGCCTCTATATTCCCCGTAAATGTAATGCATGTTAGCATACTGATGTATAGTATACGCCATAATGACTGGTAGTAAGACGCGTATCACAGAAACATGAAAGTCCAGAAGAGAGCCATGTCAGTTCTTTACTGTCTCCAAGCACACTTAAGTCCGAGTCACTAGGCAAACGAAGTCCAAATTACATTGCAAAATCCGTTAAAAGAAAACAACAAAACGATGCACATTAATAGCGTAACGTACTAGTAACTAATAAACAATCTCATGTATAGAACAAACAAAAGACGTGCGTGTCATCACCTACTCTCACTCTAATGAGTCTAACTCATTAAATGATATTATTAATGTGTTCTCCTTCTTTGCATTTCTCCTTACAGTTTAAAAAAAATCCTTGTATTCTGTTTAGTTTCTAAGTTTAGTAAGCATGAATTAAGTTAATTAATTAATTAATTAACTTCAGCGTACAATTTTTAAGTAAACATCTGGCTGATTTCAATATAACGAGTGTTTTTGTTCGAAATTCTAACTAAAGAAAAACATTCAAAATGTGTTCTCTGTGCACTTAAATAGCAAAAAAAATTTTTGACGTAGCTTAATAGCAACTATTTTACTATTTTAAAAACTACATAAAATGAGCAACTTTTTAAAGTAACAACCCAGGTTAGTGTGGTGTACTTTTTGTTCAGTATGGATAGTGAAAGTTAGGAGAAAGAGTTTTTGAAATCAGATTAGGGAAAAGTTTTCTTTTTTTCTACAAAGTTCAAACTCTATTAGCTTTGTTTATAACCGTGGTCAATAGCAGAACTAGTCAGGATTCCGCAATACAAATTTGTATCCCACAATACGGGAAATTGTAGTTGCGGCAGTCTAAAAACTGACATGAGGTGTAATTTTTAAGAAATTATTAAAAGTGCCAATATCTCGAAAACTAAAGATTTTTTACTAGGGTCATATTACGATATTCTGGTGAGTCATGAGCTGGTCTATCAGCCTTCGAAGGGACGACGTCGACTTCTGGGACATCCTGTATGTACCTTTAAAAAAGATGTTAGTCCAAAAGTGTGCCAGAGTCGAAAGCAACGAAATTGTTGCTGTCCCCACCTTCAATAGCAACCTAACCACAGACTACACCTGCAGATTTTATTTTTGCTCATAACTTCTATCTGACTTACCAATCGATGGTTCCTGATGAGTTCTCCTTTGATGGGACTCAGGTCACCTACGAGCAGCTTGAGGAAGGTGGACTTGCCGACGCCATTGGGTCCGACGATGGCGATACGGCTGTTCAGGTCTATACCGAAGTCCACGCCGCGGAACAGCGGCTTCTGTCCGGGGAAGTTGAAGTCCACGTCTGAGGAGAGTTTTGACTTTTAATAGTGGTCACAAAATCCCTATTAGCTCCGCACCACTACGTCCACCATCCTTATCTCTTTTAATTTACTATATTATGATATATGGACGATCTCACGCCACGTTAAGTCACGTGTTCCCGTGGTAAGTACTCCAAGAACTTGTGTTAAGGGTGCCCGAAAAGGGAATATAGAATATTATAACTAGGTATTCAAAGGTTATACAGCGTTTATTAGTAAGGAGGGTTGTGTTTAACGACATACTGGAAGTTGAAACTTATAGTTTTCCTTACACTGGGAAAATAAACTCTGCGCTAATACAATAGAGTTGAAAATCGAACACACAAGTGTCGAGCTGTAGCTTGACTAGTAAAATAAAATACTTCCATTGAGGGCGCTTTGTAGCAACACTACGAAAAGCTGTGAATTGATTGATTGTTCAATCGTTTTCTAAAAAGTTTTGACATTAATGACATATCGATTCTCTTTCGTTAATTTTCCGCAACATAGCGGCGCGTTTTATATTTGTGGTCAGGCTGTAATGTACTCACTGTGCAGCCCCAGTATGGGCGGCTGCAGCGGCGGCGGGTCGGGGAAGGAGAACTTGACGATGTACTCCTTGGGCCGCTGCAGCAGTGTCACGGGCGCGGCGCCGTCCGCCGCCTCCTCGCGGCTCGACTTGCTGCGGTTCTTCTCCTGCTTGCGGGTGAGGGCATCCTTCTGCTTCTTCTCCTGTTAGAGGGTAAGGAACGAAATTAGAACACGATTTCTTGAAGTTATACTTATTTTGCCGCGTTTGGTAAAAATATTAGAGGAAACGAGTTTTACGATGCGCGCGCAAAGCGACAAGCGACACGAAGTTAACTGATAACTGTCACTAGCTTCCGTAGAAACTCGTTACTAGCTTTAAAGTAGCCTTGACTCACGCACCACAGCTCCGGCGGTACGGCCGGATTAAGGCGCTTACACTGTACAGTGAAATAACAGCTCATATTAGCACGAAGTTTGGGAAAATATTATTACTCGGCACGACCGGAATAAGTCACTTACACTGTACAGTTGTACACTGTATTACACTGTAGCTCATATAACAACGAAGTTTAAGAAAATATTAGTAGATACTCGGCACGGCCGAAATAAGGCGCTTACACTGTACACTGTATTACATCTGTAGCTCTTTTTTTTTTAATAAAACTAGGGGCAAACGAGCAAACGCATCACCTGATGGAAAGCGATTACTGTCGCCCATGGACACCCGCAACATCAGAGAAGTTGCAAGTGCCTTGCCGGCCTTTTAGCTCATATTAGAACGAAGTTTGGAAAAATATTATTACTCGGCACGACCGGAATAAGGCACTTACACTGTACAGTTGTACAACAACACTGTAGCTCATATTAGAACGAAGTTTGGGACAATATTAGTACTCGGCACGGCCGGAATAAGGCGCTTACACTTTACACTGTATTACATTGTAGCTCATATTAGAACGAAGTTTGGGAAAATATTATTACTCAGCACGGCCGGTATAAGGCGCTTACACTGTACAGTTGTACATTGTATTACACTGTAGCTCGTATTAGAACGAAGTTTGGGACAATATTAGTACTCGGCACGGCCGGAATAAGGCGCTTACACTTTACACTGTATTACATTGTAGCTCATATTAGAACGAAGTTTAGGAAAATATTATTACACAGCACGGCCGGTATAAGGCGCTTACACTGTACACTATATTACACCTGTAGCTCATATCAAATAAGAACGAAGTTTGGGAAAATATTAGTACTCGGCACGGCCGGAATAAGACGCTTACACTGTACACTATATTACATCTGTAGCTCATATCAGAACGAAGTTTGGGAAAATATTATTACTCAGCACGGCCGGTATAAGGCGCTTACACTGTACACTATATTACACCTGTAGCGCATATCATATAAGAACGAAGTTTGGGAAAATATTATTACTCGGCACGACCGGAATAAGGCACTTACACTTTACATTGTATTACACTGTAGCTCATATTATGAGAACGAAGTTTGGGACAATATTAGTACTCGGCACGGCCAGAATAAGGCGCTTACACTTTACACTGTATTACATTGTAGCTCATATTAGAACGAAGTTTGGGAAAATATTATTACTCAGCACGGCCGGTATAAGGCGCTTACACTGTACACTATATTACACCTGTAGCTCATATCAAATAAGAACGAAGTTTGGGAAAATATTAGTACTCGGCACGGCCGGAATAAGACGCTTACACTGTACACTGTATTATACCTGTAGCTCATATCAGAACGAAGTTTGGGAAAATATTATTACTCACCACGGCCGGTATAAGGCGCTTACACTCTACACTATATTACACCTGTAGCTCATATCATATAAGAACGAAGTTTGGGAAAATATTAGTACACGGCACGGCCGGAATAAGACGCTTACACTGTACACTGTATTACACCTGTAGCTCATATCAGAACGAAGTTTGGGAAAATATTATTACTCAGCACGGCCGGTATAAGGCGCTTACACTGTACACTATATTACACCTGTAGCTCATATCATATAAGAACGAAGTTTGGGAAAATATTAGTACTCGGCACGGCCGGAATTAAGAAGCTTACACTGTACACTGTATTACACCTGTAGCTCATATCAGAACGAAGTTTGGGAAAATATTAGTACTTGGCACGGCCGGAATAAAACGCTTACACTGTACACTGTATTATACTGTAGCTCATATAAGTACGAAGTTTGGGACAATATTAGTACTAAGTCATTTTAAAATATTTTAAGAATAGATTGAAAAGGGATAATTTTAAGAATAGAATTATCCCTTTTCAAATTCTACAAACAAGGTTCTTCTCAGCCGGATTTTTCTTGACCCTTCAATGCGATAGCGCGATCTAGACTACAACCAGCGCCATCTAGTATTACATAAAACTAAAAAATAGGTAACAAAAAGCTATCACAAAACTCACAGCTTGTTTCTTAGACTGTCCATGGGCTTTCAACTCTTTAAGTCTCTTTTCCTGTTTTTCATATTCTTTGATCATTTCTTTACGTTTTTGTGCGTACATTTTTTTGAACATTGAATAGTTGCCCTTATAGTAGAATAGCTTCTGTTGGTCCAAATGTATGATTTCATTACAAACATTGTCCAAGAAAGACTGGTCGTGAGATACTACTAGCAACGTCTTTTTCCATCCCTGTAAGTAACTGCAATGAAATAGATGTTATTAAAAATACCAATTCACAATATCCACAATTAAATAATTATTATATCGATATTCGTCTGTCGTACACGTTAATCACAAAAGAGAAATTAAAGACTTACTTGTCTAACCAAATGACGGCGTTAAGATCTAAATGGTTTGTAGGTTCATCGAGCAGTAGTAACGTCGGTTCTACGTACAGAGCTCTGAAAAATAATAACAAATGTAATATACCTGTAGGCGCATACCTACAATTACAAGATAATGTCCGTTTTACCGTCATACATTGATTATTATGATAAAGCAGTATCGTACGGACAAGCATTGCCATGACAACGCTGGTAGAACGTCAAAGATGCTGTCGACGTGAAGAAGGCTGTGGTATGTTTAGTTTATAATGACTGCGGGTAGATATTCAACGACGGAATACTTAACATGTCGCGTACCAATTACGGATTATCAAATTTCTTGTGGAAAAGTAATATAGTGACATGACGATCTATGATATTTAATAAGAAATGTGATTAATTGGAAATAGCCTACGGACTTTACATGGCTATACGCCGAAATACCCAATTACTTATTATGCTAATTTAACTTAGCTTATAATAAATGTTACCTCGCTAAAGACACTCGCATACGCCAACCTCCTGAGAAGTTCTTAGTGGCTCGGTTTTGCATTTCACGGCTGAAGCCCAAACCGGCCAAAATACGACGAGCTCTGGGCTCTGCGGAGTCAGCGCCTATCGCTTTTAAATCTGCGTATACCTAAGAACAAATTTTGCCGTTATTCATTCATTTATTACACTGTTCTACAAAACCCCTTGAATTGAAACCTACTTTCTACTAATATGGGGTCACAGAATACGCACATAAACATCACATTTTGACGGGTTAGCTCTAGTTTAAAAATTAATACTGTTATGAAAAAGTTTAAATTGTATGGATCTAATACAAATGAGGTTATAAGATTTACAGGGGTTTTCACAAAATATTCTGTTATTATTCATTCTTTGTGACTGTCTGAAAATAGTTATTTTTTTTAAGTTCAACTTGGAAATAAAACAATTTTATTTAATTACTCGCTAGTATAATATTACGTAAAGAGTTATTTATTTAGTTGGTCGGTTATGTTGCGATAAGCATAAAATAAACTAACCTCGTTTAATCTATCCTGCTTCTTGAGATCACCCTTTTCGATTTCAGCTTCCAATTCTTTACATTCTTTTAATAATTCTAGAAGAAAATGATTTAATATGAGCAATTTATACTAAATGTTTTTTTTTTTTTGTAATTACTTTATCACTGCTAATCATAAATGACTAAAAAAATAGCCTAATTTACTATATTAAAACTCAAAATCTAAGCAACATACATCATGTCATGTCTAAGGAGGGATCCGTAAATATCAATGCGCAAAACCGATATCAATACACAACCTATAACTATACCAAAAGGTCTGTAAAACTGGCAATGTAAAATCAGCGAAAATTAAAATAAATATATTCTGAATTTGTTGCTAATTTGTTGCTAATTAGTTGCCAAAGAATCGATTTTGTTGCTCTTGCTGATTTCGAAAAATCGCCGCCGATTAGTAAGTTTTGATTGAAGACTTGATTGCCACTAGCTTAACAATAAGGTGGCATGCAATTTTATGAAAAATCGGCGAAAAGTAAAATAAATATTTCCTGAATTTGTTGCCAATTTGTTGCCAATTTGTTGCTAATTAGTTGCTAAAGAATCAATTTTATTGCTCTTGCCGATTTCAGACAGGCAGTCAAACAGACGGACGGAACTCTAAAAAACGAAGAAAGTTATTACATAATACGAGATTTGAAATAATAATAAAATACCCGTTCTCTTGACATCAGCCTCCAAAATAGTGTCCACTGCACTCATGTCACTAGCTGACACTTCCTGTTCACAGATCAGTATGTCTATGTGCGGCGGCAGGGGGAAAGCGCGCTGAGCCAGATGTCTCAGTAATGTGGTCTTCCCGTGGCCGTTCGGACCAACCAGACCGTACCTACGGCCGTTTGCTATCAACAAATTGGCATTCACAAACAGATCTTTGCCTTTGGCGGCGATTGAAAAGTTTTCTACTTTAATGTCCACTGCATTCTCTAGTGCTGCCATCTGACCTGAAAACATTTGATAATAGATAACTTTGAAATAAAATAAAAACACAGTGAAAGGAGACAAATTGAAAATGTACTTCCTTGCATAAAAAATATATTTAAATAGTTAAGTAGTGCCTTTTTCTCTTAATGTCTGGGATACATTTTAAAGTATAATAATAAATCGAAAGTTAATTAATCTAAAGTTACACATTTTATTGCAAATTACTAATTGGAAATACAAGAAGCAAGCAGTTTGAGTATTAATATTTATTCCTGTGAGACATTTTCAAGCGTTTTGAGTCAACGATAAGCATTGACTAGAGAAAAAAATAAGCATGTGACTACTTTTGGCCAGGAATTGAATAACCGGAAAATATCGGTAAAAACGGTTAACGGTATGACGCCATACCTATAATTACGGTAACCTTAAATAACGGTACCGCTATTTTTCGGTATTGCAAAATTACGGTACCAATACTTTTGGCAGCATTTGGTCTATTTTTGGTTTTTAATATTATTAATATTATGAAATAACTTGATGGACAATAACCGTAAATGGGCCTTTTATTATTTTATACCTCATTATGAATTCTGATTCATTTTTACGCAAAAGTAAACAAACAAGTTATAGACCCAACCATACTTATACTGTCTAGTGATGTGAAAACATTTTATAAAGAATTGAAAAACGATTCAAACGATTCGATAGTAGTAGCTGTATTAAAGAACTTTTTTCTATTACATTTCTATGTCTTGAGTCACAAATAAAAACATTTAATTATATTTTAATTTAACAGATTTTTTCACAAATAAGCCAGTATTCTATGAATAACATTTGCATTTTGAAAAAGGTATCCACAAAAAAAGAGTAATGATAATATTTTTAATACAAATCACTATCTTAATTAAATTAGCTTTAATAGGTCTTTCAAGATTCTGTAAATGTGGTGCCTGTTAGCACTGTTTTCAATGTGACTGTGTGAAAATTTTATTAAATTCGGTTTGTTTAATTTGGATCACAATGAATCGGAATGGAGTAGATACTTTTTTTTTTAGCTAGTTCATTCTTTTCTTGCAATCTGCCTGATTCGGAGCATTAAGCTAAGTCTTGAATGAATCTAGCCCAATGGCTAGTTCAAATTTTCCTTTCTATTAAATAAGGTCTTGGGGGGCTCTTCTTTTTATTCTATTGAAAGTGTTGGTGTTCTTATGCATTAAATTACTAGCAAGTGGGTTTGGGTGGTTTTCGATACGAGTAGATACTTAATTTCTATTTAAAATTGTCAATAGTTACCAGCAGTTTTTTGTGCTTGACTGACAGTGAAGTTGGCATCCAAATCGCTGTGACCCTGCCCACCCTTCTTTGTCAACATTTCCATCTGCTTCTCATACTCCTGTTGCTTCTTTAATTTTTTCTTATCTTTGTGACTCATTTTCTTTTCCGCCACTTCAGTTTTTTCAGGAGCTTTTTCCTAATGAAAAGTGTTTGCATCAATAACATTCATCAGAAAAACATTTATAGGTATAGAAATTTTAGCAAAGATACATATTTTTGCAAAAATTCTATTCATACATAAATGTAAATGAAAAAATACTTACTGAGATTCCTAAATATTCCCAAAATAAGAACATTATGATAATAGTACAATACAAAATCTAATAGCACATAGTAAAACTACTAAGCATTCTGCATTTTCTATGAAATAAACAATTACCTGTTCCTCAACCTGTTCTTCTGGCTCCGAGTCCTTAATTTCAAATTTCTTTAATTCTTCCTCTATATCATCCATGTTATTTTTCTTCTTTTTCTTATCTTAAAAAGATTAGATATTATTGATGACACATAAAATAAATACATAATAAATACAATACAACACTAGTTATGGCCCACATAAGACTGACTGCTCAACCTGTAGCCCACAGGTCCACAAAGGACCAACTGCTCAACCTGTAGCCCACAGGTCCACAAAGGACCAACTGCTCAACCTGTAGCCCACAGGTCCACAAAGGACCAACTGCTCAACCTGTAGCCCACAGGTCCACAAAGGACCAACTGCTCAACCTGTAGCCCACAGGTCCACAAAGGACCAACTGCTCAACCTGTAGCCCACAGGTCCAAAAGGACCAACTGCTCAACCTGTAGCCCACAGGTCCACAAAGGACCAACTGCTCAACCTGTAGCCCACAGGTCCACAAAGGACCAACTGCTCAACCTGTAGCCCACAGGTCCACAAAGGACCAACTGCTCAACCTGTAGCCCACAGGTCCACAAAGGACCAACTGCTCAACCTGTAGCCCACAGGTCCACAAGGTCCTACAAGAAATTACAGATTTTTTGATGAATAAAAAGCAGTCTATTTCTTTTTCAAGGTTCAACCTATTATTAAGGGAGATATACTTAAACATCATGTCAGTAGATTACCTTTACTTTTAACAATGGGTTTCAATATGTCTTCATCAGAGTCTGCTTTTATTTCTTTATCACTTTCCTCCATCTCCTCAGGCCAGTCCTCTTTTTTGCCTTTGCCAGCTGAAACAGAAATTTTAATTATTGTGTCATTTAATTCATGAACATTTATAAATTTTAGGGAAAAAAAAATTTATTGGTTTGCTAATGTAAATGTTGAGATCCAGTAACATTCAATTAATACAAAAATTCAATGGCAGGGCCATGCATCCACATGGTACTTTTAATAACACATTGTGCAAGATAGTTGTTGCGCTGTTTCAGCCCATATAGGTTCAACATAATTTGTTCTATATTTAAAGTGCATATTATGTATAATTTTTTTTTGTCCATGGTCTATGGACAAAAAACTTTGGAAGACTTTAGGGGAGGCCTTTGCCAAAAGGCAATCAGATGTTAAAGGGACAAGTTAGATAATTTGGTAAAAAGATGAAAAAAAAAATTAAGAGTATCTGAATAAAGGCTTATTTTATTTATTTATTTCTTTATGTATAAATTGGTTGTCAAATATTGTAAAAGATACAGTATCAATAAATCAGTTGACTCGCTCGGTTGTTTCTCTTGGGAGGGCCCGTAGTGGCCAAAACAATGGTGAAATTCAATAACTACTCCTCGACACTGTTGTATGGTGGCCAAAAAACCTAGTGTATCGCTTTTAGCCATCATTACCATAATAATAATATCAAATTGTGGTGCACCCTATCTATCCACAACCATACTTAGGAGTTTACAGACTCAAATAGTTTCATTATTTTACAGACTCAAAAGTTATACCTTTTTTACTCTTAGAGCGAGTGTTACTTGATACCGGTTTAGTTTCCTCTGGTTCATCCACTTCCATATCTTCTTCCGATTCTGATTCTTCTACTGCAGATTTCTTTTTATTCTTGCCTGTAAATTTATTTTTTATGTATAATTATTATCAAATTCAGAGTTTTAAATCAATATATCTGTATTAATAAATAATTTAAGTAACAATAATTCATAATTAATTTACTCATTCAATAATAATAGTACAAATGATATAAAAACATTAATAATTATGATCTATATAATATTATACTATAATTACAATTGAAGAAAACGAGGTACGAAAAGTGGTGAATGGTGATCCATCAAACTATAACTTACCTTTCTTTTTACTAACTGGCTGGACAATTTCTTCCTCAGACTCAACTTTCAATTCGACATCTTTTTCATCATCAGACCAGTCATCTTTCTTGCCTTTGCCTACGAATATATAAGAACTACTACTAAATAATAAAGATTAGAACTACAACTACAATCTGGTTGTTCTGGACTTTGATCCCTAATAATGATTGACTAATAGCTTATGGAAAATCTATACCATATGTGAGGGTAACATTTAATTTACCTTTCTTCTTTTTATTTTGTTTAGCTCCTGATTTTGAAACTGTACTTGTTGCATTGCTAACAATGGAGTTGTCATCATCTTCTTCATTATCTGTTAAAACTTCACCCTTCTTTTTAACTGCAATTTATAGTAATTATTTCAATACATTACATTGTTAGGTACATAAATACTGTTAAGTGAAAATGAAAATAATATTACACATCACATAGCCTGAACAAACCTTTCTTCTGCGATTTTTTCACCGGCTTCGGAATATCTTCCTCATCAGAAAATTTGTTCTTTACAATATCGTCGTCGTCACTAACATCAACGTTGCTTTTTCCTTTCTTTTTACCCTTAGCCTTACTTTTAGAGGTTATGTCCTGCGTATCTACACTCGAGGTTTTTTTCTCTTCGAGATCATCTAAATCTTGATTCTTTTTGTTACCTCTTTTTTTAGACATGGTAAAATATTTATCTTACTATTAGCACAAAAAGTAAGCCAACGTTCGCAAATGTAATGAGGAAATTGGAAAATTTCTATCGAGTTTTGAATTTCGATTGACATTGGACAGCATTTGACAAACGTTAAATTCTTTAGTCCATTGGACAAACGACATCACAATTTGACATTTTAAGGCGTGACTCCTGTTTGAAACATTACACAGAAAACATGAAACATTGGGGCGTGGCTATACACATTTGTCTAGGAATAGACAATGTTTTTGTTTTCGGAGACGGACGGAAAACATTCCCGCGCGGGTAGAGAGGGGAAGAAATGTTTCATTTCTTAACTAGTGTTCACATCGTTCACATGACACCTAGGTACAGGTTTTTTAGGGTTAAAGTTTTGCTTGTTGTGTTTTTTGTGTTTGTTTTTGTGATCGCTCATAATATAGGGCCTGGCTTAATTAAAAAACACCAATTTTGACAGTTTTCAATAGAAATGCGTAAAATGGCGCACATATTTATGAGTTGAAAAAAATACTTTTATGAAACACTTAAAGTGGCCTTTTCAGAACCCCTCTTTTCTCCTAGATTCTACACCTACAATCACTAAAACTGCGAGCGCTAATACGTCTTCCTCGTCGGAACTTAGATCGTGTCTGGACAAAATGTTTTGTTTCGACCAAAAACATTTTCTGTAGCTGGAGACAGCTTGTGTATGAAAACAAATGTTTTTGTTTCATGTTTTCTGTGTAATGTTTCGAACAGGAGTCACGCCTTTACATCTTCCATCTTTAAGCCGGAATTTTCTTTTATTATAAATAAATGGCGTAGGTTTATAACTATTTGCCAGTGTCAAGTTAAAAAAGCAGGAAATAGAATATTCGTTCAAATTTTCAACACCGTATAAAATGATTAAATTTAAACGCGTTCAAAATAAGAAAGTGAGCAAATTTTTTACTCTTTTATCTGTTAATTTTTTTAAATCTTTAAACCCTGAAAGACTGTACAACGTTTTTTCTAAAGTACAACTTTAGAAAAAAATCAATAAAATCATATATATTACTATAGGTGTACCAGAATCTCATGGCAAATAGGGAAATAAAATTTTGTAGTGTGCAATACTGGGGAAATTGGATTAAACGATCTTGATACTGGTTAATTTTTAATTATGTCTTTAGTATTATTGAACACATTATAATAAGACTGTGTGAAGAATGTTCGGTGTATAATATAGAAAACTAGCTTTTGCCCGCGGCTTCGCCCGCGTGGAATAGTGTTCTTGGAGAAAAAACTACTTCGGCGAATAACTCTCTACCTACTTACAGCAATATACTTCTGATACAATATTGAAAATGTTTTTAGGTTTGCCCAATGCAAATTGTTAAAAATGGGACCCTATCACCTCGACACGACATGCGCGACCACTTGATAATATACTTACATAATATTATATTTATTGCACTTGAATATAAGTTTTACCATAATCTTAAAGACTAAATACTTAAAGACTACTATTTTAAAAACTCGCATCAAAATCCGTTGCGTAGATTTAAAGATCTAAGCATACAAGATTAAGCATACAATATACTATACCTACATAGGGACAGACAGATAAAGCGATTTGTTTTATACTATGTACTATGTAGTAAGTAAAGTTATTTGACATTCCAACAAAACTGACAAACCACCTCTGGATATTCCATAAGAATTAAGAACTGCAGTTACTATTATGTATTCTGTGCTGCAGTTCAAAATATTCGTGAACCTCTTTATACTGTATACGTCCCGCGTTTTCGATAGCGCGATGTAGAAACGCGAGAGCCCGCGCCGCGCAGCAACACTATATCCCTGCATTTTAAATCTGTAATATCTTCGAAAATATTCATTTAAATTACATGCCGTAAAGGGCAGTATTGATCTATCTTAAATGCACAATGTATTTAAGGTACTTAATTGGATAAGGATTAATACTGTATTGCTTAAAATCGCTTTGTAAATTACCTATTTAATTAA
Organism: Glaucopsyche alexis; assembly: GCA_905404095.1. NCBI lineage: Eukaryota > Metazoa > Arthropoda > Insecta > Lepidoptera > Lycaenidae > Glaucopsyche > Glaucopsyche alexis. The sequence goes on from FR990050.1 coordinate 8,043,342, forward strand.
AATCAAAGTAAAGGATAAAAAAATGGTTATTGTGGGTTATCTCTAAGAGATAGACATATGCCATCGCGGACTTTTTTGTAGGCTTTTTAAAGATGAATACAACTGTAGTAGATAATTTTGATCTATCTCGTAGTGTTCAGCCAGCATTTTCAATGTAAGCGCAAAATATGTGATTTTTTAGGACTTTAGAAACCTCTAAAATTATTTGTGTACCTCTACTATGTTATGCATGTTATATACCTAAAAACCTTCCCGTTAAATCACTCTATCTGTTAAAAAACCGGCATCAAAATCCGTTGCGTAGTTTTAAAGATTTAAGCATACATAGGGGACAGACAAAAAAGGGACTTAGTTTTATACTATGTAATGATAATGATATTTCATGAAAAATAAATCAATCGTGAATTACTTTATATACTTATTTATTACGAATAACATACAATTAAATTGGCCACAGTTTATTTAATGCTTCCGAACTGTATATAACTCGTTTACTTTATTCCTAATCAACTATAAATCGAAACTGTCTTATGTTGATTTTCTTTTTTCCTCCTCTCCTCCTTTTACCAGGCATGGAAAACAAACCATCATTCGATGTGCCATCAGCTACGATTCACCTTATAGTAGTACTGGAAACACATTTAAAGAAGTCACAATAATTACCTAAGAAAATATAAAAAAATTAAAAGTATCAAAACAACTCACTCTAACTTACCGGTCAACTCTACCACAAACTTTAAATTATAAGCTTGAGTTCGATTTACACCTTCATCTTCCTGTATTTTACTATAGACATAGAAAACAATATTTCTCGCTTGAGATCGAATTGCCTTTTTGGATATTTTCACAAAAACAACAAATTCCAAGAACATAATCACAAAATTTTAACAGCGGTTGACAGATCACGTACTTTGATTTGACGGGTCATACTTGACATTGCCATATGAAAATCACATTTTTTATTTTTTTTTAAATGCCATCAGATTCTGGTAGACCTATAACGTACCTATAGCCTAATCTAAAACTTCAGAATATAGGAAAATATAGAATGAGTGTTCGATCACATTTGTACGCAGCACTGTGTCCAAAATACCACCCCGCCCACTCTTTACCTCCAGCGCCAGCGTGGGATTACCAGCGCAACACAACTTTACCTCTTTATGGGGTAAATTAAAATTTTATGTATGACTACAAATAGCGAATTATTACAAATAGAAATTTAAACCATATATTTCCGCCTGCAGCTTCGTTCGCGTGGAATGTAATAAAGCAATAGTGTATAAAACTAACCAATTACAACTTACACTTGCGTAATTAACTTTCATATAAAATATTTAGCTTTTATATTTGGAGGTATCGACTTCAAAATTAAGAAGATTCAGTGGAGAAATAGTTAAAATTTTATCCAAATTTAAAAGGGAATAAGAATAATTTATTTAGAAAATAAATTTTATTTCATATTTTTTTGTGTATTTTACTTTGGTGGACGGTTTAATTTTTGTTATTATATTTGTTAAAAAACTGTTTATTTATATTTGTTAAATTATTATTAAAACATTTTAAGAACATTTAATAAACGATCGAATGTATAATTATTGAATACGCGCCAAGCTTCCATTTGGTATTGTAAATAAGATGATGATGATGATTACTGTAAGTTACATAATATTATAGTTGCTTGCAATTCTTTGAACAATGCCGAAATTTCCAAACGCGTATCTTTAAAGAGTGAGTTCTGTTCAGTGCTTTTGGATCCAGGGAATACCTTGGTGCAAAATCTTAAATGCATTTCAACAATCAGGTTATTCAGCTTGTATAGTCGTTATTTAACTCCCACAAAAAGACTTTAACTATGTGCTATGTGAGTATGTAATTATAAAGAAGAATTTCCCACCAAGACCATGTAGAAAGTTTCCTCCGTGTCAGTAAAATTTCGCTTATGTGCAATAAAGTAAGTATAATACTTCTTTGGTGAGGTTTGAAGCGGTTTTTTATGGCCATACCAAAAATGTACTCACTGAGTTTTAAAACTATCGTGGTCTTGATAAAATGAATATCTAAATATATGATATTTTGTTCAAACTAGTCGACCTTTCTTAAAATACTGCTCTTTTATTTCTGTTTTTTGAGTATTCTATTATTATTTTGGTTAAACAAGGGTCAAAGTAAAATAATCCATGAATTACTCAATTACGAAAAGCACTAATCACGACGAAAGCGAACGAAGCTTGACATGATACTGCGTCTCTAGACTGATATGGGATCTTTGAGTATCCAACTATATATGGGATAGTTATGGTATCCCAGTAGTTAAGGAGAAAATAAAAGCATTTTTTTTATCTACACATAAATTCAACACGCACATAAGAAGTTTTTGTCGAAACTGGGTATTTTTTTGGCCATCGTCTTTACCCGCGACTTCATTTACGTAGAAGGAGAAGCGCTTTCCCCTCACGATTGCTCGCCGCGCGCCGTACATTATTGCGCGCTTGATTATTTTATTACTGCGATATCTTCTAAAATACTCATTGAAATCAAATGATGTGAACGTCAAATGTCTTCTAAATTAAATGCTTGTAATGAATAATGTATTTACTTGGATAAGGATTAACATTATCTTTATGAAAACACCCTCACAAATAATGCTTAATTTTAGAACAAATTTGGTTAGCATAAAAAGGTTATTGTGAGCCAACCTTAAAAGATAGACATATATAGTCGCAGACTTTTTTTAGAACTTTTAAAGAGGAACAATTCTGTCATAGATCATTTTAGCGAGACTTGAACCGTTTCCGCAACGTACGCAGCGAAAGCTCTCAAAAGGCAAAAAAAAACGCGAACGTGTGATAGAAAAAAAATATTTGAAATTTTACGTTTTACAATAATCCATAAAAACAACACCTTTTCAGACTGGTTTTAGAAATCTACATTGAGCACATATTTTGATACGCCAGTAGGTGGTATTATAGTTTTATTCTCTACGCAAAATTTAATCGAAGATAATAAATTAAATACTTTATTTACGTATTTAGTTCCATGTATAGCAGGGGCGTAGCTCTACCGCTGTATCGTAGGCACTAGGCGTAGAGTAACACGTCTTGTAGCGCGTGCCCCCGGCTACAGGAGGTGTTAGTGCCGTTGCACACGTTCCGGTTGTCGTGAAATGTATGGCCATGTACACCGGTACGTGTGAAAGCTATCGTACACTTCGCGACCGACTACCCGGCACCGGCTACCCGACAACAGGAACGTGTGCAACGGCACTTACTCTCGCGTTACTCCGCTGTTGATTTATTTTTTTCCAAATTTCGAGGTTTCCAGAACTAAAAAATTCGAAAAAATTACGTCTCGCTCGCTTTGCTCGCTCGTTATTGCTTACATGTAGTACCTATATTTTACTGTAAGTTTTGCAGATTACTTAATAGTATTATAATGTTTTAATAAGTTGGAACCGGTATTATATTTTTAATAAGTACTATCTGGCCCTAAGGCCCACTTGCGCCAATCCGGGTTAAAGTTAACCCTGGGTTAAAAATCATGTTATCTCTCTCGTTCTTAGTATTTGTGAAAGAGAAAGCATGATATTTTAACCCAGGGTTAACTTTAACTCGGATTGGCGCAAGTGGGCCTTAGAGAATCAAACCAAAATCTGGCCCGCTCCATTCAGCTAATGATTTTCATCGTGTAAAAACTCGTAGACACGGATATTCAAATTTAGTTAACACTAGCTTTTGCCCGCGGCTTCGCTCGCGTGACATTGTTTCTATACACATCCTTTTAATTTGACCGGTCACAAAATCCACACTCAGCGGACCTCTAACTACGTATAAATTTTATCGCTGCTATTTTTTTACAAAATTCATTCCCTTAGAGTGTGAGTTTAAAATGTCCTTTCTTAGTCTGAGACTGTATGACCCGGAATCGGAAGAAAATTCAGAGCGCTGAAAATAGAACTCTGTGCTAATACATAGAATTGAAAAGTGTCGAGTGTCGAGCTGTCATATATGACATTGGCGCTTGTGTGTTCGATTTTCATCTCTATTGTATAAGTCCAGAGTTCTATTTTTAGTGCTCTGAATTTTCCCGGACCCGCCGGAATCCGGATTATATAGACCAAAACTAAGCGGACCCAAAAGTTACCCAGCCAAATTTATCGTTGTAGGTCGTTTTCGATTTCGATTCGATAGCGAGTGTTCTCCATACACACGATAAAACAATTACGGAACGATATAAGCTTTCCCGCGCGTTAGACGGACGGACAAACAAAGTGGTGGGAAGTATTTAATCCTACTTCCAATAAAATATTATAAATGTGAAAGTTCGTGAGGATGGATGTATGTTTGGATGTTTGTTACTCTTTCACGCTAAAAATACTGAACCGATTTTGAAGAAATTTGGTATGTTAGTAGATGAAGCTCTGGATTAACTCATAGGCTACTTTTTATCCAGAAAATGTATAGTGTTCCCGTGTTACCTAAACACTGTAATTAGGCGGGTGGAGCTAAGGGAAAAATCTAATTATAATCAACAAAAATATTAGACCATAAAATTTAACAAAAAAGTGTTTGCTCCATTTGTAGAGTTTTTTAAGATTGTGTAGGTAATCTTTAAAAAAGCCTATGTTAGACCTCATAACATCAGTTATCTGCCAGAGAAAGTCCCGTGAAAATCGGTGTAGCCGTTTCAGAAATCAGCTGGAACAAACAGAGAGACAGACAGACGGACAGACAAAAATGTTAAAAATTATTTTTTTGTTGTACCTATGTACCGTGTAAACTTTCATATTATGCAATAAGTGAAAAGCTGTTAATTTAAAATTACAAACAGACACTTCAATTTTATTTATTTGTATAGATAATATTAGGTACATAGGTAACTAAATTTCAAAGTTTGGAGCATTCCAGAAACAAAATACCTATTCGAAAAATTTCGGGTTGCTCGCCATTGTTTACAATTTAATACTAAAGAATGTTCAAAAAAAAACTTTCATAAAATTAAATGCGAACCACGAAGTGGTATCTATAATACTTCGTGATGTGAACAATCATTTTCTCCCTTTTGTGAACTTTTACTCTTGGGCTGGGGGCTGCCAAAAATTATTTGATATTGGGCTAAGGCTATCTACGCCACTGATGTATAGTTACTATATATTAAGTGGGCGGGGGTGGCATTGATCAGTTTTTGCCCCGCCGCCGCGCCGCGCCGGTAGAGAGAGAATAGGTAGGTATTCGATTCTCTGTCTACGGCCGCGCCTAAAAAAAATTGAAGATCCGGGGCTGGTAGGCACCGCATTTTAAAGGCAAAAACTTTTTTATCAAATAAAATAATTTTATTAAAAATAACAAGTAGGTAATTTATCTTTAAAAAAAAATTTGAATTGAATTAATGGAGTTATAAAATAATAAATAATAAGTAAATCAAAAGTGCTGGTGAAGTTTTTATCATAAGTGATTTTCCTGTACTAACTGGAGCAAAATGGCGACGTGTGTTAACTGTTTTATCGGAATCCAAATTTTCATTGTTTTTTTTAATTTTCTCATCAAGCCATGCCTTAAAAACGTAGGTGTTTATAAAGTTAAGCATATGTTTATTTATATCATAATTTGATGTGATTTCTAAAGCACATTCACTTGCTCCTTCTGTGACAACACCGACTAATTCATTGTTAACTATTACAGGACCACCTCTATCTTTATAGCACGATGGAATTGTTGTATCAATGCATTTTATAAATGCATTACTAGTATCACCTGCATTTTTCACAAATAGTCCAACATATTGCAATTTCTTATGTTGGCCTATTTCCGTATTTAGGCCGAATCCAATGGCTTCAGCACTCTCTACTTTCTCCGCTTTTGTAAAGTTACTTAATGATATTTTCGATATTGGATCAGTCAACTTTTCCACATAAAGCAGTGCGACGTTTTTGTCATTTGTTGGAAACTTTTCCTTTTGTGTTATTTGTAGTTTATTTATATCCGATGTTTTACCTTTCTTAACAGTAGTTGTATTGAAGAGACTATAGTTTGCTTTTTCTGCACATTCAGCGGTTGTTAAGATTATTCTATCAGAGACAATTGACCCAGCACAAACATATTCATCTTCAGACGACATTAAAGCGGTTACATAGGGAAATTGACTATTACTTGCCTTTCGTATTTCGTGAACATTATTCAGTAATCTTCCAGAGCAATTACTCATAATTTTTGGGTCGTCATCAGTAGGAATAGCCAAGGTTTCATCATATTTAGAATCATCATTTTCTTCAGACTCATTAACACTTTCATGGCTTATTGTTACTATAAAATATAGTGTTAATATAAAAGACAGTAGAAAAGATCTTAGCATGTTTTGTAAGATGGTACCAAAGGAAGATTTGATAGAATTTCCCGAATTTCCCTGCTGTCCAGTCTGAGCTTTCAATTTTAAATTTATTACTTTGCAAAAAAACTACTTCTTTCTTTTTCTGGAAAAGCTGCCAGTATTAAATCATAATTATTACGCTTTCTTCTAAAGCAGTGCGCGCACTGACTACAAAATTGTCTCCAACCTCAACCACTTGCATTCCGATTATCATCTTTTACCGCACTTGAAATAGAGTCTACTTTTCCGCAAAACAATATGACCGCATAGGAAAATAATCATGATTTGCGGAAAAGTTAACTCTATCTAACTGTGGGAGAGCCACGCTCCGGCACGAATGGGCCGGCTCGACCGGATAAATACCACGGCCTCACAGAAAACCGGTGTGAAATAACGCTTGCGTTGTGTTTCGCCGAGTGAGTGCGGTTACCGGAGGCCCATGGGGGGGATTGGGGAATTTAGGACCAGGAACGCAAGTCACAACAACAGAGGAGTTACAAGTGTAAATCCTCTGGTGTTGCGAGTGTCCATGGGTGGCGGTAATCGCTTACCACCAGGCGATCCGTCTGCTCGTTTCCTGGTTAATTTCATTTAAAAAAAATCTTGCATACGCTAAAGTTCATAATCGGATTCATGCAAATGGCATACGATAAAAACAATTTTATATATATTTTTTTTATATCTATGGACGCTTCACACCACGTCAATCTGATCCCGTGGTAAGTTCTCGAAGAACTTGTGTTACGGGTACCAGACAACGGAAATATATTTAATACTTTTATACAATACACATATTATTTAAGATTTTTATTATATTATACATATTATATTTAATACACACCCATGACCCAGGAACGCAGAAAACTTTTTGTTCCTTCGGCGGGATTTGAACCCGCGACCCCCGGCTTGAGCACCAACACGCTCAACCAACTGAGCCACAGAGGTCGTCAAATTGCCAGTGTGGAAGCAGTGTGTACATGCATGCACCTATAGAAAATGACCGGTCAAATTTTGACAGTCAGTTTTTGGCGGGGAAGAGACTCAGACTCGAAGAGACAGAGACTCGAAGAGGTCTTCCATAAATGTTGTGTTACCTCGGTGTCTATTGTGTACCTTACCTAATATTGGTAGATTAAAATTATTATATATCTATTAGAATAATTTGATAATATTAAATAATAACACGTAAGGGTCAATCACACCGAAACGTAACGATACAACATGGTGCAGCATTTTAGACTGGCTATTCAAAATTGAACTTTTTTCATAGAAGATACACGAGATTCATTGTAAAAGTTCGAATGTTAGGTTGCACTGCGCTGCTTGTTATACAGTGAAAAAGTTCAATTTTGAGTAGCTATCTAATCGTCATGATGTGAACTGACCCTTAACCGATGTGCTGATTTTTCTGTCGCGACCACAAAAAAAAGCGCTCGTGAGAACGTAGCCTTAAGCACCATACTCACCGTCAAGCCTGCAAATCCATGGCCGCGGCATTGAAGCGGACTTGGCGGACTCGTAGGAAAAAAATAAAAATGGTTGACACTATTGACACTAATGACGGCTTTTAGTACCGGTGCTGGATTTGCAGGCTGAATCATTAGTGCTGTTGCAACTTGCACACGTTCCGTTTGCCGGGTAGCCGATCCCTTAATGTATGGCCATGTACACGGTAAGTGTGAAAGATCCTACATGTCCATACACTTCGTGACCGACTACCCAGCACCGGTTCCGCGGCGACCGGAACGTGTGCAACGGCACTAAGGCGTTTAACTGACCATCCACGTGAGTAAGTTGCTTTAGAAAAATGGTGTTAAAAATTTGAATGAATATTCTATTTCCCGCTTTTTTAACTTGACACTGGCAAATGATTATTATTGGCAGAATGGTGCAAAACCTTTGCAACCGCGATTGCCATAAAAAAAAAAAAAAGAAGTTCACTGGCGAGTACCTGGCGACTTACTGTTTCATTTATATATAATTATTTCTCAAACTTACAAATATTTGCATTGAACTATTATAAACATAATATCATAAAGTATATTTTATGATTTTTTTAGGTAGGTAATACAAATCTTAGATGTTTATCAGCCACAATATTTTAATGTTCCAAGCACACAATTCTTTCTAATAGATATAAACAGTGATAATATAAATTATCGATTAGAAATATGTACTTCTAATTTTTCTACAAATTGACCTTTTTATGTATATCTTGTATTTTTTGCAGGGGAGATTACATGTTGAGTAATGCCAACGAGGGGGTGAGTATGACACCTTATTAGACCGTTTTCCTATTATTCCTATGCCGATATCCGATAGCCAAGGGCAAGTGAAATGTATGGAACATGTACTTGTCTTTGACAGGATATCAATTTCCAGGATAATGTGAAAACACTTGCCTGTCCTGTACTTTTATGGTTACATCTTATGTTTGACTTTTGAGCAGTTTACATTAGTTTAATGTTCATTTATATTACATATTATGTAAATCGTTGCTTCATATGTTTTAGGATTGGGGGGTCAACATAAAGCCATCTGCGAGGAAAAGCATTCATGCAGATTGCACTACCTGCACTTTAAATAAAAATATGGGAAGATATGGGTGTTATTCTCACAACAGAGACAAACAAAACAATGCTTGTAGCTCACAGCAAAGTCAAGGGGCCGATGAAGTGGATAATGTTATGAGGTTTGTATTTTTAGGGTTCCATAGTTGTCTCTGAACCCTTATGGTCTTAGTCGTGTCTGTTCTGTCCATCTATCTGTCCTTCCGTCTTCAGCTTACCATCCAAACGTGCGAAAGATGAAACTCTGCATAGATATGTGTATTACTACTTCAACAAAATGCTAAAATAAAATCACAAAAAATATTTTTATTTGGGGTACCTCCCCTACACATAAAGTACTATTAAGTAGTAAGTTTTATTTCACACCTCTATTCCATAGTGTGAGGTTGTGAGATGATTAAATAGGTCTTTTAAAAATATTAAGAGGTTGCAGACATTTTTTTGGTTTAGGTATATGGTTGCTGCGGGATTTCCTTTATTGCGCACAAAGTTGTGGACAACATCTATGACTTTATAAATTACTAGATATTGCTTGCACCTTTGTGCGCACAAAACAAAATTAAATGTCAACAGGTCTGTCTTGTGCAACATGCATTAAAGTTTAGTGAAATGAATATGTGTTGGAATTACATAAATTAAGTCATATTTAAACTATTTTTACAGTAAATTGGCACTTCCATATAATAGTAAAAGAACTGAAAAAAATCTCAGTAGAAGAAACTCAATTGATGTCCCGGTTACTAATGATACTGATGATACAGATGAGTAAGTATTTTCATACATCCAATGTTCATCATATCAGTGGCGAAGGCTGTTTTTCCTTCACAGGGAAGCCGGAGCCCGTAGAATATATAGGGATTTCTATGAAGGTTTGCAAAAGGTAAGTGACAAGGGAAGCCGATAGGAATGGAGTTATAGGAACCCTTCGCCACTGCATCTTATACATATAAGATTAATTATCACATCCCCTACAAATTCTGCTTAATCTGCTTAATCATTATTAATATTATATGATATATTATGTATTTCAATTTCATCTCATGTAGGCAGTCATTTCATAGTATATCTAAAAATTTTGAATTTTTAAAATCTTACATTATCATCTCATTAAAATGCTTTTATTCAAATGCTCATGCTGTAGGGTCCTCACCAAATCATATTAACTTACCTTTGCCATTAATTATAGCTGTAAATTTTGCTCAAATACATTGATTGACCTATAATAAAAAGCATTTTAATTTTGAGTTGAAAATGTTTTTGCAGAGATATATTATCCAAATCTTCCCCTGCCACATTTTTTTCACATTATTCCAGTGATGATGAACAATTTAAAAGTGCAACACAAAATGAATGTGACACCAGCAGAGATGGATTTCAATCATTCACAAATAGCCCTTTACAAATCCAAAATACCCGTAGAAGTGATATACATACACAAACATCACCTCAGAACAGGCAAAACGCAAGGAGAAGCACAATAGAGTCAAATGCAGCTCAAAATAATATAAGAAGAATAAATGTAAATAGTAATGAAACAACAAGAGAAGGAAGTAAATTCAAATATCTTGGATTATTATTTGTGATTGCTGCTGTCGCAATTGGAGTCAACAGTTATATTTTTTCACAGTCAACAGATACAATTAATGATACATCTAATGAAGTTATATTTTATGATGATATAAGGACCTTAGGTGCTAAATATAAAGTCAGCAGTGACTCTATTTTACGATTAGAGAGTGGTGAGTTATATTTAGAAAAAAAAAAACAATATACAAGCCAAATGTTAACTAATTTACTCTATAATTTTGCTATTTTATGATATTTATGATATTATAATACAAAATTGTTCTTGTAGCCACAGCCTACAAGATTTATTTTAAAACATTTCATACCTGAAATGCTTTCAGGGATATCTACAATATTGAAAAACCAAGATGCAGCATCATTTATCTTTATTTATAATAGCAAAGCAGAAAGTTTTAACTCAAAAGTATTATACAATTTCGTTGATGAATTAGCATTAAAAACTGTAAAATACTTACGTAAGTTTTTTGTATTATGTACCTACTTGAGTGATAATGAATCAATTTATTTTGTTAATAATAAATATACTTTTTTTAGGCAATCACAGCAATTCCATACAAAATGTAATAGTTGATACAGATCAAATTGAAACGGAATCTGAACTGAGAGCCCTCCAGAGTGAAGTGGAGAAAACTGGTGTGATGATTGTTCCAAATATAAATAATGTTCCATCTGAGCTAGCTATGGCATTTCATTACTACTGCGACGAATACAACCCTTTGGTTAAGGGTAGCGCCATCTTTTTTACACTTGATGCAGCAACATGTTTACATAGTAAGTCAAAATCTACATAAATACCTCTTACTTCAATAAAAATTGCGTAAATCGTAAACACCATTTTTGCATTCTAAAATGAAGGTGTTCTACAATTATATTTTTGGAACGAGAATCAAATACTCTCTACTTATCAAGCTCCTTAACTATCTATTTTTGTTTTGAATACACCTTTAATATTAAGTACCGTTTAATATACCCTAAAATATTGATGATATTGAAGATTTCCTGTGTAATTCAATAAAGAGACATTTACTGAAAAAAACTATTTTATTTTCAGATAAGAAAGTAACACACCAATTTGTTGAAAAGTGTTTATTGAAGAAATGGAATGATATTCACAAAGACAAAATAGGTCCCTTATTAACAAGAGTTGTTAATGTTGTTATAGATATTACTAACATAATGTTGTAATGAATATTAGGAACATTGCTCAATGAATAATGTTCTACATTAAAAACAAGTATGGTTGCAGATAAGCCGGTGTACCATGTGCATTACATGTAACGCTCGTAGTGCCGTCCACACACATGATTTGCGTTGCATTACATTATTGGTTAGGTTACATTACTTGTTACACCCGGCCTTAGTGACCATACATAGTAAGTAAAATTTAAGTAAATAATTAATATATTGAACACAATTTTTAGGTTTAAATTTAATAAATATCTATGGGCTTTATACCTGTACTATAATCCTAGCAGGAACATTTGACAGCGACGTCAACATAATGCTATCGAATTAAACTTATTTGGCCGTGCTGCATGATTTCAACAGATTTTCATACATAAATAATTATTATTCGTTATTTTTACGTTTACAGCACTTTCAAATGTTCCTGCTTGGCCCACTGAAATCAGTATTAATTTTAACAAGCTTAATTTATTTAACCATGTTAATAAATATAATTTTATATTCTCCTCATTATGTGGCCCAGTTATGTATTTTTTATTTAAATTAAAATTGTGAAATTTTATTTTAATAAATAATTGTTTTTTTTTTTACTTTTTTGACTTTTTTGACTTTTTAGTTTCATTGGAGGGGCCACAGGGCGCTTTGATCCGATGTGCTGTTATCGGGTACTTCATTGAGATCTTCTAATGAATCAGGTTCATTATTGTTTCTAGTTGTGGAGTATGTTGTCTGAAGTTCCTCCTCTTCATCTTCATCATGAGATTCCTCCGTCTCGTCAGTTTCATCATTCCCTATAACATGAAAGTAAATATTAAACATTTTTACCTACAAATAAACCTAATCAAGAACATCAGGGCATGTCTAAGGATGGTTCCGTAATTATCAATGTGTAAAAGGTTTATTCCAAATTACTTCAAAAGTTAAGCTGTCCGATTTCATTCAAAATCATTTTCCTTAAGAGTTTTTAGCATATTATATTAGCATGAATGAAATTTGCAAGTTTCTGTCTCATAGTTTAGAAATGCCAGGGGGGGGACCAACTTATAAACCACTTTTGAAGCCTCAACTCTAAAATGGTTGACTTTGTAAAAAAGTTATGTATGGGACCTTGCCATAAAGAGACCTCATCCACCATCAACAATACTCTACACGGTGGGGTATAACGATAAAAAAATTTCATACCTAATTCACATGTATGGAGAGACACCACTAAAATATAAAATTATTATTATTTACTGATGCCAAAACCGAGATCTACACACACTACTTACACAGTATACTATAACTATACCAAATTGGGGGTCCACACGGGTGAAATTGTGCATAAAAACTAGTTCTACAACAAAATGGTTCAGAAATTACCTTCTTCATCTGAATCGGCTTCCTCTTCCATCGGTTCTGGATCAGATTTTCCGATTGGAACACGTTTCATATATTGTTGTCCAATACTATTGAGCTGAAAATTATATGAAATCATCCAACCTCAGATAAAATAAAAAACCAAGATAGCGCATGGCGTTTGTTTGAAGTGAAGCCTAAAAAACTACACTACTTCAATTTTACACGCGCGCTCACGCACACACAAGCAAAAAAGTACTTTACTTTTTGTTAGTATAGATTAGTCGTCGCGACGACTCATTCGATACTGTCGAAAAATAGCGTACTCTTTTGCTTGTGTGTGTGTGAGCGCGTGTGTAAAATTGAAGTAGCGTAGTTTTTTAGGCTTCACTTCAAACAAACGCCACGCGCTATCTTGGTTTTTTATTTGATCTAAGCATCCAAGTGGCAAAAATCGAAGTAAGACTATGAATGTACTTAATCCGACAATAAGCCCTCGTACACTGTCGCGCCCACAAAAAAAATCTTGTGGGTAAGAGGGCTAACTCTTAATCACCTACCCTATCTATAAGTTGCCACATAACCACCTATGTATGGTCCTAGAGAGTAGAGACTACTCATGGTTTACCTTAAGTTTGGGTTATACAGTGTTAACAAAGGATTTAAATGAGTAAAATACTTAATTATACTTTAAAAATTCATATCGGAACTTCAAATAACAAACTATTAAGCATTTTAAACCAAAAAATAATAATACCAACTGACTTCTAATGTCAAAGCAATAACATTAGTAAAAATTCACTAACATCAATGAAATAATTATTATTCTCATAATAGTTCCACTCTATCTAAATAAAATAATCTAAAAAAATTTAGTAGTAAGAGAAAGAAGGAAAGTGGCAAAAGTGATTTTTATTGCTATATTTAAATTACTTTTCTTTGTATGCAAATACTTTGGTGAGTGTTGCACAAATCTATTAATTTTTTATGAAGAGAGCAAGTAAATTATTTGAATGGAAATCGATGGAATATTATGTGTAATCAATGAAAGGAAATTAGTATTATTTTATTAATCTATGTGCTGTATATTTTTCGATGTTCAATTCCGTGTCTAAAGCACCTGGTAGGTGCTGTAAATTATCATGCAAAAAAACGTATAAAGGAGAAAGGATTTTTTTTTTGCAGTCCAGTGTTACAGAATACAGATGCACAATGTACTCCGAGTTGCGACACATACATATAATAAAATTTGGGTTGAAAAAGCGGTCGCAAAGACCGTAACACTTTTTCGGTAGATAGTAGGACTAATAAAATTCAATAATTACATATTGTTGATGAGCCTGTTCCAAGCTTGATATTTCCGCATCCTCATCACATGGACTGTCAGCATTAAACCATTTAGGATCTACTAAGCGTGGATATAGAATTGGAAAAGGTATATTCATTATTTTTTTCTCAAATCATCGAAAAAATCCAATAGTTACAAAAATAACAACAATACTTTGTTTGAAAATTGAAATTCTTCTTCTTATTCTTCTTCTTTTAAAATGGCTCCTTAGTGAATCGCCAATGTCAGAGTGTGTAGTAGTCATGTAACGAATGTCTTTTTTTTTAGCATTCGCGAATGCGAATGCGAATATCTGCTACCGACATTCGCGAATGCGAATATTCAGTTTTTGTTCATATTTGGCGCCAATTTGTCTATGGCTTGGCGGCAGTCGCGTTCGGAGTTCGGACAAGGGCCTCGAGTCAAGATGCATTCGATAATTACGACGGCGAAGTTCGAAAACAAAATGTATGGGATTTGACATAAGGCATCGCAACTCGCAAGTGACATGTCACATAACGATGACTTTGTCAAATCCCATACATTTTTCATTTCGAAGTTCGCCGTCGAAATTATCGAATGCATCTTGACTAGAGGCCAAGGTTCGTTATGGGTTCGTTACGTTCGTATCTTCCGAGTATTGCCGAGATCATACGAACTCATCTATGATCTAAATAAAGCGTCATTCATTCCGCTCCGCTCACTCAAACTTAAACTCAATTTTTTTTTCCATGTAGGTTATGATATAACGCTTATAGAATTGTCCTACATGATGCCTACCACCGGTTCGGAAACTAGCCCGGCGAGAAGAACCGGCGTAAGAAACTCGCACATTTGCTGTTGTTTTCTGATATTCATATTCGCAAAACATTCGCAAAAATTTTGCGAATTCGAATGCGAATGCGAATATTCGTTACATCACTAGTGTGTAGGCGAAGACTCTGCTTTATGAGTTGGTTTTATGGAAAAACAAGGGTACGGTGAACTGAGTAATAGACTTTTCTATTGAAGCGACTAGAACCTAGAACAAACATAAACATATAGGATTAGTACCACACACCTTATAGTCTAATTTTGTTAGAATATATGTACATATGTTTTTTACGTGGTAGAGCCATGCTTCGGCACGAATGGGCCGGCTCGACCGGAGAAATACCACGGGCTCACAGAAAACCGGCGTGAAACAGCGTTTGCGCTGTGTTTCGCCGAGTGAGTGAGTTTACCGGAGGCCCAATCCCCTACCCTATTCCCTTCCCTACCCTCCCCTATTACCCTATTCCCTCTTAAAAGGCCGGCAACGCACTTGCAGCTCTTCTGATGCTGCGAGTGTCCATGGGCGACGGAAGTTGCTTTCCATCAGGTGACCCGTTTGCTCGTTTGCCCCCATATTTCATAAAAAAAAAAAAAAAAAACATAAAGTTTGAATAAAAGGAGTATTTACAAAACATAGAACCAAGGAATTTGTAAGTATTATATACAACTGGAAAGAGCTCTCGGCATCAAATCTGTGCCGAGAGGGAGATACAATACAAACCGCTCCGTCTCTTTTTAACGAGGGTGACAACAATATTTTTAATTTGGGAACAAATTAGTTGAAGTTTGAAAACATATGGTGATTTCAACTTTTTCTAAAGAAGTCCAAGCACATGCTATCAAAAAGGAATATTTTGCTCCAAGGTATACCCTGGATCCAGAAGTATAGAACAGAACTCCTGACTCATTATAGATACATGTTTGGGGATTTCGTTGTTTAAAGAACTGCAAACTGCAAGCATATGCCACCCTGTCAATTAGAGTAAACATCATCATCACCACCACTATATATACATCATCACATTATGATGATATAAAAGGTACTTCTCATAGTATTTTACACTAACACGGAGATCTTTGAACATTACTCTGCTGTTTATGGACCTATTTGAAAAATTCGTTTGTTGTTGTAAAGGGTTTAATTCGAAATTGGTCATTTAGTCACTAAGGAAACCGGATAATGCGATCCATGAGGAATCGAGGGAACTCCACGAAATTTATATCTAGTGATTTTGAATTTTACTGAAGTAACACAATGCAGCATATGCTCCTAAAAATAAGATGTTGAAACCAAGGTATACCTTGGTTTCAACATCTTATTTTTGGATCTAGGGTATACCCTAGATCCAAAAGCACTGAACAGAACTCCTCAGTCTTTAAAGACACGCGTTTGGAAATTCCAGCATTGTTTAAAGAACTGCAAGCATATGCCACTTTGTAACTTACAGTAATCATCATCACCTTAATGTTGTTAAGTCCCAAGCCAAGCTTCCATTAGGTATTGTTATACCTAATGGAAGCTTGGCGCGTATTCAATTATACATTCGATCGTTTATTTTAGACGTTCTTAAGACGTATTAATAACAACTTAACAAAATATATAACTAAAACGGGTGAAATCATTATTTTTAAACAAAAAATTAAACCGACTTCCAAAGTAAAAATACACAAAAAAGTATGAAATAAAACTTATTTTCTAAATAATTTCCCTTTTAAATTTGGCTATTTCTCTACTTAATCTTCTTAATATGAACTTTAAGCCACCACCACGGTACCGGCAAATATGAACGTGAGTTCTATAAAATATTACCGAATATCGTTTGGGCTGGTATCGACTTCAAAATTAAGAAGATTAAGTAGAGATATAGCCAAATTTAAAAGGGGAATTATTTAGAAAATAAGTTTTATTTCATACTTTTTTTTGTATTTTTACTTTGGAAGTCGGTTTAATTATTTGTTTAAAAATAATAATACGTCATAAATGATAATACAAGTTGCTGAAACGTATATTATAGAGTGACTTTTAATTAGTGTAAAACACTTTACCACGTGATAATGCTCATGATAACAAACATGTTATCCAAATAAACTTTTTAGAGCATTAAGCATTTATTATAAGTGAAAATTCCTTTAGCGGCACTGTGCATTTTTCTTGGGATGGGTAAAAACTGTTAAACTCGAGCAGGACACGTGAATCTGATCGAAAAGTCATAAAATGCAACTTGCAATTGTTTGCTGTCTTGGTTTACGCGAGCATGAAACTATTTTAGTTCGTATTTACTTTTAACCCTAACTATTGACCTTTGGCCTTGACCTTGACCGCCAATCATCCCCATCACATTTACCCTTACCTCCAATTGTCCCCCCACGAAAATTGTCTTCAGTTAAATGGCTCGACTTTTGAGATTTTTGGGTCCATTTTGAAAGTTGACGTACTGTGAAATCAGTATGTAAGAGAAAAGAAGTGTCTCCAGTTAAATGGTCCCACTTTTGAGATTTTTGGGGCCATTTTGAAATTTGACGTATGGTGAAAACACCATGGAGAACAGAAGTGTCTCCAGTTAAATGGCCCCACTTTTGACATTTAGGGCCGTTTTGAAATTTGACGTATGGTGAAAACACGATAGAGAAAAGAAGTGTCTCCAGTTAAATGGCCCCACTTTTGAGATTTTTGGGGCTATTTTGAAATTTGACGTATGGTGAAAACACTATGAAGAAAAAAGTGTCTCCAGTTAAATGGCCCCACTTTTGAAAATTTCGGGGCCATTTTGAAATTTGACGTATAGTGAAAACACTAAGGAGAAAAGTGTCTAGTTAAATGGCCCCACTTCTGAAATTTTTCACTTCTACCGGCACTCCCGGAGTGCAACCCGTTGTTTTTATTATTATTTAATTCGCTACCTAATGTTAAGTTGAGGTGGATTAAATAAAAAATTTCCTTTGGGAAAGTTTGTAATCAGGAGCACTACCACGTGGTAAAGTATATTTTGCACTAATTAAAAGTTTGATGACCTCATTGGCTTAGTGGTTGAGCATGTTGGTGATCAAGCCGGTCGCTGGTTCGCATTCCGCCATTTTTTCTTTTAAAACTTTTACTATCAACTTATAACGTAATTACACAATTTATATGTTATAAAAGCTTGTCGAGAATCAAATAAATTGTCTCATAAATCTATCAGATCAAGTTACTTGATTTACTTATTTCATTTGTTCGATTCTCGACAAGCTTTTATATCATATAAATTGTGTAATTACGTTGTAAGTTAATAGTAAAAGTTTTAAAGGAAAAAATATTTTATTCTTTTTAGCGCATTCAAATAAAAGCTTGTTTTTTAAAAAAGTTTTTTTTTTTACTTTTAGTTTATTTTTTACTTTTTAGTTATCGCTAGATAGGTTTCTCAGTCTGTTCATCTCATTTAACGCATCATTGTTGCAAGGTCGTTTGCCGGTTAATTTAGTACAGTCAAACTCTTCAGGAGACCTCCTAGAGATTTTACTCTACTCAGTAAGGACCTCAAAAAACCCCAACACACCATACTTTCATTTGATACCCATATTGTACGAGTGCATTAAAAATAACTTGTCGGCCATATTGGGTGTTCCGCCATGTTGGATTTTCGAGTTATTCTCAGCAAGCCCTTTCATTTGATACCCATATTGTAGGATTGCATTCAAATTGACTGTCGGCCATCTTGGATGTTCCATCATGTTGGATTTTTGGGTTTTTCTCAGCAATCCCTTTCATTTGATACCCATATTATAGGAGTGCATTAAAAATAACTTGTCGGCCATCTTGGATGTTCCATCATGTTGGATTTTCAAGTTATTCTCAGCAAGCCCTTTCATTTGATACCCATATTGTAGGATTACATTAAAATTGACTGTCGGCCATCTTGGACGTTCCGTCATGTTGGATTTTCGAGTTTTTCTCAGCAATCCCTTTCATTTGATACCCATATTGTAGGAGTGCATTAAAAATAACTTGCCGGCCATCTTGGATGTTCCATCATGTTAGATTTTCATGTTATTCTCAGCAAGCCCTTTCATTTGATACCCATATTGTAGGAGTGCATTAAAAATGATTTGGCGGCCATCTTGGATGTTCCGCCATGTTGGATTTTCGAGTTATTCACAGCAAGCCCTTTCATTTGATTGCATATTCACGCCAACCAAGATACTCGTCAAGACGAATCATACAAGCCTAAACTCGATGGAACCCCATCGTCGTTTAATTACAGAGTTCCTATGGCCATATTCTAGCTCCCTGGTTACCATATAGTATCAAAGTACTCGTCAAGACGAATTAAACGAGACGAAACTTGATGGGGTTGGGTCGTTTAATTACGGAGTTCCTATGGCCACCTTCCAGCTCCATCATCAGATCCTGGTTACCATATAGTATCAAAGTACTTGTCAAGACGAACTAAACGAGCCCAAATTCGATGGGACTATGTGGTTTTATTTTGGAATTCCTGTGGCCACCTTCCAGCTCCATCATCAGATCAGCTCCACGTCATCATAATATTGCATTGTCATGCGGTTTACATATTCGTGCAAAATTTCAACTCAATCGGAAACCGTAAAGTGGATCAAATTTAACTTGCAAGAATCCATTACAGACCGACAACGGGACAAGTGAAACTAAATAAAAGCTTATAAAATTAAACACAAGTTCTTCGAGAACTTACCACGGGACAAGATTGATGTGGTGTGAAGTGTTCATAAATGTTATTATTATATTCTATATAGTCATCCTATACAGATAAACCTACCTACTAATATTATAACTCTGTCTGTCTGATGTCGCCCGCCCGCCCGCGAGGTTCTCACGTAACTATGCGCACATAATAAGCACTCAGGGATTAAGAATTTTTCTACCAGTGAAAGAATTTTTCAAATCTGTTAGGTTTCAGAAATTATCAATAACATACAAACATACAATGGTTTCCTCTTCACAATATCATGAAGGTAGGTAAAATAATATAAAATATGTCCTATATTCCCTATTAAATCATATTGTCACCCGAACATCTAGAATGTTCCAAGGGATTACACGGCGTTTTGTGTTGCAACTATTCTATTTTCATTTCTTCCATTTTACTCTACCAAAATGCAAATAATCAAAAAATAAATAACAAATTTCTAATTATCGGTTAGTAGGTAGGTTCTAAATAACTAGTGATTTTTATTTTACATTTCTCTCTCATATTATGAATAACATAATATTTAACCGAGTTTATTAGTATTTCTTTCTTATACACTATATCGCACTAAAATCTACCAAATCTAAAATTTAAGAAAAGATATAAACTGGCTACACTAGGTTACTCGTTAGAACGAGACACAGGGATAACTTATAGCTATCTCACCGGGACCGGTTTTTTTATTGCGCACGTGATAAGCTTTAAGTCTGAGTAATAAAGATCATTTTTGATTGAATTAAAAGAAAATAAAGTTTGAAGTACTCTTTCCTGTTGTATATAATACTTACAAATTCCTTGCATAGAACAGATTTAAAATTGATAGGGCGAGGAATTGTAGGAGGGAGGAAATCATATAGCGAGGATTAATTTTTTGGACAGGAGAAGAAAATATGGTCTAGAGTGCCCTCATCTAGGCCGCACTCACATAAGGAGCTATCCCTGATCCTAATCTTGGCTAGGAAAACAGGTGAGCAACAATGTCCCAGTCTCATCCGGCAAATTGTTGAGCACACTGTTTTGCTTGCTTGTTTGAATTTGAAAAACCATGGTCTTACTGGAATACTATTTTGAATATCAAAAAAGTGTTTTCCTTTATTTTCACTAGTTCTGGCCCACGTGTTTTGCCACCTGATATTCATGTGATTTTTAGCTAAGGGAATTAAATCTTGGCAATAAACCTTATATTGACTTGGTCCACCTGTTGTTATAGCATCTTTAGCATAAGTATCTACAGTCTCATTGCCAGTAATTCCACTGTGACCTGGTATCCAAGCCTGGTATCCAGAACCACTTGGACACCTTCTGTGTGGCACCTAAAGAGAAGCTGTCTTATTTTCAGGACCAAGGGGAATCTACATTTGGAGCGAAACTGGTTGGAGCTGATGGCCTCTAGGGCACTTCTGGAATCCGATAGTATAATGGATTTGTTGAGGTGATGGGACTCAACAAACGATAGTGCTTCCAAAATAGCCAGGGTTTCTCCTGTGAATACAGATGAATTTGGAGGTAATTTAAAATTCAGAACAACATTAACTCTCGGAATCCATACTGCCACTCCAACACAGCTGCTCTCCAGAAGCTTAGATGCATCCGTGAAAATAAGCAGCCAATCCTCAAAGTGCTGGTTAATAATTTGTTGAAATTGGGTGTTAGCCAAGGAAGAGCCCTTATCAATTGGAAAATTTAGAAGCACTTTTGGAGGAAGGGTAAGTGCATTATAAGGAGTAGAAAAAAGGGGGTTGAGTCTACATTGGAAAATAGGGCAAGGAAGACGGGTAAGTGTATGGTAGCTAATCAAGAGACAAGGAAGTTCCTTATGCAACCAGTAGCTTGAAGAGCTTACTAACTGCGAAAGGGTGTGGAGTTTACCAATGAGTTGATGAGATGAGTGTTGGAATAATTTAAACACAAATCTATCTGACAGATACTGCCTTTTGATGCTAAGTGGGGGATCCCCACATTCAACTTGTAGTGGACCTCATGGCTCCAATAACAATCCTCAACGATTTAGACTGTATTTTGTCAATAGTCTTCAGTGGTAGTTTGTTGCAAGGCTCTAAAACAAAGGATCCATAGTCTAGATGACTTCGAACCAGAGCATTGTACATTAGCTTCTGCGTGCAAGGATGTGAACCCCACCAGACACCAGAGAGAGAGCGTAAGATGTTTATATTTTTCTCGCATTTTTTCGCCACATGGTTAATATGATGTACACCAGTTAATCTAGTATCTAAATAAACACCCAAAAACTTCACCCTATCCTTCACCGGGAAGACCTGTTGATTATATTCAATACTGATGTTAGGTATAATTTTGGATCTGGTAAACACAGCGACAGAACTTTTGGCAATAGAAATGGACAGACCATGTCTATCCATCCAGTCGCTGAGGTAGCCAATGGCAGAGTTTAGGCGGGCGGAGCATTCCGCAATATCTTTTGCGGCAATGTACAAGGCTATATCTGCGTACTGGAGGATCTCGCAAAAACTATTGACACTTAGGTCTAGATCAGAGGTATATATAATATTGTAGAGGAGTGGACTGAGGACATTACCTTGTGGAAGGCCTTTATAAACAATTCTAGGAGATAGGTAGGAATTTTGGGAAGAGATGGTAAGAGAACGGGAAGAAAGGGAATTGCAGATATAGTTAGTCATCCTTGCTGGGACACTCAGCTATTGCAGTTTTTGCCTGAGCACCGAAAGATTGACATTGTCATACGCAGATGACACATCCAAGAACATTGCCACCACATGTTCTGGACGGTACCAAAATTTTATAAATATAGTTGA